>OX608080.1:1706384-2452323 GCA_951509765.1 Sphenella marginata | reverse complement strand
GTGTGGTTTGGATTAAGCCGAAGTGACTCGAGTGCTTGTTGTGAGCATGCTTTGTGTGTGTGTGTGTGTATGAATAAAAAATGAAAGTAAATTTTGTTGGACATCTTTAAATTACATTTTACATTTTTTTATTCGTCATTTCGATGGTAGATTACACTTTTTATACTTTTCCAAACAAATTTCCGAAATGAAAGCAAGCAAAAAAAAAGAGCTCACAATTTCAAGGGAAAATATGCCATTGGCTTATAACTTTAAGCGAGCTTTTTTCGTATTTTTGTTTATAAGTTCTTTATAGTAGATTTTTTCTAAAAGATGTTTGTGCAGGGTTGCCATATAAACTTAATTACTTATATCGAAACTGAAGTGTACATATATCAATAAAAAGATGTTTGGGCAGGGTTGCCATCTAAACTTAATTAATAAAAGTGTACATACATTTTCCTGTAAACAATTACGCAAATGCATTTTTGAGTAGGGTGGCACATTAACTTTAATAAAAAAAAACCTTACAATTTTGTAGAAGATATTATTGTTAGTGTACGATTACCATCTATCTTCAACGCGGTAAAACCAACAAGAAGATTGCACTGCCAGCAAATCTCGTTTACTACAAATGATATCCATAAACTCTGGAACACCGTCCATCATCAATTACAATTACAATATAACGAAAAAATTCTGCACAAAACTGAATAAAGATTAACAACCATAACAATGATGAAAAGTTTAAAAATAAAAATGTTTGCGTTTGCATCCCAAGCGACTGACGACGCCATCGACGAAAGCAGCACAAAATCGTGTTCAGTTCAACGTCAACTTCATTGATCTTTCGTAACACCATGTGGCCAGCAGACAACAAAAAACAAAACAAAAAATTAATAGCCAGAATTTCGCCGATTGCTTACATAAACAACAACACCAAAGTAAAAGATACATAATGGGAAGTTGGCATCGCATGTCTTGGGCTTACCTAAACAAAAAGGAAATAAACAAAAAAAAAAATTTATCGCAAAACTGTATGAATGAAAACAAAAACAACGACACCTCCTATACAATGACAACGTGCACAAAGAGTCATGACTTTTCGCCTTTGCTTGTAAGCAAAGCTGAGATTTGGTTGGCGCTCCTCTACATGTTTATATAAGAGAAGGTAGATCAAAAAGCTGAGAGCCAGGTAATCAGATTAATGTTATGTAATGTTTTATGGAGCTCGGATTGTGTTGATTCCAAACTTAATGAAATTTTCCTTGAAACAAGAAGCCGCCATGGTACCAAAGGTTCCTGGTTTGTGTCATGCGATAGTTGTCCACTGCAGTGTAATTTAAACCAAAATGGTAGCCTCTTACAGGCCAGTGGTTAAAGCTTTCGGAATTCAATTTTGGTTCTTTTTTAAACTTATTTCCTTTGCCGAATTCAAAAGTGAACTTTTCTGCATAGTTCTGCATACCCACTGACGTACACTCGTCAGACGGGAGTTCGCAATCCAGTCAACAATTTTTGAACTCACCTCAAAAAATAGGCTCAGCTGATTTTCCGTACACTTTCTTTGGCATAATAAACATAACCAAACTCATCAACCTACAACTTTGGTGTGTGTGAGATTAGCCGAATTGCCCTTTTAAACGGTTACTTCAACTGTCGGCGGGTTGTTTGGTTTAAAATTTATGGTATTGGATGTTGACTGGATGACTTGTTGATTGTCTGAAGCTTTGGGATGCACGTTTCTTTTCTTTTGACAGTCTGTTGTATGATTAAGTAAAAAAAGTGATGTGCTGTTGGGAATATGACTTGAGATTGGTAAGGCGATGGGAATAAAGTGTTGTATGAATGAATGCATTTGTTGTTTTTTTGTTTTTTTGTTACTTTATTGCTCTTTTCTTTTGCTCACTAAGAAGAAAAGTGGGTGGTCGAGGTTGCAAAGAATACCACAAAAATAACAACGTTATGTACACTTACACTTAACAATATATGTACACATATAGCCGTATTCTTGTGTCACCATGTCGTACAAGTTTTCTATTCAGGTTTCGCTTCAAAAATACCCTTTCGTCTTTCTCTCTTTCTTCTTACGATTCCACTTTCCCTTTAACTTTCCCTCCCCTTACACTTCTCTTCCTTTCTACTTATTTCTATTCCTATATCCTTGTTTTCGTGTTTTGTTTATGCTTCAATAATGCCTAAAGCTTAAGGTAGATCTCTATAAAACTTTCCCAAACTTCGTTGGGCAAGACATAGGCTATATACATTTTTAGGAAAAGTGGTGATATTTTTGTGTTTTGTTTATGCTTTAATAGCGTCCAAAACTTATAATCGATCTCTATGAAACTTTCACGATTGGTCCAGGCTATATAAAAAAAGAAGGCGGTTCTAGGCCAACAGGCTGTGCAAAATTTCAATTCGTCATATATCTCAATGTATATGCCTTAAATCAGCTTTTTTGTGTGCTCTTTGTAATTTATAAATATCCAGAGCATTCAAGGATTTTCATGACATCATAATATTAGCTTTAAGTGATCAGTGTGGATTTAAAGACATTTGCGACTCAGATTTCCTTTATTGGCCAGACAGATTTTTGATAGAAATGGTCAGCGGTAAGTAGCATGTTTACGAGTGGGACATTAAACAAATTTATTTGTTTATACCGGAGAGGGGGTGGAACAAAATACAGTATATTCTAAAGAACTGTAATAAATGGAATTTTAAAAATTAACAGAAAAATATTTCAAAATTTTATTCTAGGGAAGTTGTCTAAGCTTTGAGGGGGCGAGTAGTTTTTTTTAAATTTAATTTTTCGGGGGTGTGCGGAGCACATGTTACTGGGGACGATCTTTGGGAAAATATTATTATTATTATTTTATTTATTTGCTCTATATAGAACTGAGAGGGTGCAGGGCACCTGTTACACCTTGTATGTATTCATTGGGGGTTTTGAAATAAAAGCGCAGGATCGCCTCCTCATTTGCGCTTGGAAAAACCCCATTTGGGTTATGCAGACATAAACTACATCTTCAGAATATTTCATAAGCTGGTTGCGAATTAGAAAAGGGTGCGCAAATAAAATAAACGAAAGAAATTGCTTAAGACGCTCAAACAAAAGTCATTGATAAGGCAGAACAACGTCTGCCGGGTCTGCTAGTTTTTTATAAGTGCCTACGAAGAAAGGTGCAGATAAATGCCATGGGTCTGGTCCCCCATTTGGAATCGGAACTGAATTAATTTTTGGGTTAATTTCGTATTTTCCCCTTTCGAATTATTAATACCGAGGTCAAAACGATCCTTTTGCTACCTCTCTCAACATTTTTGGACGTGTTTTAGCAGTTGACGTTGGATGTATAGTATTAACAAAGTTAGGTATAGGCTCGTAAGCGAAAACCTGTTTTTATAAATGCTGTTCAAGTTTCAAGCATGTGAATAATGAGGTTTACCAGTTCGGAACCAGTTCAGCTTCCAATGTATATAAAGTGTAGCCAGGTACATGCGATCATACATACATACATATATGCAAATTAAAGAAGTTTTATTTTTGCTATTTACTATATTTAATGTATTTCAAATATACATCAGGTGTTTTACACTCCCACACATATCCAGAATTCAGTAACAATTAGTATTATTAACTGGTTTGAGGTCGTTAGTGGATAAACCGCGCTTTGCTATAGCTTTGCGTCCTTTTTCGATAATTTCGTATACTGGGTTTTGATCACGAGTTTGGATCCAAAGGTATTCTGCAAAATTAAGAACAAGTTAAAATATGTGTGAAATTTTTAAAGTTAGCTTAAAGATATATGTAGATAATTTGTTGTTCTTGAAATCAAGAAAACGTTTAGTTAATTAATCGAATTCTAACGTGAAGTCCTAATTGGCTTCTAATGTGAACTTTTTTCTAGTGTTTTTCTAATCACACTCTAATCGACTTCTAGGCAATTTATGTAACCTGATTTTTGATTTGACAATATTTCTCTAACGTTTAATACTGTGTATCCTGGCGACAATAAATGAAAAATACTAACATTTCTACATGTTTAATATACAAAAAAAAAAAAAAAAAAAACACTTACGTTTGTGTTGGTCTCCTACTTCCTCGCATCTGAATACGACAATATAGCTAAAGTAATCTGTTTCTAAAATGTAGTAGTTATATTGTTTAGAAGCTGTAAAGGAAAAATTAAACATTCTTATTATCATAATTATTCAATGACAAGCCAGTAGATAGTAAGGGTTGATGACAACCCTGGCTATAACGACACAAATTACATTAAGTTTACTTACGATCATTGTTGAAATGTTCCAAAAAGTGAGCATTACCAACCACTTTGGCGGTTAGTTCATTAGTGTGCAGTGTGCCACTGTGGAAAAAAATAAAATTTATTTAATAATACTCTTCATTTTGTAATACTACTTCTAACTAACTAATTCTAGTTTAATGAAATAATAAAAACTGACTAATGAATATGCCGATTAGGATCGTGAGCTCTAGCTGTGGCGTGAGCCACGTGACTGGTGCCTTTAACTCTGTTACGGAGTTTTGTCTCCGATTCCGAAACATCAATACAGTACTTACTTATTATCTAATTGTGTAATACGCGACCAAAATGTGTTCGCGTCAATTTTTTCATGATTTGCTAAAAGGCAACGACCACCCTTAATTGTATATGAAGGATATTTTTCTTGAATCCACCATTTGCCGAAGTACTGAAAATAATCAAATAATTTTCTTTTAGTCATCGATTAATGAAAAACGAGTTTAGAGATCGTATATTGCACCGATTTTTCATAAACAATTGTCTAACTTGGGTTTATTACATCGCTTTCATAAGTTCACTGCCCACAAAATTAGCATATGTTTGTATGTGTGTAAAATCAATACTCACGTCTTTTAAACGGAAATCAGGTTCTACTTCTACATGGGGACACTTTCCGGACTTTGTAATTTGGCCCGCTACCAAATTTGAAGATGTCAAGAAAATGACAGCTGATAAGGCGACACTGAAAAAAAGTTAAATATAAAAAAATAAAATTTATTACGGTTGTTATAAGCCTGATAAGAGCGGGACATTCAAATTTTGCCCAAATTAAGATATATAAACAAACATGACCAGTTGACAATACAGGAAATATCCCACCGTTCTCCTGTATCAATTCCTTCCTACTCATAATTATTTGATATTTACTAGGTGCTCACAAAGCCTTAAAATTGTGAAGATATTCGAGAAAAAATTGTGAAATACGGCTGCCTTCTAAGCAAAAAACGTGGTAATGGCGAGTGATCTATTTTAATTGATACTTTTATTTGCCATATGCCCAACTAATAATTCCTCCTATCCTTGTGTAATATTTAGAAATATATTATTTTAGAGAAATCGAATGCATTTGCATATTGATTACAGTTTTCTCCTACACATATCGGCGACTGATTTTGAAACTCTCTCTTCAGAGGACGATAATATTAAAACCACTGAATGGAAGTCGGTCTTGACCTAGGAAATCCGACACGGAGTTTCTTTAAATTAAACATTTGAGGCCTGGACTTAAATTAATTTTGAACATTTTTTTTTCTTACAAACATTTCAAAGATAGATTGGCTACTGAAACTCGACTAGTCGGAAAAAGGAGATATTTCGATGAAACGGTGCGGTGCGGCTACTCGAATACCTCTAACCGACTATGAAACATGCTAACGGTTACAAACCGAGTAATCAGTTAACCTATTAGTCATATAATACGTTATTTAAATAGCGACAGATGTTTGTTCTTATCCTTAAATATTATTTTTTTACACAAATCCCCTTTGTTCAATTCAATATTACAACATCCTGGTCTATTATTCATAAACTATAACTTACAAGGACGATTGAAAAATATTCATAATTTTACAACACTTAAAATAATTTATGGATTTTAGTACTTACACAGCAAATAGTTGGTTTTTCATTTTGTATACGTTTTCGTTGAAGCAATTCACCAAGAAGAGAACTTTATAAAAGGAACTTATCGTTTCAACACTGAAAGTGATAATATCAACTCAACTTTTTTCTCACCTTTTATATGTTTGCCGTGACTAGTTTTTTTGAGCACACGCAAAAAATATTTATTTTTCACAAAAAATCTTTGTTAATACGAGTAGATAAGTTCAGATACATTGTAAATATTAATAGTTTTAAGAAACTCGTGGATAATTTCCGTGGAGTGGTGTCAGCAAACAAACAACGTATTGACTTTATGTGTAACACGTAAGAAAGTCTATAAATATTTATTTTTCATAAAAAATCTTTGTTAATACGAGTAGATAAGTTCAGATACATTGTAAATATTAATAGTTTTAAGAAACTCGTGCAGAATTTCCGTGGAGTGGTGTCAGCAAACAAACAACGTATTGACTTTGTGTGTAACAAGTAAGGAAGTCTAAGTTCAGGTGAACCGAACATTAAATTCCCAGCTTTAGTTTTCAGAACGAGATACAAATACCATGACTTGGCAATGATATAGGCCCTAGAATCTTAATTGAAATTTTCTATATCAAAAAAGGGGGCGTGGTTATCATCCGATTTCGCCCATTTTCAATAGCAACCTAGCTTGGCCAGAAAGTAACCTGTATGAAAAATTTTATGCAAATATCTCAATTTTTACTCAAGTTATCGTGTACGCGGACGGACATTCCTTAATCAATTCCTCTTTTCAACCTAAGAACTTTCATGTATGGAACCCTATATCTAACTCGATTATTTTGCGCCGTTACATAGTACCGTTAATGGGACAAAATTAATATACCCTTGTACAAGTACTAGTACGCTGGGTATAAAAAGGAAACAAGTAATTAGAGTGCTGTCTTCGGCTGTACCGAAGGCTTCATATGTACCTTTCACGAATATGCATTATTGTTTCAAGTGTTCGATCCTTAAGCTTACTACGCACCTCTCAAGAAATGGTCAAGAAATTTTTTTTTGTAAAATTTGCAAAACGAAGTACAGGCTCATCAAGCAAAGAGTCAGCGCATTCACGCCTTGACACCCATGCCACAGCCTAGAAATCCAACGAAAAATTAGTCTTGCAAATAAATGCTTCTTTGCACTTAGCAGACAATTGAAAATTAAAGTCCTCTCTCCACGCACCAAAATCACACTCTACAAGTCCTCATCGCTCCCGTCTTGCTATATGGTGTAGAAGCATGGACACCAACAATATCTGACGAGGCGCCACTGGGAGTATTCGAGAAAAAAGTTCTGCGTAGGACCGAAGAAAATTTAATGACGATTTGTATGAGCTTTACGCAGACGTTGACATAGTTCAGCGGATTAAAACACAGCGGCTTCGTTGGCTAGACCACGTCGTGCGAATGAACGAAAACGCTTTAGCCCAGAAGGTATACTTATCGCCACTTGCCGGTTTAAGCAGAGGAAGAGGAAGACGACCAATCCGATGGAAGGACCAAGTGGAGACCGATCTGCGATCTCGCGAGGTCTCCAGTTGGCGCAACGAAGAAATTACTGGCGAGCAATGTTGTACGATCAAAATCGCTAAGGCGGTTTAAGTAGAAAGTGACAGATTGAGAGCAAAGGTGAGTAAATATTAATATCTTCTCGAATACAACGTAAGCGTCACAATTTCTTGAGCCAGCATAAGAAATATAGATACGCAGGGCCGTGCGCAGTTAAAGGTTACAATGAACTTATAAAGTGTTATACTTCTTTACAGTGAATTTATTTTTTACTTTTTAGTTAATTTTATTAAACAATAATAAAAGATTATTTTTAAAAGTTTTTTTCTTTTATTTTATTTTTTACTTTTTAGTTCTGCTTATCAACAAGTAATATAGCCACAAGCTTATTCTTAGAAAAGCTTTTTTCCAAAATTAATTTACTTTTTAGTTAATTTTATTAAACAATAATAAAAGCTTATTTTTAAAAAAGTTTTTTCTTTAATTTTATTTTATAATGCATTATCCGCGAAACCTGAACGATGGTGAAAATTTGAAAACCCCAGCTCGACGGGAAGTTGGTACAATATCGAAAACAAAATTTTTGGAAATGAAATTTTTCAAATATCGCTACCCGTGCGCCACCTATCGGAATTATTTTTTTTTATATTGCGTTGGGGTAAAAAACTAAACGTGGATGAAAATTTTAAGATACTACATTAACGGGAAGTTCGTTGAAAAATGAATTAAACGACACCGAAAACGGACCTTCGAATTTCTTAAATAGAGCGACTCCCGCGCCACCTAGCGGTTCCAATTTATTTTTTAAAATATTAGCCAAATCGGTCCATAATTAGGATTTTTAGTATTTATAACCGCGATCTCAGCTCCACCTAACGGAATTTTTTTAGGGAAATATTTCTTTTCATGGTAGTGATACATGTTCCGAATTTCAGCCAAATCGGACCATAAATGCGATTTTTGAAAATATAGCGACGTACGCGCCACCTACCGGCATTTTTTTCCATAATATTGCATTGTCATCGGAGTTATACATCGTTGCAGACTTTCAGCTCAATCGGACACCTGGAAGTGTATCAAATTTAACTTGCAAGATTCCATTACAAACATCCGTCAACTGAAACTAAATAAAAGCTTATAATAATTATAAAAAGCTTATAATATAAAAAATCCTCAGAAAATGTTTTAAAACATTCAAATAATTGTACGTTGTCGATCATCTGCTCTCCAACGTTCATTTTCTCACAATTCTCTTTACGCCTACAACTAAAAGGGTCAGAAAACACTCGAAATCTTTCATATAATTGAGCCTTGCAGTTCATTCGCTCTACAATATGAATTTGTCCTCCCTGAAAAGGCTCCAATTACGGACTCTTTTTGGTTGTTTTTTTGGAGCGCTCTGACTTTGGTAAGCTGGGATTATTCGCACTCTTACGAATACATGGCTATAATTAAAGTCCGTTTAACATTGCAACTCTTCAAAAAAGTAGAAGTCAGCTGGTCACTAGACACAACCTTAGCATCATTTGGCCATGACATCAATCGTACTGGCACAAATTAGGGACGTGCGATGAACAGATTAAATCATATTTTGATTAGTCATAATTCTGATTCATCAAAACCTAATTAATCAGGTCCTGAATAGTACTGTTTACAGTACTTGTTAATTGAAACTGCTCACTGTTTTCATCAGTAAAATTTTTTAACAAATGCCCATACGCTACACAACTTTGTAATTTCGGAAAGCTCCAAGTGCCAACCTTATTCTTTGCAACTTTCACCAATTTCTTCTTCCGTTAAATTATTTTAACTAATTTTGTCAAAAATAATGAGTCAAGATTCAATACAAGATTTATAAACTGTATTGTTAAAATTTTTGCAAAATCATTGCAACTTAGATTTGGCCATGGAGGGGGTTATGTTATGTTGATCGGATCTGGGTGATTTTCATACATTAAATGTATTATAAGTACCAAATTTAGCGTTCTAAGCTTTTAAATTGCAATAGTTATAGGCCAAAACCCGTTTATCGGAACAATCGATTGTATCTTGTTGGTTCCGACAAATGATTAATATAATACAAAATGATGGCCCATAGCAAATTTCATCAATAATATCTCTAAAATTAGGGACAAGTTTGCGATCAAAGAGTAATGGGTGAGTTTTTGAGAATTTTAGTAAACCTCCTAGAAGAGTAATGAGGGAAACTTTTAAAATTTCTCCAAAGCGACCCATGAAAGATCTTTGGAGGATCATACTTCAAGCCTTCTGGAAGAAAATTAAGGAATAGAAGCAGTGCAATAGAACACAGCTATAATGTCGTACAAGAATTAAACAACAAAAATTTAACTGACCACTTAGCTGACCAAACATGGTATCGGACCTGAATTATATGTTTTTCTACAGTTTCTGCGTTTTCTTCTGTAGGCAAGATTTTGGCTCACTGGAAAAGCTGTTAACTAGGTAAAAATTTCTACTTTTACTCCAAAAATATGTTGCAATCTTTTATTAAAAACTTGATGAGATCTTCCCTATTGCTCCAAGATGTAGAAATATCTGTTATTGATGCCAAACAGAGTACTCTCTTATTCATAGGCATAAATCTTTAACTTTTCTTCAACCATTTTGTAGAATTTTACAATTTAAAGAAATCCCTGAATTTGAGTGAAAGTTATTCCACGTACTGATCGCCACAGTTGTGCCAAATGTCACAAATGGATCATCTTGGTAGTGAGTGAGGACATATGTACATATGTAAATGTTTCCACTTCACGGGGATACAATTCAGTAAAAACTTCAACCACATAATACATTTTTATACCTTTCATGAACATGAAATGGTATTATAACTTTGGTCCGATGTTTGTAAGTATGAGAAGAAGAAGAGATAGACCCACTATTAAGTATACCGAAATGATCAGGGCGATGAGGCGAGTTGATTTAGCCATGTCCGTCTGTCCGTCCGTCCGTCCGTCCGTCCGTCCGTCTGTTTGAACGCAAACTAGTCCCTCAGTTTTTGAGATATCTCGATGAAATTTTGCAAGCAGGCGCCATTTTGCATAGGATTAATCATTTGTCGGAACCAGCAAGATCGGATCGATAGAAGGCATAGCTCCCATACAATCGATTGTGCCGATAAATGGGTTTTGGCCTATAACTCTTGCAATTCAAAAGCTAGGAACGTAAAATTTTGCAAGTTTAGTACAAATTGTATTTGCAACGTGTGTAGTGAAAATGACTCAGATCGGACCAACATGACATATAGCTCCCATATAATCGATAGTTTCGATAAATGGGTTTTGGGCTATAATTTTTGCAGTTAAAAAGCTAGGAACGTTAAACTTTGCACGTTTGCTACATATTATACATGTAACATATGTAGGCAAAATCAGCCAGATCGGACCAACATAACGTATAGCTCCCATACAATCGATTGTTCCGATAAGTGTGGTTTAGCATTCATGAAAGGTATAAAGCCTTCGGCACAGCCGAAGACAGCCCTTTCCTTACTTGTTTTATTTATTGCTTATCAAAGTGTTCACAAAAAAAAACGCCGGTTCAAAATTATCAGCTGATGTTGAAATCGATTTTTTTGTGCCTTCACGATCGTTTAATTTTCACTGTAAATATTAACCAAAAGTAGTACGCCAAATAATACGTGATTTTCCATGTAAAGCTAACCTCTACATTTAAGACGATATCTTACTTGATAATATTGATTCTGATTGTTAGTAGAAAAAGATATATGGATCGAAAAAAAAGTGCAATCAACTCCCAGACAAATAAAAAAAGGTTTGGGCGAAGTTTTATTTTTGCTATTTACATTTTATTTAAAATATATATCAGCTGTTCTTCATTCTCACAATACATACAAAAATCTATGAGCAGCTAGCATTTCATATCAAAATAATTTATTAACAATTCTTGTTATTAACGACTTGGAGTTCGTCCACGGCGAAACCGTAAGCTACTATAGCATCCCGTAATGCTTTTATAACTTTGGGTTTTGGCTCTTGTTTACGAGAAAGGATCCACATGAACTCTGCAAATTTGGAAAGAAAAAATATGTTACAAATTTAAATGTTGGCACAATTTCGGAAGTTAGCTCAAAGATGAATGAGAATGCTTAAAAATAATCAAGGATCACTTATACCTTTTGTTCCATTGATGGGGGGAGTGTGTCTGCTGATGGCAGCTGGAAAAGGCTCCACCCAACATTGAAAATCTTATACCTAGAGTATCGCGTATATAAAAATACAAGAACTTATATGATCTGTATTGTGCGAAAGATTAAAGCACACCTTCGACAAGATTCTTGAACAGATTCGGAGACAAATGTGAAATAAATATGTGAACCCGGAGATCCAGATAAGAACTTGTATGGTTATAACCTGCTGCTGTGGAAGGTAGAAAAAGTGCGCTACAGCCACAACAGCCTAATAAATGAAAGTCTTTCTACAGTCGCTCGGCCAACGGCAGCGGAAAAAGTAAACATAAACTGCATTAGGAAGGTCAATACTACCTTCGTGTTTCGAGCTAAGGCGGCAATGAATGAAAAATACCGAAATTTCTACAGTTTTAATATAAGAATATGACTTACCATCGTGTTCATCTCCTGCCTCATCACATCTGTATAGGATAGTATAGCCCGTATAGTTCGTATATAAAATATAGTAATCAAATTCAACACCAGGAGCTGTAAGGTAAAAATAAAAGATTTTTATTATTATATGGCAAGTCTTTAAATATTACGGGTTGATGGCAACCCTCGCTATAAACAAACAATAAGGAAACAAACTTACGAGTGCGCTCATCGAACAAATAGCGCACATACAAATTATTTTTTATTTACTTACGAGTTTTCTGGAAACGTTCCAAAAAGTGAGCATTACCAACCACTCTGCCGGTTCCTTTATTATCGACTACCTTGTTACTGTGGAAGAAAATCACATTTATTTAAAATTTCCATACAAATTTTGTAATTATAATAATGTTCTTATGATCATGGTATGTCCTAGTTGAATAAAATAAAAAAATTTGCTTAATAAATATGCCGATTAGGACCATCGCCTAAAATAGGATGACAGTTGGCAGCTCCCCAGAAGACCCAGGCGGTTTAGGAAACATCCCTGGATTTCAATTTGATTATTTTTATAAATTCATTTTATTACATTTTGCTAAAATAAGAACATTTCTAAATTTAGTTAGCGGTGTAATACTTACTCCTCATCTAATTGTGAAATAATCACCGAAAACTGATTTTCGCCAATTTCCTGATGTTCTGCTGTAGCGCAATGACCACCCTTAACGAAAAATGCAGGATATTTTTGTTGAATCCACCATTTGCCGAAGTACTGAAAATAATCAAATACATTTTTTTTAGCCATCGATTAATGAAAAACAAGTTAAGAGATCGAATATTGGAACGATTTTTCCTTTCATAACGAATAGCGATTTTCACTGTTCACAAAATGGCGGCTGCATACCAAATTTTGGGCAGATAGGTATATAATATGGGGACTAATTTGAATTTGAACAGACAAAGCGGTGAATTCTTAATTGACTCAGCTCATCGTCGAAATAAAATCACACCAAATATGGATAGGATAATAGTAAGACGAACTGAGGAAAAACGCAATCTAGCCTTAGAATGCTAGCCAAAGATTTGAAAGAATGCAAATAGGTCACGAAACATTCCGAAGAGTTCTTTTAAAACGCAAATATTCTTTAAGAAGTGCTAGGAAAAGCCCATCACTAACACAAATTAATGTTGAAGAGGAATGGAATTAATCTCAATGAAACGGCCCTTTTACAGATGAAAAAATGTTAAAAACAAGTAAAAGTGGATGCTAAAACGTTTCAAGGAGCAAACAATATTGTACCAAAAATTCAATTCAATCCAGCAAATATTAGGGTTTGGTAGGGTTGTGAAAACTGAATCAAGAGTGTCTATCAATAAGACGTCTTGAAAGGCGTGGCGAAAAATTTTTACAATTTGGTCACAATCATATTAAAAAAAAAAGAAATTATCTTTGAAAAAATCAATACTCACGTCCTTTAAAATGAAGTTTGGCTGTGGTGATACATTGGGACACTTTCCGGGTCTACGAACTTGGCCCGCTACCAAATTTAAAGATGTCAGAAAGATGATAGCTGACAAGGCGACACTGAAAAACCAGAAACAGAAAATGGGATGCTCTCTTTTAAAACAATTAGAAATGCGAAGAACCTGCAGACAATGTCCTACCTTAGAGCTTTGAATATTTGTTTTTCTCATCGCACGTGTTGTATGTGCTAGAGCTCAAGCTTATCGGTTATCGGTATTCGACTAGCAATATTTGGTGTTACTTATTATTACACCAGTTATAAATTAATTTACAAAAGATTTTTTGGTTGTTAACTTCTTGCAGACATTTCAAAGAGAGAATGGCTACTGGAACTCGATACGCTGTAATACTGGACTAGTCGGATCAAAGCGATTTTGATTAATCGAAACGAGGCGACTATTTCAATAAAATTAACCGACTATGAAACATGCTAACGGTTACAAACCGAGTAATCGGTTAATCCATTAGTAATATTATCCGCTATATTTAGAGCGACAGATATTTGTTCTTATCAACCCACCTTCGATTATATCCTAACATATTATTTTTTTACACAAATGCCCTTCTGTTCAATTCAATATTAAAACATTCTAGTCCATTATTCATAAACTATAACTTTTACAAGGACGATCGAAAAATATTTACAATTTTACAACACTCGAAATAATTACTGGATTTTATTTACTTACACAGCAAATAGTTGGTTTTTCATTTTGTAAACGTTTTCGTTGAATCAATCCGTCAAGAAGAGAACTATATAAAAGGAACTTATCGTTTCAACACTGAAACTGATAATGTCAACTCAACTTTTTTGCCCGTTTTATATGTTTGCTCGGACTAGTTTGTTTAAGGAAACACCTGCGCACACGCAAAAAAAAAGAACTATTCTCAGTAAGCAAAAAAAAAAAATAACTTTCATAACAAATAAGAAAGCACATGTACGAGTATGCAAGCAGACCCAGCAGTCCATTATCAGGTACTACTCGAATAGAATTTTTCATCCACTGGTTAAGCTTTAATTACCCTGCAATAAATCGTGCTACTGATCTCTAAGAAGAGCTATCCGGGATCAATACCTTTCGTCTACAGTCGATAGACCAAAAAACTAAACCGCGTCACTTTCGTATTCAGTCGATTTTCTGTCTTCCTCGCCTGGACTAATATATTTCAAATAAAATTTGAAAAGCAAAGCAATTTTTTTTTATTTGTAGGTACATATATTTATACGTTATATTGTAGGTCCAGCTGATATTGTTATAATTGCTAATGCTGAAACTGTTTAATTTGTCTAGTGGCACTTTTGAGGTGTTCTCGGGTTTTTCTTAATTTCTTTTTTTCTATTTGAGCCTTTGAATTCGAAAAAACTGTGATGATTTTAGGGGGGGAATCTTGGACCCGTCTAAAGTTACGATAACAGTCCTTAAACAAGTTAATGAGGTCTTATAATGATCTGTAATGTTTCCAACACTGCCGAGAGGAGGGATATCGGACGATATGTCTTCATGTGTTAGCTCGTTTTCCAGGCTCGCGCAGGGCCCTAGGTAGCAAGGGGTGCCACAAGGTGGTGTCCTATCTTTAACTATTATATATTGAGGCTGGATCACTCAATTAGGTAAGGAAAATGACGACTGGGCAGAGCACACAACGCTACAACAACAACAACAACAGTACTCAAGGTGCTGCTCCAATTTGAAGCGTTTGTATTGAACTAGCACCAGCCTGATCTCCATTTTGCAGACATCTTATTTGGTGAATGGGTGTGCAGTCGTGGGGTATCATGGAATTAAGATTGCTGATGCATACCCTAAGTTTCAACGAAGATTTTAGATTCTATTCTCATTTTATAAATGTTGTGGGAATCAGAAATTCAGAATTTTCGGCACCCAAAGGATCGCCCTAATCCTTATTGATATACAAATTAAAAACAGTTTTCCGTTGCTACATATAAACATTTTATTTATTTACATAAACATATTTGTAAACTATGTAAATACTTATAAAAGCCGCAATACGATTACATACAAACACAAATAAATGTGGATGCTAATTTTTAGCTTTTGGAAACTCGTAGTCAGTTTCAAATAAAGCGACCTTATTAACAATGTGACTGATCATATACGACGAGTTCCTCCAAGGACATATTGTGTGCTATCATAGCATCCCGTCCTGCTTTTATAACATCCTTATCTGGCTTTTGATCACGAGTAAGGAGCCAAAGGTACTCTGCAATTTAATAGAAAAAGATAAAAGGCATTACAAAGCTCGAAAGAACAACTGCTACGAGTATGAAGAGTAAAATTTCCATGAGCTTTAAATTGTTTTACTGTTAAAAAGTTCACTTACGGTTGGTTCCACCCGTTGCTAACTCATCGCATCTAAACATGACGGTGTAATTTGTGTAATCTGTTTGTAGGATCCAGGCAGTAAACTCATCGACAGCTTCAAAGTAAAAGAAACAAATATTATTTTTATTTAAGGTCGTTTGTCTTTCTCAAAAGAGTTTCATATTCATTTAGGGCCACATCATCAGATAGAATTTTTCAAGAATAATTTATAAGTATTTGAAAATGAAGTTTACTTAATTTTGTTTCGAAGAGAACTAAGTCATGTATAACCAGCAGAACACGGGACCATTCCTAAAATTGTATGTAGAGCAAAATCAGAACACAGAGTATTGACTCAATGTGTCGCAAATAAGCTAAGAAAACGTAATCCAAACAATCAAAAAAAGCTAAATATACTTAAAAAATTTAGTGATCTGTGGCGCCTAAAGTTATCTTGCTAAGTTTGTACATAAAATACTCACAAACTTTATTTGGTTTACTTACGATTACCGCCAAAGTTTTCGTAAAAGTAGCCATTAGAAATAACTCTACCGATTCCTTTACTGGTACGCCTCTTCTCGCTGTGAAAGAAAATAAATTTTATTTTAAGTACTCATACAATATTTTTAGCACTAAGTTTTAAGTAAATGGGGGTGACCTCACTATATTGTTTTTAAAGACTTTTCTCTCAATCACTTTTTTGTACCATTGGATACAGCCAACAACAAAGGTCCCTATAATGGGGGGCAAATCAGGCTGGCCCTAGTTATTTCCTCGAAGCAGTCTACCAGTCGTAAGTGACCGTACTTTTCTAAAAAAAATTCAAATACAGTCTCTGTATTTCTCGAGGAAAAGGGCAGTTTCCATTTAAACTAATATAATCGCTAGATGTACATAGGCTTGGTGTCTATAGATACATACATATATGATCTGAATGTTCCTAAAATTTGTTCCGGGAATCGAAAACGCAATCTTACTACCTATTACGACTCTACACAATGAATGTGATAATGCGGGCTCCAAATTCGATTAAGTATAAAGTACTTACTTTTTATCTACCTGCGACCAGTTTACCAAAAATATATCCTCTGTAAGTTTTTTATACGATGTAGTCAAACAGTGATCACCCTCAAAGAAATACGACTGATATTGTTCATATATAAACCAGGTGCCAAAATACTGAAAATAATCAAAATGTTTTTTTTTTTGTTTTATAAAAAATTAATTCTTTCAAAACCCTTTTCGCCAAAAACTAACAAAACGAAAGCTTTCTGTGTGTATGTATGTGTAAATGAATACTCACTTTATCCAAATCTAAATCTGGCTGAGTTGTTACATTTGGACATTTGCAGTCTCTAAAAACTTGTCCCTCTACCAAATTGTTTGATGTCAAGAAAATGAAGGCTGCCAATAAGGCACTGAAATAAAAAAAAATATCAAATTAATACACACAGATGAAATTTTTCACAAGGACTAATTTGGATGATAATTTACTTTGTGCGGTAGGCATAAAGAAAGCACAAAACACTTGCGAGCTTATTTTGACATTTCATAAGGAGGAGAAGTTACAAATTTCTACTGCGAAAATTTCACGCCGTTAATTAAAACCAGCTGATCGTGTGACATTATTATTCATATAAATTAAATTTAATTTTTATTTTAATATTTATGTCAATAGCTACTTTTTACACGATTTAAACACAAGAAACGGTTTAGCTATATTAAAATACTTCTAAACAACTTGAAATTACTTCGTGACACCTAACCACTTACACAGCAAATATGTAGTTGGTTTTGAATTTTTAAGGAATCCGCAAATAGAAAACGTGATAACAATTGTTGCCGTAAAAAAACTGACAATAGTACTAAAAATGTTTAGGCCCCTTTTTATACCTTTCATGAACATGAAATGGTATTATAACTTTGGTCCGATGTTTGTAAGTATGAGAAGAAGAAGAGATAGACCCACTATTAAGTATACCGAAATGATCAGGGCGATGAGGCGAGTTGATTTAGCCATGTCCGTCTGTCCGTCCGTCCGTCCGTCCGTCCGTCCGTCTGTTTGAACGCAAACTAGTCCCTCAGTTTTTGAGATATCTCGATGAAATTTTGCAAGCAGGCGCCATTTTGCATAGGATTAATCATTTGTCGGAACCAGCAAGATCGGACCGATAGAAGGCATAGCTCCCATACAATCGATTGTTCCGATAAATGGGTTTTGGCCTATAACTCTTGCAATTCAAAAGCTAGGAACGTAAAATTTTGCAAGTTTAGTACAAATTGTATTTGCAACGTGTGTAGTGAAAATGACTCAGATCGGACCAACATGACATATAGCTCCCATATAATCGATAGTTTCGATAAATGGGTTTTGGGCTATAATTTTTGCAGTTAAAAAGCTAGTAAGCTTTGCTACATATTATACATGTAACATATGTAGGCAAAATCAGCCAGATCGGACCAACATAACGTATAGCTCCCATACAATCGATTGTTCCGATAAGTGTGGTTTAGCATTCATGAAAGGTATAAAGCCTTCGGCACAGCCGAAGACAGCCCTTTCCTTACTTGTTTATTTATACCCCGGAGCACAGTAGACCAGATAAGTAAAAGAAAAAAATTTAAGTTTGATTATTTGACAAATTTGTTTAATTTCTAACTAAAAGATTATCATTATCCTTAACCCAAAATAAATACATTTTTATAAATTGTTCAGGAATGTTATAAAATGTTATTGGTTGCAATATATTAGTAGGTACCTGTAAACTGGGTATTTTTAAGCTATCAAGAATAAGCAGCATCATCCAATAAATAGCTTGAAACAGCCGATTAATACGGTTGTTTCCTCTAAAATTCAAATACAAATTTAATTGTGAACTTTTGCACCGGCGGCTTAAAATAGGTTAATAACTTTAAGCAGCAATACAGACTCATTTTGTATGTATTAATTTTCAAATAAGCATACGCCTCAGTATTTGGTCTACTATATACTGCGCCCTGGACTAGTTTTTCGCCTTCAAAAATTCAATTCAATCCAGCAAATATTAGGGTTTGGTAGGGTTGTGAAAAAGTTGTGAAAACTGAATCAAGAGTGTCTATCAATAAGACGTCTTGAAAGGCGTGGCGAAAAATTTTTACAATTTGGTCACAATCATATTAAAAAAAAAAGAAATTATCTTTGAAAAAATCAATACGCACGTCCTTTAAAATGAAGTTTGGCTGTGGTGATACATTGGGACACTTTCCGGGTCTACGAACTTGGCCCGCTACCAAATTTAAAGATGTCAGAAAGATGATAGCTGACAAGGCGACACTGAAAAACCAGAAACAGAAAATGGGATGCTCTCTTTTAAAACAATTAGAAATGCGAAGAACCTGCAGACAATGTCCTACCTTAGAGCTTTGAATATTTGTTTTTCTCATCGCACGTGTTGTATGTGCTAGAGCTCAAGCTTATCGGTTATCGGTATTCGACTAGCAATATTTGGTGTTACTTATTATTACACCAGTTATAAATTAATTTACAAAAGATTTTTTGGTTGTTAACTTCTTGCAGACATTTCAAAGAGAGAATGGCTACTGGAACTCGATACGCTGTAATACTGGACTAGTCGGATCAAAGCGATTTTGATTAATCGAAACGAGGCGACTATTTCAATAAAATTAACCGACTATGAAACATGCTAACGGTTACAAACCGAGTAATCGGTTAATCCATTAGTAATATTATCCGCTATATTTAGAGCGACAGATATTTGTTCTTATCAACCCACCTTCGATTATATCCTAACATATTATTTTTTTACACAAATGCCCTTCTGTTCAATTCAATATTAAAACATTCTAGTCCATTATTCATAAACTATAACTTTTACAAGGACGATCGAAAAATATTTACAATTTTACAACACTCGAAATAATTACTGGATTTTATTTACTTACACAGCAAATAGTTGGTTTTTCATTTTGTAAACGTTTTCGTTGAATCAATCCGTCAAGAAGAGAACTATATAAAAGGAACTTATCGTTTCAACACTGAAACTGATAATGTCAACTCAACTTTTTTGCCCGTTTTATATGTTTGCTCGGACTAGTTTGTTTAAGGAAACACCTGCGCACACGCAAAAAAAAAGAACTATTCTCAGTAAGCAAAAAAAAAAAATAACTTTCATAACAAATAAGAAAGCACATGTACGAGTATGCAAGCAGACCCAGCAGTCCATTATCAGGTACTACTCGAATAGAATTTTTCATCCACTGGTTAAGCTTTAATTACCCTGCAATAAATCGTGCTACTGATCTCTAAGAAGAGCTATCCGGGATCAATACCTTTCGTCTACAGTCGATAGACCAAAAAACTAAACCGCGTCACTTTCGTATTCAGTCGATTTTCTGTCTTCCTCGCCTGGACTAATATATTTCAAATAAAATTTGAAAAGCAAAGCAATTTTTTTTTATTTGTAGGTACATATATTTATACGTTATATTGTAGGTCCAGCTGATATTGTTATAATTGCTAATGCTGAAACTGTTTAATTTGTCTAGTGGCACTTTTGAGGTGTTCTCGGGTTTTTCTTAATTTCTTTTTTTCTATTTGAGCCTTTGAATTCGAAAAAACTGTGATGATTTTAGGGGGGGAATCTTGGACCCGTCTAAAGTTACGATAACAGTCCTTAAACAAGTTAATGAGGTCTTATAATGATCTGTAATGTTTCCAACACTGCCGAGAGGAGGGATATCGGACGATATGTCTTCATGTGTTAGCTCGTTTTCCAGGCTCGCGCAGGGCCCTAGGTAGCAAGGGGTGCCACAAGGTGGTGTCCTATCTTTAACTATTATATATTGAGGCTGGATCACTCAATTAGGTAAGGAAAATGACGACTGGGCAGAGCACACAACGCTACAACAACAACAACAACAGTACTCAAGGTGCTGCTCCAATTTGAAGCGTTTGTATTGAACTAGCACCAGCCTGATCTCCATTTTGCAGACATCTTATTTGGTGAATGGGTGTGCAGTCGTGGGGTATCATGGAATTAAGATTGCTGATGCATACCCTAAGTTTCAACGAAGATTTTAGATTCTATTCTCATTTTATAAATGTTGTGGGAATCAGAAATTCAGAATTTTCGGCACCCAAAGGATCGCCCTAATCCTTATTGATATACAAATTAAAAACAGTTTTCCGTTGCTACATATAAACATTTTATTTATTTACATAAACATATTTGTAAACTATGTAAATACTTATAAAAGCCGCAATACGATTACATACAAACACAAATAAATGTGGATGCTAATTTTTAGCTTTTGGAAACTCGTAGTCAGTTTCAAATAAAGCGACCTTATTAACAATGTGACTGATCATATACGACGAGTTCCTCCAAGGACATATTGTGTGCTATCATAGCATCCCGTCCTGCTTTTATAACATCCTTATCTGGCTTTTGATCACGAGTAAGGAGCCAAAGGTACTCTGCAATTTAATAGAAAAAGATAAAAGGCATTACAAAGCTCGAAAGAACAACTGCTACGAGTATGAAGAGTAAAATTTCCATGAGCTTTAAATTGTTTTACTGTTAAAAAGTTCACTTACGGTTGGTTCCACCCGTTGCTAACTCATCGCATCTAAACATGACGGTGTAATTTGTGTAATCTGTTTGTAGGATCCAGGCAGTAAACTCATCGACAGCTTCAAAGTAAAAGAAACAAATATTATTTTTATTTAATGTCGTTTGTCTTTCTCAAAAGAGTTTCATATTCATTTAGGGCCACATCATCAGATAGAATTTTTCAAGTATAATTTATAAGTATTTGAAAATGAAGTTTACTTAATTTTGTTTCGAAGAGAACTAAGTCATGTATAACCAGCAGAACACGGGACCATTCCTAAAATTGTATGTAGAGCAAAATCAGAACACAGAGTATTGACTCAATGTGTCGCAAATAAGCTAAGAAAACGTAATCCAAACAATCAAAAAAAGCTAAATATACTTAAAAAATTTAGTGATCTGTGGCGCCTAAAGTTATCTTGCTAAGTTTGTACATAAAATACTCACAAACTTTATTTGGTTTACTTACGATTACCGCCAAAGTTTTCGTAAAAGTAGCCATTAGAAATAACTCTACCGATTCCTTTACTGGTACGCCTCTTCTCGCTGTGAAAGAAAATAAATTTTATTTTAAGTACTCATACAATATTTTTAGCACTAAGTTCTAAGTAAATGGGGGTGACCTCACTATATTGTTTTTAAAGACTTTTCTCTCAATCACTTTTTTGTACCATTGGATGCAGCCAACAACAAAGGTCCCTATAATGGGGGGCAAATCAGGCTGGCCCTAGTTATTTCCTCGAAGCAGTCTACCAGTCGTAAGTGACCGTACTTTTCTAAAAAAAATTCAAATACAGTCTCTGTATTTCTCGAGGAAAAGGGCAGTTTCCATTTAAACTAATATAATCGCTAGATGTACATAGGCTTGGTGTCGATAGATACATACATATATGATCTGAATGTTCCTAAAATTAATCGAAAACGCAATCTTACTACCTATTACGACTCTACACAATGAATGTGATAATGCGGGCTCCAAATTCGATTAAGTATAAAGTACTTACTTTTTATCTACCTGCGACCAGTTTACCAAAAATATATCCTCTGTAAGTTTTTTATACGATGTAGTCAAACAGTGATCACCCTCAAAGAAATACGACTGATATTGTTCATATATAAACCAGGTGCCAAAATACTGAAAATAATCAAAATGTTTTTTTTTTTGTTTTATAAAAAATTAATTCTTTCAAAACCCTTTTCGCCAAAAACTAACAAAACGAAAGCTTTCTGTGTGTATGTATGTGTAAATGAATACTCACTTTATCCAAATCTAAATCTGGCTGAGTTGTTACATTTGGACATTTGCAGTCTCTAAAAACTTGTCCCTCTACCAAATTGTTTGATGTCAAGAAAATGAAGGCTGCCAATAAGGCACTGAAATAAAAAAAAATATCAAATTAATACACACAGATGAAATTTTTCACAAGGACTAATTTGGATGATAATTTACTTTGTGCGGTAGGCATAAAGAAAGCACAAAACACATGACATTTCATAAGGAGGAGAAGTTACAAATTTCTACTGCGAAAATTTCACGCCGTTAATTAAAACCAGCTGATCGTGTGACATTATTATTCATATAAATTAAATTTAATTTTTATTTTAATATTTATGTCAATAGCTACTTTTTACACGATTTAAACACAAGAAACGGTTTAGCTATATTAAAACACTTCTAAACAACTTGAAATTACTTCGTGACACCTAACCACTTACACAGCAAATAGTTGGTTTTGAATTTTTAAGGAATCCGCAAATAGAAAACGTGATAACAATTGTTGCCGTAAGAAAACTGACAATAGTACTAAAAATGTTTAGGCCCCTTTTTTATTTATACCCCGGAGCACAGTAGACCAGATAAGTAAAAGAAAAAAATTTAAGTTTGATTATTTGACAAATTTGTTTAATTTCTAACTAAAAGATTATCATTATCCTTAACCCAAAATAAATACATTTTTATGAATTGTTCAGGAATGTTATAAAATGTTATTGGTTGCAATATATTAGTAGGTACCTGTAAACTGGGTATTTTTAAGCTATCAAGAATAAGCAGCATCATCCAATAAATAGCTTGAAACAGCCGATTAATACGGTTGTTTCCTCTAAAATTCAAATACAAATTTAATTGTGAACTTTTGCACCGGCGGCTTAAAATAGGTTAATGACGTTAAGCAGCAATACAGACTCATTTTGTATGTATAAATTTTCAAATAAGCATACGCCTCAGTATGTGGTCTACTATATACTGCGCCCTGGACTAGTTTTTCGCCTTCAATTGTGAACACACCAACAAAAGTTAATTCAAATGATATTGCTGTTTGTAGCACGAATTATTAAACAATAAAATACTTTTTTACACGAAGAATGGTTTATTTTTAAAATTTTTTTCCCTATGCCGGGCCACTTTTTTAAATGTGCTCTGGAATATTTTTATTAATTTTTTCAACCAGAAGCGGTCTCGCCAAAGAAGGCTTGCAGTAGTGCTTAGCATATCAAGAGTTTTCCGAAATTCTACCAAAACAGGAGATGACTTGCTGGACTGTGAACTTTTTTTCTTTGTTAGCATGTCAAGCAGAATCGCGGTTGCATGAATTTTTCAAGATTTTCGAATACTCAAACCTCTAGTTTAAAAAATATACTCATGTAAAATAGTTTCTATAAATTTACAGTAGTCTAATCTTATTTTTCCTGGGTTTTGACAAGAGTACAAATCGCTTGGAAATTTCAAAAAAATTACTTTGGCTTGTTTACCTCATGGCCACAAATGTATTGTATATACACATGAACCATATTATTTTTTATTCAACAGCACACGAAACTTTTTTTTGTAAATATACTTAGTTATAACGTGTGGCGCAAAAGTTATTCCCTATCAGAAAATGCTATAAATTTTGCGATTGGCCCCTAAAGTCAGTTTTGTTTTGACATTTGTGTAGAAAACACATGCGAAATACACGTTAATAAACAATGTTACGCTACACTGCTCCAGAACGCGGAATATTGCTGACTATTCTCATAAAAAGGGCTCAAATGACAATCAACTGTGGCGGCGGCCATTTACATGACATCATATTCGACTTGATGTAAAAAAAAATTAAAAGACCAAATAAAAATAATCTACAAGAAGAATCAAAGTTTTTAATTACAGCCAAAAAACATCGGTCGGAAGCTTACTTTTGCGCCACCCGTTATAAACTCAGGTGTTTGGAAACTCGAAAACTTGTTAGTTAAAATAAACAGAAATCGCATGTAAACAAAATAAATGTTGGTATTCACAGTGTCGTTTTTTTTAAAACGATCTAACTAGATATCTAAAAATTGTCCACCAAAAAATAATTGTAACACTTCCACCTTCGTTGTTTTCTTGTTTCTTTAATATTTGACGTACGCTGGCAATTTAACTACTACATTATTAAAATGCCTTAACATTGTAATATATTTCAAAACTGAGTACCCCAAATGAATTAAGTTTTACTAAGGCTCAAACGTGTTGTAGTTAAGTTTTGAACATATGTCAGTAAAACTGTAGAAAAATAATAAACAACGAAATGGAACTAAAAAAAAAACAAATTTCCAAAACACTCCTACCAAAATAGGTGGTGACGTCAAATAACCAAGAATAAAAAGATGGTTGTAATTTTTATTTATTATTATGTATATAGGCTTGAGCTCGAACTAAGAAAACATATAACTTTTTTTTATAGCGAATTTTTTGTATTTGCTCATTGTTTTCGTGCACGTTTTTTTCTTTATACATACGAGTATATCTGCTTGGGAATAAGAAGTACTTCTAGCATATTTGAGCTAACTAGGATAGGCTTACTGTCGTACAGGAACACGTGTAAAAATGTTTGCACAGTTGGCGCTATGAACATTTCACAGTGTTTTAATATATGCAAATTTTGTGTGAAGCTTATACCCAACAAGTAATTTTGTTGGAAATACATTTGAGTCGCATTTGAAGTGAAATCAGTTTCCGAAGCAGCCCATTATCGGGCAAACGGGAACATTTCTGATATGAAAATATTCGTATTTCTCTAGTTGTTGAAAAAATACTTGGACTCCCACTTGAATCCATCAGTACTTTCCAATTGAAATCAAACTTCATATCCCATTTCACCTTTCTCTTAGCCATTTAATATTATAAATACTACCTTTTGTCACACTTATATATATCTTATTATTTCTTTGCTTTTTTTTAACGATTTGGCAGTTTTTTCCTCGCTTACATGTTTTGATGAGATACCACAGAAGCTAGAATTTGAAATCAAGAAAATCAGCTGATCGTGACACATTGTTGTACAAAACATTTCATTTATTATAAATATGCTTATGTTTTTAATTTGTCTGCATTGTTTAGTTAAAATTAAGCACTCTAAAAAGCAAAAAATATTTTTATTCTCGAAATGTTGCAATTTTGTTTGTCCGCTGCACCGTGGTAATCAGCTGAATCCCAAGCTTGGCACTTTATTTAGCGCTCGTCTAAAAATTTGCACACATCTCTCATCGTGAGAAAGTAATTAAAAAAAGTAGAAAATCTCGTTGCTGTATAATTGTTACTTGACTTTTACACGAATACACCTATGAACTTCAATGGTTTTCAAACTAAGGGAAGCAACATGTTTGAAACCACTTTGAAAATTTAAACATTTCTCAAACTACGAAAAAAAAGTTGGATTTATTCATATTGGGTAGTGTCATGTATGACAGAAAGTGTAGAACGAAAAAAGACTACCATTTATGAATATAGTATACTAAGCAAATGAAAATGTACTTATGTCCCTCTAAAGAGAGTGATCCGGGATCGAACCCTTCAGTCTACAGTTGGCTATAATTTAATTTGTTTTTTATAGCATACTTATAGGAGTAAAACACTTATTTGGGTGGAATGTGGATTAGTCCTTTCGTACCCGTTAGGGTATAAACGGGTACAATTAGTAAGCAATTTATAGGATGGTTTACCTTGGATTCATTTCCTCAAGGGTATATACATAGCATATACAAATAAAAAACAGTTTTTCATTTTATTTTAAAATACATGTGCATACATATGTATTTAGATATTCTGCATTTTTATATCCGTACAATTTTTTTGATTATATAACATAAGTTCGTGCAAGGATAAACCCTGGGCTACCATTGCATTCTCTCCTGCTGTTACAGCATCCTTATTTGGTTCTCGATCACGAGTAAGGAGCCAAAGGTAACCTGCAAATGTAAAAAGAAAGAAAGGTATAACAAAGTGGATTTCTAAGGCCTAGACGCCGAAGGAAGGACTAGCTGTATCTTTTTAATTTTTAATTTGTTTAAAATTTTATTTAAGTCTCACTCGGCTCCTGTATCTATCGTTCGTTATAGGTTCGCATGGGATGCGTCGCCATATTGAATTGCCTGGCAGTCAAGTTTGACACATAACATATCACACTTGATGTTTACATATAACAACGACAATTCGTAAATCTTTCTTATGGTTTAGGCTTTTAATTCTTCCTCTAAATTAATGGGCATTTGTGTTACGAAAGTAATTTATTAGCAGTTATACACTTCCCAGAGGAAATGCTTCGAATTAAAAAGTTTTTCCATAGACACTCGCCGGGCAGATGAAAAAATAGAGGGGGTTAGAAAGGTATGGGCTTCATAATTGACGTTAATTGTGGCGTAGGATGATTGAATCTCGGTTGAGAAAAAATAAGGAAAACGTGCTACTCGTAAAATAAAATTTTAGAAAATTAACATAAATAAGAATTATTAATATATTTAATAATATTTAAGAATCCACTTACGATCGTGTCCATCGGCTGTCTCATCGCATCTAAACATGACAGCATAACTCGTGTAATCTGTTTCTATAATCCAGAAAGTGAAATTAACACCAGGAGCTTTAAATTAAAAAGATGAAATTGTATTTTTGTATTAATGTAGATTTTTAAGGTATCTCGATATAAATTCATAAAATCTAATATTAAATATTATCTAATTTGGTATGTTTTTCAAAATTTTGGGATACATTTACTATATAATGATAAGCGAAAAGAAATGGAAAGAACCACGCAAACCGAACTTCTTTACCGAAAAATTAAAAAAAAAACCAGTTTAAATGAGACGAGTGATATCAATAATAATGAATCACCCTATATTTAGTATTTATTTGACGGTTTATGAATCTCCCTGTGCTAAAGCAAGATAATAGATCCGGTCAAAACCGTCGTAACGAATTAAATAAATTAATTCAATACTTGTTCTATAACTTTAATAACTTATTTTGCCCTTAAATTAATAAACGAAATGTGCTTTACTTACGACTACTCTCAAAATGTTCCGAAAATTGTCCATTAGCAACAACACGACCGGTTCCATTACTCGTACGTGGCATGTTGCTGTGAAAGAAAATAATTTTTGTCTTAAGTATACATACCATTTGTCCAATATTAGGTTTTACTTGAATGAAATAATAAAAATTGCCTATAGAGCGGCAATTCGATTTGAAAAACTTGATCGTAACACGGATTCTTAAGGCAGTTTTCTCAATATCCGGTTACCGCTAACCGGAACTTTGTTTGGCAGATAACAGAGGAAATGTTGTCAATTAAATCCCTATTGCCCTAAATCTCTTTCATATATTATTGAAACCACTTATATTTAAACTTTTATAATGCTAAATTTAATTTAATATAAAATACTTACTTGGCACCTAGTTGTGAAAAATTCACCGAAAATGTGTGGTTTGTAAGTTTTTTATACGTTGTAGTCAAGCAGTGATCACCCTCTATGTAATACGACTTATATTTTTCATATACCCACCATGTACCAAAGTACTGCAAATAGTTAAAAGTTTTTTAAATTAATTTCTTAGATCTACTTCTACTGCCTGTCCCAGGACTTAAAGCTAGAACCATCTGTATAACATTAATACTCACATCTTTTAATCGTAGCTTTGGCTGCGTTGTTACTTTGGGGCATTTGCCCTTTTGGTGGAGTTGGCCCGTTACCAAAATGGTGGATGTCAAGAAAATTATAGCTGCCAAGAAGGCTCTAAAAAAAAAAAAGAAAACAATGACGAGAAATAATACCAGGCGCTTCATGAAAATACATATAGGATTGTTTGTGAACCGATTTTAAGGAATTTTTTATAACATAAAATTCATTATTGTATATCCATTACTATTTCTGTCAGCTATTCAACTGGTAAAGACTGGCTTCTAAGAAGCTGGTACTTAACAGGCATCATAATAAACTTTTAGCCACAACCACAACTACTGGATTCTATTGGCTTAATAATAAAACATCCTATCAATTTTTCTTGAATACCTGCTTTTTTCACCGAAATTATAGATTATTTAATATTCACACTGATTCAAAGATTAATTCAATTATTATAAAAAAAAAAAAACTATTACAAACTATCAATCATTTTCCAACACTGGATAAAATAGGAAATTTTTAATCACTTACACCGCCAATATTTTATTTTGCATTTTATAAGCTTTTTTCGAAGAACACACTTATCGTTTCAGCAGTGAAACTGATATGAACTTGAAATTGTTTCCACCTTTTATAGGTATGCCTAGTAGTACTTTTACGAAACTGCGCATATGAAAACAAAAATGCTTCAGAGCGAGCAAACAAAAAAAAATTAATTTTTTAAGTTAATAACTATACACCGGTAAAAGTCATACAAAGTTATAAAAGAGCTCTAATTTTTAACTTTTTATTAATAAGCACTTGGCGACATCTATCTCTAATATAAATGCACAAGTTGAGGGGAATTGTCCCACATTATGGCCAAACTATACATATATCTAAGGTGTAAACAGTTATAAACGTATGGATAAGTAAGGGAAGTCAATCAAAATAATTTAAAAACAAATTAATTTGAATTGAAGAAAAGCAGTTTGAAAAATACACCAACACAGATGCCAGGCACATATTCACCTACATATGTACATACATTGCCGTTGTTACCTAACAAAGCTTTTAACGTATTGGGAAAGTTTAACAGAGATCGACCATATACTTTGGGCATAATTGAAGCACAAAAAATTTGGGCGTGCCACATCCCACTTTTCCAAAATTGTATAAATGTTGACCGAAGGACACACATATCCAAAAATCATTAATTTAGACCAAATATGTTCAGAGTTATGAACAGTTCAAATTTTATATATCCTGGGGGAGTGGCACCCCCCACTTTTCCGTAAATTAATATAACCTAAATCATACACAACAATCTTCTGAACCGATCTGGAAAGTTTAAAAGAGATCGACCATAAACTTTGGACAATATTGAAGTCCAAAAAAAACCCAAAAAATGTGGGCGTGGAACCGCCCACTTTTCCAAAATTATATAAATCTTGACCACAGGTCACACATATCCAAAAACCATTAATTTGGACCAAATATGTTCAGAGTTATGAATAATTAAAATTTGATATAGCCTGGTTCGTGGTACCGCCCACTTTCCCAAAAATTAAGATAGCCTATGCTTTAACCCAGGATCCAAAGAATATACTTTGAAAATTTCATAAAAAATTGGTTGAGTACTGTGGACGCCATCTCGCCTAAAGAATGACCGATTTATCCAATTTTCCGACTTTTCCGCAGGGTCTTCCCAAAATTTTCTTTCGTAAAAACCTTCTCCTAGCAATTACGAAGAACTTTGAGCCAAATCGGTCCAGCCGATCTCAATTGATGAGTCACTATACATTTTTTCCCACCATTTTTATATATATAGATTAGCTGTAGGCGAAATTGTACCAAAAGCGACAGCTTAGTACTTCAGTACTTTCTTGAGCCAAATTGTATCGAAAAACCCAACCCTGGATTCCCCAGTTTCTATTCGGTTAAACGTGCCGCAGAGTTCAGCGGTTGTGTTTCAATGCTGAAAGTATTATAAACTCAATAGTAATCAAAAATAAAAGTATCTGTTTATTTTGTTAATAAAAACAGCGGGAAATGTAAACTCAGATGGTTTCAAAATACAAATCAAACACCGAATATGTATATACACCTCTGTTGCGAGTGTCCAAAATAATTTTTGGTTAATTTTGTCCAAAAATTTTTCCAAACTTTATCCAACCCATGTGTGCCCTTCTGGGAAGTATTAATGTGCCTAGATTGCAAAATAGCGTAGGTTCCTTGTACTAGTGGGTCTCGAGATTTGCATGGAATGTCGAAAAAAGAATGGTTAATCCAGGGTGCCGCCTAACTCAAAATCGCAAAATTGCCACATTCAAGCTCCTGGTATGTCTTGTTTTTGTACGGTAATGAACGACAAACTGTGAGCGTGAGTTAGTAATTAATTTAGTTTATCGCTTTAAGTCCATTGTATTATATAATTTGTTTTGCCAACACTATTCTAGTCTGGTAATAACATTCTTACAACCACTGGCAGCTTTTACAACATTTTCATATTCTCCAGTTTAAATTTCTTTGAGTTTTTAACTATGACAAAAAAAAAATTGCGTGAGTTTTCGGGAAGAAATAGCCGAAGTTTCTGAGTCATTCTAGTCTTAAACATTTTTTCAAGTGAGAGGAAATTGAGAAAACGAAATGTCATTTAATTTTAGAAGAAATTGCAAACTCTTGTTGGTCGATTTGGTCGGGTGTGGGTTAAACCCGACTCCAAATTATAGACAAAAACAAGCAGCAATAAATTATTAGAAGTTTTAATATTTAGAAAGTAAATAAGTTTAACGACCATATAGAACTATGTACATATATATGTATGTATGTATGTATGTTTGCATGGCTGTGACTTGCACGTATGAAAAACTGAAACATCAAACAAGATGTGAGTAAGGCATACAACAACAGCAACAACGGAGTATAATAAAAAAACGAGCAATTGCATTACCCTGTAAAAAACGTTGGAGTATGGGAGTACTCCAACATTTATCCTCATTCATACAAAAAGGTGGTCCAATTTATAAGCCCATGTCCGGTGATTGGATCACCTAATCCATATCGGAGCACCCTGCTGAATAGTCTATGGAACACCTACGTGAGAGTACTTTGAAAATGCTGGCAAAATATTACTCTATAGAGTACTTTGCAGTAAAGCGAGAGAGGGAGTATGTGTTCTTTTTGAGGACCACCTACTCCCTCTCTCGCTTTGCTGTTGAATAGTCCATAGAGTAGTCCAATAGGAGTATTTTGGGAGTACTCTCATGTAGGTGGTCTATAGAGTATTCAAAAGCAAAGAAATGGAGTACTCCGAGTCGGATTAGGTGATCCAATTACCGGCCATCGCCATGTAAATTGGACCACCTTTTTTATATGAGCGAGGATAAGTGTTGGAGTACTCCGATACTCCTTAAGGAGTACTCTATGGAGTATGGAACGGAGTATTTCGGTTTTTTGCAGGGTACCGATCGACTAACACCAACAATAACAACAGCTTGCTCACATAAAGACGCCAGTTTGTCTAATCGGCTAGACCTCAAACAGTTTTTAATAATAAAAGAACAAAGAAACTAAAAAACAATAAAACAAACCAAAACAGCCGAATTGGGAGTCGGCGGCAAGGAGGTTTGACTCACATCGAAATCAGAAAAAGGAATATTAAAAATAGATCGTAAAAGTAGCAGAACAGGTACATATTTATACATACACACATACATATATGAGCAAGATCGTACAGGTAGAACCATAATAAATATAACAACAAATCGTAATCTCACTGCAACAGTTGTAATAGTAATAGTTGGTCTATAAAAGCATTAGGAAAAGCTAAAAAAAAAACAACAAAAATAATCATTAGCGGTTTCCCATGGAGCAACAGGTGTTCGGAGCCATTGCGTCGCCACATGCATGTGTTACAAATGTTTTAATTTTTTTTTTGTTTTTCTAAACTTGCACGCTCATTAACGACAATCAAAAGCCATAAAACAACAAAACAAGAAACAACTATTCCAACATGAGTAAAAGAAGAAGGGGGAGGGAGGGGGTGTGTGCTACAGCTTAGCTAGTTGAGTGATGTGCGAGCAAATGTGATGAAGTTGTTAGTGTTGTTGGTGGGATGTGCGTGTCAAGATTTTTAAGCAGCAACATTTAGCAAGCAAATGTTCTACTTTCACCAGCTGCAAAAGAGCAGTGGAGCAGCCGAGCGGACCAACAGCAAGTGGGCGCGTGTCTCCAATGTGATGTCAAAACAAAAATAATGCAAAACGACTGTAGCACATTAGATGCAGCAAGCGTCCACTCACAACAACTGTTTAAGACAACCAATAAAAAACAAATAAAAAAAGGATAGCAAATAAAAGAAAATGAATAATACGAGGGTGGAGTAAATAGAATACCCATGATATTTAGTTATTTATTTTCTGAAAATTAGAGCGCCTCAGCGTAGGGTACGCAGTACGGCAGTTAGAACTTCTTTTGGGTAAAAATGAAATTATTTTATATTTTTAGAGTCGGCACATACCATATTTACCATTATTCAAAGAATTCTTTTATCCGTAGTAAAAACTTATTTTGCCCCGAACAGCATGGCTTCATTCCTTGTCGTTCAACTGTGTTTAACCTAGCAATTTTTTCAAGTTATTGTCTAGTGGCCATGCAGTCTGGAGCACAGATTGACACTGTCCATACTGACTTCTTCAAAGATTTCGACAGGGTCGCACTACTCAATAAATTATCTTCTATTGGATTTCACTCGGTGCTCTTGAGATGGACTACATCCTACTTTACTAGTCGCCGCTGCTCTGTCGTAATTGATGGTGTCAAGTCTTTGACTCTCATCGCGAAATGTTTTCATGTTACCTTTCCTAAATCTAACGACATCATTCAGACTACGTACAATATCGTCTTTCGCCACTTCGAACTGTTTGGAAATTAAAGACCTTGGAGTAATCTTCGACTCAAAGTTTTCATTTACTAACCACATGAACTTCATAATTTCAAAGTCATTTTCCATGATTGCGTTTTTTCAGGATTTTTGACCCATACTCGTTAAACTTACTGTATATGGCCTTTGTTTCCTCTAGGCTCGATTACGCGTCTCCGTACTTTGAATGCCATATCGCTTCGAAGCCTAAGTTTCACAAACCCTGTACCTCATAAAAATCCGCATGTCTTTTGATAAACCTAAAATCCCTACAGAGTAGGAGAACAATTGTGCCCCTGTCCTTCGTTTTCGATGTAGTCACAGGGATGGTTGAGTTTCCTGTCCTCCTTGAAAGAATTACGTTTAACATTGATATGGCCTTGACTGAGTTCAACAGGATTTCCAGATTTGATGAGATCGATTTTTATTTTTCAAAAAGTTGCTTCATTTAAATGTTAAATCTATTTTATAATACTCGTTTTTTTGATTATCTATATATTTTATTTCGTTGGCTAAATAAAAATAAAAATAAATAAATAATATACGTGCACGTGAAAACTTTTTAATTAATTAATCTTACGTTTTTGGAGCCAGTTCCTTAATACAATGCGTTGGTGCTGTACTTGGCTAACCCAGTCCCATCCAAGTTGCGATTTAAATATTTTTCGTTGCATCTGTTGCTCGTGCGGCTGCTGTTGTTACTGTTAACTTAGAGCTTCTTAAATTTCTTCCGTTTTTTTTATTTTTCACTAGTTGATTAACGCCCGTTTTTCAATCATATTTGACGATAATAAATTTTATTTATTTCGTTCACTATATAACTTTTCCTTTGATTTGCACTATTTTCTATTAACTAACTTCCATTATTTTAACGACAAGCAACAAAGCATTGTGAAATTTGTATCTCGATTCGCGAATTTCTCTGATAGCGTAGTCGATTCCCAGTATTTTTTTGACATTTGTACAGTGATGCCAAGTTCACCCTCAAAATACAGAGCAACTGTGGCAACTGTCAACTTCTCTGCTGTCAACTGTCACCAATGTCTATGGCGTTTATAGTCCGCTTTATACAATCAGCTGTTCAGCCAACTCAACTGTTTACCTTTTCTGTTTCAGTCGACAATTTTATAAACAAATAGCCATTATATTTAATATTTCATAAACATTCCAATCAAATAATAGATGGAAATGGATTTGGAAAACGAGCGTCTGCTTAAGCTGATATTTCCTGATGGACTGCCAGGTTAGTTTACGACTTGTTTGATTTAAATAAATTGATTTTTTATTTGCTTCTACCTCAGCAAACTTACGTGAAAATCCGGAGCTTTATAGTTATTTGGCCAACTTGGGCACCTACAAAGTTGAACAATTGAAGAAGGAGCAAACACGTTTAGCAGACGAAACGAAACGCATTGTAGAGCAGACACAGGAATTGGCTATTTCCAATTACAGAACCTTCATACACACCGCAGAGAATTCACGCTCAATATTCACAGAATTTCAAAATGCTGAAGACCAAGTGAGCACATTGTTGGGAAAACTACCGCAGTTCACTGCCGAATGTGAAGGTTTCCTAGCCAAAGCAGAGGATATAAATGAAAGTAGACGCATCAATTCAATTACATTGAAGAAGAATGCACAACTCTTGGAAATACTTGAATTGCCACAGCTGATGGAGCGTTGTATACGCGAGGGACGTTATGAGGAAGCTCTCGAATTGGCGAGCTATGTGCAAAAGTTGGGCCACAATCACGGTGATATATTGATAATAAAAGTATGTATTACTTATTAATTGTAGATTTTCGACGCACTCAAAGTATAAATTTCTTTAAGAGCATTGTGCACTCAGTGGAGGCGTTGTGGCACACAATGCTAGTGCAGTTGGTGGCTCAATTGCGTACTGATCTTCAACTACCAAAGTGTTTGCAGATTGTTGGCTATTTGCGTCGCATGCAGGCATTTGGGAACAATGAGCTAAAATTGAAGTTCTTGCAAGCACGTGATGCTTGGCTCACAGCCGCGTTAAAAGCGATACCAAAAGAGGACCGTGAGTATGATGAAGTATGGGGTTAAAATTTCTTAACTTAAAATATACTATCGTGTTACAGCTCAACAACATTTGACGAAAACTATTGAGGTCACACGCGTCAATCTATTTAATATTATTACACAATATACCGCTATATTTCCTGAAGAGGAGCAAAATGCTGCTATGGTTAACAAACCTTTACAAGGCGTGACCTGCGAAGGCGAGCGGCTATTTCAAGCTTGGATTCATAGAAAGGTGATTATCAAAATACTTCCTCACAAATACATATTCATTTATCATTTGCAAAAGGTCACCTCTTAAAAATACAGTCTTCATTATATTTGTATTAAATGCAGTATAAAATTGAATGGCATTAACTAATGCAGTTTGGTGGATCCCTGAAAAGAGGCACCTTCACTATCACAGTTCGATCTAAGTACTGGAACGGCAAGTATTCATAGCTTCACAATCATAACCATACGTCATCTCTAGTTCAAAACCTTTCGGAAGTGTTTAGAATCTGTTCAAATAAACAAAACATTTTCTTCTACCAACTGGGCTGGAAATAAAAGTTGCTACTACTAAACTCATGCCGTAAACGCCTTCCAATATTCAAAACTCTCCCTAAAATTCAAAAACAAATCAAGAGATTGATAGTGATAGGTAAAAGTCGGGACAGATCAGGAATTTTAAAAACAGAAGTTGTTTGAAAAAACATTTCCGGCTTACATATACCATACTAGTTTCTTTTTATTTTTTATTTTAAAATCACAAATTCCCTAAAAAAAATAAAAATATAATTCCGTTGTTTATTTCAGATCAACGATTTCTTACAGACTTTGGAGTTGAATTTAGAGCGCGGCGTTAGCTCGTTTGACGCCGTGCTGGGACAATGCATGTACTTTGGTCTCTCATTCAGTCGTGTCGGAGCTGACTTTCGTGCGCTAATGGTGCCCATTTTCTTGCGAGTAATACGGAAAAATTTTGAAAAATCGATTTCCACAGTAAATCAAAGCTTTGCACAAGAGCTAGAACGGTACACACTCATAAATAAAGTAACTTTGCATACGCGCAGAGACAAAGTCGACACGGTCTCAGCCGGCGCAGACACAGGTATAACACCACAGGAACCAGAATCATTCGCACCACCAGAAACCTTACTCGATTTCCTTCCACTCGCTTCGCTTTGCAATGGCTATTTGAATGCGTTAAATGATTTACGCCTTTGCGCACCAATCGCTTTGGCAAATGACGTGACTGATATGCTACAGTCATCACTGGAATTTGTGGCAACAAAAGTGCTGGGCTTCTATAGGCAAGAGCAACAAGCGTTCACTAGCGCTGAGCGTGAGACATTCGTAAAATTGTGCTCGTGCTTAGCCTATGATCTAATACCTTATATGCAACGTTGTATACATGCTATATTTCCACAGCAGACTCTCACCAATCATTTAGGCATAAATCTGTTGATGTTGGAGCAGGAGAGGATAACTTATTTGGAGGCTTCCATAATCTTAGAACCTCTTAAACATTTGTTGCCTAGTAAAATGCCGGATATACTATTGAAACATGAGCAAACGAAAGCGGCGTTAGGTACAGAGGATAGTGTCGCACCACCTATCACAGCAGAAGGATAAATAATAGAAAGTAATATATAATAGAATAAGCAATAGATACCCACTATCACATCAATTGTGTATGTACGAACTATATTAAATACAAAAGAGTTTTGAAATCTGAAGCTAAGATAGATGCTATAAATATCTACATATACTAAGCACACATGTGCAGATATTATTTATAAAAGACCACAAATGGCAAATTCATATATCCACAACCCATAAACCACCCCTGCATCTTCGAATACAACCATTCAGCAGTAAATACTATCATACATACACACATTTATGTATATGCGCACGTCACCAATGGCAAACTAAATACTACATAATGTAATTTATGAATTACAATTAAAAAGGAAAAATTAGCCACATGAGCTGAAGCGCAAATAAGTTGGAACATTAGTAACAGAAACAGAATGACAGTGGTGTGGTCAACAATCTTCGGCAGCCCAATTATCCATATCCATATCTATGCATTCATCCATCCATACATACATGCATACAAATAACTATCTCACACCCCCATCCTCGCTTGCTCTCTTTGATATTTGTATGTAGCCGATGCCATCGCAGATCGAAAGTTTTATTTCAGTATTTAGGCATTTGTGCTTTGGTCATCATTTTTGTGCAGCTGGTGTAATAAAACTCCCCATTTGGTCATTTGGCAATTATCCCGATAAATTAGTAGAAATAGCAGCGACGCCAACAATCCACAATATCGATGTAGCCACCACGAGTACATAGTAAACTGTCAGGACAAAAGTTGGAAATCAAATAAATGAATAGAACGTTTGGCGCAGCACAAATGAGGTAAAATGGGAGCAGCAACACATTTGTACTTTTGTTAGCTAATTCTTTTGTGCTCACCAATTCCAATACGCTATTTTATTTCTTTTTGGCGTTTCTGAAGCCGCGTGGGACATGCTTATGTACATATAAGCTGACAAAATCGACAAATGAATGGATGAGTAGATAATTTTCACATTTATAAAACGGACAAAGTGCTTAACTATGTAGGTCTGATGGAATTGAAAATGCGCAGAGGTTGCAGAGTCGAAATAAGTACGTTTTTTTTATTTTATTTTATTTCATTAATATTTTTCGCAAACATTTATATGTATGTGTTATTGGAGTGCGGTCCTTGCTAAGTCAAGCTAGATCTGATTATTTAAAACTAAATAATGCAAGTTTCTCAACATTTTAGCGAAGCTTGTCCACATGTGGGCAAAGATTTATTGATTGTCGATGTTATTTCGTAGACACCACATCCGATCTCGTCGTCTGAAGTCGAAATATTAATATTAAAAGATTAACAGGGAATCATATCAACAATCTCTAATAGTTCAAAGACGACTACACAGTGCTTATTAAAGAAATATTTCGAATTGTCTTCCATCTGGTCGTGATCATCCTTGATATCCCCAGAAATAAGCAAGACTAGTCATAAAATAGAGAGCTAACCAGACCTGAAAATGTTAATGTTTATTAATTATATTGTCTCCCAATCACACATTTTTTTAGTGATTAATTGCTAGCAGCTGCACCATAGTAATGATAGATATTTAATTAATTATAATAAATTTATGAATGAAACAAATTTAATTGCATAATTAATATAAAAATTTATGATTATTATTGATTATTTTTAATGTCGTTTAATTATATTTTTGATATGATTATTTGATTAATGCCAGTTAATTTTGAGTATATGTATTTAATGTGATGATTAATATGATTAACGCAGTTAAATTATTATTTTAAATTAATTTTAATTATGTAATTAAATTGATTAATGTCACTAAATGATTATTTTTGATTAATTTTCCGTAGCAAAAGTCCTTCAAAGAATTGCGCCTGTCAAAGTGCATTTACATAATAATAATAATTTAAAATAATCAAATACATAATGAGAAATAATTAAAGAATTGAAAATAATGAAATAACAAAATTTAATTATTCAATTGCTTAATTAACGTTAATTGTTTGATGAATTTTAATTGTTTGATTAATTTTAATGGTTTGATTATTTTTAATTAAAAATAATGGATACATTTTTCAATGACCGTTAATTATGATTGTTATTGATTATTTTTTTCATCAATTAATTAATAACTGCTGATTAATAATTAAAATTATAAAAGCCCCAGATATTAATCACTATTAATGTTAATGAGAATTTAACAGGTCTGGAGCTAGCACACACACAGCACGTTGACATGACTTTAACTATGATTAATTTTAGTCTGGGTCTTTCTTAAATTTTAAAATCCTACCCGAAGTGAAATTAAAGCCATCTCAACATGCCTACTGGGGCACCTTGCCCTGTTTAAATACCTTCCACACCCCATCATGCTTGTAAAATATGAGAACATATAAGGATTCGGATGTGGCCATTTAACTAACCAAAACCGCGGTGTTATAACAGTAAATTGAAATTGACGCATAACGAACAACTAAAACTTTTGTATACAATAAAATGTTGCTAAAGCAAAACCAAGAGCAAAGTGCCAAGCAATTGATTGGTTAAATTTGGCACCATGAGGTTTTCTATGAGTGGGAGTGACATAAGCGAAGGTATGTATGTGTGTGTGTGCATGCGGTCAATTCAAGGCGAGTCAATATTTATGCAATTTCGCGCGCAATCACTAAAATTCTACAGGGAAAAAAAAAACCAAAACTTAGCTAAACTACTAACAACAATTCACAGTAGGCAACGATGAGCTCACATTTTTCTTTGTGCTGGCATTGCCGCGTTTGATCGCGTATACGCCCCAGTGCACCATGAACAGGCCAACGGTATTCATACATATGTATACGCGATGTGATGTGCAATTTCGTGAAATAAATGTGAATGTGTGTGCGAAAATGCAACTGCATCACGAACAAAGCGAATATGAGAGGAGCGTGAGGCAGAGCGCACTTTGTTTGATAGTCGGGTTGTACGCAGAGCTGGTGTGGGTGGAAGCGATTCGCATTTGTAGATTTGTTTGTGCACAATGCGTAACAGCAGTGTGTATGTACATATGTATGTAGGTATGCTTGTTGATGTTCGTTGTGTGTTTTTAAGTCCACCACTAAATATACACGAATGTAAGCACTGGAGCAGTAGTAATCCGATGGAAGCGGTGCATCCGACAGCATGCGAAAAAGAGGAGGAAGGAGAGAATGAAAGCCCAAATGCATACTAAAAGAACAAAAATACTCACAAAAGTGCCCGCAATAGAAAAAGCAAAACAAAACAAACAAAAAAAAAAAGGAGCTCCACTGCTAACACAAACAACACACTTCTCACTATTGGATTGTTGTTGCTTGCCTATGAAAATTTTGGCTAACAAAATGGCTCAATTGTAGAGCACACAGTGTGTTGCTTAGGAAAATAGGCGACTCTATTTAAAAGGAGCTTCCTACGACCTATAAACAAACACATATGTATTCTTGTCATCGAAATGCTTTGGAACTAAAGTCCGCCAGCAATAAGCTGCAAGGGACTTGAGCGGTGGAAGAAACAAAAGGATGATGATTTGATTTAATTTGTTGTCTCAAATCGGAGTCAGCATAAGTCTGATCGGGGCATCAAAGTTGACTGTATATTTTAGATGTAAGAAATCGAAATCTGCAAGTTTCCAGTAGGTTAGTCACAGTACTATCAACTGTCAGAATTGAACTTTGCCCCAAGTTATCAGCAAACTCTACTTGCCAAGCTCATCGACACACTGTACCTTTTCCACAAGCTCATAGAGATGTAGGAGGCATGGATTTTTTGTATTTTCAACTGGTATGGTCAATTCAAATGGAATTTGGGATTTTGATTTTGATTGCGAATTGCGAATAGATTGTGGTATTTTAGAAGCAACTGCCTGACTGCCTGACTGCCTTCCGACCTAAGCACCTACCATACTGCTTGCTAATGGCACTCTCCCGATTACTCATACCACACGGTGGTCGGTCTCTAACTGCAACTCCCAAGTGCAATGATGATTTGCGTTCGGTGAGTGCCTCAATGCATCAATTTAGTGCGTCGACTTTTGTTGTTGTTGTTCTTTTGTTGCATTGTCAGTTGGTTGGGTTTGTTCGTTTCCTTTTATTTTTTTAGTTGGTTGGCTCGATGCGTGTGTGCTGGAGTTGAGTGGGAACGAGATCTGCAAAGGCTTAGTCTTTTTGTGTAGGTGTGTGTGTGTGTATGCGCCACCGAAAAACGATTGTTTATTTGATTGACTGATTGGATGGGTTGGTTGTCTGTATGACTGGCTGGCTCATCATGCCACCGACCGACACGCTACTGCCTATGTGTTTTCAAGCAAATTTTTTGTTTGCTTTTTTGCTGCCAGCACACGCAGCTCAGTTTGAAGTGAATTCATATGTTGGGGCTACGATCCAAGGTAGAAACAATTTTTTTAGGCATTTTAATTCGGTACAAATTTGATTTTGCTAACCTGGAAAAGCTGATTTGCACAAATAGACGAAACCCGCTTTGGTTCGTTGTTGGATGATTTGTTGTTGTTGTTGTTCGTACGCACTTGTATTGTAACATAGAATTGAAATTTTTCACTGACTATCTTTTTGGCCATTTTTCTTTGTAGCGTTGCAATTCAGTTGCTTTCAGCAGATTTATTCGCTTCAGCGCATTTAACGTTGGGGGTTTTATGAAAATGTTCGTAATTGTTTCGATTGGTTCGTGGCAAAATATAAAATACAGAATCGTTCTGATTTATTCTGCTCTAGAATGTAGACTCCCATGAGGATATTGAGTTTTTAATTATAATGACGTCTTGTTTATTGACCCACAAGGCGTGTGGGTCTGTGTTAGGTGGGTTAGGGTGTTAGGTGCATTGGAAGTGTTTTTTATTTTTAATTCTTATCGCTGTTGTTGCAGGGGCATTTTACTCTGCAATGTTATTCAAATCATCTAGCTACCTTGCGATATTGGTCTTGGATCACCATGGTGCCTGCGAAGGAGACATACATTAGGCAGGTCAGAATTTGTTTTAAAGGGGGGAAGAGCTTACACTATCCACTCTGCTACTCCTAGGGAACGTTACTGATATCTTCTCGCTATAAAAAAATGCTCAAATGTGCTCAATCCGGCTCTCACATCAGGGGGTGATCGAATGCAAATTTTTAAATCACAATAAGTTCGAAACTTTCCAGCCTTGTAAAAGAATAATAATGCATAATTGAACCTGCCGGTAGTTTCAGCCAATTACACACGTATGACGTCATTCCGAATTACCGGCTTAGATCTTTTGATATTTAAAAATTCGTATTCGATCACGGATCGTATGTCGTAATTCGACCCCTGATTTATGAAAGAAGTTTTCGATGCTACCGAGCGATGGGACTTTGCCTCTCACGCATTCTATTGGTCATTACAGGACATTAGCAGCTATGGAAAAGCCTCTTTTGGTCTCCCTTGTTTCTTACAATTGGCGTCAGTTAACCTTAAAAAGAACGAAATAAATGAATGACGGGTATAACTGACAGACCGATGACAAATTTCCTTTGGCAATAAGAGTTCAACCCTTTTAGTATCTCAAACCACTTTCATTATTTACAGTAATCACTTAAAAATTTGCATTGCTGAAGTTTTTCAACAAAAATTAATTCTAGAAAGTCATCCAAGTCATGCCTAAAGGCGTTTAGCTATACTTAAAGGCGGATAAAAGCGAATTTCTTCATATGCGCCAGGGACGGAGATGGCTGTTTATCGAAGTTTTCATTGTCATTTCAGTGAAAGTTTTTGCTTGTCATTTGGGCTCAGGTCGTTTTTCACTATTTTTAGCACATACTGACACACACATGGGCACAAAAACCTAAATACTTTTGGAGTCGGCGAAGGTGTAAAACCCCACAGTCAAACATTCCAGTCGCAAACTCTCTCACAACAATGTAGTATGACCCCCAAGCTAACTCGTAAGACAGTCTTTTTGAAAGTAAGCAAATTCGAATTATAACATTGTCAGTTGTGAGATTAAGGGCAGAAAATGATTTAAATGCCGTCGGGTGCAGTACTTAACTCAGACGGGTGATACATTGGAAAAGGCCACGCTGTCGCTAACAGCAAAAACATAATAAAAAGATCTGCGCGAATTTCTTCAATTCTGTAACTTCCAGTTTAAAATTCTTACTGATAAAAGTTTAGTCCTTTGCGGACTAGTTTGATCTCAGACAGAATTTACTTCTGACCACTTTGGAGTTTCACTGCAGACAGGCTTTCCTCTCGTCCTAATTTGTAAGCGAATTGTAAGCATGACAACCAAATTAAAACGCTGATGGTTTTTATTATTTTCTACAACAATACAAACAACAATAACAAAAAGCTTAATAAAGAATAAAATATAAGAAAAAGAATTTCAATTTGAATAAGAAAAAAAAATATTGAGAAATTTGATACTTTCTTCTGATTTGAGCCACTTTGCTTGACAGTTTTGACGCTCTTTTGGGCTAATCCTTTACCGCCTGCAAAAGCAACGCAGATTTCTTACACATACATACCTACGCCCATACCTAGACATGTGTGTTCATCGCCTGCTCACTCTGCTTATTTCCTTCCTCAGATATACAGCAAGCAGGCTTTAGGGAATTCATGCGCCAAAACTGTCAGTGTGCTTTGTTGTTGCTCATTCTTCACTTCCGAAAAAAACAACTTTCTCTGCTTGAGGAAGAAACTTCTTTGCTTTCAAAATCATGTAATTTTTTTGCTCGCAGCGTTTTCTAACATTCTCATATGTGAGTTCATACACACACACATACAAGCACAAAATGTTTACTTGAAAAATCACAAAAGGATAACGAATAGGAAAGGATTCCCTTAAGGATATTTCGCGTTGAGTAAAGTGATTTGTTTGCCAATTTACATATTCATGCTTTATGCTTATGGCTCGACTCAAAATAGAAACTCGTACCCCATGCTCTGCCTCACCTAGACCAACAACAACAATAACGCGTATCAGCGTGCTTAGCGGCGTGCGACTCGCGTTTAAGTGGCGCGTTAAGCATAGGCGAAGAACATTTTTATTTGATTTGATTTTATTTTTATTCAATAAGCAATATGTTCTAGCTCCTGGGCCGTGGTAAATGTATGTATGTACATGTGTGAATTTGTGTAAGTGTATTTACATAAAATTTTCCTTTTCCTTTTGCTTGCTTTGTTGTCACTTACATATCATATCCCAGCGCGTTTTCCAATTCGTTGCATATACTCTATACAATTTTCATTTTTTTTATATCAATTTTTGTATTTTGCCTATCGAATTTCAATAAAATGTTCGGCTATAATTTTGTTAAGGTATGGAGCTTTGCCGCCAAATTGAATCGTTCGAAAATTGAATTGAATTGAATCGAAGAAAAGTGAAATTTTTAAACCCAATGCCGAAACACACAAAGTTGTTTATACTACAGAAGATTACAGCATCAAAACTTTACTAAGATGTGCCATTTTTTCCCAAATATTAAAACGAGGTTTGCGCTCTTTTCATCAGTTTTCATGTTAGAAAATCGAGTTAGAAAATATCTATGTATGCTTTAATAATTATTTTAACAAAATTTTTTCCAATGATATACTTTATATGAGTATCTAATCTGTTAAGTAATGATTACTTTTCGTAATGATTATCGATTTCAGTGACTATTTTTTGGAAAAGTCTACTAATGACTGATTACCCATTGCTTGCGGTTTTCATCATTATTTTTAGAAATAATCAAAAAAGAATCATTATTATTTACAAAAATTTTTTTTTATTATTTTGGATTAGTTTTAATGTTTGATTATTTTCAGATATTATTGCAGACAAACGTAAGTGCATACTACAAACCACTAAAAAATAGTTAGAAAGTCAAAACCAATCCAAAATAAAAAATTGTCAAAAAAGCAATTTTTTTACTTAATTTTTTTTTGATTATTTTTGAAAAAAAAAAAAACAATTTTTTCATTTGTTTTTGATTTCGAAGGTTTTTTTTTCAAAAAAATCTAGTTTTTCTTTTTTTTGATTATTTTTGATAACAATTTTTTTTTATTACTTTTGATTATTTTTTAATAATCAAAAATTTAAAAAAAAACAATTTTTTCATTTGTTTTTGATTATTCTTTATTACTTAAGTTATTTTTTATTACTTCTTAATGTTAAAAAATTAAAAAAAAAAATTTTTTTCCCATTTTTTTTTATTGTTTTTGATTTCTAATAAATTTTTTGATTATTTTTTAGTGTCAAAAAATTAAAAAAAAAAACAATTTTTTGATTTAATTTTTATTTTTATTTTTGATTAATGTAATTTTTTTTGATTAATTTTCATTATTTTTTTATGTAATTTTTGATAATTTTTTATTTTTACTTAATTTTTTTCCAACGATAATCGATTCGTAATTGCGGATTTTCGTAAACAATTAAAATAATCATTATTGATTGAAAGAGCCAGCCCATCAACTCTAACGCGAATTTAACAGGTCTGGTTAAAAGGCATGGCCTCATGTTACTTCTGAAAGATGTCCAAGTAGATACGAAAACGCTTTTTCTTAACAAGAGATTGAAAACCCCAGTCCTTCATTCAGCCTTGTGAAACCGATTCCTAAATTTATATTCCCATCATTTTTGCACACATTGGGTATAATAAAAATTCAGCCTTGTTTCACTCCGCTGCTAGTAAGTTGACACTTTGGTTACTTTTATTTACTCAGATTCCGTTTTTTAAATTTTTTTCTCAACGCTTCTTATTTATTTGCACTTTCGCTTATTTGCTGCGCCAGCATCCTTTTTCGGCCGAGATCTGCTGGTTGGTGTTACATCCGTCTTTGTAGCCAAATGCCCCGACTACCTTGGCATTTTAGTTGCTTGTGACTAGCGCGCCGATTTCTTTTGCTCGGTGTAAATAACATCTTCAAATCCAATTCAATTGCAACCTGAAATCAATTGTGGCAAACTTAAGTGGAAAATTCAATTTTATATGAAAGCAGATGACATTTATGCCGCGTCGCTGATACCGTCATCAATAAATGGGGGGAGGGGCGGCGTTTTTAATGCTTTCTCGTCGTGGTTTTGTATTGTTAGTTATTATGGTTTTTGTTATTTTTTTGTTTGAATTGGAAATGGGACTGTGATTGATAGTGTAAGTGATATAATGCGGTTGATTAAGTCTAATGGAATTGAGGATTTGGGTGAGAAGAAGAAAAGCCAAACTTTTTACCTTTTATTAAATTTTCTCTTCAATATTTATTTTGTTTGTATTTCAAAGCTTTTTGTGAAACGATTTCGTGGAAGGAAAAAATAAAAAATAGCACAAAATATATTGAAAGTGTAGTCTGGACTAAATCACCCTTATGGAAAGGTACAGTCACAGTTCTCCATAATGACGACTCAGTCGCCCTATTAAAAATATGTTTAATAAACGCTCTGTCTTAGGATTTTCCATTTTTTTTTTTTAATATTTTGAAATAGCGTGATCTTTCACTCAGCATTCGATATCTTGAGGCTTGCGATATTTTCCTAATACAAATAAGTTAAGAAAATTTGAAGTATAATTTTAGGCGTAGTATTAAAATGTTTTAAGTGAAATAAAATCAGAAATTCTGATCCCGAAATTTGTCTCACTACCCTGCAATTGTGTGATTTATCTCTAAAGAGAGCCATCCGCGAGTAATTTCTATAGTCAACAGTTGGATATAAATTTTTATTTGTGTAGCATACTTATAGGAGCTAAAATATCCGTTTGGGTGGAAAGTGGATTAGTCCAATTAGCCTCTCCATAGGACAAGCTCAAGCAAATATGAACTGTTCAACCCATACAAAGTGAGCATCCTCCTTTGCGACTCGTCCCAGACTGAGCCTAGACTAATCGCATTTTTACACATAGAATAAGTGATGTTCGTATATAATAAAATTATACGCACTGTTGCACATGCTACAATTCACACAAGTCCTGTGGTCACTGAGTGCCGGACAAAAAGAAAAAAATCGGCAAAGAAAAAAATCGGCAAATAAAATAAGCAAAAAGGGTAACAAAAATCATAGGTGTGTTTGTGAAAGTACAGTTTCATGTCAATATGTACGATGTGTTAGCCTCCAGGGGCGTACGATTTCAATTCAAAGCACAGAAAAAAATTATATTCTTTACTTTCTATCAATACAACGTAATAAAAAATATTTATTTCAACGGATATATATTTCTCTTTGATATACATACATATGTGCACATATTTACTAATCATATACAAGTAAATATGTACATAAGCATACATATACATACATATGTACATATCACTAGAATTCATATACACTACTCACTATGTGTTCTTTTTGTGGGTGGACTAAAGCAACTAATAAAAGTATGACATCATATTTCAGCCACGTACACTTGACCCACCCACGCACGTACAGTTATAATGCGTTTATGTGAATGTGTGCGCTAGGTGGAAGGCGTTTACTCCATAATGCGCCACGTAAACGTAGCAACATTGTTATAAAAGTTCAAATAAACATCCCCATCACGCAGCACAAACACACACCACACACACACACACGCACACATACTCGCATACAGAATATTAAAGTCCCCAACTTTGCCACGCTTGACCAATACTCGCAAACATTCACGGTTGTAACATTTTATACTCAAGGTGGTGTTTGCACATTAGGGTGAGCGCAGTCCCCACTACTACATACATACATATATGTATGATTGTGATTATGGATTTATGATTTCAGTAGTTGCAATGTTGTGGTCGGACTACTCAAGAAAACTCATTTACCTTTTCACATACCATCTATTAATCTCCGATCTGTTCCGATTTGTTATGTGTCAAAAATAGTTTAGCCCAATTTGTATTGCCACCACTGTGCATAGTACTCTTAATTGCATCCTAAACTCAAGGTTGCATATCTAAGAATATATCGTTGGAAATAGCATTCAATTCAATACAACCGTTCTTGTGTGATGCGCGTACAAACGTACATACATACACAAAAATTCACAGGGCCTACATTTACTGACAACAAAGATTTGAGAGCGTATTCGATAGTTCGCTCTGCGCTATCTTCAATAAAAGTGTGTAGAGTTTAACCCGCTTTGTCGTAGCTATCCAGGGTTGCATCAATTGGTTGGGGTTTCAGCCTCTCAGGGTCTACGCAACTCGCCGTAAGGAGTGAGGTCCTAAAATGCCGATACATGTACCTCCCTGTTTGTAAAGGCAAGCCTCTCATGTCAGCGAACGAATTCCAACAACTTTGAGTTTGAGGCAGCAGCGAAAATAGAACTAATTTTCGAAGTAGCGCACACTCTAATGTCCATAAATATACATATGTATACCCAACTTTTTATTTTATTTTTATTTTATTTCTGCAAGTTTTTTCATTTTACCGCGATTCGATTTTTTCCTTCACATTTACTCTTTACTACTACTACTTTCTCAGGTTGCTAGACGGCCACCTTCCCACTGACTGTCGAGTTGGCCGAACATTCAATGCGCCATTGACCAACGTCCGTTTGTACGTCTGTCCAAGCAAAGAAATGAAATATAAATATAACGGATAAGAAAGCAAGTAAAATATGGTTTCATTCGCAGACCCAGTTGGACAGTGAAAGATGCAGTCGATAGAAAGTTTGTATTGCAATTTTTGTATTGGATTTTGTAGCTTTTGAGCTCTAAGCCTTTAGATACTTTACGAAGGCTTTGCTAAAAGTCTTCAAAACAGTGCTACACAAAATGAGATCGTCCTTCATAAATACCTTACTTGAATCAAAAACTCAACTACAACAATACCTTCCAAGAAAAATATCCAATTTTCCATGCAAAAACTCTTTCTCAGTGGGTAGCATGAGCTCGTAAATCAATACAAACAAACTCGCTGCATTTAATGTTGTCCATCCTTACCTGGCTCCATTCAATCCTTGGTTTTTCTCCATTTCAAGCGTCCCTTGATAAATATAATAACGTAATATCCTGACGATTTTTCTGCAGCGCATTTCAACTTCCTGAATGGATAGCCAGTGAGGCAGTCAGACAGCCATCCAACCAAACAGCCACCCAACCAAAGAAACAACGACCAAACTATCACAACACTAGCGGGGTCGGTCAGCACAAAGTTATGAAGCTCTGGAGCAGAATACAAAATATGTAGTCGTACATAAATAAAATGATAAAATAAAAATGGCAAATGGTAGATAAGAAATAAAATTATACCGTGGATGGAGTGGTTGAGCAGGAGACGGTAGGAGGTGGACGATACGAGCACGAATGGCGATTGGCGATTGGCGGGAACGTGCAAAAAATGACAGAAAAATGAGAAACCTTGTGGTTGTGATGGGAATAAAAATTAAGCAAAGAAAAGTTGGGTTCGGAAGAAAAGTGTGGCTGGACTTGGGGCAGAGAAAAGCATGCGAAAAAAAGTGAAATGAAATAAAATTTATCGTTTGAAGATGGCGAAGTAAAAAGAAAATGAAAACGTAAAAAAAAAATGTTTGCGAAATTAAATAAAAGAAAAGAAAAAAATTAATATGTTGCAGCTTGGCTATATAAAGGAAGGAAGGAGTATATGAAAAGAGTGCATGTACAATGTAGCAGGAGCATGAGCATGAGGTTGGCTGAGCTTGAGTTGAAATAAAAATTGTGGCTTTGGGTTCAAAAAAGAGAAAAATAATGAAATGAAATTTTATATTTTTACGAGAGATGTTAGGGCCCTGGGGAAGGGATGTGCTGTGTATGTACATATGTATGTACGATCAAAAAAAAAAAAAATTTATAAGTTCATAAAATGAGTTGGGCTTGCAAAGACAGAGCATATTAAAGGCACAGCTCTGTAGATAAAAAGATGGCGTATAGCAAGGTGATGGCGACCATTTTATAGCTTTCATGCAAATGTTGACGAATAAGGTGCAAGTCGTACGTTGAAAGAGTCAAAAGTATGTAAAATATGGGGAACTATATACGAATGAATGAATGTAAATATGTATATCAAAGAATATACCCAAGCAAATTAACATTCACTCGGTAGGAAAAGGAGCGGTTAAGAGAAAAGTGGTCATATGAAATCGTTAATACCACAGACGGGCTATTAGTTAAGGATATCAACATCTTTGTAGATTTTTTCAGGCATTCCCTATCCTATGGAAATATGAAATTGGGTGCTGATTTTTCGGATCCTTGTCCTAAAACGACTTCAATAACCGGTAAATCAGTTCGCAGTATGAAAATTCCTCGAAAAAACTGCTTGATGTTGCAATTTTAATGGAAACCTCTACTTGAAGTCGCGATCTTTCGGTGCTCTGCTAAGAATATTTTGTTAGATTGGTACTCATTTTCTAACTTAGTCAAATAGAAACCTTTCTAAGAAATGTTCCAGTAAATAAGAACTCTTTATACCTAGGACATTAGAGACTTTCCTTGGACGCCATGGGATGGTGCAGGAGAGCATTTAATAATAAAACACAAAGTAAGCATTTCTGCTAGTCTCTTCAACCTTTGAACGGCTGAATTATGGAGACACACGTGCGAAACATAAAAAGATAAAACGAGTAAATAAAAAAATGTAGAAAAATGATAAAAATGAAATTGGATATAAAACCAAACAAAACCAACAAAAAAAAAAAAACGAAAGAAAATAAAGAAAAACTTTCCATTTGAAGCTACCAATAATATTGACAGAAAGCACGTAAGCAGGCAGAGAAGGGGTTGGCTTGCAAAAATGTGATATATGTGAGCCCATTTGTGTGACTTTGTGTGTGTTTGTGTGTGTGGGTAGAGTGAGTGGGTGGGGGCGCAGCAAATGAATGGGTTCGCATGCCTTGGTTGTGCCGTTAGCTGGAAGATATATTGCATTGTATTGTTGGGCATTAAACTTCACAGAAATAAAAACGAATTTATTTTATCTTTTCTCGATTGTATTTTATATATGAAATGTTAGCTGCCATATGAAATAAGTAAGCATGATGGAACACACGCTCATACATACCTGTAGTGTACACTTAGCTTGCTCGGGTGCTGGTGGTAAGTTACGTGACCATTGGTCTGTCTGATGTTCGTACCACAAGCTTTTGAGTAGTCGCGCGCAATCTTTCAATCATCGATAAGAATTTCATTTTGAAAATACCAAAAATACTCGAAATGTTGCATGCAACAACAACAACAACAGTCTTTGTGCTGTTTGAATGTGATTGAAGTGGCAATAAAGGAGTACAGCGCACAACAACAACAACAATGGCCAGCGCGCTGCAAGAAAGCAAACTGAAAGTTGATAACTGGAAATTGTTGTTGTTATGGCGTTTTCCATACAAAATGTGCGCCACTGTGAATATAACCAAAAAGTGAAACACTTTCTTATTGCTAACGTCTATATGGAAGTGACCAACACTCGCCATCTCCATTTCTCTCATAAGCCACAGTTGAACTTTCGCGCTCGCAGGTGAATGAGGTTACTTAAAGTAATGTTGCATAGTTCAATGCAGTTCAGCTGAAATTTTTTTTTTTTTTTCTTTGGTATCTTTCTTTTATTCTCTCTCCACACAACTTTCTTTTTTACCAACGTTCTTTGCCGCAATAGATTCCTCTGACCAATCGCATTTTAATGGCCACATTTCTATAGACATCCTTGTCGTCGGTTATTGGTTCGTTGCTTTATAATACGTTATTATGAAGAAAATGAGATAAAATCAAATCAATTTGGAGAATGTGCAAAATGGCGGTTGCACTTTCATATCCACTACCTTCCCACTTACATTCATACGTATGAGTATAATTTTCTCTACGGAAAATCAAAGGAAAAACGGAAATTGCTTCGAACTCTTGAAAAGATAATACAACTTTTTAATCTCACTACAATTCTACATATTTAGCAACCATTTTCGTTTCATAGAAAGGCAAGCTAAAGCTTCAAATAATTTTGAATGAATCGCTTATTGAATTCATATACAAATGTAAGCACATTTCGACTATCCAGAAGGTCTAAAAAGGCTGTGAAGAGAGACCCTAAGTATTAATTATTTACCTTATTCGGTTCTTATTCATGCGGTTGTCATCCCTCCTTCCGAAAGGAAAGAGAAGATGGGTAATGAGAGGTGAAAGGCATCATATCCGTAGGTCAACCATCGAGTTAGATATAATTACCTTTGTGCATATTAGTCGCCTCTTACTACCGGTATGCCTACCGCGGGCATATTCTAAACCCCTAACCCGCAGAGGTTGAGGCTGAATGTCTCTCTTTTCAATTGTTTGATGTTTAGCTTCTAAATTTTCCTACGATATATTAAGGTCCTATATGGCTTAAAGCGACTCCAAACGCCATCTGCTAAGGATGATACGTTTTTCTTGAGAAGCTTTTTTCTGACACAAAAACACTCGGAAGATTGCCAACTGCTGTCAAGGTTCGACCTCCTGAAAAAAAAACGCGTTTTAAACTTTGTAATTACCACTGTGTCTAAGCTACCACCCTATCACGGAGGTCACATATCCATCTGGGATTGGCTTTTGCAATGATAGCCGACGGAAGCTCCCTCCAGCGCGAAACAAGAAGAGAAACAATGATTTTTAAATGGGTTTTCTAAGTTCGATGGCAGTGACCAGGGACTCACATAAGGGCGGTGACGAACAGCGAGCACAGTTCATTTAGCTATTGTCTGCAATCAGTTGCTTCATAATCAGAATGTCTTTGGACCCTACTTGGGAGTCGGAGTACCGCCAAAGAGGTTAAAGTGGACATCGAGCGACTTACTGTACTACTCTTAGTTTGACCTGGGAGTTGCTACAGGAGACGGAAAAAGGTACTTACGAGAGATCAGTAAGAACTGTGATTTTAGATAAATCAATAGAACAATTTAAAGGGTGCTTTATAAGGCATTGAACGATTAGAGTAAATTCTTCTGGTCGATACTTTTTTTAGGATTCTAAATTTTCTCGCTAAAAGGCCACTGACTGACACAGAACTATGTTGTTTGGGAGAATCCTTGCTGCAGAACGAGCGTCTGTAGCAATCTCTATCCACTCTGTTTGTTTCCCAGACTGCTTTTGAGCTAACGCTACAAGTAACAAACTTCGTCCCTCGTTGTCTACCGCGCTCTCTCACTCCCAAATATCGAAACAATATATTAAATAGACGACTTGGTCTTAAATAATAAATTCTGGTCATATCTATGTATTTTCATTTCCTTCCACATACATCCGTTATACTCCTCCTCATGCCTCATACTTATGCTCGTCTAACCCAAACGGATGTCTGTGCGCATTTATGCCATTATAATTGGGTGCACTGCGTTCATTTTTGTTATGCTTTTTTTCTTCTTCTTATTGGCATTTTGCTACGTTTGACTCGCATTTATTGATATCATTGTTATTGTTGTTATTGTTATAATCGCATATACAAGTACCTACATAGATATATCCGTACAACCATATAAGGGTAGCTTTCACCCTCAACAACATTAATACCTTCCATGTGTGTGTGTGTGTGTGTGTGAGCGTAAAATTAACGTTGAACTCTGTGCGCTATTACCGTCTACTGCGACGACTGTAGCACTTACCCATCCACCCACCCAAAAAAAAAAATCCCAGAGGAAAACGAGGGTTGCAGGACGACGAACCACACGACTGCCAGGCTGACTGGCGTGTATGTTATCTGTATGTTATTGCTGTGCTTTCGTGTTATAACGAAATTTGTTTTCTTGTTGTTGTTGTTGTTGTTCATACTTTTGTTGCCCTGATTGTGGGTTGTAATATGAAATCATAACAGGCCAACTTGATGCTTTTATTGTGTGTGTGTGTGTGTTCGGCAGTGGGTGTAGGGTTCTATGAAGGAGGTGAGGGTGTTCAGTTGAGTGGTGGATTATGTACAAACATAAATACATACAATCTTCTTTGCTTGCCCTTGCATTACCGATGTTAATTTCGGGATCCCGTTCTTCGGATCCCTACAGTTTTAGATATATAATTTTTTTTCAAAGCAATTCTAATTCAAAATGACACTTCTTCCCTTGTTTCTTGTTTTGTAAATTTTTGTTGTCAATATTGCTCAATTGAATTTTGACACTTTCAAAGCAGTACCCAGGTATAAGAAAGCAGTTTCGAAAAAAAAAAAATTTTCAAAATTTAAATTTCTAACCTAAAAAACTTAAAATAAATAAATTTTGAACTCAATTTTTTGTAATTATAGGCACCTCTGATATATCTTAAAATATTCAAAAATTTTCAGATAGTTTTAAACACAAAATTACTCCATTTTGATGACTGCAATTTTTTTTGTACTTGTGGATTGTTAAAACAAAAATGTAAAAAAAATTTAAAAATTATTTTGTTTGAATTGATTCCAACTATGTGACGATTTGACATGAGAATACCGATACTAAGCAAATCGGATAGCAACCGAACGAAATATCCAGTCAGGACGGAGATTTTCTGCGAATTTTTGTAGGTAATTGAGAGGTTTGGAAAAATGGCGTAAACCAATAAATGGTTTAAAATTTAGGCTAACATTTTTAGCCGTGTAGAAATCTCGGGATTGTGAAAACTTACATCTAAAATCCCGGTATTGAGAAATTTAAGAAACGTTCATCCCTGATATGTATGTGTGTGCATTAGGAATTGTTGTTGTTTGTTTTTATTACTTCCTTTTCTATATATGTATGTAAGTGAAATATAAAAACTTTATGGATTATGAAAGCATATTCCGTTGTGGTCTGGCGATGGCTTGCGCAATCAAAAGGCGTGGCATAGCATTATGATTGGTTGGAAATTTTCATAAAGCCCATGTATAAAGTTCAAAGCGGAAATATGTTTTGCGGTTATGTAATTTCATAAACGTTATGAGGGTGCTTAGGTGACACACACACACTCACGCCATACGATAAGAAATCCAGGCGCATTCATAAGCAAAAATGGCGTCGTTATGAATTTTATATAGCGCACGCACACAAACTCACTTTTACTGAGCATATCTGAAGTGCTAAAACATATTACTTCCATTACAATTATAAATGGGCTTTGAAGTTTCAGAAACAACAAAACAGCGAGGTGCATACAAAAAAAATTAAATAAAATTTCCAACCCTTTGTCGCAGCCTTGCCAGATACCTACCTTTGGATCTCACGTATGCTCCATAAAAAAGGCGAAAATCCACCAAGACAGATGTCCAGCAGTGGTCAGCTGAAAATAAATTATAGACCATATCGCAATGCCTTGAACGGCTGAGATGCACACTTTGCTACCTACACAGCCACAAACATATTGGCTAACACACTCACACTCACTCACAAAAAAACTTTATTGTTATTATATGTACATATGTACATACATATGTAAGTATGTGCCGGTCAACCAATGAATCCAAGGCACATACTTTGTCCACCTAAGCGAATTGAAAAATAAGAAACGCTTTGTCAGCTTAGACATTTGTATGTGCACTTTCGAGTTTGGTGGTGGGTGTAGAGAAGTGTAAAAAATTATATAAAATAAAAAGTAAGGTGGAACTCATTCGCGCACACTTTACGATGTGCTCGGCTTAAAAATGTATTTGGGGAAACAGAAGAAGTATAAAATACAAAATTGGCATGACAAATCAATGAAGACCACTATGGAAAGGAGTGGGAAGCTTTTCTACGACTCTTTCGATATATCAATGACTTCTATTTATCGATAATATGCTCCTACCTCTATCTTATATGCTAACAAAAGCTCTGATAAAAGTTAAGGCTTAAACAAGTTTTCTCTGTTACGAGTAATATCGATAGTATCGATAAATCGAAAGTGTCCATCGACTACGGATAATATTATATCTTTTGAAGCGTTAGCATCTCTGTTTCGAATAAGCCACTGACTGACTCTTGGACTAGCATTCCAAGTGATATTTTTATGAAAAGTGGAAACAAAATATACATAGTTAGTCGTAACTGACCATCCAAGTATGCGAATCTTGTTGGGTTATGTGGGTTACCACACTTATTATAATCTGCACAAATGTGTGTGTGCTGCCGAAACCCTAAAAGGAAAATGGAAAGGATAAAATTAATTTTTTTTAACCTCATAGTCACCGCTAATACGAAATATCTGCTTTACTGACCCCCAGACCGCGCGCACTACACTCGGACAATTCACACACGACACAAAATCCAACACTGCTTAACGTTTAATAGCAAAGAAGAAGAAGCACAAATGAACTATATGAATGCTTATACCTTATAAACATATGTACATAACCTCAAACTCACAGGTATTCAGGGCCTTCTACAATCGCTGCTGTTTGTGGCAATAAAAATGTGAAAAATTGCAAATGAAAAGTGGAGGAAGATAAAATTAAAATGAAAATGAAAAAAAAAAAAATTATATAAAAAATTGTGAGGCTATAAAAGGGAAAAAATAAATAAATAAAATATTTAATACAAAGCGTATGGCGTTGGTGAATTGATAAAGCAAATGAATGTAAAAAAAATGCAACAACAACAAAATCACACAAGTGGAGAAAAAATATAAAGGTATTAAAAAGTTTCAGTTGGAGTGGAGCGAAGGCCAAAGAAGAAGAGAAAATATGTATAAAACGTGAATAGGAAATGAAAAAAAATCCGCACAGGTGAACACTTAAGCTCTGAGCAAAGGAGTCGAGCAAGAGCGAGCGAGTGTAGATAACGGTAGATTGGAAAGGATATGTGCGATGTGTGGTGCATGTGTGTTGTTGTGTGTGTGTGGTAGCAAGGGGCGTACAATTGGTGGTCAAGTGGAGCTGCTGACCGGGGTCGATTACTCTGAAGCGTTTTGCGACCTCAAAACTAACACCTGGGCCAAACGTTTTTAGATTTTTTTTCTTACATTTTTTTGTTGTAAAAAGCATACGTGTGGATTGCGTTTACATATGTAACATACATACATACAAAAATACATACACATAAACACATGTACAACTGTGTGTTGGATGTACTAACGTTGATTATTATAAACTTTCAGGAGTTTTAATACGTTGTTGTGTACATATGTGTGTTTATGGCTAAAAGACTTGGGTCTTTTTTGGGTTTGGGTTTTCTTTTGCTCAGATTTTTTTATTTTTCTGTACATATCGGATAGCAGTTTGAAGCACACATACAAACATATGATAAATCACTCAGCCTACATGCTCACAAGTTGCGAAGCATGCGAAAATCGATGTATTCCCAGGAAAATTAAAAGGTAGTAAAAAATAAAAAAATTTAATAGAAATATTGTGAAAAGTTGTGTGAAGTTAGAATTTTGTTGGAAGAGTATGAAAGTCGTGAAGAAATATTGCCAATAGATTTATGTTTGTAAGCTTATATATCTGGAACTTTTAATGCTTCCGATATCCAAGAAGAAAGAACTGACATAAGCATCACCCGTCGTATTTTCATCGAGTACTGCATAGCTTCATGGTTGCATACTTAGTCGTCCGATCGTACTCCTCGCATCCACAGTGAAACATTTACCGAGTCTCGGATGTGGTCTAAAAACAAGACTATTGGTTTCTCAAATTTAGGCTGAAAACTGTACTCTTCGCCTTCAACTGAAGCAATAGTCATCAGGTGGAACTTTTTTGAGTGACAGTTTACAATACATTAGACTATGCTAAGAAATTGTGTTTATTATTTTTTAAATTACTTTGATATTATTTTTTAGAAAACTTCCCAAAGCTATTATAAATTGCTAATAAACTCATTGATAGTCTTAAATTTGTTGGATTGATTTAATTTTTGCAAAAAAAACTACAATGCATTATTTAAATTATTTAGGTTAGGGCAGAACCCCTTGGAAAATTCAGATGGATGATTGGGATTGAATTTTCATTTGCGTGATTTTAAGACAGTAAATGGTTTGCCAGTTTTCTAGCAAATATCAAATCAATGATAGATAATGAAAGATTTTTAAAAAAAAAAAAATTTTTTTTTTCGGCACAGCCTATTGTATATGAATGTATGTATGCATGCTCCTCGATACAAATTTGTTTGTAGTTATGCCATTAACATCTTAACTTTGTTGCTTTTATTTGAAATTATTCAACCTTTAAAGCTTTTCATTTACTTCTTGCGTACGTGTCGGCATCAACAGCATTTCAATAGCAAAGCGACACAAAAAAGTTCAGCAAAACCAACTTCAACTTAATTTTCATCACCATAGTCATTTGCAACAAAATGGTACACCACCTACAACAAGAACAACAACAACAACAACAACAACATTTAAACTCTTTTTCATACCTTTTAAGCATTCAATTGTGTGACAGTGGGATGACACCAAAACCGCTTGTCTTAAGCAAAAGCCACCAACCCAACAAGTTCTGAGATATATAAAGTCAGCACTCAGCACTCAGCACTCAACCACTCACAAACGCACACCCACCGCCAGTTCAAAGCTTTCATTCAAATTGATGCTTACGAACTCGTCCGCCGCTATAGAATTATGTTCTTCATGTGAAAATTTTAATTTCAAATTTAAATTTGTGAAATGAAAATGAAAAGAAAAGCGTTTGGGGGGGGGGGGGGGGGGGAGGGGAGGGAAGCAAGCGGAAGCTTGTGCAAACAAATATTTTCTGCTAAGACAGTTGACAATTTTTGGCGTCTTTTGTGGCGTGGCAAGTTTACTGCTTTATATTTTCAACTGCAGACAGCCTTTCATAAGCATTCAAGTCTCAGTCTGTCCGTCTGTCACTTTGCCCGCAACCAGCGCTGAATGCGTTGGCATTTCTGCTTTTGCTCATTTTGGAATTTTGCTTAATTTTCACTTTTTCCATAACAAAAAAGACAAATAAATTTGATAAAGTGTCAGCAAAGTGCTTGAGTGAGCCTGGGGTTCGGGATGAGGGGTGAAGGTGTTGGTAAAGGTGTGCTGAACGATTACAACCCGTTGAACTGTGTGATGTTGACTAAAGATAAATATAATTTTGTACGAGATAATTAAATTGTTGATGAAGTTTATGTTGACAATTTTGTTGTTGCTGTCGAAGTTTCCTAGAAGTGGTTGCTATTTTTGCTGGTATTCATATTGATGTGACTCATTTTCTTCTTGTTGGGAAAATTTTGTTTGGTGATATGGCTGGAGATTGTCTTAAATAGGTTTCAATAATCACTTTTCCTATTGATTTGAGTTTTTCTCTATTAACTATATTTCCAACAGAACGGACGATGTTTTGGATAGCATTCAGTTATCTTCAAAGGGAGCTAAGGCCAAGGTTGATATTTGGAAAAAGTTAAAACCGAATATTGAGAGTTTAAGCTTTCTGACCCATACATCGAATCCTCAAAAAAATTTTTGAAGAATGTTCTACCTCAGAATTTGTTTCAAAACTGCCATATATCCAAACTTTTGAATTTGTAGTGAGATAGGACGATTTTGGAACTAAGTTCTGGATAGGGCGTTCTTGAATAACAATTCTGAAATATGTTTTTGCCAACAAGTTCGTATTTTTGAATACTTTTCCTAACCAGCAAACAGTTTTCTTGAGAATGAACCAATAGACGGTTCCTCAGAAAATTGTTGAAGAAAATGTTGGTAACGTGGTTTACACACTCGGATGTCGATTTTCATGCTTTTCCTTTTGGGATTTGAAATTTCAAACTCGGTATCCCGGGATGGTTCCGAAAATTTTTTCCAAGGTAAACATGAAGGTCAAAAACTAAGGTTGCTCATTTAGCTCTCTTTCGATTTATGTATGGGCACGATAGGTTAGTAGAATCAAGCTCCTTAAAGAAACCTGAGAGATCGTCCTTAAAGAAACACTGGTCAAAAAGATGATGATATACGCGTTGGAAATATTTTTAAATTGCGCAGGTATGGTGACTTGCAGGACTGAAGTATCTCAAGTCTACAGACTGTTAAACTTTTAACCACACTTGCACTTTTATGATTGTTTTATGTTTATTTGTCTGTCGCTATGTAGTTGCATTGTAACTTTTAAGTTTTACCACCCCAACGCTCCCAAGGTACATGTGTACTTTAATGGCCCACACAATTTCATATGTATGTGTTTTTATCGCAGGGGTCACTGTCATGTCCAGGCAACAAAAAAAAAAATCAATTTAATTTCACGTACACATCTCAGAAGATCTGAAGTTGACTTGCTTCGGGGGAAACAAATGGCACAACGCATCAATAAAACAAAACTAAAAATAACGCATTAGCAGCAGGGTGAACGCGGAAGAACATTTGAGCACGGACACTGAGACACAATGTACCTACCGGACAAGCACTTATGTCAAGTCATCTCATCGGCATTTTATCGGCTTCAAACTCGTGCGTCCAGTTGTACATTTTTAACTTTTCACTCAGCGCAACGCCGTAGGAAGAAAAGTTTTTTAAGAACTCACTAAAAGTTAGTGGATTTTGTTGCTTATTGACCGTCCCCAGTGGCGTCCATTAGCAGCGTATTTACATTTATGTTTTTCTTTTGAGTTGGACGGACACACACTTTCACTATTCACACACTTTCACTATTCACATTAAGTAGCACAAACACAAAGTTTATTGAAATCAAACATTTGATAGAAAATGGTGGTCAAAACAAAATTGGCAAAGAAGAGTTCAAAGATATTGTTGAAGAAGCAATGTCTCATAAGATTCAGCAGTTGAAACAAAGCTTGGCTACAGAGTTTAATAAACTGCTTGAACATAATGTTGACGTTAAAATAAATGAATTCCGAAGAGAAATGCTCGCGGAGTTATCAAAAACAGTTGAAAACAATAGAGAAACATTAAGCGAAGTTTTGGCGGAAACTAATGTAAACAACAACAACACAAACGACGAAGTGTCTTATGCACAAGCAGCCAAACAAAGAGAAAATACGATTGTTATTAAACCGAAAGACAAAGCAAAGAAAAACAAACATACGAAAGTAGCGCTTAAAAAAGTTATAGAACCAACAGAATGTCATGTGACAACAGTGAAGGAGATTAGCAACGGCGGAATAGTGGTGCAATGCAAGAATAAGGAATCATGCGAACTAGTGCAGAAGAAGATAGCGGAACAAATTGGAAATGAATTTGAGATGGAGAAATCGAAAGATAAGAGAGGGACTAAAAAAATATTTAAAGTTATTGGTTTAACTGAGAGACCCAGCAGTGAGCGCTTAGTAGATTGCATTACAAAGCAAAACAGCATATGTGAGGGTAAAGAATTTAAGGTTGTAAAGATTTTTGAAAACTATAGTCGAAGAGAAGAATGTTTTAATGCCCTTGTTGAAACTGATATAGAGACGTTTGAAAATATAATAAAACAAAAGAGAATTAATATAGAGTGGGACTCTTGCATTACTACTGAGTATGAAAGAGTGTTTAGGTGTTTTAAATGCTTGGGATTTAATCATAAGGCGGCCGATTGCATTAATAAAAAAGCTTGTAGCAACTGTGGAGCTAGTCACGACACTAAAGACTGTTTGTCTAAAGTTTATAATTGTGTAAATTGTAGCGAACTAGTTAAAAAAAATCTTTTGGATGTGGATGTACACCACACCGCATTTGATAAAGAATGCCCAGCATTTAAAAAATATCTTCAAAGTAAATCAAAATATAGAAAGTAGCAATCAAATGATAATACTATAAACTGCTTGTACCTTAATATTAATAGTATTTTGAGTAATAAATATGAATTAGAAAAGGTGATTGAACAAACAAATCCATCAATAATATTATGCGCTGAAACATGTACCACAAATCACGTTACAAATCAAGAACTGACCATACTAACTTACAAACTAGTGCGATGTGATTCTTATAGTAGGCACACTGGCGGTGTTCTGATCTATATACATGATTCCATTGAATTTAGCATTAAATATAATAAAGCGATAGGTAAAAATATATGGTGCATTTTTATAAAATTGAAGCGTATTAGCCCTAAATGGCAAATCGGTGTAGTTTACCACTCGCCCAGCACAAGTGATGCGGATTTTATGAATTATTTACGTAACGTTTTAGGCAGTAATTGCGAAATTTCAGATAGTAATATTGTTGTTGGTGATTTTAATATTAATGTCAATAACATATCAACTTATAGCACTCAATTAATTGATCTGTTCCAGTCATACTCGATGCACCAAAAAGTAAATTTCGATACTCGTATAACTGATACGTCAAGAACTAAAATAGATTTACTATTTTCTAACACTGATGATATAGTGTGTGAACAGCTAGACGAACACCAAATCTCTGATCACGAAACCATCCAATTTAAACTTAAAAATAGCCCCAAATTTACAATGAGAAGCTCAATAAAATTAACTTCATGGGAAAATTATAATAATGAAGTTCTTATTAATCAGTTACGCCTATGCGATTTTAGCAATTTTGATACATTTGATTTGGAGAGCAAGGTGTTGTATGTTAATAATAATATTTTAAATGTTATGCGAAGCTTGACATTTGAAAAAGTAGTTCAATTAAAAATCATGAATAAATGGTATGACAGTGAGCTAGCCAGCATGAATAAAAATAAGTTTGAACTTAAGAAAATTGCCACATTATCGGGTGAGTGGGAAGAATATAGGAATATTAAAAAACAATATAAAAAGCTTATTAAAACAAAAAAAGCTAAGCACATGGAGTATAACATAGATATCAATAGCAACGATAGTAGAGCGATGTGGAAATATCTAAAAAGGGCAATTTGCATGGTAAACGAAAACTCTTCAATTAAAAAAATAGTAATAAATGGTCAGTTATATCATAATGAATTTGATATTGCGAACGAGCTTAATAAATATTTTGTAGATAGCATCACAGACATTTGCAGCGACATTCAAGTGGTTGATAGAGATGTCAATATATTTAATCAGTTGAGTAGTGTTTTTAAGTTTGACCCTGTTAGTACGGTTGACATCGAAGACCTAGTGAAAAAGTTTAAATCGAAGATTGGTGGGAAAAAGTTGTTATCAGATGGAGTAATCAAAGATGTTGTACCTTATGTAGGCTTTTTCTATGCTCAAATAATTAATGAGAGTTTGAGTAGTGGCATAGTTCCTTCCATGTGGAAAACTTCTACTATTGTCCCTATAGAAAAAGTTAAAAATACGATCAAAGCGGAAGAGTTACGACCAATAAATACATTGGCCAGTGACGAAAAAATTTTAGAACTTGTCGTAAAAAACCAACTGGTGCAATATTTAGAAACCAATAATATACTCATACCGCAGCAATCGGGATTTAGACAAAAGCACTCGTGCGAAACAGCCTTAAACATGGTTATAGCTGAATGGAAAGAGGAACTTAATAATAAAAAGTTGATCATAGCGGTATTCATCGATCTAAAAAGAGCTTTTGAAACTATAGATCAAAAAATATTACTAGATAAACTATTAGGTATTGGTATACAAGATGTGGAATTAAATTGGTTTAAAAATTTGTTAACAAATCGATCGCAAAGGACAGTCATTGGTTCTACATTATCTGAAAAAGTCGACGTCAAGATTGGCCTACCCCAAGGCTCCGTTCTTGCCCCAATTTTATTTAATATTTACATTAATGATATCAATTCTATCTTGAAATTTAGTTCTATTAAACTATTTGCTGATGATGCGCTTATCTCAATAAATGGAAAAAACGAGAAAGATATAACAGAAAAATTACAGAGTGATTTAAATGCCCTTTATATTTGGCTTTGTGCTAATAGACTCAAAATTAATATCGAGAAAACTAAATATATGGTAATTACAAGGAAAAATATTGCGGATCTTGAACCCATGAAAATAAATAATAATGAAATTGAAAAAGTAAACACAATTAAATACCTGGGTATCCAAATAGACAGCAAATTGAAATTTGACTCGCATATTGATTATACAATCAGCAAAATAGCAAAAAAACTGTGGTACATGCAGAGAACTTGTAAAAACTTAAGTAACCATTACAAAGTAAAAGTATATAGATCAATAGTTGAGCCTTATTTTATCTATTGCTCTACACTTTTCTTTATAATGAAAGATTCTCAAATCGAAAAGCTACAAAAAATGCAGAATAAAGCTATGCGCTTTATATTATGCAAACGGTATGATACCCCAATAAAAGATATGCTTATAAGTTTAAATTGGATGAGCGTAAAACAACAAATATTTTTTCATACTATGAAATTTATTTACAATATAAAAAACGGAAATTTACCCGATTATTTGCGAACAAGTATCAAATTTAACTACGAGGTTTATGACCGGAACACAAGACAGAGATATGATTTTAAGTTACCGAACTATAAAACCGAATCTGAAAAAAATAGTCTTTTTTACAAAGGGCTAAAATGCTTTAATGAATTGCCAGAAAGTGTAAAAAATTGTGATAATAACCTTTTTAAAAAAAGGCTATATGAGCACGCCAAGTCTTTAAGTATTAGATAAATTCTGTGATTGCGTGGGTTTGTGGTACATATTTCCACTCAATTTAAGATATTTATTTTTAAATAATTTAATGTAAAAGTTTTTATTTTAACATATTTGCGTATTTTTAACATATTTACATATATTTAAAATATTGTAATGTGAGTTTTTTATTAAAATTACTTTTTTTTTTTTCTTTTTTAATTTTTATTTTAACTAATGTTATAATATTCCTTAAGTGTTGATCTAGGCTCGAAGAGTCGTAATAAATAAATAAATAAATAAATAAATAATTACATATGTTCGAACATGAGTGAGAAAAAACGTTGGTTGAATTTTTGATGATATTTCTAAACATCTTTTAGCTTGAAACAGATGTTTACAAGAAGTTAGAGATTCTAAAAATGTAACACAACAAAAGATATAAGAATGGTAGAAACAAACTGACAAAAAACACGACAAGCGGGTTCACAGGAAACAATATATTCTGAGTGGGTTCTAGGGTTCGGTAGTATTAAATTATGAATATTCAAGTACGTTCTTTTGGGTTTGACAGGGTTCCATGCTTGGATAAAACCCGAGTTATTCTGGTGTGTTAGAATGCCCTGTTGTTGGAATGAGACGACTGCACTTGTTTCTTGTAGTATAAGCAGAAGATGACAGTAGTAGTTTTTAAACATGCTATTGCTGGTATACCAATCGAAATGTGTAGGACTTCTTGGTTTTATTCGGGGACTTAAATGGACCTTTTTGGGATCATTTCGACATTGTTTCGATTTATTTCGGGAGAGTTTTAGGGATCATTTCAAAATAGTTTTCCGATCATTTCGTGACTATTCTGGCATTAATTAGGAAACATTTCCGGATAGGTTTATCTATAATTTTGGGACTCTTTCAGCACCATTTCGAAATGTCTCGTGGATTATTTGAGGCATGTACGGGGTAATTTCGGTTCTTTCGAGTTGTTGAAACTGTCGCATATGTGCTAGAATTTATAAAATATTTTCATAGTAACAAGTGGTAGGTACTCCAGTGATGCTCTAACATGACAAACATCTAGTACGTCCGCAAGTCTGTAAAAAGGTTGCATCGACAGGAAATATGTACATATATACTCTGAAAAGGCATTTACATAATATAATAATAAATTGCAGTTGACCATTCAGGCATATTTCAATAGGAGGGTGATGCTTTATTGATGGTGGATGTGGATAACAATTTGATTATAAAAAATGAAACTGTATACCTACATATATTTGTAAGTATGTATTAATGTATATGTTTTTCATAACATGAAATATTGTGACTTCATACAAAGCTCAATAAATGACAAACAAAAAGTACGCAGAAACCAAGTACAAGACGAGTAATGCGCAGCAGTTTTCCTTAGTCCCCTCGGTACACTATGAAAAACAACAACATAAATTCAACTACCCACCCGACCAACGCTCACGAGAATGCTTAAGTTTTCGAAGCTTTAGCAATACTTTTCCTGATAAAAGTATCGAGAACTGATTCCGAGAAACTATCGTAAAAGTATTACCTATCGCTCAGTTTGTGGCAGCAGAGCACACTTTCTCGAAATAAGATTTCGATACGTTTACGATCCTTTTTCGTGCTGTAAACGGATTGCAAACGAATCTTGTTTCGATACGTTTTTTTATCGAGAAAGTATCTTAAACAGTATCTAAAATGAATCGAGAATACTTACGTTAGCTCTAAATTCCAATTTATTCCACATATAAAAAAGGGTGCTTTTTTCTGTTGATTTCAATATTATTTAATTTTATTTTGGTGTTAAGAAAAATATGTAATTAAATACTTAAACTATAAATTAGAACAAAAAGAACAAAGTAAACAAATAAATAAAACAATAGAATTAAAAGAACAAAATAAACAAAGAACCTAAAATGGAGATAAAATTTTCTGAATAAACCGAATTGGTGTATATTAAAAAAAGCATGTTAGCCTACTTTAATGGCCAAAGTTAACAGCATTCCTATTATGCATTTCTTGCATATGTACGTGTTGTCCTTCTTAAGCTTTCCTTTAGTTGATTTCTCACTCTCATTCTTGTTTGTTCTTTTAATCCACGACCTGGCAAAAAAAAAATTATCAAGATATGTATAAAATAAGTTTCAAACATGTCCAAACTAATTTTTATTGAAAACTTACCTTTAGTTGGTCACGTCTTGTCCGTAACAGAAAATGTTAATTTTTATAATTTTTTTTGTAGAAAACATTTTTATTTAATTGACAAAAAGTTCAAGTATTTCAAAAAATAAAAAAAATAAAACGAAGCGTCCGTTCAAAATCCGAGACTCGTAGATGTGGCGAACTCCCAAGTTACGAGAAACTATCGTAATTCTCTTATGCTCGCCAACATTCGTTTCTTGGTCGAGTGGGTAAGTTCAAAACACAACTGGTTCTGTTCAACTGATTCCTTGTACACTGGCAACATGTGCTCCACCTTCCTTGACCATTTTTCTGAAAGTCGACAATTCAACTAACAAATGGAATAAAAACCCTATATTTATGCGATTTAGTTGAGTTTGTGATTCACTTATGCAAAGATGTATGCATGTGCTTGGTATGTGTGTGTATGTGTTGGAGCAAATAAGTATGTATGTATATATATTTATGCCCATAAGTACAGTTAAAAATGGTCGTAAGCTAACTGTAGCTGAATAAATATGAGATCCGACATGTGGTCATATGAAAAGTTTTTGAGTGCTTTGTTTTTGTACCCTTTCTTTAGCACCTCTCTGCTTTCAGTTACACTTCGCCTTTACTCTAAAAGCATTTATGTATATACATATGTATTTTTTACTGTTGTTGTTGTTATTTGCTGTCTGCTAGTGTGTATAAACAAGGATGAAACTATGATTGTTTGTGGCTCGTTTGGTATTGTTCAGCTGTAGTTGTGTTTTGTTGTTGGAGAATTTGTTGTTTTTGTTGTTGTTCATACTGACCATTGGGCGTCATATCGTAGCCAACGCTAACAAAAATAACGAAAGGGTAGCATTTTGCAATTTGTAGCATTAATATTTAATAACACGAATTGTTGATTGAGTTAGAAAGGTTTTGCAGAGTACACAACGTCACACACATACACACACACACACTCACAAATACATACATACATAAAAACCTATAAAGTTGTATCAAATGCTATATTTTATAGATTCATTTTAGGTACCTGCTGCATTGTGCGATGTGGTGCCTTTGTGCTTTTGTGCGCCTTTATGTATGCTTCAACAATTTCATTTAAATTTTTTGACTCTTAACTAGTAAAATGTGCACTGAGCTGAGATTTTATTTGTTTATTGGCAAATTGGATTGAGCATAATTTAGTGTGGCACTTTTTTTTTTTTTTGGAATGATTGTATATGTATGTACATGTGAATGGTTGTCCGATGTAAGCGTTGCGTACTTTTGTAATAAATAGTTTACTTGTTTTGTTATTCTCAAAGGACCGGATTAAATATGAGTATCTGTCAATCAATTTTGACAAAAGGTGTGCTCAAATAGTTGTTGCATGTGTGCTATTATCTGTATACTTTTCAAATGCGTCTCCAATTGCAAGTATGAGTAATTGTCCAATTTTCCATTAAGTTTGCAAATACCATTTGTTTTTCATACTCACACAAAAAGATCGATTTTTTATATTTTTGAACAAAACGTAATTGAATTCTAACTTTATTTGTTTTGTAGAGAATGCAATGATAATGGATACTGAGTACATTGTAAATAGTTCTGAGTGCTTCATAAATGATTTATGGCTTTGAGCTTAAAATACTTATCTGAAATTTTTTATAATTTAGCTAGAAGGGGCTGTAGTCAAAGCGGCTGGCTAAAAAATGTATTCAAATATTGCTCATCATAGACATTTTGGGGAGTGGACTCTCCATCTTTTCTCGTTTTCTCCTCAATGCATCCGTTTACCAGGGCACCAATTTCATTATTGCAGGCCTCCGCCCTTAGCGTAACCCTATAGCCGCCTGACATCTGACGCTTATATATTGTGAATTGGAGAGTTGGCAGTGAGCTCTTCAAACCCACTGAGCTTTGGGAAACGCCTGCTTTGCTATATATGTACTATGGGCGTACTAAGTAGGCAAACAAATCTAAGCCTAGATTAGGCAACCGAAATGGTTTTGCTAATAAAATTTTCTCTTTGAAAGAACATTCATTTTTCATTGCATATTTTTTTGCGGTGAATTGCAACTCATTAGGTAATTACTAATCCGCTCATGCTACGCACAAAATTACGAATAAAATCAGTTTTACCACAAGTCAGCTGAGAGATACATTTTACAGTAATACCCACTTGATACATCCTGCTGAGGGTAGTACGCATTTAAATGGGAGCATTTTGTTTGTGCGCGCCTAAAACCACACTTTGGGTAAACGATAAAAATCTACTTTGCCCACTAAGCCCATACAAAGGGAAGCATGGCCATACATACATATATACGAGTATCTATATATCCAAAGCTGTGTGAATGAGTGGCATGGCAAACGTAATTACCTAAATGCCTACTAATTTAAATTATTCTAACAATAAAAACAACAACAAAACAAATAAACTACTAATGCCAACTCAGAAATCCAACAAAACTAATAGCATTTACAAATGTATCTACAACCAGCGTTGAATGGAAGCAAAACCTAAGCTGGAGTGTGGGGAACATTTGAGCTCCAAAAAATATCCGTTGCTTAAAATCTATGAAAATGTGTTCGTTAGCATTAAATGGTACCCAAATTGCCTTGTCGGCACAATGGGAATATTTTATTTGGCAGTTTTCAGTGTGTTTGCATCGATGTCTAAAAATTACATTCTACTCCCTCGCATACATGACGCTTACGCTTGCAACCTAGCCCGCACCGGCATTTAACACTAAATGTGTTATAGAAATAAAAACGTTCATAAAAATGCCGCTCATACGCCTAGTTGATCCAGAAGCGGCAAGCATGCACGAGGCTATTTTACGCCCGAAAACAACGCATTTTGTAAAATAAAATAACAAACCATCGAACAGCTTACAGTCAAACCCGGAAATAAATCGAGCGACTTGTTTAGAAAAAAGTGGTCCACGATTACTTCCATTCTGGTACATTGGACTAGTCCGTTATGCGCACATTTGGATTCAGTACCGTGTTTGAGTGCTGAAATATTCCTGATGGGTTTGCTGATATGTGCCGAGTTGCCCCAAGAATTGCACTACAGGTTCTAAATTGTTGTCACAGTCAGCTCTTCCCAAACATTTTTTATTTCCTACAAATCTATGCAAAACTGACCAATCGATGCACACGCACAGATAAAAGAGAATAGCTCAACCCAACTATGGTTCTCCGCTCGAATTCATTGCAGACTGATCGAACTTTGCGCTGGGTTGTTTAACTTGTTTTTATATCCACTGTGAGTACATGCGTCCTTGTGTTTGTTATTGCATTTGTTAAATTTTTGTTGATTTTCCTTTGTTGTCATCGTCCATGGTATTTTTACATTATTGTTGTTTGCTTGCCAGCTCGTTCGGTTGTGTAGCTTATCTAAAATCTAAATTCAAAATTGTTGTAAAAGCTTTGCATGCAAATATTATGCATTATAAATGTTAGTCTACTTTACGGCGCTGAGAGCACATACATATTCCAACACACTTTCATGTAGTCGCTTCCATACATACCAATTGTAGCTGTATGTGAGAATTTACTTTTAACGTTTAATATGTTTATAACCTTTAAAAACCGCTTACATTTGCCATTACAAATATCCAATAATAAATGTGTTCTCGCATAAATAAAAGTTGTGTGGGCAAAACCTATTCGCATTGTATATATGACAAGCATACATTTAGGCGCCAGTATTTCTTTATGCCAAAGAAAAGGGTTTCCATCGCAGTTTCGGGATCGGAATAGTCCCAACTTTAGTTGAAAGACCCGGGCCAATGTAGTAACAGCCTCAATTTGGTTCAACATTTAAAGAAAAATTGTTTTTGTTAAAGCTAATTGAAAATCGCAATTTTATCCCTAGCTCTTACAAATAGAATTCGAAAAAATTAAACTGTAGTTATCTCAGAAAATTTTTGATTTGGAGAGAATGAAAACGGTCAGTGTGGTGATCAAAAAAGAGTTAAGGTGTTTTAGGAAAGCATTCGTATGAAAATTTCATTTGAAGTGCTCTCATAAAAAGTTTATAACTTTCCGCCTTGAAGTATGCAAAAAAAAGTATGTGACTAATAACTAAAATGAGGGAGCTGCGAGTAGTCCCTTTAGTTTAGAGTTGCGCTGCAAAAAATGTGATAAGGCCTGGCCGAGTCACAAAGGGGGATGCATCGAATCCCTGACTGATCACTTTGTCGGGGTTGAACTGTTCACATTTGTTTGAGCATGTCTTCTGAGAGGCTAATTGTAGCCGTTCACTTTCCACCCAAAAATAACTCCTATAAGTATGCTACAAAAACTGAAATTCACTTACACCCCTATGAGTATGCTATACAAATTGAATTATAGCCAAGTGTAGATTTTAGTCTACAGCTTAGTCACATGATTATTTGCATTGTATGCTCTTGCGTCAGGGTAGCTGAAATCACCGGAATTCTGAAACATCATTGGAGCGCCTAAAAATATGTATGCCGTTGTAAAGGCATTACCCAGTAGCCAATATATGGTTTGGCCAAGCATGGCGGTTGGGTATTTTGAATATTTATCCTCGATCGTAATTTCTAGACTTGTTTTCCATTGTCATTTACAGATTTTCTATTCGCATGCAAGTGCTTTATGCTCCTCGACAAAATGTTCGCATTTCCACAAACCCAACGTATGTTCCCGCGTGATTTTCCCTCTATCCCTCCTACTTACTTACACACACACACATACACATATGCCTTAGTATAACGCTTGATTCGCTTATTTTTCTCATTTGTAAAGTTTATTTTTTTAATAACGCAGTTGAGCCACACTTCGTTCGTCGCCTATTAAGGATAACAACTAAATTTATGTACGTACGCTAGTATTTGCATACCAACACTTCCAAACGAAGGCTCTATTTGAATAATAAAAAAAAAAAAAAAAAAAAAGCTGTGTGACACAATGTCAACAACAACACCAATTTATTTGCATACATACATGTGAATCGTGTTAGCTATAGCATACTTTCTGGCGCTTAGGGTGGCGAATTTATATAAAAATATAAAAATATCCTGGGGCTTGCGTAGGAATTTTCAGTGCACCAATAAAACTTTTACTGGCTGTCTTTTTTTTTTTTTTAATTTACATGAATATTTGTTGTTATGTTGACTTCAGAATTGCAAATGAAAACTGTTGTGGATTAGTATTTAAAATAATGTCCTGCAGTGAAATACATAACTTGTTTGGAATTATTTTTCGTTTTCTTTTTCTTCTTAGCTTTCAGCTTACATTTGTGAAATTGTGTGTTGTTTTAGCTATTTTTTTTATTACTTTTTGTCTTTTTATTTCTTTTGGGGTGACACGATGTTTCATAAAATTTATATTTTGCAGTTAAAAAAAGTATATACATAACTGCAAAGTGTGCGAATGAAATGAATCGAGTATGGATGAGAAAACTCTTACACTCAAAAGTCTCACAGAATTTGTGCGGCAATTTTTATTGCAACACAATTTAAAAAAAGGAAAAAAAATTATATACAAAATAAAAAAAAAATTGCAGGTTTTTTTTTATTACAACAAACAATGGCGAGGTTGCTCGAATTTCACTAGGCAAGAAAAAAAATGTTTTCTCAAGAAAACTGTTTGTGCTTTTCCAAGAACGAATAAAAAAAAAGAAGAAAAAAGTAGGAAAAAAGGCGTGTATCACTGAAGGGGGGCGGTAAAATCCCGAAATATATTCTATATCCAGCAAAGATTTTAGCTAAAATGAAAAGTAACAGTGTCCCCTTTTAGTTGGTTGGTGGTAACTATTTCACAAACCATAGCATAGCAATAAGCAAAAAAGCCAAACACAAGTTTGGAGTAAGCGTTGTGTTATCAAAGGACCATAGACACAAACCGTGATTTAAAAATTATAAAATGAAATTGAAAAACTCTGTTTGAATTTGTAAAGGAAACACAAATAAGCTTCAGAAAAATGCTCCTAATAAAGCTGAAGTTTCAGTAATAGCTACAAATTCCAAAACAATGAAAACCTGAGAGCCTAGTAACAACTTCAGTCTCGTTAAATGCAAATGCTTATTAGCCACGTGTTCTGCTCATATCATTGACTTGTTCCTATTTTTCTTTTCACCCTCGCTGAAAAATTATTTCATTCTGCATACTTTAGTTAAAAAAAAGAAAAAACAAAGTACAAAAATGTAAAAAATTATAACAGAAAATGAGAAAATGCGGTAAATATCCGTGCACCTTTCCCCACTCACCCGCCTATTGTGGGTTAGCTGAGTTCACTGATGCAGTGCTTGACAGGCTGCTTTGATTATTTGCTCGCTTCCCTTTCCTTCTCGGTTTAATTTACAATTCCCTTCTTGATTTTCGCTCATTAGCTATTCGCCGCGCAATTTCTATTAATTATCGTTACACAATTTCGATTGGTAAATATCTTGAAATGAATGTTATCCTGTTGTTCGATTTTCCTCTTCATTTTACTTTTTCTCATTCCTCCAACGCTACCCAGTTCGATTGTTTTTGTTTATTTTTATATTTCAGTATTTTTATGGGTTTTTCCACCCACAATTTCCTCTTCTTCTCCTTCTCTGTTCTGTGTTCATTATTTTATGTTTTTTCATTGATATCTTGCTGTGCTTTCAATCTCTCATCGCTTGGCTTGTCTTGTCGCCCACCGACTGGCATTAATTCCTCCATTTTTATTATTCGTAAAAATCTGTTCATCTGCACATTTTTCATTAACATTTAATTGTGTTTGTTGCATTTGAATTAACCGTAGAATGTATAACACACAGGGGGTAGCGATGGAAGTGGCGTATCTAAATAAATAATTATAAATACTGAACCACCCTGTTTTGAGGTGCAACTACCCAATAACGAATAGTAACAAAGCTCTTACCCCCATTAGCACAAAATTTAAAAAAGAAAAAAAATTAGAAAACTTTTTACAAGAGCCTTTCGGTTCATTTTGCTCCTTTTATTTCAACTGAATTCGAAGATAAAGTATTCATAAAAACACATAGCTCTATATGGACTAACAATTTAAATAAAAAATCAAAAAAAAAAATTAAAACAATATAAAAACTAAGAAGCTTACCTTCAATTTTTGAACAGAGGAAGAGTATGTTTTTATTTAAAAAACCCAACAAAAATAAAAAAAAGCCAAGACTAACTATTGCTTTTGAATAAAAAATGGTATACTCTTGTTTCAAAAAAAAAAAAAAAAAAAAAAAAACACAACAATATAAAAAAAGTAAAAACCTGAACAATTATTTTCAAATAAAAAAAGAATATACACTATTTTATTTCGAGAAAAACCACAGAAACAACAAAATATAATAAAAAACCAAACCAAAAAGGAAACTAAAATAAAAACAATTACTCCTGAATATCCCGTGTTGCCCCACTTTCCTCTCAAAAGCACACTGGCACAAGGACAAGATGCGCTTAGCATTTGATTGTAGTGGTGTCCTTCCCTGGTTATCTCTGTTGTTGTTGTCTCTGCTATTGCCATACATTTCCATATTTTTATGAATTTCAGCTTTCCTTCGATAAATTTTGAGGGTTTTGTGAAATATTCGCGTGGGCGTTTTTGGGTATTTCATGATTTTGTAAAAAGATTTCGTTTGGGAGCGCTTTTAGTGGAACTTTTTGAAATTTTCATTTAAAGAAATTTGAGGTTAATGATACCAACCAGAAAAGTGACTTTGGTGATAGAGCTGATTGATAAAAATATGCCAAAAAATGTTACGGAGAATGCTAAAAAGACTTTGGGACTCATTATATTTATTTATATTATTGCACTGTCTTTCAGAGAATAAATAAATCAGCTGTAAAGTCAATTAAGTTGAGGCAAAATCCATTCGGTATTTATGTAAGGATATTTGTTTATCTGGAATGAGGCAGTATGCTCAACATTAAAAAAAAAAAAAATAATGTACGCTAATTACATATTTAAGTATGCCATGCCAAGTAACTGACAAGCGGCCATTTTGGGTTATACTCATAAATTTACCGTTTTTTTTACGAATTAAGCTGAGACAACTTAATGCCGGCAAGCGCCATATCTTACTCCAAAGGCATTTTGTTCCTTTTTGGGTTTTTTTACAACGCAACATTGCATATGAAACAAATAAGATAAATTTGTAAATTTTGTTTTAATTACATTCGAATAACTGACAAGAACAGGGGGAGAGGCAAAAGCAGAAATAAAGAGAACTCAACGTCAATGCAAAAAAAAGGGAGAGATTGGACACATCCTTCGGTACACGAGCTTAAGCATTCAACGAAACAAAGAACCTTTTTCGAAAAAAAAAAAAAAAAAAATTAAGGAAAGGCAAAAAGTCCACAATAAAAAGTTTGTTAGACGGTGGAGGTGCGCGGCATTCGCATCTAATTATTGTTATTTTTGGATGTTACCAGCTTATGTAAATTTATTTATTTAGCGTAATTTTTCTTGTTTTACGAAAAGATGCCAAAAACATCAGCGAAAAAGAAAAAAATTCTAGCAATGCAAGAAAATGAGGGAAAAACAATAACAACAAAATAACAAACAACCATAAAGCGGAGCGATGTTTTTTAATTAGAATAAAAAGCGGAAATAACAATGGAAAATTGGTCAGCGGCGAGAGACCGAGAAAAGTTGCGCGCTGAAAAATGAAAGAAAAAAAAAACACAAACGAAATGAAAGCGCAGTAGTGAAATTAAAATGTTGAAAGAACAAACAAAATTACGTTAAAAAATAAAAATAAAAGACAAAAGCGGCCGTAACTGCAGCGCAGGCAATTGAGCCCTTCGTCTTAATAGCCAACGAGATGACTTTATGCATATAAGTATTTTGCGCCATTTAAATTTTTTTACTTTTCTTGTTTACTTTTTTTTACTTTTTATGTTTGTTCTTGGGCTGTTTAATTTCTGTGCATTTTTTAATTTTTTCTCGCAATCATTTGTTGTCATTTTGTGATTGTTGTTATGTTTCTGTTGTTTATGTTTTTACTTCGTTGTTGTTTTTCTTGTTGTTCTCGTTTGTTAATAAGGCAAAAAGTTGTGCAATTTTAATGAGATTTTCCGCTCCGTCCAAAGCCAACCTTCCAATTGTCCTGTGTTTTGCAAAGCTCGCAAATTTGACAAGGGACAATGGGCAAGAATTAGCGGCGATGTGTTTTAGCGACAGTTGGGCGGGTGGAGGAGGTGGCATGCTCGCCATTGCATGCCTTTCTATGAAAAATATTTGCACGAGCTTAATTGAAGGCCTTCAGTATTTTCGGTAGAGTTTCACTTATAGGCTGTCGGTTGCGGACTACAATTTCTACCTTCACCTGCTAAATAATTTGTTGATAGTAGCATCAGTTAGTGTTTAAGTTTGAAAACATTAGAATACTACCACTAACGTTACCGAACTCAGTAACAACGCCAGTACCAGTACCAATTAATCAAAATAATGTCGCCACTGCCCTTACCATTACCTTTACCATTACCAATACCATTACCAATACCATTACCAATACCATTACCAATACCATTGCCATTGTCATTACCATTACCATTACCAATAGCATTCCCATTACCATTATCATTACTAATAGCATTACCATTACCATTACCATTAACACTACCACTCAAATATTTACTCATACTAGCATTACGATCACTTAATGACTATTTTTGTTAGTCAAGAAAGTTTTTTTTTTTTATTCAAAATGTCGTCAGAAAAATGAGTTCAAATAACCAGAAAAAAGTGTGTGAAGCTTTTACGCCTAAATTTATATTACACACATATGTATGTATGTATGCAAATGCAGACATATAACTATACACATGGATATGTATTGAAGTAATCAGAAATTTCTGAAGTAGCGGAAAACTTTCAAAATTACATTTGCCTATTCGTTCTAGCAAGTCATAATTTTCGAGATGTGAGAAAACACATAAAATAACTTTTATGCGTTTTGGTAATTCTGTAGGGTTTTGAGCTTAATTCGAATGTAATTAAGTTCATTGTTTATTTCTCCATACATCGCATACTCAAATGTAGCAAATTTATTCCTTTCATAATAACTTCAGAGCATTGATTGCTTGGTACGCTTGAGTGTGCTGGAAAAGCTGTATCTCAAGGCTGTACATACACATGCGAAACTATTTATTAACATGGCTATGTTATCTTTATTAATGTTATCAGTATTAATATGAGTAAACTTGTCTTCACACACACATACATACACATCTGACTACCGCAAATTATGTCTGTGGCATATTTCTATGAATTCTTTTACGAAAATGTTGTATGTATATAAACAAACCAAAGAAAACATTGGTGCATACCCTCTGAGAAATAGAATGTAATAGCGCTAACTATAAATGGCGTTTGAACGGATTTTGAAAAAATTAGTGCCCCCTATTATCTGGTTATTTAAACTTTTTTTTTTGGTGATGACGAGGTAAAAGGCAGATATGGCCATCTCAACATTTAGGTTAAATTGATACCGTTTATGGTCTGGGTTAGAGTGAGTTAAAAACTTGAAGGTTCTAAGCAGTTCTCCAATTGTTCGAAAGTTTGTTTTAGTCAATTCTCTACCAAAAAACGAAAGCTTGTTAGAACTCAATTAAAAGCTCTATTTCTTAGAAGGCATGTACATAGTCTATAGCTTAGCATGAAATTTAATTACAATGTATTATGGAATTTATATGACAACCAAGCAGCTCAGCTTAATTATTCAGCACAAAGCAATCTATTCGTTTTCATAGTAGCATTCATGTACGATTTATATGTAATTATTTATACGCATATATGTATGTATGCACATGTGAATGTACATAAGGGTGGCACATACATCTATTTTCCTTAAAACGAATTAGCAAATGCATTAGCAATGCCACCTCATAAAGTTTGTGATGTTACCTGTGTAGACCTTTTTGACATTGAAACATTTCTGCTTAGAGAGTATCAAAAACTAACACATTGCTCTCTATGTTGCTCTTTTGGTACTCAAAATTAATAATTTCACAAAGGAACTTGATTGATTTGTTTCTAGGTAAATTGGTTGAGTATAAAGATTATCCGATCCGGAAAATATCGATATTGTTCAAGCGAAAAAAATTGTCCTCCCTAGTACATACATACATATGTATGCACATACTTGTATGTACGTGCTCGTACAAATGATTTCTCTACTTCAATTTCGTTACGTATACGCCACGTATGCCGCTCCTACATCACAATCTTTTATGATGCTTCCATACCAGCTGCGTGTTTGGTGGTGTGGAATTAATTATGATGTTTCTAAATGATATGCTCGTGTTGTATGAATGTTTGTGTATTCGTAAAATGTTTTCATATTAAAATTTAATATACTCGCACGCATGCACAAAATGATACGCTTTTATAAATTTACTATTCTAGGAATTATGGCTGCTGAGTGTATAAAGAGTGCGCAATAATTTTTGGTAAGCATTTTAAGTGGAAATTTTGAAATTTGTTGAGCATAAATTTGTAAGCTCATAGGTATGATATGAGACGGAGCAGCGCATGAAAATAATCAACAGGGTAGTAGAGGGAACAGGAGTTGTCATGAAGTTGTTTGTTATTTTAACGCCGACAATTTATGAGCGGATGTTTTATGAATATGGAGTGGCAGTTGAATGATCCTGTTGCCTCAAGCCAGTTATCCCTCGTTGAGGTGGTACTTTTAAATAACCGAACACTCTAATAATGGGTTTGAAAATATATAAAGGTTCTTGTTATCCAGTTGTTTTGCTAAATTTTTTACTAAGTTTACAAAAACATGATTCAAAAGTAAAGTGAAATAAAAATGTTTAGCCAACTAATTGAACATTCTATATAGCAGACTGGAGTAACCCAACTATACCTGACAGTTCTGGAAAAAATCACAATTTTGTGTATGATTTTAGATAGTCCAAATTAAATTCCACTTCATATTTGCACTGACCTTCTCTTTTTTACAAAGAATAGGCCGAAAATTTAATTTTCTATTATCTATAGTCTTTTATCAGCTTTGTATGATAATTCATACCTCAAGTGAAACGCGGCAATTTTGGTAAGAAGGCTGACAAAATTTTCCCAGAGACAAACGAGTTTGCCTAAGAGATGCAGTGGGGCACCAAACAAACTTCCAGGGATATAACATCCACTGATTATAATCATTTATATTTTATATTTATTATAATAATTATTTTTGATTACCTTTTAAGGGTAAGGTATATGAGCTTAAGTTTTCTTAAATACTTAATTTGTAGTTTGTCCTTCTTTCCTGATATAAACAAATTACAATGAATTTATAAATAAGCATAAAATCTTTTTCTTGTTTTTCTTTAAATAAAGTAATTAACTTGTTATTGTTACTCATTCCAAATGTCATTTAAGCTTTTTCCAAATAATTTAATAACATTGTTAGAAACTAATTTCTTCATTAGCCCTTTTCATGCGCCAAAAACATTAAGAAAAAAAGACGAAAAAAATTCAAAGAAAGGAATGAAAGTGATTGCTAAGAATTCTTATTGAAAAGAGCAAAACTGCGCAAGTTCTTACAAGAAAAAAAAATTAAAATGTCGCTCATAGGCTACTGACAACATTTTCTGCGGGAAGCGGGTAATGCAACTAAATTGTAATGACAATAGAACTAAGCTCATTTCGATGAAAATTGCATTTTAATTTCATAAGCTATGGCTGAGCAAAAGCAGCAAAAAAAAGGAAAAATAATTACTAAAATAAATGTCGGAAAAAATAGCAAAAGATGGCTTCAAATGAGAAAAAAAAACCGAAAAAGGCAAACGTTCATAGAATGCGAGGCTGCTGACTTTTATTTAATTAATTACAATTGCTGAGCCTTCGCTGCATGACAAAAGGAAAAAAAAATAAGTAAATAAAAAAACCCCGACTTAAGAATGAAGGCATCAGACAAAAAGTCATTTGCCCACGTCCACACAATAAACTAGCCAAGTGTGGGAGGGCGAGAGTTTTTGGAGCAGTGCGCAAAAAGTGATGGTGGCGGCCTAGGGCTCATTATGAGAAAAAAGGACCTTCATAATTTCCAAAATAAAATGGCAACACAAATGACATTAAACACGCAAATACACACACATACATACACACACACACGAACACTTAAATGACATAATGCAGTGGCACTTAAGCAGCGCTGGACACATAGAAATTCTCTCGTTCGTTCGTTCGTTTGTTTGTTTGGTTGGTTGGTTGTATGAGGTCATAGTAAAGCACTTGGACGAGGCAATTTGGTCATTAGTATGTTGAATAGCAGCAGCAACAACAGTGGACAGGCTGAATCGGATTAAAATAATTACGGCATAGAATTAAAATTGACACATATAAATAAATCTGTGTGTGTGCGAGTGTGTCCGCTGTATTGTTATTTCTATTGTTTGTCAGTTGGCCTGAAACGTGTACATGTCATTTGGCCACTTGCCTAACTCGAGTTTATACATACATACATACAGCAGCTGAGATATGTATGAGAAGTCGCTTGTGCACTCGTAATTAAATTAAAATGAAAATATACGCTGGATTAATTTAATTTTCATTTGCATATGCTGGCCATTTTTGTGCCATTGCATTACATAACGACAAATTCATAGATTGGAGATGCCATTTTTTTTGACTTTTGTGGTCCCGGTCAAACTGCTTTTTTTGTGAACTGTTATTTAACAGATACCAAAACTGACGATAGATCATGAGAAGGAGACGAATCAGTTGGTGAAGGATGCAACGTGGGAGAGACTATGACACTATACATCTTTCGGAGATTCTTCCTTTCGAATACTGTACTTGGCACTGTCCTTCTTTCCGTGCCATACATCAAGGCTGGTGAGGGAGTTAATGATCGTCTTCTTAGTTGGGGGGAGATGACTTGATTTTTCAGTGTCCTACAAGACCAAGGATTGCTTCGCTGAAATTTTTTTCGATGTGAAAGTTGGTTACCAACTAGACCCAGTCCCTTAAAGTCATATACGAGGAGTTCCGTGGTAGTTTTTGAGATTTGAATGATCGCCTGTGTGACATCTTTATTGATTGGACAATTCAATCTAACCTAACTTTTTTCAAGAACTACTTTTGGGTGACATTTTTTAATAGTTAAACATAGACTGCCCATTTAGTATTTCGGGATTGACCAAAAATAACGTGCTTTTAGGGAACTCCTTGACATTGGGTAAAAGTGACTTTATCTACATATTTTATTCTAAAAATTCAACTTATCCTCCTTAACTTCAATTAATTCGTAAGATATTAAAAATCCCACACTAACTTGTATTTAAACACACAAACTTCTAAACACGGGATCACCCCATTTCGGGATAGACAACTCTCGTATGTATGTATGTATGTACCTTGTTATATTATAATAATATTCATTAAGGCTCTTTGAAAGTTTTTATTTTACAGCCCCCTTGCTCCGCCTTCATTGTATAAAGTTGAAGTTTATTGCTTTTATTTATTTCCATGCTTAGTTAAATCTGTTGACCATACTTAAAAACATAATGCACAACAAAATTGTCAATTCTATGAAATTTTTATTTTTGTTTATTGTCTGTTTTGACTGTCCACTTAGCAATTTGTACACACGTATATATAGTTATGTACATATTTATATGTATGTATATACACACAAGCTCAGAACAGGGTATAATCTTGGATTTTTGAATCTCGGGTGATTTTCATGGTATAGAAAAATATAGCGAATTTAGGTTTGAAAGCTAATGAAATGACAAATAATAACTAATTTAACTTATACTTTTTGAGGCTATGTAGAACCATTTTTTATACCCAGCGTACTAGTACTAGTACAAGGGTATTATTTCTAATATAGCTTTGTTCCCAAGAACAGTGGCATGCAACTTAGTTCTAATCAAGGGGTTTTTTCAAAACTACATATTTCGGTGATAAAAACTTATCTAAAGTTAAATTTGAAGCAACAAAAAAAAAAAATTTGATTTTAAAAAAGAAATTTGTATAGTTAAATTAGCAGAGTTATCAGGGAGAGCATCTAAAATATAATAAGCTGAAGTGCCCTAACAGGTCGGCTTGCCCATGTTATCGTATACCCAAAACGTATTCGCTGGTTTCGATCAATGTGTTCCTTAGTTAAGAACGCAATTGATACCATCAAAAGAGTATTCACAATAGGACCAAGTAAGCGATTCCAAACGAGTGACATAAGTGACTGGCTCCAAAAAAAATAATAGCCAGCTAACGAAGCAGCACTTCTAAACGAGTTAGCGGTTCCAAACGATAGAACGCTGCGAAAAGTGAACGGTTCTGAAAATAGATAATGTTTAGATACAAGAACCATCGGTGCTAAAAGCTCAACATTTTACAGAGAATAATTTCGCTGAAATGCCTTCATATTTTCATATTACTTATACAATACAAAAAAATATTCCCATTTTCCAACTCAGCTCCAATGTGCGATTTTCGTTTTCACGCCCAACATTTGGTGCCTTCTTCTATTTTGCTTCGCTCCCATCCATATTTTGCTTACAAAATATTTAAGGGTTAAAATAGCATAAACAGTTTGACTTACATACATACATAAATACATACATATATAGATAGTACACACATACATAAGTCCAACGTTAACCAGCTCCATCTGCGCCATGTTTGTTTGTCCCCGCGTGACTCTCCACCGTCCTGGCATTAGTTGCGCTGTCATGGCGCTTATGAATTTTTGTCTATGTATTTTATGCTCTCCACGCAGCTTCCATATTTGTCTCCCCAAAAAAGTGTTATGGTCATTCGGCATAAAGTACTTCAACATTGCATAAACGATGCTATGCTCACTTATGTATGTATGTATGTATTGGCAAATATGTGTATATAAATAATTACGTATGTAACGACTTTTGCCTGATAACGGGGGACACTTTCTCTGGTCAAGTTGTCAACCCCTAAATTGTAGACAAATTGCATTATCTGTGTGGATGTGCGGCATAAGCGAATATGTGGAAAATTGTAACATTCGAGCGGGTTGGAGCTTTGTGATGGATAAGGCAAGCTGGTAAATTGTATGGAGCACTTAAATGTGGTTACTTTATGAGTTTTGAAGGTTACCATCGAAGTGAGGAGCAGTTAAATAATTTCAAATGTGTAGCAAAATTTATTAGTTTGGAATTCCTTGCTAGCCATAAGTGAATGTTTCCCCAGCTTTTTCAAGAAGAAATTTACTGTGTAAAGCCAGGTAATAGGCAAAAGTTGGGATCGCCATGGAGTGTAAATACTGGTTCCCAAATAGATGAAGTACCTCAGTGTTCGATGCTTACAGAGAGGTGTTGGTATTGCTCAACGTCATTTGACAAAGGGCAGTTCAGACATGACAGAATATAGGCGGCTCCTTTTCGCGCTGATCAAAGTAGCGGAGAAGTATTACTAAAGTGGTATTGTCGGTTATTAAGCTCATCGCGGAAAGCAGCAATCAATGATACGAGGAGCTAGCCCCTGATTCTGGAAAAGAGTTCAACGAAAGTCTAATCGTTTTCACAGACTGCAGGTGTGGGTATTAAGAAAAGCGTCCTACGCGCTTTTACACCTAGGAGGTTGTAAGATTTTACATATTCTCCAACATGTTAAGAATAATAAACTCCGTACCAAATGAATGAATAATGTTGCCATAAAAATTGTCAATATTACACCTAAGTAAACAGAACATTTTCCCAGTCATCGCAATCATCTCACAAAACATAAACAAACATACACACACACATACACACATACATACAATATAATGTAAAATATTCCATCGATAATGTCTCATTTCCCATCCTGAGCACACAAAATTCCCATCCATCACACGCGCAACCAATAACGGTACCATCTATACAGACATGTTCTGGCCATCGAAGGACCCCCAACTGGCCAACAACAAAGTGTTTTTAATTTGACGTAAAGCAAACAAATCCGCTTTTCCTATGCAACAACAACAACAACATAACAGCATCCAACTCCCTCAATCCAAAGCGCTCTACAAAGCCGTGTTGATTCTTCCCTTGAACTTTCGCTTTAGAAGCGTTCAAAGCTTTGGCTCAATGCTTTGCGTTGTTTGCATAAAGATTTCATGTTTTCAATAATTTTTCTAAATGTTTACCGTTGACGATTAATTTTGCCACAGCAGGTGGGAGGAAGTATACATTGTATATACATTGGAATACCACCTATATGTATGTATGTATGTGTGTATATGTGAATATATCAACAGCACTGATGGAGGAAAGCCTTGTAGATGGCGGTGATGGTGCGGACGTTGGTGGGAGGCATGAACTGGAAATCAAACGCGTTTGGGTGCTTGATTGACTGAATATCGACTACAAGCTGACCCGCTATGGAGCCCTAAATGCTTTTTATGTTGTTTGCTTAGTTGTGCGTCGATAAAGAAAAAGCTTCCACGCAGTCGGGCTGTGAAAGTGCGTTGTTGGTATGAATAAATATTCGTTCTCGTAATAACCATAAACATTCTAGGGAGTGTGTGGGTATTCATCAAATTATGTGCGAGTATTGAATTTTCATTATTGGCATTTGAATTTGAAATTAAAAAATTATCCAGCTGCGTTTCATTGACAATACGTGACATCATCGCTTGGCGGGCATAATTGGATTAACTGTAAGGGGGGGGGGGGGCGGAAGTTGAAATTTGTGTTGTAATGATTTTATACCGTTATTAGTGTTTATTTGCCATGCTTAATTGAAGAATTTGCTGTTATTAATTAAATTTAAATATAAATTAGCATGTCGAATTTGTTTAAAATGGAAAATTATTGTGAGGGACTGCTGGGAGATCAAAGATTTCTTCAATAATTTGAAAAAGACTAACTGAGTTTAGCAAAGGAATTGAGAGTTTAAGGCTGGTACTGCGAAGATTGAAGCTATACTTCCAGGTTATACAGTGCTTTTCTCCCTCAGTCTCCGTTCACTCCGTTGCTCTATCAAAAAAGGACTCGGCTTGTTAGGGTTCCCTTGTACTGCTGCTGAGTAGCAATCAGCAAAAGCGGGGACCTATAGATGATGGTCATTCCGATACTCTTCTGTGAAGTGCTTTATTGGTGAAATACACTGGTAAGGGATATACATATAAATGCTTCGGACTCCTTTCGCGTTTCTCTCTATAGATGAAAGGAAGGAGGAGCTAAAGTAGAATCCTACTGATTGTGAGCTTGAGTTCTTTAACTTCCACAGTCTTCCCTTTTAACTCACTCCAGCCAAAATATGTTTGCCGTCCATTACATAATTGTATCAACAATGACTCAAATTAATTTGCAAAAGTAGTTTTTTGCAGTCTTTTGTTCACCATAATTTATACGCCCTGCCTTGCACTTTGTTGATGTATGTAAAGAAGCGCACGATCATAACGCACCCCTTCTAACCCTTTGTAGTCCAAAAAGCATGGAGAATAACAAAACAGATGCTTTCATAAAACATAAAACAACCAGAACCTTGACTAATGATGTGGCAACAAGCGAAAGGGATGAGAGTACAACAAAAGCGTAACAACAATAATAAATTATAAAAAACTGTAACAACAATGCGGAAAACATTAAAAATAATAAAGATAATGTAAAAGTCAAGTCATAACTGGTACGAAACAAATTGCTACCTTTTGTTCATGGAGCGAACAAGAATCTTTCACTGAGTGCACTTACAAACAAGCACTACATGGTCGCATCTAAATGAGCACAGTTGTAAACCCAGCGAACTTTTTTAAGGGTAGGAGTTGTGTCTTCTCCCTGGCCCTCAAGCAACTTAAGCGTGCGAACTTTTAAGTAATCTTTTTCACTTATTCCATTTCACCACATACCTAAACTAAGTCCCAAATTAGCCAAACTGTCAGCTAATTTTTTCCTGACTTAAGTCAGTGTTGCTGTCAATTAGTCGTTGATTCAAAATTTCAAAGTTAGGTAAAAATACTGCTATGAACAAAACAGCTGGACACACATAAGTCTTAGCCCAAGTCTCGTTGATAAAACCGATTCACAATGTTTGCTGGGATAAAACTGGTATAAAGGTATTAGGGTGGAACTCTAAAGCAGAGAAATAGTATCTATTATAAGAAATATTCATAAAAGTCTCAAAATAATTATTTCATTTAAATAGATATTTTATTGAGTCTTGAAAATTTATTAATTTGCAATAGAAAAAATAAAAATTGCTTATAATAAAATTTTGAAAATGAAATAACTATTATCCATATGTTTTTTTTTTGAAGTTAGTTCACCAAACAGCTGATCGATTTATAATCGAAATGAAAACTTTTCCTTAAAACCAAAATTAAAAACTGCGCCCCCCCTAATACCTCAAACACTCATTCAAATGGCCTTACAACAATGACAAATTGTCTAATTCACTTAGTGTGCGAGCGCAAGTGAGTGCATTTTTTAACAATGAAAATCATATGTCATCGTTATTAACACCAAAATGATTTCATTTTCTGCTACAATGCGCACATATGTCGGCAATACAGCGGGCCCATGGAAGTTGCCAAGCACACCGCACGCACGCAGCAGGGAGCGGGGAGTTATGGCAAAGCGTTTCAAAAAAGTTAAGCGGATAATTTCGAAATAATATCATAATCATAAGTGAGTGGCAGTAGCAGTGGCAACAACAAGTTAAGTGATTTTGTAGCCACCACCTTTCAAGCATACAACAACAACACCATGTCAACCAGCAGCAGCAGCACAGAGCAAACGATTAACAACCCTCATACAGGGTGAGGTTTGAAGCAATTGGAAGAAGTCAACCTGCCGTTTGCGTCTGAAATTTCGCACTTGGCGCAAATGGAATTTTCATTTATTTAAATAAAATAAAGCAAAAGCAAAAGCAAAAGCGAAAAGAGGAAAACAAACAAATGTCAAATTGTTGTTGATTTTATATTTCGATTTCGTTTTGTGTGTTGTTATTGTTTGCTATTGTTGTTGTTGTTTGTGTTATTGTGTCCCTCTGCGTGCGACATAAATCCCTGCGCATATTATTAAAATAATGAAATTTTAAAATTCCACACACCAACAACAATTTTGATGAGCTATTCAGCTGCCAACCACCTACCTACCATCCACCTACCTACCATCCACCTCGTACCCCCACCAACATTTTGAGTTTCCTGTCATATGCTTCCTTTCCGCCAGTTGTGTGTTGTGTTGACCTTTTTGTTTGCCTTAGTTCACTTGATGTGCACCGAAGTTTATTCTCGATTACTTTGCTGTCATAAAACAAAGCAATTGGAAAATTATACACTTGTACGCCGAAAAGTATGTACTTAATAACCGACGATGCTGGAAGGCGTACGCCCCCTTTTTTTTGTGAGTTTGCTCAAAGCACAAATAATTTTGCATATTAATGTTGCACGATGGTGAGTAAATATACGCACATCCGCACATACATTTACATACATATCTACACTAACAAATAATTTTAAAATCCTTTGAGGGTTGACAATTTTTGAATTATTCAGTCATCTTCTTACTTGGCTTCCTTGGCTTTGTGTGCGTTTTGCAGCTGTGTCGTTGCTATATTTTTAGTGGTTGGCTAAATGTCCTTTGATTATTGTTGTTGTTGTTGTTGCCTATATCACAAGCGCTTATGTTATTAGTGTTCAACCGAGTTTATTCAATTTTAATACGCATCGCTGTATGAAATCTAGCCTCCGGCGCTTATTGCTTTTGTCGGCTTACAGCCCTTTGACAAGTTTTCTTTTCAATTTGTTGTTGTAGTTGTTATTTGTTTTGTTGCTTTTTTGTGTATTTGAATTCCCAAATGCGCACTTGTTTAACGCTTTTAGAGTTAAGCTTTTCTCATAATAAATTCATCATGAAATTGAAATTTCATAACGTCTTTACTGAATGTGAGGCATACTTTTAGGCGTGTCAAACGTCTGTGCTACTTGAGCTTCCTTCTTTCGCAGAATACTTTTTAGGTTTTAATTGCTTTATATTTTGAATTTGACAGGTGTTTGGAAGATACAACAAAGCATTTTAGTTCCCGAGGAAGACTTCATTAAGCTTTGGGTCAGCACTCAGCTAATCAAGGTGACAGGCGAGGTGTCGGTGTTGTTATTTTTAGCGGGCAAAACAGCCGACAGTGACAGCTGTTTTCCGGATATGAACCCAGTTTGGTGGGTGATTTGGTATGATCAGTAGAACCCTCTAGACAGAATTAGACAGATGGTTCTAAACGCAGGTGCCCCATCAGCTATTTTGTTTAATTTCTACATAACGAAGCTTCGTCTCCCAGCCGAGGGCGTCTCTCCGTTGATGAACTCTGCATCAGGATAAATACTTATATCCACTACAAACTTCATCTTATGCCATCCGAGTCTTAATTTCAGCAATCTTGATGAAACTGTAGGACTTCGAATTTTGTATGATTAAGGATTAAAATTTATTTATTGTGGTTATAGTTAGAGTGCTTTTTCCAGCCTAGCCAGCACGCCAATTACAAGGTTAAGGATAAAAAAGTTTTATTTAAATATCTCGAGGCATTCCGGTATCTAAACGAAGCTGGCTTGGGAAGCAAGATCGCAGGCTCTAAAGCATTTCTATTTAGCTCGCGCTGTCTTATTTAAAATAGGAGTAGAAGAGTCTTCCAATAGCTATAATATTTTCCCTTTAAAAAGATTTTTCCAACTAAAATTAGAGACACAAAGTTTCAAATAAAAATCAAAAGCAGAGAAAACTCAAACTCCAACGCTTAGCCCAAACCCCTCATTCCAATTCATAACCCTCTTATGTAGTCATTTCATTTATTACTCTACAAAGCAATCGCAATTAAAAGCTTTTCACAGCTAAGGTAATCTACGCTCCACTAAATAATACTCAAACTTTTCAAAAAATTTCATTCAGCCAACCATCAGCAACACCGCCCTGCCCCCACCCACATTCACATTCAGTCAGCGTCAAAAGCACCATCAGCATTACCACAACTCCTGCAGGCATTATAAATGAATAAATAAAATTCTGTAAATTCCAAATGAGCAAAACACATTTCATAAGCCGTTCAAAAGCGAGAAATTCAACGCATTAATTTTGTTGGCCGCGTAGTCATGGCCATGCAGGTTCGTCCTGTAGCACAGCAAAGATTTGACTTGAGTTGTTGGTTACAACCCCAAATAGCTGCAGGTTAAATACTCTATGTATACTCAAGTGTGTGTGTGTATGTGTGTGTGTTGGTGTGCGTATGGAATTATAATATTTCAATACAATTTGATAATTTCACAATTTAACATTTCTTACCCCTTTTATTGAGTTATGCAAAAGTTAGTGACGTTGGTGGTGTTGGCGGCTTTCGTTGGCCCAAACAAATTACTCAAACAATGCACAAACAACAAAGGTTTGATGTCGCTGTGCTCATGTGTGTGTGTAGACTTTGTACCATGTGGGTGGTTATTTAGAGCCACAAAAAAGCGGAAGCGGATATATGCGCGAAAGGTTAATGTCATTTGATATCAAAAACAGCAACAACAACAACAACTACAACAAAGACACCTTCTTCATAAACTCCAAATCGCATCTTTAATCAAATATCTACATACATACATACATACATATTTGGTTACATATCAGCATTTACTCCTTTGTAATGAAAGCAAAACACAATTTCAATCGTTCAATTGCCATAAGGGTTGCTGTCAATTTGTGTGTATTTTATAATTTAAGCATACATATGAACATACATACTTCTGCTACATACATGTATGGATACTGCGAGGGTAATAATGTGAGATGTCTGGGCATTTTATGAAAATTTAAAAATTGATGGATTCGCATTTGACAAATTATCCTCATTTGACTTGAATCACTTCGATTGACTAACTTTAGAGAGTTTTGAACGCCATGTCGTAGTGCCCCCCTTGCAGTCAAATCAACTAGTTGCGAAGTAATTTAGAAACTAGTAGTCGAACTAGTCAACCAACTGTGTCTTTTCCATATGAACAACTGAAATTTTTAAAATCGCGGCCAGTTTCGAAATTTCGTAATAATTTCTCTTTGCAGTATTGGCCTTTCATTTCTTTAATAAACATTTTTATTGTTGCTGTTATCCACTTTTGTAATTTTTTTTTTACAAAAACCGCTTATGAAAATATTTTCAAACAACATTTGCTTTGTTTTTCTGAAGCTTTCCTCACTTGCTGTATTTTTTAAGCTTTTTTTAACCTATTCAACCTTTTTTGCAAGCACCCTCCAGCTTGTTTATATTTACTTAAGCATATTAGAGTACACTCAACAGTAGCGTATTGTAGCGACTAAAGCGGCAAGTATTTGTTGTGGATAAATACTCACATCTGATAAGTGGGGTGAGCAGTTTCGGGGCGAGCTACAAGTGTTAATATGGCATTTTTTCACACTCGGTTTTGGTTTTTGAAAGATCCAGCGGTGTTTTATCGTAAATATTGAATTACGAATTTGTGTAAATAAAAATATAGGTAAGTGTGTGAGTTGCTTCTTTATGGATGTCGATGAATAACGATTGGCTTCAACTTCGCAATACATTTTTTTCCTCAAGAAAGTTAGCTTCGAATGCTTTCGGGTAAAGGCATTAACATAGTATTCTTTAAATTTGTTTGAATTTTTTGACTGCGAAGATTCTCGTTACTTGTTCCTAGTTTGCTTTGAAGACTGCCTGACTGATTGGATATATTTGGGCAAAATTAAGTAAAATGCGATCAAGCAAGGTGCCCTCAACTCCCAAAGCCTTAGTGTACTCTGCAATGAAATCCATATTAAATTATAAATTGAAATTGTTGGAAGCTTTTCATCGCACACTGACATCTCACTGATTACCACACCAGTTCAACTTAGCTGAGGAAAGATGAGAGAGGTCAAACAAAGCATTCCCGATTGTACTCAACATTTTGAGAGAGCCAACTGCGCTTTTAAATAAAGCTCTCATAACGAGGTATCCACATTATCACGGAAACGGATTAACCACTTTGGATAGCAAATGTTGGCTAAGGATTTTTTGCTAAATTTCTATTTTTTATTTTCCCATACTTCACGAAGAAAATTAAAAAACTCTCAACCCACTCTAATATCTATGGCAGTCCTAAGCCAACCATTAAGGCAACAAATCGATTCCTTATACCTACGATAAAATGTGCATAAGCTTGAAATATTAAAAAAAAAAGAAATGCCCTGCCACGCATTCAAACTTTCAAACCTTAATGGCGATGAATAATGTTTATAATGATTACGATACCTATTCATCAGACGATTGCCAGCCACTTTCGCCAATAAAAAAAAATATATTCATGAATACAATTTAAACTTTTCCCTGCATAAAAACAGTTCAAATGAAAAATATAATTTTTTAAACAACAAAATTCGTAAGCGAATACAAAGTATGCGCCATCAAGCAATGATTATGCACCCCAAAGCAAGCTCAAGGAGCTGAGGTGATGAATGAGCGTTAAACGAGTGGAATGTGTGGCAAGGCAAGAACAGCAAGCAAAAGAGCAGGGGCGCACTTGAGCGTGTGAGAGAATGTAAATTTCTTGCGGGGAAGACAAGATGTTGCTGTCAGAAAGTTTTGACTTTTACATGTAACGGTACGTTTGTTATCATAACGGTACAAGTATGCTTCAACCAAAAGCTTTGACTGAGTTTGGGGTAGTGCCCGCGTTATTGGCTTTAAAATATTTTCACTGCTCTTGTTGTTGTTGTTTTTAGATGCTGTAAAAATGGCATCCATAATTCAAGACAACGCACCATCGTGTCTGCTTCCTTGTGGCTTGTACGTTGCTTCATTGGCGCGAACTTTGTCATGAATTATAGCCGTCTGTTTTTCTTTGACGCATTTCACTCCACGACCAGCTATTTTTGCGCTGCAAAGACTGTGAGACAAGCTACTTAACGTCCGTCATGCATCATCATAGCCTGCCCTGTCCCTGGTTGTTTCGTTAACGCCACACACCAACGCTTCTCAAATACCAGACTTTTTAACACGCCACTAAAACCGCCATCATCTTCGCCTTTGCATTTGTCTGGCTGTGTCCCCCTCCATGCCTCGCATCCATGACGTGTTTTCTTAAGAGCGCCCTTAATTTTTTATTTTTTTGCTTTGTGTTTTCCGCTTTTGTTTGTGCATTTTCATTAGCTTAAATTTGGTGGAAATATTTTCACTTGCTTTATATTTCTTTCGTTTGTCCAATCGGATGTTTGAAGCTTCCATGGGGGCAAATAGGGGGGGTTGCTACTCACTGTGCATGGGGGCAGATTTTCTTGACTTCAAAATTGAGGGCATGACAGTGCAAAGATAGCAAACGGGCGAGTATTGGTTTTCTTTTTTTTAAGCTAATTTTTCTTAGAACTTTGTGTTGTTTTACTTTATGAGTGGTACTTTTATAGAAGCATAAGGAGCTTTTGGGTAATATTTTCAAAAGATGGATAGTGAACAGCAACCAAAAAAGACGTCATGTTCTTAGTATTTTTTTATAGTCCCTGATATGTGTTCGAAGTTTACCCCTTTTGAGTCCAAATAGAAACTCGTCAAAACTCATTTTCTCTAATTTTGTCTTCTTATTTTTATGTCATATGTGAAAGTAAAAGTGAATGTCTTCATTGACCCTGAAAGCAATAAAACCAACCAACTCAATAACGCATCGTTTATTATTGTCACGAAAATATTAATAAAATTTAAAATACATTAAAGCAATATTTTTTATAATTTGGGCGCAGAGCAATGGTCTCGTAAAACTACAAAAGCAAAACATAAATAAATACGAATAATAAAACGATACACCAAATTAACTCTAACAAGGCACTTATTAATAATAATTAAAAATCGTAAATCGAACAAAAAAAAAAACAATTTCGATAATTCATATCCGCGATCGTAGCACAGCGATAGCATATTTTATATTTTTATGACTATATATCTCATTATGGCGCATTTATGGAATTTTAATTTTATTTTGACATTCTAAACCAGTTTGAACGAGAAGTAGGTGAAAACAGAAACTAATAAACCAAACAAAAATAGAAAAAAAGCAATAAACCAAAAAATTCACCTGCACGTGCGCACTAATTTCAAGGAAAAAGCCATAAAATTATGATTTCTATTACGTTTTGGGTAACACTTCATAAACAAACGTGATTACACTCTTCAAGCAAGTGGAGAGAATTTAAGCTTTTTACTGCTAAAATTGTTATAAATTGTGGGCATGAGCTTGCATGTGGCAAAGTGTGGCATGTTGCAGCATATTAATAAGCTACTATAACAAAAAAATATTTAGAAAAATGTCACAAATGGCTTCTCGTCAATAAAAACACTCGAAAATATTTCCAACTACGCCCGTTTGTGGCACGCAATTTCTCGGAAGGTCACACATGCAACGCACTGCTCGACACAACACGTGTAATATATGTGCCACATGCCATATGAATATGACTTGCGACAACAACAAAAGTTATTGCGACCCGTTTGCCCTTTAGCCGTTGCATTGCTTGTCCTCAAATATTTAATAAAACCAACAAACTGATCGTTATCGCTCGCCCTCGAAAAATGGTTTAGTGACTTTTTTCTTGGTTTTGTGCATGCTTTATTGCTCGCTTCCCGCTGGGCTTAATTAATAAGAAATCATATAAAATTTATGATCGAAATAAAATATTATAAAGAGTTACCGTTTGAACTGAAATTCACTTTTGGGAGGTTAATTAATATGCGTGAAAGTTGTTTTTGTTACTGTTTTAATGATTTATTTTTATTATTTTTTTTAATTCGGGCTAGTTTTTACTAAGCCAATTTGAAGTCGGATTGCAAGATTATTAAAAAACTAAACTAAAACTATTAATTCCAAAGAAATTAATATTGCCTCTTTATTAGATGAATTTGAAAACTGATCAAAGCTTAGTGAAGGTTTTGAAAACGTTAAATGAACAATATATTTAAGTTTCTTTATAAATGAGTATTTCAATGATAAATCACGAGAAAGAGTTTCATTTTTTCATAAAACAAAGTTCAAAAAGAAAAATATATATTTTATATATACATATAATATAATTTAAACAAAACTTAGTGGTATGTACATAAATATAAAATTTTGAAACTCTAATTCTAGAAAATTTTTTTTTATATATATCGTAAAAATTACATGGCCACTAAATATTAATTTGATATCCTGATGTGTTTTCAGAAGTGTTTAGGTTTTTCAGTAATATGAATTTGTGAATTTAATTTAAACATATTTGTTATTTTACCTTGTACTAGGACAAAATCAATTTATCAGTGACAAAATTGAGTTCAACCAAATACAATGCAAAGTAAGTTGAATCCAAAATTGATATCGAGCTTGTAAGCCTCACATTTTTGAATGCTTTTGATTTTAACTACTATACGAAAAAAAAAAATTAATATCAGAACGGTATTATAGCTAACTCCTATTTAAGTAATATTGCATTAAAAATAAGTGAAACAGAATTTTCCATAAATATAACTAATTAAACACGAAATAATTGCGTTTAAACAAAATTTCAAAAATTAGCACAGCTTAATTACAACATCGCTATCAACTTGCCAAAAAAGAGCATTTTCACTGAATTGAAAAAAATAAGAAAAATAAATAACATACAAAAGAATAATAAGCAAAATAAATCGCAGCGATCGTGAGCAAAATGTTGCAATGAAAATAAAAAAAAAACTGAAAAAAATATATTTCGCATTATGCACATATGGAGAAAAGCATGCGACCACATTATCAACATGTAATATTGCGTACTAGTGCGTATGTATGCGTGCGTGCTATGTGTATGTGTATGAGTGTCAGTAAATCGAAAAAAATGCCAACCACTGAAATATGACAAACTTTTGCTCTGAATTCCATAAAGACGTGAATATGGCGTATGGCAACACATGCCACAACATGACAACAACAACAACAAAATCAAACAACTACAACACGATCATTTAACATTTACAGTAACGGTGGCCGCCAAGCGTGTGCGTTGCTGTCAGTCAAAGTGGCTGACAGTTGCGTCTGTCAAATGTCAGCTGCTGCCATAACTGCTGTCAGAATTGCAAACAAGCCGCCACCATACAATATGTGAGCATCCAAGCCCAGAATCGCTGCAAAAAATGTGATTGGTCTAGCTTGAAGCTGGGATGGGTCGCAAAGGAGGAAGTCACTTTTGACTTTAGGACTGATATTGGAGTCTTCCTTTTTCCGAAGATTTTTTTAGTTTTTTGACTCTTTTAGGCAGAAGATATTACTACTTTCGTCCTCTTCGCTCATGGCGAATCTTCATAAACGTTTTTACTAAATAAAATTCCAAAAAAAGCTCCTTTGGGATCATTATTTCGAAGCACTCCTGCTTTGGTTAGCCGAGACTAATCGCGGATCACTCTCTTGAAAGCTCAGTCTCAGAATCTTTCGCAGCGTACAGACAGACAAGCAGATCGACTACATAAAAATGAAATAAAATGTAATGCAATGCGAATGATCGTATATTAACAAATAAATATATGAGCCACTCGATCGATATCAATTGTTGTTCATAAGCAATTGGGAGTAGGTGTGCGTGTGTGTGTGTGTGTGTTTGTGTATTACAACGATCGCTATGCGAAGACTTTGTCATGTGCCGTGCATCATCAACTTAAGACGCAGCATTCAACACTCTCGGTTGCCGCGCAATTGATCGATCGATTGCTGTCTTACTTGGTCGTTGCAACGATCGTCATAACGTCAAAAAGCCACCGACCGCCAAGGCATTGGATCTGTTGAAGTGATCGCAATATTTGCCAACAAAAATATTGACAACGTGTTGTTGTTGTTGTTGCTGCTTCCATTTTTAATGCATTTAGCAGCGTGCGCATGCGCGTAAATCACTACCAGGTATGAAATAATTTCTGTTGCAGCTCAAACCAAATGCCACATTTATGGCCAGCACAAATAGCAGGCGTATTTTGTTTCTTTATGGATTTTTTTTTGGTTGATATCTTTGCACTACAACAACACTGAAATATGTATGCGTAATCAATGAAATCGCACAATTATGGTCATGTTTGTGTGTTTGTATGTCATTCATGAATGTTTTTGTTTTTTTGTTTTTGGGATTTATCGGTTTTTTTCAACATTATTGTTATTGTTGCGTTTTCATTTTAAGCCCATTAAGTATATGGTTGCCTTAGTTTTTGCGCGCTTCAGCTGATTTGAGGTTTTCATGACGATCGCCCGGTTTCATAGCTTTGCAGTTTTTGAAGCGTGCCATAAATTGATTAATAAAATGTGTCCATATGCTTGTATGTTATGTTATGCCTTGAAACAGCAGTGCCGGCAGTAAAGTGTGGAGCCACAGCTTCAGCGACTGCGGCGTCAATACGTTGGTAGCCACTTTTGTGTCGCAATCATTACTTCTGACGCTCTGTCCAGCGATTCAAAGGGTTATTAAGAGCAGCAGTAACTATCCATCAGGGCAAGTTGGAAGGCTATCCCTCCCTCCTCTGCCAAATTTGATTCATATAACAAGCGGTTTTGGCGTTGTGCCATCTTCAGCGGCGTTCTTCGTTCTAATCTGTAGCAATCCATAACCATAGATTAGATAGTAGCGTGGTTACCCTGTAGGAAAAACTTCGACGTCTGCAACCCATTTCTGTAGCTCTATTGGATCGATCGTCTCGACTGATATAGATGATTTGACGTCATAGTGCATCACACTTATTTATTATGTTTCTGTAGGAATTAAAATTTTTGTCGATCTTTTTTCCAATGATTTCGTGGTGGTGGCAACAAAATTTTGAATTGAGTCAGTGTGACGTCATTAACATTGGCCACTTCTAGCACATTCGGCAGCACTACTAATGCGTCTTCAATCTCTTTTACATTGGCTCAACTGGCGAATTTAGTCAAATAATCTACAGTTGCTTTTCTTGGTTCCGTTGGATCCAAAACTAGTCCAAAATTGATGTATATTGGAACGATTTTCCATCATCCCTTGTCAAATTTTGTTTTGAGTCCAAAATTCGTTGTACAGACTGTAGCACCATTACGACTAGTATTGAGATTGGTGTCAACCAAATATGCCCATAGTATGCCAAGAAAAATAGATGCAGCCTTTAGCACCTATACCCAAATAGTTTTTTTTTTCAAATTTAATTTAATTCAAATTTCATTTGCTCTCACCCACTGTGCAGATAATTTATTCAGCAAAACTATTGTAAACTCCCATTCACTTGCAATTTTTGCTCTGATTCCATAAACGCTTGAAAGTATGCTCGCAAAATGTTGAACTAATCCCCAGGGACCAAAAATATTTGAAGACCACACCACACCACACGTTGTCCATATGTTAAACACCACGACATGATACCACTCCCATCTAAATGACACCATTCCAACGGCATACATATTGATGAATATTACAAGTTTACACTAACAATGGAATTTTGTGTTTGCACAACTTCCATTTATGAAACGAATCAATACCATTTCGAGTCAACTTATTTATCAGTACAACCGTTGGGCAAATCATTTAATTATTATTAATATGTAATATCTTTGCAAGTAAATACAGCGGTATGTACGATGATGACTCTCCATACATCGCAAAGTTATGCCAAATGATGTCAACTGTTATGTGCTATTTAGAATGGTACTCGTAATACTACTAAAATTATGGGAAACGTGGTTAAGTAATCGTGAATGGGTTTCACTTCGATTCTCTTGGGAGTAAAGGAACATTTACTTGCACATTTTTCAAATTTAAAAGGTCATTCGGTTTTTTCTTTTAAATTAGTTTTTTTTTTGGTGCAGTCTAATGTTGGCGGAGTGTTGAATGCTAGATAAAACCTCATAAAAGCTGTCTAGGGTAGAGAATTAATGCAGAAAATCCTTTCCAAGTATCTCTGCTGGTTATGTCTTTATAGCTGCGACAGCCTAGTACTCAATGCAGACTGCGAGATGTATGAACTCTAGATGCTTTAAGGCTCTTGGTTCTCTTTTCTTTGAAGTCTGACCTTGGCTACTGCTAACAGCTAACATCCAAGAGGGAGTGTGTGTTCTGTTCAGCAATATGTATATGTAAAGTGAGCTTGATCGACATATATCCGACTATATTTGAACCATCTTTGCAGATTTCAATACTGCTCTTTTCATGTTTCTTAAGAATTTGGTATTAAAATCGCCATCAAACTTCAGCGCAACTTTGGTACTATCCAAAGAATATTTCTTTCGAAAAGTTTCAGAGTCTTCTCATCTAAAGCAGCGAGCGGAATCTAAAATCTCCGACTGACGTCTTTATACAAATAAGGTCATGAGACATTTCTTGAGGCCGAAAGAGCTCCATTTCGCTTTAGAAGATAAGTTAAGAACAATCTCAATGAACAATATTTATAGGTATTGCCAGCGATCGGTTTTCTCCAACTCAGTCCATCCCTAGTACACCTACAAACTCTACAACAAAACTCCGCATGATTAGAGTTAATCATAATTCGTATTTGATGCCTTGAAAAATTGTTCATTAATTATTTTGTTGTACAAATTGTTGGCCAGCGTCGACATAAATGCGTTCACTCCAAATTAGGTGCTACATGCGGCACACTCGAGACACGCTAACGGCATAAAATGGCGCAAATTACAAAAACTTGGTGGCTAAAAAATGAAGCAAGAAAAAAAACTGTTTATTAGATTTAATTTTCGAATGCAATCAAGGTGCAATGAGCTTTAAATTGTATTTTAACGAGTGGCCACCAATGTATTGCCAAGCAACAAACAAGTAGGGGGGGGGGAGGGGGGGGCAAGATAAGTTGGACGAAAGACTAAGCCTCGCGATCTGTTGGGTTAACTCAAACGAAATGTTGAAATAATTAAGTTACTAAAAGAGCATAAATTTAACAAGCATACTTTTGTTGTAGTAAATGTTGAACAAGCGTGTAAAAACAACAACAACAACAACACACGCACACGCTCAAACATTGGACCAAAATGCGTTGAGAATAGCAAAATTTATGATTCGCATTAAATGCATCCAAACACACTTACACAGTGCACGTATGTGCATGTATGTGTGTGTGTGGGTATGTATGAGTGTGTGTTTTTTCTAATTTCATTTTTTTCTACTTTAATTTTCCACATTAAATTTCATTAATTAATTGCGTGTCTCGAGCATTTAGTGGCAAAGCGACGTGATGTGGCCACCATGGATTAATCGCCCGACGCCCGACACCTTAAATGCATTGCAACAACAATAAATAACAACAACAGCAAAGAGCAAATGATGTTTGTTTTGTTTTGTTTGGTTTTGCAGTGGCTTTTGGGCTTTTTGCGCCTTTTGGCTGCATGTTGCACGCAACCACAATACAGCACAACAACAACACAAACAATTGCTTGCCACATGCAATTTAGATAAATAAATATAAAAATTAAAAATGAAAAAAAAAGAAAAAAATTAACAAATACAAAATCACACAACGCGCTAATTAGTTCATATTATGTGCGTAGAAAATAAATTCACCAAATTTGGGGGCAGAAAATATTGATGATCATCATGTTGGAGCTGATGATGATTATGGCAGGGTCAAAGCATATTCTGATCTAATTAGTAGATTTATGAAAGACGACAATATTTGAGATAATATGATTTTATAATTTTAACGAACCCTTCCCCTTTGCTGTTTTTTTTTATCAAAAAACGAAATTCGAAGAAAAATTTTTTCTTTACAATTTATGTTAAAAAATTTTGGTTTTTTGCTTCTTCTGTAAATTTTTTTTTATGTCAGTTAAGGCCTTTGTGAATTAAGGTAACGATATTAAAAAAAGTGTTTATTTATAATATTACAAAAATTTTCAAGTATTCAAAATTGTAAAAATTATGCATATGTAGTTCGCCATTCCAAGTTTTTAAACTTTAGACAAAATTCACGCAAAACAATAACAATTTTTCACATTTTGTTTTTGCGTTGCCTTATAATTGTTGGGATTGTATTGTTCACATGAAGTTCAGATAGGGTCAAATTAACATTTGAAAAATTTTTATCAAAATTTTAATATTTTTTTTTTTCATTTTTGATTACACATTATCGAAGCTCATACAACGTATCAACGGAATAAAAAGTTCAAAAAAAATTATTATTTTTAAAAATTATTTTCATAAAAATTATTATTCTTGGCATTGAGATCATTTGTTGTCACGGATCCATTAATTTTCATTGAAACATCCTACACTCATACATTTTTAAAATTCATCTCTCCCTGATGTAAGGGAATGTACTGTGAGGTTTACATAGGCGAAGTACAGGTCAAAACTATTGTCAGTTATCTCACCTAGTCATAGTCACATTTGTGTGTTTGTCACTGAGTCTGCCATATTTAAATCACTACGAGTATTACCATATTTATGAGAGAACATTTTGTTTTTGTTCACTTTGCTTGACATCAAATTATTACATCATTTATTCAATGGCAACATTCTGAGGCTGATTGTTGTTGCTGGCATGCGAACGCCGAATGTGGCGCATATCGGTATGTTGGTATATGCGCGTGTGCCAATATGGCGGGCAGTCATGCACAAATTTTAAGCTAAATTACCATATTAATAAACAAATCACTGCTCATTAACAGCAAAAAAAAAACGAAACAAAAAAAACCAGAAAACCAAGTAAACAACAAAATTATCGAAAATGTAAATGAAACAACAACAAATTTTATTGCTATTTATAGAAAGCATTTATGGCATTTTGCACGCCACATAAGTACAATTCATAGTTCAACATAAACGCCTTGCGCCCACTTCCCCACTACCCCACTGCTGCCCCCATTGCCTAGTTTGGTTTGATGTTTGACGAAATGTCCAGTTTGGTGTGTTGGTGGCAGGCCGTCAGTCAGCCAGACGCGCTATGTGTGGCTGCTGTTGACACAATTACCCAACTTGTTTCTTGATTTATTACCAAATTATGAAAATGGTGTTAAGTTTTTTCTGCAGTTCGGAAATATTTTTTGCGCAATTTTTATTTTCTTCAATTCCAATTGCAAAAATGACAAATGAGTTGAGTGAATAAAGATACATATCTACATATTTGTATATGGCAAAACAAAAAAAAAAAATTAAAAAATGTCAATTAAAAAAAATTCAAAATAATGTATAAATGAATCAAAAATACTAAGCTAAAGCAACTAAATTCTGTCTATTAAATTAAATTGCTTTTCAGCACTAAACAATACAAACAACAATAACAAGATACAAGCGCAGATATGCCGCATTTGCTGACATGCACTGTGGGCCAAGCGACCAATTTCGTTGACAAAAAAGTCACTCTGTCATTGACAGCAATCAAATAAGCTCTCTTGTACCAGGGGTAACTACTGTAGAGAAATTTTTTGTTGACACTGAGCTCAGCCATATTCTGAACACACATACATACATACATATGTATGTATATCATGAATCATCAACACTCCGGCTTTTCCTGAATCCATGTTACCTATCCGATCAGGAGCTGTCTCGCTAGCAACCCAGCAGTTACTGTATTCCAGAAGCCATCTTTACTCCCAAAATCTGCTTTGCTGGCCCACAGTGCATATCAGCATACAAACCTCACCACTGTATCAATAGAGTAACTCGAACTCAATGGATGATCACTTACTAACTGCATATTGATCACTCATATCTGTGAAGTGTGCAAGGGGGGAGGGGGGTTGGCTAGCATTTTGACGTTCGATGTTGTTGTGACAGCAAAAGCCTTTTGTGTTGGACGGAGTGTGCCTGTGCTGGTGTATTGCGCCTGCCTTTTACGCCACTCGGTGTCACTTGTCAATCAATTTGTCCGAAAAGTCGCGTGCTTTACAAGCCGTTGCTATGCTTAGAGCTCATAGCTGATAGTTCGTTGATGTGTTACGCACTCAGTGACTGCCGCAAATGACTTATGGACTCTGATGTTCTATTGATTATTTAATAATTGTACAGTGATTGTTGTTGTGATCATCATCCAAATGTGCATAAATCATTTTTAAAAATTGTCTGTAATTGCATATTTTGTTCATTCCACAAATGGCAGTAATGAGCACTCAAGTCATATGATAATCAAGCTGTGATGATGAGTTAGTCATTAGTGAGCATTAAGATCTTATTTGCTGACGGGTTAACGGACGGAGGTTAACTAGATTTAATTTGTATTATTTAGTTAGAACAAAGTTTTTATTGAATTGTAGCATGCGAGACAAGGACGGGGTTAACCAGCCTTTTTAAATTTTTTAACAGAATATTCATAAGGACAAATGACGAGGTAGGAGTCAGATCACTCTCCCTAAATGCAACCCTGCATTTTCTTATGTACGCACATACCTTCAATATACTTAGCAACATAACCGAAAAACTTTTATTACCGCAGACATACTTCAAAAATTTGTGCACCAAAAGCATTCCTCAGACCTGAGCAAAAGTGATTGGAGAGTAAAACTTTGAAAAAGTGGTGTCTAAAACAAAAGCCAAGTAACTGTTATTAGCATACAAGTAAAATCTTATACAACACATTAAACCAACAAAAAGCAACAACAATAATGTATCTACCAGTCAAAGTGAGAGAGCCTTCTTGCGCAAGCAAAAGAAAGCTAAAAATGAGGAAACTTAAAAGTTTTCAACACAACTTTTTTTTCAACCCCACAACAAAGCTACAAGCAACAACATGCCATAAGTAAGCGGCAATACAAGCAACAACAAATTAACAATCAAAACCTGTGTAAAGTTAAATGCGCCGAGGTGGGCGTGCGGTGTGCTGCGGAATGTGCAGCGGGGGCTATGCGGTGGGGCGCGCTCATCTTCTCTTGGCTGCTGAAGTGCGTAAAGTAATTTTAATAGAAAATTGATTTATAATTGGAAAATCTTTTGCTAGAAATTGTTTTGCCACAAAAGCCGCAAATTCGTTCCCCCAATTTTGAATTTTGAAAAGTTTTTTGTTTTTTTGGCTAACGAACGAACGAACGTCTTACAAAACTGCTTAGATGGTGTTGGTGTGTTTGTGTGTTTGTTGTAATAAAAATGAGAAGCAGCACAGCTCATGTGAAATTTCTCCATGTCTCATCTTCTTCGAGCTGAAAAATCTTGCTAAAACTTGGCAAACTACGTGCGACGCTGCGTCAGTTTGCTTGTCAATCATTCTTTTGCATGGCGTCGATTACTACAACAATGTGGACACTCATGCCACTAGTGCAACTTCGTAAACTTGCATATCCGTAGAGAGCTTCTCAAGGTGCTCTCATCTTAGCTAACTTTTCCTCACTCGCATGTGTGTGTGTGTGACTTAGCGTGTGAGGTTTTGCATTCGCAGTGTTGCCAGATCTAAGGAAAATCATTTCGCTTGCACTCGAAACTTTCTTGAATTGGAAATTACAAAAGTGCAAGTGTTGCAACTTTTTAGCGCACGAATGCACTTCTTATTTTGCATCATCTTCTATTATCGCAAGCTTCTATAGAACTCAACTTGCTTGCGTTCAATGGCAACAAAGCTTCTTCAGTGGTTATTGGGGTGGTAGGGCTGGTGGAGCCGGTGCACAGTGGCGCAAATATTTTGAAAGACGACTTTCATGCCTCATCTCGTTCCTTACTGCGCACCTTCTTCCTCACTGTTGCTTATGGTTGTCTAAGATTCGATTCACTGGCTCCTCTCCCACTCTGCCTTAGCCGACACTTGAGCCAACTTTTCCAATTGACTTTGCTTACGTTGGTATTTTTCTTGCTAACAGCTTTTACACCAGCAAAAGTAACCAAGAGGCAAGTGCAGAGATAGAGAAAAGGTGAAAACGGCAAGAGCGAGCAGTGAAAATGTGATGCGGTGAGGTGCATTAATGCCGCCAAAGCAGCAGTGAAATAAGAAAAAGAAGAAGAATCAATGTTGGTTACATTGTAATTTTGAAAATGAGTAAAGTTTTCAAACCTTAAAGTGGGTTTCTGTGGCTGTTGTCAAAGCGTAAATAAGCGCCAAGTACATGCACACACACATACATACTTTACATACACACACACGCACACTTGCACAATTTAATGAAGAAAGAAAAGTGCTTTGAAAGTTGCAGGAAAAATGTGAAATTTCGCCATCTTTGCATTGGCGCTTTTAAATTCTTTGCTTGCCACACCGCTGCGCGCCGCATTCTCAAAGACACTGCCAAGCGCCGCGCAGTTGAGGTCCTTCAAAGTCATCTTCAAGAAACTGGCGGCTGCACAAATGAAAGAACGAACGTCTTTGTGGCGCATTGTTTTTGACGTTGGACGCTTTCAAGCGGAAACTATTACGAGTTGCTGATGAAGCTGTGGCGGCGCTATGCATTGGACATACGCACTTTGAAGCTTTAACTTTAGCTTAGCTTAGCTTAACTGTGGCTGTGCGGCCTGCGTCCTGCGGCTGTTGTGGTTCATTTAATTGAATTACGAGTCTTTTTATTGAATTCGCCAGTGTGCTAAGCGCATAAAAGGATTAACACACGAAAACTTTTTTGATTTGTCTTATCTCACTTCTTCTTTTTGTTGTTGTTGTTTGTTTTTGTTTGTTTTTGTGGAAAATTCTATGCTTTGCTGCGTTCTTGCGTTTGGTTGTAGCCGTACTTTGGCGCCTATGAAGTCATTTATTTGAACATTTTTCCGTTTTAATAAAATTTGCTCGCACGCTCCATAGACAACCAATCTCCTCGCTTATCGCTGACTTTTGCACACTTCACACAGCTGACAATTTCACTTTGTAATTCATTTTATTTATTGTAGGCGCAAATGTCCTTCAGCTTGCCTTATTGGAGCATTAGAGTGCATATTAACATTAGGGTGGACATTATTTCTGTGGCGAGAATACATCTGGAAAACCAAGTTCGGCGGAAAATGTATCGAATTTTTTTTTGAGGTAGGACATTTCTGCGGTTATTGGAAAAAAAGTCATAGGTAGGGCGTTTTTTCAAAAAAATTTTAGGGAGATCGTTTTTGAAATATGGCGGTCTTCCACTCAACCGTCGATCGGTGCTGTCGGGTTAATACCAAACGACAGTGCCGTTGTCCTGAACACTCGCCTGAACCTTCGAGCAGTATTTCGGCGCCTATAGCTACAACAAGAGCTCTGCAGTAGCGCGAAGATACCCTGTTGATCTTTAACTTACTAAAATCGAAGACGAGATGATGCGATTTAACCACGTGCCCCCCCTCCGTCCAACTGTTTGAACGCAAACTAGTTACTCAATTTGAAATTTATTAATGATTTTTGTGATCCGATCATACAAAAAACTCTCATGGATTTTTCCCGATACACGGATTTTGGGCTTTAACCCTTGCAATTCCTTACTCGTCGAATTTCGCACATTTTGATCTCATTTTAAATGAAGATTTCTTTATGTATCGTCGATGGCGCAGAATTCAAACTTTGTGACCAATGAAATTTTTTGTTAAAAAAAGGACACCCTAATGTCCACATACATTTATAAATATTTAATATATCCGCACGTAAGTCCTTTTTTATCTTTCTTTTTCTTCTTGTTCTTCTTCTTCTACGTCCCACCTGCAGCGCCCTCGTCTTGGACAATTTGAAATTAATTTGCTTTTGCACGCAATTGTCGTCAGACCATAACAACAACAACAACAGCAACAACAACAAGAATAAGAACAATAATAAGAAAATGTGCAATTATTTTTACCTTGCAAACGTTGCAAAGCTTGGCGCTTATTACAATTGCAACAATTGTGCGATACATATATATATTTAGTTTGCAACTACAACAACAACGAATAAAAGAATGTACCGTTGAAGTGTGTCGCTTCGCACAAAAACAAAAAAAAAAAAGTTAAATAATTTTTCACCTGACTGCCTTATCTGCCGTGCTTTCTTAACCTCCTCACCTCCTGCCCCCAAATGCACTCGAGTGTGCTCGTAGTGCACGGCTTTGTGTCCGGCGGCCTTTCTCTGGTCATCCATTGCAAGCGGCTCAACATTTAATTATTTCTCATTTTTAATTTACAACCACTCGACTGCTTTGATTAATTTGCGCTTAAAAGTGTAGAAAATAAATTTCACAGATTTCACGGCAAGACTGTGAATTTCTATTACCATTGCCAGGTGGTATGAGGGTGAGCTTTGAGAGATAAAATTAAGTTTCAGTTCAGAGGCGTGTTAGATTATTTATGTTTGATGAAACTTGGTAGGTTCGAGTGCTGAGTTAAATTGTCGTGATTTTAATTTGAGCCTTGCCTTGAGCCTTTTCCAGTTATTCCTAATCGCAGACCAGTTCGGAGATTTACAATTCACATAAGAAATGACTGAGGTTTATTTAAGTTGGTGGTAGAAAAAATCGAAAAACCTAATATCTCAAAACCTTATTTTCTAGTTAAAAAAATAGCGAACTGCGTCTTATTTGTTGTAATCGAGTTAGTACTTGATTTCTAGACCCCCTAAAATGGGAAAACATTTCCAAAATTCAAGCATATTTTTGCGAGTTTTAGGTACTCTAAGGTACAGTTGACCGATTGTTGTTTGGGTGATGAAACATTCAAAATTCTATATTTTTTTGTTGTCGAAGAGCCAATTCAAAAATAATTTTTTCTCGTTTTAACTATCTTCTTCCAGATTATTTGAGGGAATATCCAGTTTATTGCTGGTTCCACTGACGGTTAAGAAATGTTTTTCTTACTAATTTGGGATAGCTTTTACAGAAAACCAGTGGCGGATCCAAGGGGTCCAACCCCCGCTTTGGAATCCAAAAAGCCAAATGTTATAGGAAGTGGGGCTAAAAGATAAAAAAAATTGAGCCCTCGCCTTCCCAAAATCCTGGATCCGTCCCTGTAAATTACCCATTACTTCTTAACAGGGTGACTCGAATTTAAATTTTGTTTAACTATAACGAATATTTTTTTATAAGTTTTTTTTCGATACCACCTCATGTCGAAACTCTAGACGCTTATATCGATAGTTATAAATTTGTGCGAATAATTTACAACCATTCAGCGTTATGACTTTTGTCAGATCACTTTCGTCAACGCTCACATAAATCACCGTTTAAGTGCATACTTCTTGTGTGCTGCATTGCGCCAGTGCAGTGTTGTTGTTGCACTTTAACTAGTTCAACAGAAATTAAGCAAAAAACGAATGGAAAATGGCAAACAACCGATATTTTATGACATCAAAAATGCTTGGATCATAAATATCTAGAGTATAAAATAACCAGGAGAGCATTAAGAAGCAGTCAAAGAGGTAGAAATAGGTAGAAGAAGAAGAAGAAGTAGTATGAAAAAGTTAATACATTTTTATTTTCCTATTAATTAAATTGTGAATTATGTACGCAATTCGCAAGCCATCATAAATGGTTTTGTCAGAATGCCGAAAAATTCATAACAACAACAGCAACAACAACAACAGTGCGAGCGTATGAAGTGAGCTCAGTGATGGATGCTGGCTCCACATGACACCAAAGAGCAGACAGGTGGGGGTGAGGCGTAATGGAAGACAACGTACACTATGGTTATATGGCGACGTGTGTTTGACTGTCTGTTGCGTGGTTCAGGTGTGCTGCAACGAGCAGATTGTTGTTGTTGTTGTCCGCCGTGTCGCTGTCCACTTGCTGACGTTGCACGTAAATAATGCGCATAAACTTTTATTATCGCACAGCAAAGTCGCCAGCAAGTCAAACAGTCAAACGAGACAAAATATTTACCAAAGCATTCGAAGCGACGATATTCGTCCAACGTCCAACGGCGTTTAATGCCCAACAAAAACAAATAGAATTTACTAGTAAATTAAAACTTTATGAGAATGAAAGACGAATGGTCACAAATTGCAAACAGCGCCGGCGCAGCAAGCAAGCACCAATGTCATCGCGAAGCTATAGAAATGAATATATCAACGAGACAACTTCCACAATGCAAACACACACACACACATAATACATACATACATATGTACATGCACATACATAAGTGATATTAAATTATAAATGAATGAAAAATTTTATGAGATGAACAAACGGACGTTGCGAACGCAGGTCAAACGGATGTGCAACTGATGCTGTGTGAGCCAAAGCTTCTTAGTCTAGGATAGTCTCTGATTCCGTCCCTCCGTTCTTCACTTTTCATAGTCTCGTCCCTTCAATTTGTTTATGACTCTCCTCTTTGTTTGCTGCAGGTTGTTCATAATTCTGTTTCTATACCCTTCATGAACACGAGATGCTCGAAAAGACGTAGATTTGACTGTCGTGTCTGACATTAACTTCCCTGCCAAGCATATACGGCTTTTCGTCTACTTTAAACTGAGTAGGCATTTGAGAAGTAAGTGATGATGGTTCCAAGTTTTTGACCAAATCGTTCTGTTCGAAGTGTCTACTAAACCTTCGTTGAGTCTCTCTATTTTTATGTTTCCCAAAGTTGCAAGGAAATTATAGTTATGGTAGATTCGTCAAAGGTAAAAAGCTATCCGTATAAAGGAACACAGTCTCGTCCTTACTTTTTGGTTTTTGCCTTCCGCTGCAAACTGTCGTCTAGTCTACGCTCTGGAGTTACCAATATGGAAATAGAGATATAACCAATCACGGTTATTGCATTGAAATGAGTCAAAAGCACCAACACGCACACACATGTCTCTGGGCTCAAACGTGTCTACATCTTAATTGCTATGACTTCTTAAAAAGCCTGACGTTTAGTCAAAGAAGCTTGAAATGTTTGTCTTGGCTTTTTATGCTGCATCTTTGGAGCTCATAAAAATTTGTCCTCAAGAGAAATAATTACGTTGTGAAATATGATATGGCCAGCCCTTTACCATCATTTTGAAACGAGTTTGAAGTTGAAGATGCAACCAGCTCCTCGGGTTTTCGTTTTATAAACTGCGAAATGTTATTACCCACTTTTGATACATTCAAATATTCTTTGTGAAATAACATTGAAAAAGCACAAACAACAACACTGCATTGTGCAATATATTACAACACACAGGGAATCAATTTATTGATAGCTTTAAAATGATTGATTAACCATTGGTGAATTCACTTTTGACTTCTTAGAACGAAGGATTCTATTACAAATGAATTTAACCCTTTTTCATATCCTCGCACGTGTCCTTAAATACTTGTGCCTTAATGACTGAAATGCGAACGGGAAATATTTTCATTAAAAAAATAGTTCTTGCCATTGAACTTTGACACATTTGAAAATAATTTTGGAAGGTGTCGTTGGTACATCTCAGTGGCGGTTTTAGTAAAAGAAGAAAAGGACTGGGACTTAGTTTCTCATGTTACTAGTTCAACATTTATCTGAAAGACGGAATCGGTTCCTGGTGTATCGGTTCCTGGTTGCTAGCTAATTTAGAACAAAATCCTACTAAATTATACTTAATTTCAGTCAGTGATTGCCAAAAAGAGAGGGTTCAATGCAATGTGATGGCCTTCCTCTTGATGCTATGTATGTACGAGTAGACGTATGAAAGCCTAGGATAGGATGTGAAAATCCTTAACAATTTCTTCTAAGGAAACAAGAATTTTCAAAGATCCCTGTGAACACTTTGTACTATTTTTTGGTGACGCTCGCAACTTCTGATTGATACTCTCTTTTGTCCTCTCATTAGACAGAGAATCGAATACTGGATTGATTTCCGATAGCCTCATGCTTTTTCTGACTACTTCTAACTGATACGGGCTCGAAACTCTTATGTATAAGAAAAGTGGCCCCTCGAAGACTCCCCTGAATTTCTAGAATCCGCCACTGGCCAATTCCCAATCACTATCAGTCCATTATTAAAAGCTGATGGAAAACAAAAAAGCGTTAAACTTTCACTCTAAGTAAGCAATATTCCAGCAGTATCTAAATATACATCGCTGATTATCCTCTGGGACATAACGTTGAAACGTTTTAAAAAATAGCATAGCTCACTTTTTGATACTCTATCATTGCTTTGAAAGGCCACTGGGACTATTATGGCTACATTTTTGGTATATTATTAAGCAGCAAATGTTTATGCAACTGTGGCCACATTTTGAGGTAACTTAATCGGCAGGTCGACACTCCCACACACACACATATATGTACATACGCATACATAGATTCGTTTCCCATGTGATACGTAATACTAAGGACTCACATGTGTGCGCTTACGGAGCTGAGTTGCCAACACTTGTTCAACGATCAATCACAATTTTTTTAGTTGCCTTCGCGTACTTTCCCTCCATACATTCGGTTTTTGTGTTTTTGTTTTTATTCTTCTTTTTTTTTTGTTGAGATTTTTGAGTAATGTGGCACGACGCGTGCCTGTCGCTTATAAAGAACTCAAGACGCATATGTGTGTGTGTGTTTGTGTAGCACAGCATTTAAACTTCTTAAAAAAGTAAAAAACTGCTAGAGCCCAACTTATTACCTTTCAGTTCTTTCACCTCAGCTTCATTTGCTGCTCGCAACTTGTCCGCGTTAGCTACCCTTCACAGTACAAAGACTTTCCCCACAGCAACGGGCGAGCGCGCTACTTTCTTCACTGAAGAAGAACGATTGCGCATTGGGGAAGTCGTGCGCGCTGTTGTTTTCTCAAGGATATGCTGTTACATATCAATTGAACAACTGTAAAAGCATAGCGTCGCATAGACAAAACAACCATTCAAATAATCGGCTGACATTTCGACAGTCTGCAGGCAGGCAAGCAGGATATTCCCTGAGCAGTGGTCCCAATGTACATTTTTGTCATTTTCCTTTGACTGTCCCCAAACGTCTGCGTTGCGCTTTTATTTTTCTTAGATTTTTTTTTTAGTTTTTATTTTGCATTGAAAAGAATTTTTGAATATTTTTCATTTCTCGTTTTTGTGTTTGTTTTTTCATTTGGTGGATGCTTTCTATTGTTGTTGTTGTTGCAGTGAAATGTATCGCATATCACTCTATTGTTCTAGATATCGTTTTGGTTTCTTTTATACCCACCTACATACATACATACATTTAAACATTTTCATATATCTCGTGCAATCCTGTGGATAAAGACTGTTCTATCCTTGTCCTATTAATAATTTTACTTCGTATTCCCCCTTATTGGAGAACCTTGGGTATACAAAGGTTAGGCGAGGAATCTTTAAGAAGGTAACAGTAAGGTAATTTGAGACTAAGAACCCACTTTGGAAATGGGATGTTCCGCCAGAGCAAACACTTTCAGACCACAGCCTGAGCTCGAGCTGAGTATAATGACGATGCAAAACCCAATAGCGAAAGGGCTCGTTGAAGCAGCAATAACTCTTGTGAAGCTACAAGATGGACGCTTCGCAGATCATGGATTTGAGCATGCTTATAGAGCTGACAGGAACAGTAAACAGTGGCTCATAGCCGTGTAAACTTAGCACTGCTGAAAATAGGACCATAGAGCCCCACACAAAGATAAGTGGACACATAACTTTGCTAGTTTGAATTCTCCTAAAAAGACTTTGTTGTTTAGTCACTTATTAAAAGCAAAATCAAGTTTCGTTCTTCTAATGATTTGGTTTCACTAGTTCCTATTACAACAACTTCGTACACTCATTTTGAGTCGATAGCACTTAAAAAGGCATTGGCATCAAATGCAAAGCTGTGAAAGTATGAACATGGCGACGGAAGCTATGTAAGTAAGAAGGAGTAGGCTACCTCAAGCTCAAAGAAATTGATACCAAATATTGTTTGCAAGCTTTGACTTACCGATGAAAACGCCAAAGGGTAGTTGCTTGATGAGCAAAGCAAAGTGAAATCGGCATCATAATCAGAAGCTGCAGATGAGCATATTTGAATGTTAGAATGTGGTGGAGTTGGAGAGTAGGTGGCAGCAGTGGGGCAAATGGAGTTGGAGTGATAAATATGTGGCTGAGTGGGAAGAACGTATGTAGTAGCCAGGGTGTTGCAAGTTGAAGGTAAAAATGTGGCAACAAAGAATTTGGCTTTCCCACCCCCACCTCGACAAAGCTGATGGGTGTAGCATCAGCTATGAAGTGCTCTTTGTGAAACTGGTGTGAGCGCCAATGGCTGGCTGATTGGGCATCAACGCCACCTTCATTTGGGTAGTGCTAAAGTGTTGCATGTCTAATGCATGTTTTGCTACTTTGCACCCACACCGTCCATCCCAAACTGCTCGTCTCTGCTGCAACGTTTGGTATAAATTGCAATTTTAGTCTCTCACCTCTCTTTTTGTTTTTGGCGTTGCATTCGACTTTGGTCATTTGCTGCATTTTAGTTCGTTGAAGCGTAAATTAGGATTTCAAAATGACATTTGGAATATTTACGACTTTGGTTGTTGCTACGCAGAGCGCAAGCTAAAGCTCAAAGTAACATATGCTCAATGTGTGTGGATGTATGTGTGTACATATAATTAACTGTGTATTAGGGTGGAGCTTAATGCAATCGAGACGATTTCCGCTCCTCTTTTAAGAGGCAAATATCGCAATCATGTTTGGATCCATTACAAAAAGAATATCTCATAGGTGGCAACCCCATGAACATGTTAAGATAGGCGACGCCTGGAGTTAAAGTTATAAGTACAAGCTGCATTTACTGTATTGTGCGCTTTTGAGTTTTAAGCTTTTGATGTTATTTGAATAAAAAGGGTTGCCGCCTGCACACAATTTACTTTTGCGAGTGATTACTTTGATTTTAAAACTTTCAGGTGTCATAAAAGGGCTCAGTGCGCATAAAATAAAGAATTAAAAATAGATTTGAATTGTAAACTATACAATAAAATATTTCACGGTTAAAAAATTATTTTCTGTCTAGTCGAAATATACCGCCGCTATTTTTTAAGTTTTCACTTCTCTCGGCACTCCCAAAATGCCACTACTTTTTTATTCCCTCATTTTTTTTGTTCCACCCTAATAGTTACTTGCACGCTTATATGCATGTATGTGCGAGTTGTTCACACAAAAGCAATCCAAACAACTTTATTGTAAAGCTACGCAATTTTCTATGCATTTTTCGCTAAGCTTTGTAAGGACCAAAAGCATTGATGCACCGAAGCATTTTGTTGTTTTTAGACTTTTTGTTTTGTTGCTGTTGTTGTTATTATTATTGCAGCCACTGTTTGTATTTGTGTTGTTAATTGGTGCAAATGTGTGTGGGATTGTGCGCGTATCCCGCAGACATCACAGAGATTGGGAGATTTGTGTCATATGTAACATGAGTGGGCGATTGGGTTGACTTGTAAAAATATTTGTATTTTAGATCGAATAAATACAGACAAACTCAAAATCCACAGCACTCAAAATTAACGAGACAAAATTTTCTTTTAAATCTAATTAGAACTAAGCACATGATCAGAGTAGTGGGAGCATATTTCTTGCTCGAAAATTAAAAGCACCTAAAATTTCAGATGCTCACATATGAATCTGATATTTCTTAAGCAATTTAATTTTTTGTAAAGCTACTTTACTCATCGAAACATGCAAATCCACTCACATCAATTGGTAATCAATCTTTTTCTTCTATATACATACATACATACATACATATATACTCGAATACATAAAGCCCACACAAGTTTTGGGAAAAATTTTCGTTGTGAAATGTATAAAAAATGTTAGAGTTTTTGACTAGCTAGAGAGGGGTGTGGGAGCACCTCATGCGAATTCATACATAAATGAATGAGTGGAAAAGCACACCTACATGATAAAGGTACACTAAAGAAACCGAGTGTGAGTGAATCGAAACTTTAATGTTTCCAAGTATAAGTCGTCCGGTATTCTCACTGTTCAACCTTATCAGGCAGCCTAGAAATGGAACACAAATAGAGAAATTCTAAGTTGTGTTTAATGTTCTTTTACCCAGAGTGGCAGGGCTATCGGAGCCTAGTTCTATCTCTCACGCAAAGCACAAGCAATCGAGTCCCTACCATTTTTGTCAGTGTAACACTAATACAAATGCAAAAAGTTTTCGATTTGAATAAAAAGAAAACTTTTGATATCCGAATAGGAAAAATTGAATGTATCAACCTGCCAAAATATCCATTTCGCACGACATAAATAAACGTCATCAATGTCAAATAGAAATCATTCATTCATTAATTTATGCAACATGTCTCTATGGCAATTCATACGTGTTCACACTAAAATACCCAACAAAAAAAACGTTTATCTTATGTAAGACTTATAGCGTTTGAGTAATGGGGTTTGGCGCATCAAAAAGGTAATAAAGAAGGGCCAGAAGCATCTCGCAGTCCCGACAGTTCAAATTCCGGAGAGAACAAGCTCCACACTTGGCTCGCCTTCGCATTTAGCCTTTGATTTCAAGGGCCACTCCAAATTTTTCTTAATATTTCTACAGAAATAATAAAGGTGCAATGAAAAGTTACACCATTTTCTGGTGGGTATTTTCGTATATACACTATGCAAATATATATAATAAATACATAAACATATGTGCTATATATGAACGAATGCTGGCGTGCTGTTGAATCCGTGAAAGCTATTCATTTGACACAGGTTACGATTTGCTATTGCACACATTCATTCCTACATTCATATCAAATATTTTCCAATCCTCATACAGTTGTTGTACGTATATATGTACATACATATGTATGTAGATTTGGTCCTTAAAAAAGTCACCGTATAAAAATCTATATAGCTAATACCGAAGTGACAAGCACAACAAAATACTGCCTGACGTACAAGAAATATTGACAGAAAATGAAATTACCAAAAATAGAAAAAGAGAAACGAAAATGTTTGCAAATAAATATGTATTGGAAAATGAAATGTGGCAAACTCATGCAATATTTATTGAAAAAGCTAAGCGAATGATGGTGTAATATATTGCGTACACATACGACTTGTTTTGCTCACGACTGTACATTGCATTTTCAAAGTTGTGTGTATTAATTTAAAAAATAAAAAAATAGTTCTCATCATGAATCAACTACAATTCTTTTTAAATATGAACATTTTTCGTGATCCCATAACTCACTCTGCTCTTTCTAAAAAAGGTCTTTCGACTTTTTGAAAAATTTTAATTTTTGCAGTAATTCGCCTTGGGCTGGAACTCTACCAACCATGCCTTACATCACACCTGTACGGAAAAGTCGTTCGTCAAAAAATTCTTAGACGCTCTTCTAATATTTAGCTAGCACTTAAACTCTTTCCACTAAAAAAATTCTTCTCCATGTTTTCTTTGGAAGAATCTTTAAATACTGATTCCTTCTTCAATCCTTCATCTGATCCCAGCAAACATATTTAAAAAAAATGAGTACCGAACCGTCTGCCACGCCAGAAGCTTTTAGACGTCCAACTTTCCTTGTGACATTTAAACGTTAATGCAAATTATGCCACATTTCTCAAGGCAAATAACGCTCATTGAATATTGACACTTGACAAGAAAATACACTTTTCGCTAAGCTCGAAATGTCAAAAACGTGTTTTTGTAAACATAAAAATTGGCTCACAAAAAAATGTAAAATGACTGATGATGCGGAAAACCCTTTCGGTAATACAATACTTTCGCTAGAATTGAAAAGCTCGGGCAAAGAAAAGGGGAAAATAGCTTCCTTCTATTTCTTGTGTGAATGTATATTTATAAACTCAATATTTCTTGGCTCAAATCTGGGTATATTAGCATAATCGAAACGTATGTATATGACCTAGAAAGTGATTTTGATTTACTAATATATGAGTATATATAAAGGTTTATACTCCTAAAAATATAGCTGCGACAATAGTAAACCAGCTTAGGGCTATTCATATGGGGCTTGTGATTTGCGAGTTTGTGAATTTCGTATGTCAGACAGTTTGATCACACATCAATAACTCAAATGACAGCGGAAATGTGACAACCGGAAAGCGAGTGAAATAAATACACGAGCACACGCTCATACACTCGTGTTACATACAAAACAACCGATGGGCAAACGAACCATTAAAAGCTGCTAACTGTGGTTGCTCAATATTACTGCGCTCATAATGGTCACAGTGATGATGTGATGGTGATGATGATGTTGTTGCTTGTAGCGATGATTGTAATTCTGTAAAACATTCGCGATGAATCAATCTCTGCGACATTCAATATGATTTTCTGTTTACATTTATTTGATTGAATGATGCTTTCGTTATGCTTTTATTGCGCTTGTTTGCCGCGAGCTAATTTTTAAAAAGAGAAAACGAAAAAAATGTTCATAAAAAGTTGAACCCTTTCGGTGAGTTGATATGGCGCACTCGAGCGTGTGTTTGTCACAGTTCACATTTGGCAACCCTTCGCATTTGTTACTATGCTTTTGCAGCGCTCCTCACACGCCCTGAGTGGCATAACTAATATTCCCACTTTTCACTTCATCGGGCTTAAGTGCGCAACGAATTTGGAGTAAAAAATGATATTACCAATCAATCGTCCGAAACTCAATGCAATCTTAGGGCTGCTGGTCTATGGTAGCAAAAAATATATTGACAGACGTCATCTTATTTTAAACAATTGCTTACACTAATTATTTAATTTGGAGAAGAAGTTGAACCCCCCCTTCCAAAATCCTAGATCCGCCATTGCTTCCACCATTAATATTATTGAGGCCATCGAATATCCTTCCCAAAAATATTTATTGGAGCCTAATTATCTGCCAAATAATCGACTAGCATTCACCAACAAATTTATTATTCCAACTAAAACACATCATCTTTTGAAAGTGAGCATCGGTTAATTTCCCTACTTACTAACATCAATTTCCTAAAATTCTTTTTGGCCCACACAGGTGTGTTTTCCAAGTATCCAAGATATTCCATCTATTCAAATACAAAATTTATTTGTTTATCAAAACATTAAAAAGCGATATTTATCGGCTTTTCCAAGACATTCTTCACACAAAACTCTCAGAATAAGAGTTAACTAAAAGGCAATAAAAAATAACTGACAACAACCACAAAAGCAAAAACAACAAACACCGATGGAGTCATCGACAAATCGACAAAGAAGACAAATTTACAAAATATTGAATTTCATAGTAAATAAATTTACAAAAAGTTTGTTCAGCAGCAAAAGAAATTTCACTTGAAATCATAAAAATTTTGATGGCTTGCATTAAGAAGGGCCAAAATACGAGTAAAATGTTGCTGAAGATGAGGAGCAGGAGAGACGAAAATAATAAAGGTCTCAGTAGAAGATGAGTTAAAGCAATGGATTAAATGTAGCTGATATGAAGGTAAAACATGTTGATGGGAACACAACACGAAAACCAATCAACACCAGCGACTGTTTATAGAAATTTTCTTTATTTCGGCTATAACTCATCCACTTACAATGGACAGCCAACGGAAAATAGACGCACTTGGTACGATGTGTGCGCCTGAGAGAAGCGAATGTTAGATGTGAGCACTTACATACATAGATCTTGGTTGGTGAGTATGATTTGTGATTTGTTTTGTTTATCTTTTGTATTTTAATGATGAATTAATTGTTGTATTAAATGTTGTAAAAGCGTAATGGTTATGATGAAGTGGAATTAAAGTGGAGGCTGCGTTTGAATTGGAGCTACATATTGAGGTGCTGGTAGTCAAGCATAATAACAACAATTTAGATTGTATATCTATTTTAAGAATTATACAACATTTCTTATTATACATATGTGAAGTAGTAAAAGCAAAATATGCTAGTAAAGAGATCTGCAATCCCTAATGCGTTCTTCATCTACGTCTTTGAGGGCAGACCTTGGGTTTCTAAAGACATATTGGTCTAAATAGCGCTATATAACTTTGCTTTTACCAGGGCTTCAGAGTGTTTAAAAGTAAATCTTATAATTACTAAAGGTAATTTATGAATTGAAGGCTAGCCTAGTAATTTCTCAAAAGTGAGCTCCGAGATTAAGAGAAGAATGCACGAAACCACCAAAACTACCTTGCATTTAATCTTAAATTTCACTACAGCTGTAACACATTTATTTTATAAAAACTCTATACATCGAAATTTCAAGCATATTCCATTGCAATTCCATGCCATTCAGCTTCAAAAAAAAAACAAAAAAAAATACTCCACATTTGGTATGGCTCATTGCACTTCAACTCAAGTGTTTCTCCTACTACTAAAAGCAAACATGGTGAAAAGTTTTGTTTACGCTACGCACATTTGTAACAATATTTAAAAACTAATTTTAGATGCCCATGAACATAATGGAACAACATACACACGATCAACAACAATCGTAAAACATCACCTTTGGGGTGGAGGGACTCATCAATCGACAGTTGAAATATTTTATGTAGTGATTTTTGACGTGTGCGCGTGATTTGTCATTGACATTATTATGAACTGCTCGTGTCACGAGAGCATAAAAGTATGCATAAACATACACACACACATACACGAAAGAGCTTGTGCAGTTGTCAACAGCATGACTTCTCTGTAACCTTCAAACAGCCGGCAGCACGAGGCAGTGTTGGGCATTCTTCACCAACTTCAGTAGCTTGCATTGTCAAATAAAACTGTTTCTGGTGCTTGAAAAGGGTGCTTGTTTGAGCTTTTTTTTTTTACTTTTAAGTACCATCTTCTTCCTCTCAAGCTTTGTACACAGTACAAGCGTTGTCTCTCGTCTAACAAACATTCCATGATACAATTCTCGTACTATTTGAGAGAAAGTTGCTTCAAAGAAGTTTTAGTAAGAACCCAAGTGACCCAGTTGAGTAGATAAGTAGTAATGTAACACTACAAGAACAACAATTTTTTATCTCTATAACTCTCTGCCAAACGAAACATTGAGTTTTCATTGCACTATGCCCAACCCTGACAAGCGCAAATGTATGATCACATTAACACTGCATTCCTTGAAGTTGGACAAGAAAATATCGAAAGCAATAATAATGACATTTTCAAAACTTTCCTTCTCGTGCCTCATATCGTTTGACAACTTGCATATGTATAGAAGTTTGTAAATGTGGGTGTGTGTGTGAATATAAGACGTCCCTCGCCACAATTTATAATTGCTTTTAAAATATTTCACTTTATATAAATAATAGCGTTTGTGACATTTCCATTGCTTGCAACAATAACAATAGTACAAGACAAGTAGGTGCCTCAAAATCGATTCGATTAGCCACTTTGAAGACTTCTTCTTTCAGCCGCTTCTGGGGCTTCATATTTGAAATATTTGAAAAGCTAAATTGAGGCAGATTATGGTGGTACGGCAGAACGACCCTCCCCCCTTTGCAAGCACCGCAGGGACTTAAACTAATTGCATGTGCCGCGTTACTCAAAATGCTAGAGTCGACAGCAGCAGAAGGAGCAGCAACAGCAAATGCTTTTGGTTAAATTTGGAAATGCTGTTGCGGCATATTTTGAAAGTCACTGCCATATTAATTTAATTTATGTATGCCATTTATTATTTTCTAAATTGATTTGGAACGTGCCATATTGTTGCATTATAAATTTATAGACACTCACACACACACACACACACTAACAAGTATGCATGTGCCACATCTAACAAGCCGTCTACCAAATACAGACATATAGGCTGCTACGCCCTCTCAGCTGCCAACGCCTCCATTACGCTTAATGTTTTTAAACTTTCAGGAAAAAAGTAACTAAGCATTCCATAAGCACAAAATTTATTGTGATATTCATTCTCCAATCGAATTTATTGAAATTAGAAATTTTAATTTAAATTGAATTTAATAGACCGCCCCATGAATGTTTCTATACTTTGATTTTGTAATGTAAAATAGTAATTTCAAATTATAAATGAGACAAACGAAAATTATGTGTTTCATCAAGTTTTTTTAATTTGTGTCGCTTACTAATTTTGTTGTTTGGCAGCCTTAACACGAAGCTGTTCCAATGTAAAATATTTTTAAGTTCCGAACATGTGGCAACGCTACGAGTCTAAACACTTTCACTGCAATTATTATCATTTATCAGCAGCCAGTAGCTGTTCATAAATGGTGTAAAACGTCTCTATCAAGAAGGAGATTCGTTATTTAGAAGGAGATTCCGACAGCCTAAGTGGCCTCGTTCTTGATATCTCACCTTTTACTGCCAATTATGCTGAGACCATAAAAAGTGTTCACTTCAGTTTGCAATCTTCTCGCCGAATGAGCTGATTTTACGATGATTCGATTGCAGTGAGCATTTGCTGATAAGATAATTTAGCAGTTAACTCTTTTATGACAGACAGACGACAGACTGAAGTTGCCAAGGAGGCATGCCAAGGCGTTGTTCAGGTACACTTGCAAGCTACCCCGAGCAGTTTTAGAAAATAATTTTGTTTTTTTTTTTCATAACAGCAATGATTCGAAACTAAGACTTCTTCCAACGTGACGAATTTCTCTATAAAATAATTATTAAAAATGCCAACAAATATTTCCATTGCTGCATAATAATTATACGCTTTGGGACTTTATGGCACCCAAGACAACCATTCAGCAAAGTTTGGGGATGAAACCAACTCAAACTCGTAGTTTATTGACCCTCGCTTGTAAGAGTAACTAAACTGAATTTAAGCAAGTTCAATTGGCATGTCAAGCGGGTGGTAATGTTTTGTAGCGATGAGTACATACGCACATGTTATTTACTAAATGGGACGAAACTCCTCGCATCCCAAGGCAAGCGAATGGATCAGGCGCAGAGCAACGTAAAAATGCAGAAATCGCACGAGGGGTGGGGAAATAGTGTTGTCAAGTGATTTGTTAGAATTGTTGTTGTGCTGGTGCTTAACATTTTTGTTGTTATTGACAGCTAGTCTACCGTTGTTGTTGTTGTTGTTACTTTGATTGTATCTCGTGTAGAGAAAATTGTCGCCCTTGAATTATGCTCGTTAATTCAGCGCAGACAGATGCGTCTGGAAGCTGGCAATAAAGGAGTTTCTCAAGAAAGAAAGAAATAAATAAAGTAATGCGAAATGCTATACATATGTAACTTACATACTATATATACACATACATATACATATATACCTTTTGTCACGCATTTTTCTTCACTTTCATTTAATTTTATAATAAAATCGATTGTACAAAATATATATTTTTTTTTAAATGAATTCAACTAGGTACTGTGCCGTATTCCTTCTTAAGCCACTGTCAAGACTTGAGAAAAAATGGTCACCTTTTATTTGGCCAGACTACTGGCTACTTATGCTTGAGAGAAGTCGTTGCTGAATTCCGATAAGTAGTAAGCACCAAAGAATTTCAGAAAAGATACCCAACTTATAGGAAACCTCGGAACCAAGTTGACAGCATTTTTGGTAGCAAAGTCGCGTTTTACTTTTGTTTCTTTGGAACACTTTTTCAAAGGCAACTTGAAAGTAAGTAATCATTTCGTTAGAGAAACAAGAGAAGGTCCTCCCTAAGAAATTTTTTAAACTCGTTCGAACGGATGCGTCCTTTCGCCACATCTCTCGAGCTATCTCACGATTTCTTTTGTCTGCTGGAAAGTCTAAAACTTACAAAATATCAATCCTAAGTAAAATAACCCCTAACTTCTTACCAGTCAATGTCAGATATCTAAAGTTCCATATCGCCATAGAAAACGTCCCTTGTGACACTCATTGCTGCTGCATTTTGCGACTGCATAATTTTCAAATAAATTGTTTCAATATTTGCACAACAGCTTCCTGCTGTCATAATTATGCATTAATTTGCAAACATTGACTTTGGCACTTGCCACCCACACTTGCATGAGCTTGAACAGCACAACACATCCCCCACGCTACGTCCCACTGAGTTCAATAAATGTTCACGCCACTATGAGCTGTGAGGCAATAATATTTACATAAGCTGCCATAAATGTGCAAAATTAATTCATAAATGGCCAAAGCGTACGAGTAATATGTAAACATAACGCCCTTCCTGCCTGCCTGCTGCTGCTGCTGCTGCTGCCAAGTGCCACGTGCCACAGTTTTCATTCGCTGGCTTACACTTCCGCTTTTGCCAATTTCCTTCCGGCTGTCAGACGACACATTTGCATTTATCCTTTTTAGTATTCAATATTAATAAAGTCGAATTACTCATAAAATTATAACAACACCAAAGGCGCTAGCAGCCACACGAACACAATCACACCCCACTCACAGAATTATGATTGCTTGTTTGCGTTTTGTTGCCGTACAGCGTTGAGCCGGCACACTTTTCCGCTTTCCACTTTACTGTCCCGCCTTTAGCGCTGCCGACAAGCTCAGCATTTTGTTCGCACATTGTCAAGCGCTGCGATTTCCAATCACTTCATCAAATCAACCCCACGAATTATGAAATTATTTTCCATTATAATAAGTGCTGTATCCTTTGGGCGCGCTTCGTTGGCAGGATATGCAGTTGAGTGAATATAGAGCGTTATGCTTTGTTGTTGTTGTATTACTCGCTCATATTGAGTACTATAGAAGGGCACAGAAGTCATTGCACGTCATTCATGCCGCAGTTAACTAGAAGTCAACTATTTGCTTGGCTCGCACGCAAGGAACACTGTCATTAGTCTGTAGCCGAAGTTGCACTATGGGGCAGTCGACGTTATTTTTTGTATTGCTTTTCACTTAGAATCTGGAGATAGTTAAATTAGTGTAGTAAAGACTTGAGTATCCATAACTATAAATGAGCTCAATGCCAAGACTAAAGCTTGAACAACTTTTGTTAAACATTTCATAGAAAATGGGAAGCTTGCTCCATATGAACGACAGCTGTGCAAATAAATATTACTAACCCTACCTGTTTCCGTTGCTTTGGGTGATCAAACACTATGTTCGATCAAATCTTAGTTGAGATCAACCATTGAGTTAAAGTGATTTTCAAACCGTCTCCCAGCTCATTGACAAATTTGTCCCATAAGTAGTCTCACTGACCCACAGTACATTGCCGCTGACACCCTTGTAAATTTATGAATTTTTGCTTTCAACAGCGCATTATGATTTTTATTGTTTGTTGTTCTGCTTGTTGTTTTTTTTTTATTGTCTTCCATCATATTTAATGCGTTTCCTTGCTTCTGATCCATGTAGTATGTGGCATTGAGTAGAGAGGGCTACACTTAGCGTGGCCGCGTGCCGCTATTTAGTGCCCACTTGCATATTACACATTTCCATATTTTCCATGTCATGCTGACAGACAAACATATGAACTGACAAGCAGCTGAACTGAACGGGGCTGACATTTAGCTATGAATATTTGTGATGGAACGCGTTTGTGTCTGAGTTCGTAGTGCAAGGTGGTCGTTTGGTTAGCTGGGGTTTTGGGTCTCGCTTATTATCCGCTTTATCCTGTCATCGCTTACACGCTCGCACGCTGGCCGTGTGTTGATTACAAACATTCACAAGCAAAGCATATTGTCTGATATTGTTGGTGTTTGTATTTATTTTGATTTTTATCATCTTCAGTGATGATGTAATTTTCCGGTTGATATCTAGATTCGTTTGATTTACTTGTGAACTATATTTAGTTATGTATGGGTGCATTCTGGTTGACGTGAATTTTTTGCCAACCCCGGAAGTTTCAATGAAATCTTATCCAATCTTCGCGGAAGTTATTTGTTTGGCATTACTAAACTAAAGATAATCGGTTGAATAGTAGCCGGCTTAGGTAGCAATCTTCAAACTGATATCACTATAAACAAACTTTCAGTCTTAATCATCACCCCTTTATGAAAACCATTCTAAAGTATTATACTCTTAGTGGTGGGAAAGAGATTTCCTTTACTTGCAGACGAACTTCTCCCGTTGGTCCCCCATAAAACAGTGGCGTACAAAAACGTTTTTTCCGAAAAACTATTTTTCAGTTAAGTTACAGAAACATATTTTTGACTACAATCAAATTGAGTTCTTGATCTATGGAGAATATTACGTTGCTAATTTCTATGAATTTTTGATGGAAAATGAAGCTTTTTTCCAACTTTTTTTCTTACTCTCGAAACATTGAAAGCTACAACTGTTTCTCCTTAACCATTAAAGAACTCTCGCTATCCTTCCTCCGAATTCAATCTTCACTACTTAAGCTATGTATTTAGTAGAGAAGATATAATCCTACTCTCAATTTATCAGGAGTACACTCAAGCTACTCAGCAGTCAAATTTCTTGAAACAATACAGAGTTGGTTCATTAGCTTTCCTTCTCTATCTACAGATGGGACGTTCTTAAAGAATAACCGTTTGAAAACCAGCGGCCTACTAAATATATTCGAATTTATTTTTAATTTTTAAATTTTTTTTTAACAAGCGAACAAAATTAGAAATGATAAAAATTTGTGTAAACCAGCTTCAAAAATATATGTATAATAATGTTGTTCCAGCCACACGGGAATGCCTGAACAAATCGAGATTATTTCAAATCGCACAACTGCAATATTGGTGGCCACATTTTGATCGTAAAATTTATGTGTAAACAATCATATACCAACAACAACATGCAACCAAAAAATTCAAAATTCCACAAAAACACAACATTAACAGTGAAAATAAACTAACGAACTCGATTGAAGTAAACGGCGAAGTCACTCAAAATGCAAACTCCCTACAACAGCAAGCAGCTGGCTCACCAGCACCAACAGCCACCAACAATAAATGTCATTGCAACATTTTCACGCATTTTTCACACACATCATACGCTTATAATTGCGGTGTAAGCTAAACATTTGCCATCACGCACGCATACATGCACACATTTACGACCTGTGCCATGGGAATATTTCAAGGAAAACATAAGCAATTAAAAAGGGTTAAAAATTAAGCCATAAAAGTTTCCCGACAATACATAAATTATGGAAAAACTAACATCAATTAAAAGTCATAAAATTCAAAAAATGAAAGCAAACCAAAAGGTCCATCACTAACAAAGTGTGTAGGTGCAGCAGCGGGCCTAGCGGAGGGGAGCACGAAAGGGGGTTGTGCTATTAGCAGCTACAGACTGCCGTAATTGTTGTGTAGTATTGGCAGCAGGCGTACGGGTGCTGAAAGTAGGAACCAACAACACCAACAAATACACAACAACAACAGCAGCGATGGCTCAGTATGTGGCCCAGCATTTTACGAGTATGATTCGACTACAGTGTCTGCCATAAAAATATGCACACACAAACACACAGCAAACTTGCCACATGCAACATTGCCAAGATGCTGCCGATCGCTACTGCAACAAGTTTGAATATCAGACGAGGCAGGCAATCGATGAATTGCTTCTTGGTGGCTGCTTTTGATGAGTTGTTGTTGTTGCTCTTGCTTTCTATTTATTAAGTTTTCTTGATCGTTTGATGGCTGACAGTGGCAATGGACGGTGGCGATGATAATGAACTATAATCATAAAAATAGCAAATACAGCAACAACAATCATTCAACACAACAACAACTCTAACAACAATGGCATTGAACTGTTTTGTGTTGTTGCCTCTGGAATACGAACTGAGATGTGGCTGTGGTAGAGAGTTGTGTAGTGCGGCAAGTTGTTGGTGTTGCTATTGCTACGAGGCGGCACCACAGCTCATTTATCAACAATCAAATTAATTACCACAAATTCAATAGAAAACGCATAAATACAAACGCTAACAGGAGTCTCAAACGATAAAAAAAAGAAATTGAAAAATTAATTTTGAATATAAACAACGTTTAGACCAACTATGTATGCATAAAATCGTAAGGTGATGGGAAAATAGAAAATTATCTAGAATAAAAAAGTAAAACTTTATTACACTCCAAAGAATGGTAGGAAGTGCATTCTACGCTACACAGGTGCGCTTAGCCGCTCCCGTGTGCTAGGTGGAGATCCACTGTGGTAAGAACTCGATTTTTCGAGGCGGGCGCTTATGCTCAGCACCACTTCCCGCTTTCGGTATCCAAAAAGCTATATTTGTCAGGAACTCTGGATAAAAGATGTTCTTAAAAAATCCCCGTTCCCAAAATCCTGGCTGCATCCGCCACTGCTCTCAAAACAAAAATCGATTATTGAGTAATTATTTTTGCGACACAGGGCCACATCTCCAAGACCAGTCTTTAGTTAAGATAAGACTGCTTAAACTTGGATTAAATTTAGATTTCAGTTAAATTGATTGACATCGGCATCAGTCTATTATCAGTTCTGAGCGGACAGGACAGCGTGGCTGTATTTTCTATGTTTAAATAAATATTTTTTATAATAATTTAAGTTTTTTATAATTCTTTTTTTATAGAATGTTGCTAGTAAATAAAATTTTATTACATCAACAAGACACCAGAAACACTTTTATCAGATGGTATAACGAATATTTTTACGATTTCCGAATCTTCACCAACATATTAGCTGTTTATTATTTGAGGTTATGTGAGTTACAAAAACTCCTTAATGATTACAATCGCAATTGCTCTATCCAGAAACGATTGTTTTCACCTTTAAAATGTAATAAAAATTGTTTAAAATATTTTGTCATTAAATATAGAGCGCTTAGTACTTAAAGCAGCAAATGTTTAGAAGAGCAGTACAAGGACGGTATGCACATTTTCGGCTGCTGCAGAAAGGGTAAACAAACATAAAATAATTTTTATGAGATTTTTGGTGCCCTACAACTGGTGGTTATAATGGTGATGATGTTGGTAAGTCTTTCGGTGACGCAATATGCAATGCCCGAAAGCAATTAGCGATGCAATTAGTTAACAAAAGCAGTGGAAAATTAAGAAAATGTGAACACATTTTTAAATAAAATAGCCAACTATTTCAGTTACAGCAAAATGTGTTAAATACAGCTTGGTAGTTGGTAGACACTTATGTTCGATCGTTTTGTTTGTTTTGTAATGCGCGTGCGCAACATTCTGCTAGAACGGCAAGTGTTTTGCTTTTCCACGCTGACAAGGTCAAATCGTGGTGAAAGTTGTTTAATGTAATTGTTGTAAAGCAATTAGGTAATAAACATAAACCGAATGGGTTATGATATCTCTTGGTGTTTTTATGGGAATACGCGGAAGGACAACGGGCATGTGAAGCAGACAATTTCTAGGAATCAATTATCGTTTTTGAACAATAAACAATACATAGATAAGAACTAGAACAAAGTATTAACGCCTGAAATCGTTTTGAAATATGCAGCAAAACTGCCTAAGGGCAGTTATTTTTTTAATGACTCTAAGCGCACTTTTGAAAGCGGCGCTGGTTTGGTCTGTCAATATTAAATTATTCTATTAATGTTTTCCCGCTCAAAATTTTAAAAACTATTGATTTGGAATCCGTTGGCTCTATAATGACTCCCTTTAAATTTTTTTTAAATATCTGCAATGAAAAGTCGTAAAAGGCGAGGAAATCCAAGACCCGAAAGTTCTGCAAAATTACTGTCCGCACCGTTAATAGTCCCTCAAATCTTCGAGATCACATCAATGAACAGAGCAAAAGAGAAAATTAGAGCGTAATAGAATTTGCAAGATTGGAATCTTAGGCGATTTTTTGTATGCATATTTCTTAAATTCATTTGAATTCTGCCCGTGACGATTAATCAACGAAAGCTGCAACAAAAACCTATTTAATTCTAATTCAGGATGTGCATCAGGCTCCTGATATGCGTTGTTATTTCTTAGAGGTCAAACTATTAGAAAGAACCAAATAAACATTATTTTTTAAACCCTAAATCTGTCACTCACGATCTTGCCAAGTACTTCCGATTTGTATAAATTATATTACGCAAAAGCCAGCTGCAAATATTTTTAGATTTTTATTTGACAATTTACGCTGCCATTGGGCACCTGTCAACCGCTGCGCACGTACATCAAGAAAAGGATGATGGCCTATCGATGCCAGATCAAACTGTGGCCAGTGTGACACATACAACCATAAATATATGTCATAGTGATTTTACTAATACTCATACATATGCAGGCCTACGCAAAGTTCTTGGTTCAGTTAGTTTTCCTACTTTCTTCCTTCTCTCCGTTGTTTTGAAACTTCAACACTCGCTGACCACAATTTATCGTTCATGTTGAAAATATTCAGAATCAAAAATAAATGAAAAAAATATGAACCAAAAATTCACGTTGAATTGTGATTTAGATTTTGTATTTTAGTTTTCCTTGCTTTCCCTTAAACATAAATTAGAATTGCTTATCACAAATAGACCGACGCTGGCGCCTCACGTGTTTGCGATGGCAGAGCAAAAGTAGGAGCAGCAATAAATTCAGGTGCATTCAAAAAAAAAAAAATAAAGAAAATAAAAAATGCTCATCCATATGTTTATACCTGACCTATAGTACAGCACTTAAAATAAAAGTGTGTACGGTAAAATCACAAAGCAGCAAAAAATTAAAAAAATCAGCTACCCTTGAGGCAAGAAGGATCAATGAAGAAGGATATGTGGCGCTGAAATTAAAACACAAAAAACGTTTGAAACATATACTTACATGCATACATATAAGTATGTTAAGAACAAGCATTCTAAAACAAAAAAAAAATACACCTTATATGTGACTTATTTCTTACGATTAAATGCTTATACTGTAATATTTCTGATTTATAAGGTTGCCAACTGACTTCAGTGCTGTGGTAAGTGTACCCGTTATCGATATATGTATGTTTTCTGAGACTAATTCGTCACTTACCTAAATCATAGGATTTTCTAATGAGCGTGCAATAAAAAATGTCTGCTCAAAATCTAAAGCAAATAAGTTGTTTAATGGTTCAAAATTTAAATAAAGTGTGGCAATAGTTTTTAGTACTTTCTTCCACTGAAACCTACAATAGGACTAAAATGCTTATTATAGAAATTATTTTTAATCTCAGAGGTTATTACTACAACCCCCGCTGAGGTGGCCACCTCATTTATTCATTATATGTAATCGCTTCCGCCATTTTTAGTTGGGTAGCCAACATTATACTACGATAAATATTATGCCCATATGCGCTGACGTATAGTCACAAATCTATTCCAAAATCAATACTCGAATCAGTTATGCGCTTAGACCTTAATAATTTCTGTCAAGTTAATCGATAATTTCGTCGCCAATGGTCTGCGGCAATGTTTCATTGATGAATATGGCAATTGAAAACATATAAAACCTAAGAAAATGCATTTTATAAATACTTGAGGCGGTACATATTTAACACCGTTTTGACCATTGAAATTATTTTGAGGACTCTAACTACATTCATACATATTCATCTGTACCTTGAATGTAAAGCAGGTAACGAAGATCTGTGAATCATCCCAGTACGTGTACGCGTCCTTAAAGGGACGATCGTAATTCTAAATTTTATTACTTTTGATTTTTTTGCCCATTTTAAGTAATATAACCAATAGAAAAAAATAAAGAAAAACCATTTACAGTGATAACGTAGAGAATTTTGAAATCAGAATTCATCAAAGTAGTCAATGAAAAATAAATAAAAATCGGGTCAGCTATAAGAATTAGATTCGTAATAAAAGTACGGTATTTGCGGTTAAATTTTAATTATATTGAACTCGTGGCCTGTGGTTCTAGTACCTAACCTTACTAGTTCCTGACCCATACTGGATTTATACAATTTTCTTTTTATCATTATTGTTCACTTTAGCTCAATATTAGATTTAGTAAAAATGACTCAAATATGTTTCAGCATTACATACTTCAAATAGCTCAAAAGTCGAAAAAAAATTGCCCAAATGGCGCCAGTAGGAATTTCATAATTTTCTATACCTGCGCTGGACCCATACCTCATACATTGCTAAACAAATATTCCTGCATGACGTCCTTATTTAATAAGTGGCGCTTAGTCGTTTGTCATTTGAGACCAATTTGACATTTTAAAAATTTTTTGCGTCATTTTTTGTTCTCCAATAAACGTTGAATATGGCAGAGGACTGTCGCCAAACCGCCGGCTGTTGCTGCTTAAAAAATGCTAAAGCATATCTGCACTTCCCCAATCGATTCACCAGCCGTGCGCACAGCGCCACTTGTTGGAGCTGCTTCCTTGCAAGTCAAGGAACTGTGGCATATCTACGTTATTTTGTGAAGGCGCGCACCCTTAGACATACATACATACATATTTATATAAAGGCAAGTACGATATTTGTTTGTTGCGGTTGTCATCATATCTATCGTCATCTACTGACTGCTGACGCATGTGTTTGCTTTAATGTTATTGTATTTTTGTCTCCCAGAAATTGGATGCCACAGATTCCAAAATGCATTTTAATGTTTTGTGTGGCGCTTCCATGGGCACACAATTCTAAATACAAGCCGACTTTGGAGCTTGGTGAATTTTGTTCTTGCTTGCGAAATGCTGTCTGAGGATTGTTTAATTTCAAAATCAGAAAATCGGCAGCTTTGTTCCATTGATTGCTCGTTTGTAGCCAACTTGCGGCACAAGTCTATATGATGACCAACTGACAAGCTGTGCGCTGTCGCCGACCTGATGCTGTCCATCAAAAAGCGTATATCAATTGTCAAAATGTCATATGCTTGTCGCCCATTCAGAATTAATTTTAGTTTTATGCACCTGAAAATTTTCCACAGAAGAAGAATAAGAATATTTTGTCAAAAAAATTGGATAAGTTAGTCTGAGGCCTATGGGAATATTGAGTGAATATTCGAAAATATGAGAATCATCCAAGCCAGTTACAGACACATCCACCCATTTGTGGTTACAAAAACAGCAATTCAATGGGACACAACACACAAAAATCTATGATGAGGAGTTTGGTTGACAAAAAACCATTGTTCTGATAGCTTAATAGTTAACAGAACGTGACCCAATTGCTCTGGTGAAGAAGTCTAGTAACTTCCGATATAGATCCATGAGAAAATCTATGTCGGTTTTTCTCTAAATTTTGCTTTTCTATGTTAACAGAAACATATATTTGTAAGTTTTACGAGCTCAAGGTCAGTTAAAAATAACTTTGATTTCTAAAGGAAAAATTGCATTTAAAAAAAATTAAAAAGACACCAATGAAAAATTAAATTAAAAACTTTTAAGTATTTAAAAAAAAAACCCAAACCTAAAATAATTAAATGTTTAATTCCTTATTTCTCTCAGTGTTATATAAATGTCATTCAGGTATGAGCACATTAATGCGGCTAAGTGCATAGCGAACCGCATTTCTACGAGTATATTAACTGAAATTTTAATTACTACAGCAGAACGATCAAATTAAAGAAATACAAAATAAAATAAATCAACACCAACAGGAACTCTCTAAAAAACCTTTACGATTCACGTTATTGACATGATGATGATGGGCTCATTTTCATACGACTCAATGACGTTCGTGTGTGGGTAGGTGCATACATTAAAGGACCACTTGCTTATGCGACATAATCAGAGGAGCCTTTCATTCTCAAGATAGCGATGTGCGCAAGACTTAATATGTACTCCCAATCCCGAAAATGTTTTTTATTTAGAGCTCTTACCTCAAACTAAACTGGAAGTGAATGTTGGTGGGACAATGCACGGAGCTATTCGAAAGAAATTCCTTATCGTGTTGAATTTTTCGTAAATCTATCTGATAGCCTCTGCCCAATAGTTTTGCTTTCGGTACCGTCTGCGCAGCGATCCCGAATCGCTTGCTCACCACTTGCTCAACACTTAAAGAAACAAAACCTAAAATATGATGTGGCTCCATTTTTATACCTAGTAGTGCTTCGCACACAAGGTATATTAACTTCATTCGCCTGACGGTAGTATGTAACGGCATAAACGAATCGAGATAGATATTGACTTATATATATCAAAATGTTCAGGAGGAAAAGATAAATTGATTGAGCCATGTCCGTCCGTCCGTCCGTCCGTCCGTCTGTCCGTCCGTCCGTCTGTCCGTCCGTCCGTCTGTGAACACGATAACTTGAGTAAATCTTGAGATATCTCAATGAAATTTGGTATGCAGGTTCCTTTTCACTTATCTCGGAGCGCTATTGAAAATAGGCAAAATCGGTTAAAAGCCACGCCCACTTTCTATATATATAATATTTTCGAAAATACAAAAAGAGTGATTATTCAGTACGTAATACACCTATAAGGATAATATTTGGTGTGCACTTTAGCGTTAAGGCAAAAAATACATTTTTGAAGAAATTTTTAAAATGGGGCGTGGTACCGCCCACTTTTGATTAAGTCAAATTTGGAAATATTATTAATCATAAATCAAAAACCGCTGAAGATAGCAAAGTAAAATACAGCACACATATTTATATTAATACAGGCAATATTTCGAAAAAAAATTATCGAAATCGGGTTAGGTCCACGCCCAATTTTATACGAAAGATTTTGAAAAGGATCATAGATATATTGAATATGCTATAACTTTAGTTAAACTAGCTGTATATCATTTCTATTTCACCTCTAAAGTGTTCGTGGGCAGAGAAAGTCGAAAACACAAAATTTTTGGAAAATGGGCGTGGCCCCGCCCCTTTATGGGGGATTATTCCATAAAACTTTCCATGCCATAACTCCGGTAAAAATTGACTTATTGAAACGATATTTAGAGAAAGTGTTCAACATATAAATCTAACTCTTTCCTGTAAAAATAAACAAAATCGGTGACACGCCCACTTTTTGAACACAGTTCTGAAAAATTTCTTCGTAAAATTAAAATCGCGATATTTCCATAACTGTATAAGTTATATATCGACAGCCACACTGCAAAACCCTGTATGTTCAAAACCAAAAAGTTTTCAGGAGAAGGAAAAAACTGTAATAATTATAACGTATGTATATGAGCGACGGTTACTTCATTTCACCACTGGAAGGAAACGGGAAGTAGTAACTCGATTTTGACTGAATTTTAATGTGCGAAATATCACGATCTATGGGAAAGGCTCAGAACCTTATTTTTGGAAAAATAGTGACTTACGGGGTTTTGCAGTGTGGCTGTCGATATGTAAGATTTTACACACTTAATAAGCTTTTTAAGAAAAACTAAACTGCAAAAAAATTTTGTGGATTTTGTTGAAGTAGGCGTGGCGCCGCCCACTTTTCAGAAAAAAAGGTCTGTTATTTTCAAAAGCGATTGCTTGAAATTTCAAGAAGGTATTTCAATGAAAGTTAGTGAGATGCTTCCCAATAGTATGTAGTATACTCCTGCCAAAAATTATGCAAATCGAATGACAAACAAGCAAGATTTACGGGAAAGTAGTTAACTCCCTATTGCCTTTTTTTTATTAATTTTTTTTATTTTCATACCTTTCATAAGCCCCATGCAAAACTATTTATATTTTGTTATTTAGTGATAATTTAATTTACCACTTACAACAGAAGTGTTTTTAATCGAAAACAATCAGTTGTTTTATACCACCTTTTCAGGTATTAAAATAGACCTGAGTTAATTGGGATAACGCAACGGATCACTACTAGGTATTTAATGTTCGGTTACACCCGAACTTAGACTTCCTTACTAGTTTTCTTTTTATATTTACTGCTTATCGTGCATTTATGCTTCTTCTTAAGTTCAATTCATTCGTTTCTGTTTTGCTTTTATGGACTATTTGTTGCTTTTGACAATGATGTCAGTCACTCAATTGCAAGTCGTAGCAGCCAACATTTATTCTCCGTAGCAGGCGCACGATCAGCTCGGCGCTCGGTGGGGCTATTCATTGAGGCAAATTTGAAAGTAGGCGGCGCAGACGCAGGCGCAGTGATGACAGTCTGTCAAGCACTTTGTGACAGTTTTGTTTTTTTATTTTATTGTTTGGCCAAAATCTAAAACATATACGAGTTACAGCCAATAGTCCAAGCAAACACGCCGTAAAGTCAAATAAAATAAATACTTGCACGGACTCGACGCACTGCGGGTACTTCATAAAAATTTAATTGATTGATTTATTTCGGGGAAGATGAAATTTGTGGGATTTTTATGCTCGGGCGGGTAGTTAATTGTGCATACGATAATAACCACAACGCATGAGCTGCAATCGAGCATTTTATTTTGTTTAATATTGTTGATGTGTTTTTAAGTTTTTTACTTTTATTATTCTTATTTTAATTTGCTGCTTGCTTAAGTATGGCGACAAATGTTAAGGTAAGGGCAAAGTGGTGCTGTATCGATGATGATGATGATGATGCTTTACATGGGCTCTCTTCCACCTAACTTCCTTTCCAACCGTCTTAACTTGTCTCTTGCAGCAAGTCAGCTGCGTCTGTTTCGTTTTAATTTGTTGTCGCATGCGTGTGGCATTCGTTGGCTGAGATGCGTTGGTAGGCGCAAATTTCAATGAGGTGGCTTTTATATTTTAATGCAGGCATACATACACACGCTTTTACATAAATATGCCATTGAACACACCATTAATTTGACAAATCAATTCGGTAAAACTTTTCGCGGAATTGAATGCTAAAAAAGCAGAATAAAAAATTTTAATTTAACGAATATAAATGAAAAGATTGCATACAAAATAGTTTCAAGCGAACTCGGTTGGAAATGTAAGGCGGTAAATGTTTACAGATACCAACTGAGATTTTGTAGATCTGAAGGATTCTAAAAGCATCAGCGTTGACTTCAGCGCGATGTGGGGTGGGGCGATTCAAGTCAAACTTTTGGGTGTCGTAAATTGAGCTTTCAAAACTAGAAAAAAGAGGTTAACATACGGTTTATTTGAAAATTGTAATTTTTTTTTTATTTAAAGAATTTTATTCCGTCGCGTTCTATTAAATAAGCAGTTAATGATAACATTTTTTCTATATCAACCGGTTTTTACGGTCAGTTTTTCTCAGTTTTTATGATCTTTCTTTTGTTTAATTAGATATGATGGATTTTTTATTGGTGTCCGATTTCGAATAATTTGGGTTTATGTTATAAGACTATTTTGAATAGAGCTTCATGTTCTTTAAAACAGTTTTTAAAGCAAAATGTATGATGATCTCCCCTTTTTTGTATTTCTCGCGTCTCCTTTAGATAGACCATTGATAGGCTGTCTTTAAGTTTATTAAAACCTAAACACTTTTTTTTTAATTTTTTTGTATTCAAGGTGGAAAGGGTATTCTTCTAAATAAGAATTTATCAGGTCGTTACTATCTATACTTCCAGTTTAGTACGCGGTTTCGAAGACCTACCAATTTAGTATAATTTCAGAAATTCCAGAACCGAACTGCTTCACAAACACAAATAATCCATTTGTCAAGTTCTCAGTATCTTTAAATTGTATTAGTTTCTTTAAGCCGGGAGTCCAAAAACTCTGGAATCGTGTTTTCGAAGCAAATGGAAATAAAGTAGTCAGTCATCTCTCCTGCAGTGGGCAGCATAAGCCTAACACAACCTTTCTATGACAGGCTTTTGTAATTTGTTATTGTTGTAGACGTAATCTATATAGATCAAACTGTAGTTATCGATTAGGCGAATGGAAAGTTGAACGAAGGAAACGTATGGAACAACGATCCTCTCATTGCCTCCCTGTTCAGTGACGAACCCCTGTACCTGATTAAAAAATACCAACCAAACAAGAGCCCCGTAACAAGCCAGGGATAGTTAGAATTAGTCGGGAGGGCTTCATTGTACTTAGTGGTCAAGTCTCTTACTTTGAGCTGAAATACAATATCGACAAAGTCTTTCATTGATTTCTAAGGAATCGTCATAGAGTTCAACGTTTTTAAGGACCAAAACCTTATTATACCTTCACGACGTGCATCTCACTCCGATCAGGAAGTAAATTCATTTAGACTACAAGCAAGAAATCAAGAGTTAAGGTGATCCCATTGAATTCATAAAGGCATGATTTCAGGATCCGCTGGCTATATACTTCAACGTAGCACATACAAACGTATCTCTGAGAATATTTTTCTAACATCTCTCTCTGAAGTTCGGGTGAACGCGCGAACATAACATAAATTTTGCGCTGAACAACTTTCTTGGAACCTCACAAAAAGATAACAAACCATTCAGCCTTCAAAACATTTGCTCATAATTTTTCGAGTTAACTTTTGCTTTGTTATTGCAAACAATCGAACCATTCACCGTGTGCTCCAGTTTGGTTTGCGAGAAAGAGTTGCAAGAAAACACGAAAGAAGCAAATGTCCTTGAATAACGCAGAAACCATTAACCGAAATGCTTTACATTTTATTGTTTTTGCTTCTCTCTTTGCTTTTGATAAATGATGTTTATGTGGAGTGAAACAGGAAATTGAAATCCAGACGCAAGGACATGATCATTAAAAATCTCAGATCATAAATAGAATTTTTCACGCTAGCGCACTACATAAATGCTAACAGCTAATTGTTGTTGTTTTTGCAATTGCGACTGTATGTATTTAAACTGCGGTGGGTATTTTTGACAAATTATCCTTGTCAATATTTGCATATCAGCACGCAACGGCTTACATTTGCATACAGACTCGAGCTCGGCCGCTCTAAATGGGCATATTAAAGGATCAACATTCACTAAATCCTTTAAACGGATAATTTTTCGAAGAAATTTCTAGTGTGCTTCAAGGTTTTCCAATTGTGTTTGCTTATTTTTGCATGCATATGTGAGCCAACAATAACAAAGAACGCCCTCAAAATCGGTTCATAAATTGTATATATGTACTTTGGTATATATTCCGCACTCTGAAGTAAACAAAAGGGTAATGACTGTAAATCTTTCGCTTCATTTCATTTTTCATATTTTGCAAATCCAGCTTTCTTTTCTCTGCTGCTTTGTGTGCACAAAAGGATCATTTGTGATATCCCACCAGGTTGAAATGTCCTAAATTTTGTGAATCTTTATCCTACTTTGTTTAATTAGTACGCAAAATATTTGCTTTAATTGTCTCGAAATAATGCAGCGTAACCACCTACTTACTTATGATGAATGCACATACATACAAGTATATATGTAGTTCATACATAGAGAGGAATGTATGTATGTATGTATGTCTTCAACATGGGCGCAGACTATGTCGGGGTACAGAGCCAGTGAAAAAGACCCAGCAAAAATAAAATCAGCAACACTGCGCAAACTGATCGTTCATTCCAGAATACTTTCGGATCATTTCGGCAATACCACCTCATAACATCGATCACTCGGGATAAATGAGCCTTGGTGAACCCAACAATCGCACAGCTCCCCTGCACTCTACGCTGGGCGAAAAGGATGGGCAGTACAATGGAAAATCCACAGCACCTATTCAGCTGATTCGTAACCTGTACCATACAGAAATCGTATGAGAGAATGTGGGGAAAGGTCAAACACTTCCAGATCACCCCCAACAGCAACGCGATTCAACTCACTGTCTGCCTGAGTATTTATCTTTGATTGCCATGGAAGACATTCTTGATTGCTCTTATCGCTTAGTTTAAGCTTGTACCTCACATTAAACTCCTTTCAACTTCTATCTATACGGGAACCAGCTTACCCGTCCACTGACTACAGCGTATTCATCTCTAGCAGAGAGTGATGTTGTAGCTGGTAGCCTACGAAGACTGATTTTCGTCTGTGTTGCGGCCATTATTATCCGCGGAAGGTAATTAGGAAAGCCTTTTAGCTTCATATATAAGTAACCACCATCTCATAACGCCGGAGTGAAACTCTTTTCTAGAACTCCAAGCTCTAGCCGATGGCCTCTCTGCGGCAGTACAAGGCAACCCCTAAGAACTTGAAAAACACTTCAACTCTGATTTAATCAGATATACTATTCATATATAAATCTAAAATCGAAAGGAGCTTCGAGTGAATCCACCTTACCACATAAGCCCCAGTTGTAGGGAAGCTAACTATTTCGCCCAAAGTCTTGCCCCATCCTTCATGACAACTTGACTACGCCACTGAACTTACATATATAGTTATTTCTACTCTGTTAGTCTAAAGGATTTTCAGTAGTCTTGAAGAAAAATAACAAATGCAAGCGAGCAGATTTTCATGTCTGTCAACTGAGCGTTTTGCCTGCATCCTTTCTTACGACTTTGTTGTTGTGCCAAATGCTTTAAAATCCCGCGCAAGATCCTAACAGCGAAACATTTGCGATTTGCGCTTATTTGCGATTCTCAACACTTTTGCGAATTTTGAAATTATTCTGCTTTCAAAAATAAGTACATACATACATACATATCTCTATATGCGGCATAATTTGCATTCAAATGCATTAACCACTATACGATAGCTGTTGGCTACCTCTGCTTTCCAGTCAAAGGATGTGCGCTCTACATTTTGCATTGTTGCTGGCTTTTGTGCTCGCCTTTGCATGCGGTAGAAATTAAGCCAAAATCAAGACAACGGGCATTCGACAGAGACAATGTCCAGCTGCGCACCTCAACAGCGTACCAAATTTAGCACGCCAGCTTAGTGCGTTTCAACATGAACTTGCAAATATTAAACGATTTTTGTTGTTTGTTTGTATGGAAGGAGTGTAGGCAGGCGTCCGCATTGAAACACTTTAGTCTACAACGATTAGCCCACGTATGTGAAGGTATGCCGTGTATCTGCTTAAAGGAAGAAGAAATCCTTTAGTCTTCATTTAGAGGATTTTCGGGTGTAAAAAGGCGTATTAGTTGAAGATTTGGGATTACTTGCTAAACTAGGTCTAAGCCTACAAATAAAACATTTATTAGGGTAAAAGGAGTACATACTCACATACCCATATGAGAGCGCTCAAGCAGGTACATATTTACTAAGTTATGTATTTATTTTGCTTACGTATGTATATATTTATAGCTCTTTTATCCTTTTTTAATCTTAAGCACTTACCAACTGTCGAATAAAAAAGCACATTTGAAAATTTCCAATTGAAGAAAAATGAAGTCAAATAAGATGGCTTCAACCAGCACTTTATTACTATAATTTTATATAGAATGTGGGTGTGGTTATCAACCGACTAATGATGTTTTACTAATTTTCATGAATGTGAGCGTAGCTGAGTAATCTCTTTAATGTGATTTCGATATTCGCTATGTAAAAGAGGTAATGGCTATTATCCGATTTCGCTTATGTAAAAAAACGATTCGTACCTATGCAGAATTTTCATTAAGGTATCTCAACATTAGCTCAAGTTATAGTCTTCAAGGACAAACTAGCGAACGCACTTCGATTGATAAATTTCTTACTTTCTTCCTAAACATTTTTGTATATTCAAGTTCATAACGTTCTCGATTCATTGTGCTTAGTATAAGATAAACTGAGTAAGGAAGTTCACCAGCAACCAGTCAGTCAGCGTTCACCATTTCAATGACTCGCAATCAAAATCATTTCAAGTGTCAGAATTGTGAAGCATAAAATTGTGCAAATCTAACAAAATTTTCACACCAATGCAAAATGACAAAAAGCAAGCTTGAATAAATGATTGAATGGCATACAAACAAACAAGCAAACAATTCACATGGTTTATATTGTGTGTGGCTTGCATGCATGGACATACCCCGTGAGAAAACTAATGGAAGTGCATGGAGACGTTTTCGAGTACGTCAAAACTTCAATTCGATAGAAGAACGGGTGAAAAACATTTTTATTCTCCGGAAACTGGTCTTAAAAATAGTTCTTACAATTTTTTGAGAAGATATTTCTGAAAATCCAGGCAAAATTACTCATTTGCTAATGTCAAGTTTACTTTAGTGTTAAAACGAATAAACTAAAAGAAACAAAAACTATTTCCCTCAAACAAATTGGGTGATATGTAGTATACAGCCCTGTTTATACAATTTTAAACTTAAATGCATGTTTTAAAACTAGCACGGAACCGAACCATTTAGCAAAGTCTTCGGGATAGCCTCTGAATATGTTTCTGTCATAAAAAGGTCCACAAAGTGACCTAGACATAACATCGATGTTTAGCGGAGTAAAGACGAATAGTTAAAAAACGAAGCGAAGTCTAGAACGCTTGAAATCATCCTTTACAGCTGTCGGTAACTGCAGAAAAATATTTGAGATTTCCACCACTACCAAGCATTTCCTATAGGGTATCACATATGAGAGTGTTTGTATGCATTCACTTAAGTGAAATTGACGGCATGCAAAATGATTGCTAATTTTTTTTTCTTCTCTCCATTTAGGAAGTCAACAATAAAGACCACACTCGAAAAAATATGCGTGTCTAGCTGCAACCACAAAACGCCTTCGCTTTTCGCACTCAATTGGCAAGCACTTGAGGGCGGGATATAAATGCTTATGTCAGTACACACACACATATACATATATGTAAATATATAACTATATATATGCCTACAATACTCAACTGAATTGTTACTAAATTGAATTATTTCATTCATCAAATTTGCGCGAATATTTATTTGCTTAATAAAAAGCTTAATTATGCGGAAAAGTTGAAGTGTTGCATAGTGTCAAGTGAAGTGGCTGTCAACCACGTACTCAAGGTACTCATTTATGGCATAGTGGATGGTTGTCAATAGTTATTGTGGGAATGAGGAAATGTTAGGACAACGATTCGTTAAGGAAAGCCGGAACATTAGGAAATTGAATGCGCTTAAACTCCTTCACAACTGGTGACATTTTTCCGCAAACTTATTGTTGCCTCACAAGGGGAAGATAGTTTTGCTTGGCCAGGGGTAGTTCGACTAAATTTAATAAAACGATTCAAATTAATTTCAAACATGTTGGAAAACTTGTATTTTTAAACTCGATATGAGCTGGAACCCTTTTTGGTTTGGTGGAAAAGAAGCTGGACTTTATCCTATCATACGTGCAAGTGCCGTGCTTCTATTCCAATTTGTGGTGTGCTGATTTCAGTTTTCTTTAGAGCCTGCATGTTCTCCGAACAAAGAACACCGAAGGCCGATCGGTCATTGATCGTCGCCCACCACTCGGTACTACTTCCCACATCACAGGTTTGCGTTTTAAATGAATGAGAGTAATTACGTGACTGGGTTTTGAGCCACGTTTTAGCCTAGAATTGGTGAGTGATTTAATGAGGAATTGTGTGCACGTAACCCCTTTAGCTACCGCCGTACTACACGCACCACAAAGAAGCCGGCAGCTAGGCATATTCACCACACCAAAGCCATAAATATGAAGATCGAAATTTCCTTCGTTTGAAATGCAATGCTCCAGTGTTTTAATATTCTATGGAAAATATATTTACTAATTTTTTTAATGTTGTTGTTATATTTTTATTTCCATTTTAAATTTTATTTCATGAAGTTGGTGTGAAATGTTGAGCGATCGTTTCTATTTCGTTGTTGTTGCTGTTGATGGTTTGTTTACTGCCCATAGACTTCCTCTCGACGGCAAGTGTTAAAATGAATTTCGTTAAAATCACATAAATACGCCTAATTATGCTCGCACAATATTCATATATTTATTTAGATATTACGAAACTCAACGCGGCAGCGTCAAAAAACGTTTCGGAAATCCACAGAAATTTCAATAAATCCATCGAAGGCACGCCGCACATTTTACACAATTTATTGACGGTAATAAAAGTAAAAAATTGTGAGTGCATTTAAAGGGAAAACGAAACACCGTTGACAGCCGAGCTATTACAACTGTTTCATTTGAGTTTTTTGGGCTCATAAGAACTTCCTGCGCACAGATCCTTACGCTCTTAGCACTTTTCGTATGCAACGCAGGCATTTGTTTTTAGTGTAGGCAGCGGCGTTTGTGTTGGTTTTGTTTGTTGTAAAATGCGCATGCGCACAATGTGGTGGCAATAATCAGAAACCCTTTTGCTCATAAGAAATGCGCCATGAACTATTTTTACTTTGATGATGATGAAACGTTGGAAATCATTTTTAATTTACTTCACGACGTGCGTTTCTATACTAACATATACATACATATTTATATATCTGTTTATAAATGTGTGTGTGTGTGTAAGTTTGTAGTAAAAAACACATTTTATATATTTGCTTGTGTGCCTCTACCGTCGTTTTGATTTGGTTTGCACAAATCCCTTTGGGTATTTTAGGTAGGCCCAGTTGCCTCGAGCGTTTGCTTTTTTGTGGCTGGAATGGTGCGCTTAAGCGTCTCTTTGGATGTGTCTCATTTCACGTGTATTAATTTGTGTTCCCGAACGGAAGTGATTGTATCTCGTTTCTTAAATTTAATTTAATTTATTTCAAGTTTTTTATACCGTTCATGAACATGAAATGGTATTATAACTTTGGTTCGCACTTTAACTAACTTTATACCCACCATCCACGTCGGACCAACATAACATACATATACATAGCTCCAATGTAAACCATTGTTCCGATAAGTGGGTTCTGGGATATAAATTTTGAAATTTTTCAACATCTAGACTAGATCATGCTTTAAAAAATAAATACTAAGGTCTCAGCATTATATATATGTATACAGTGTATTCCACTTAAATAAACTAAACTGCGAACACTTCTTAAATTTCCTTAAGCTTGTGATAGTAATTTCATTTCTATGGATGAAAATACCAAACCGAATTAAGTAAAAAAAATTGTCTTAAATAAACCAACTTCTAAGAGCCTTTATTTAAATGAGCTAACAAACATTCCCAGATACCATTTTCAAATTCTTGCCTTTAATTTGGAAATGCATCAGTTGTTGGCTCTAAGTCTACAATTTGAATTATTAAAATTACTTTCTTCGGAAAGTTTAAATAATAAAGTTAAAGCAGACCTGTTAAACTTGATTAACAAATAGTAATCAATTGATTAGACGGATTTTATAATTAGTAATGATTATTTTAATTGTTTTCAAAAAAGGCAATTATAATTTGATTACGGTTAAAAAAAATAATGGGCTTTACGATTATTAAAAAAAAAGTTTTTGATTATTTTTTTATTAATTGAAAATAAATAACTAAAAATTTAAAGTAATGGTAATCAATCATTAAGTGGATTCTAAGGAAAATATGTGATGTTGTTGTTGTTGTTTTAGCAACAAAATCACTCCCCGAAGGTTTTCGGGATGGTGTCGAATTAACAGTCCTTGGCCGGATATGAATCCCGTACTCCCTTGCGGTACTGTCCGACTGTCGTGGTAGCGATTTGTTATGACCAGTGTAACCTTCTAGGTCATGTCACCCCTCCTTCCTCATCATTTAACAGATCTTTCTTCGAACGAATTTTGAGATAGGCCGTTTTTTTTAAACAATTTTGAAATACTGTGATCTTCCACTCAGCATTCTAATTATTCATAATACAAAACACGGTATAATACTTTCACGCCAAACCAGATTTTGGTGTCTTGGATACGATTATCTTCACAAACTAAAACGACCATTCTAATGATAGGTTCTATTAGAATGGACTTATGTATGTTTGCATGCTACCACATTTCTTTGGCTGAGGAAGTATAACCATATTATACTGGGAGAAAATCTCAAAATATTAGATATGAATTTGAAGCAAATTCTAACATGGAGTGTTTTTAAAAAGTATTCTGAAATTAGGATTTTTCACTCAGTCGTCGATACAATTTTCAGTGTCTTCAGGTGGTGTTTGGAAAACATTAGCCTCTAAAAGGTGGCCCAAAATGATTATTTTTAAACTCAGTTGAATTCAGCCACTCACACATTCGATTTGAAGCACTGCTAAAATGGATAAGTTAACATCACAATGTAACAGAGTATAAGACTTTCCAAGTGCAAACGCCATGTTATTTAAACTGTTAGTTCTCCTTACAAATTTTAAAGCTGCAAAATACAATAAGCATCCGCTAACATTGGCTGTAAAAAAGCCCATACCAAACCCACCAGCCATTAGTTAGAGTGAGATGAACGTATAAAAATGTATGCCACAAATGGCGTACGGGAATGAGCGGTAGCCAACTCAACAGAACACGAGCGGTACCGGCAAAAGAGATTAACAGTTAAAATAAAAATGGCGAGCATTCAGCTCCTGTACGTAAAACAAGTAGCCGCTCACAGACACACCATGCCGATTAGAGATTGAGCGCAAATCGGCGAAGTTTAACTAGTTTACAGTTATCACAATGGCCACTCGGCGCGCTGTTAGCAGCATTCTCATAATAATTTTACTCTCAGCTCGCTGTTTCTTTTTTTGTCTGCTGTAGAAGAGTGAAAACTGTAGTTGCGCACCACGAGGTTCGAACGAAATACAATCATGGTCATTTTGTTGTTGTTATCTCTGCTGGCAGCTTGTTGGATTGTGTGATGTGCCGCATTTTTTGTTGCTATCCTCGCGTTGCTGTTGTTGCTCTTTATGATTATGAGAGGCTATCAAAACTTGACTCTTATCCAGCAACAACACTGTATTGGCACAACGCGACAAAAACAATAATCCAACGTAAACATTCGTAGTACACTGATTGTTGTAGTTGCAGAAGGGGAGGAGACCATCGAGCAACGACCGAGTCGGGTGATGTCGACAATGCCGCAATATGTACATATGTATGTACATATGTATGTGTTTGTGTGTGTGTGCCTGTCGATGAAAAATAAAATGTTGGAATATGACGGAAGATATGAGTGCTGGTTCTCGTCGTTGCCTGCCACCATTGCTACTCACTTGTTCGTTGTTGCTTTTGTTACTGTGGTGAGACGAGTAGGTATGACTGGGTGCTCTGCTTCATCATAGCGGGAATATGAGCGTTTTCATTTATGAATTATGTATTTTTATTACAAATACATATGCATTTATTGTATATACATGGAAAGGTACCCGTGCATGTAGTAGAAACACAGACACACATTAATCCCTATATATACGAGAATTTATATACCTAGTATTCATGTATGTACATCTAGACCAGCCTTACAACCTTCAAAAGGTTTCCTTTTTCTCTGCAGGCGAAACGATAAAGACCTTAGCAAAAGTAGTACTTTTTTGGTGTTCCTGACTTGTTTAATTCTTTATTTTTTCTTTAATCCGGACAAAACAAAATTTGTTTAGAATTTAAAAATGTGTACTTCATTTTATTGAGTTGCAGCATGAAGTAAAAAAATTTATATTTTGACAATGTTTTGAATTTTGATGCTTCATCGTCCGGCGTAAAGGTTTGATGGTATTTTTTGATTTAATCGTCGCACCATTGATCACCCTGTGACACTTATGTAGTTCTTTTTTCAACTTTCTTCTTTCGCTATATAGCTTATTTTTCGTTTTTGGGATAAGCAAGGGGGACGCATTTCTTCTATCTCAAATTTCAAACGTATTGAACCAACTTAACGGAGCTGTTTCACTACATTCAAATGATATTTCTTCAGGATCGAGTTTACCTTATTTAAAATTGATGCAGAATTCGAAGTTGGCAAGAATCTGAACTAAATTCTTTTTAACCAAAAGTGGACTTGACATATTTATATTTAGTGTACTTTTTTGTTCTTGCTTGAATGAAATATGAGCCAGCTCTCTTCTGATTTTTAAACACAGTTTTCGTTTGGTTATTTTTCTTGTCTGACAAGAATATACACCAATTTATCCCGGAATTTTCTTTTTGTGGATGGTTGTTTCACATTTATTTATTTAAGTTTTGAATTCAAACAAATTTGGTGAGTAGAGAGGTAGAAGATTTGCAGGAAATCGAGAAAAGGCAAGGTGTGTTATTTACCTCAGAATATGTGAGACCATTAAGGTATGCTACGCAGTTACCATTTCCCAACTTTCATGCCGAAATATTAAAAAGAATCGAAAGAAAAGTTTGAAACAAACAGCTTCACATTGCTACAATTTAGTATGGCTCTACAGAGTAATGAGCTATTCAGCTGCATGTGTAGATACTCCACAACATTTTTCCAATAAAATAAAATCATAAAATAGTTAATATGAGCAACAATGTGCGACACTGTTTAGTCCTTGCAGGAGCTGTTTGTAGTTGTTGCAGCGTGGTGACTTGAGGGCCGATAGGTGCCACCCTAAAAAGAGCAACTTGTGGTTAGGACCTGCGCAATGATGCTGTTGCTGTCTGCTCCTCTGGCTTCGCCTTTCATAAAATTCGTGTGCATAAGTTAAATCAAATTTATTTACTCCCAACACTCTTACTTAGATTTGTATTATTCGTGATTATTTTTTAAGTTCGTATTTCAAAAGGATTTATGATGGTTGCGCGACGGAAGTTTTACGAGTTGCAAGCAAAAGTAAATGTTGAAAGGTACGTAAATATTAGGGATGCCCGCTCCGGAATCGCTGCGAAAGAAATACATTGAAAATCCATTTTTATATACATAGGTACATAGTATAAGTAGAAAGCCCGACCAAGCTCCGCTGCGTCCAGTACTCATAACTCACCGAGTCAGTTTTGTATCATTATATCTCCGAAGTCAGTTGAGATATTGAGCTTAATCACAACAGTTATTGCAGCATTCCTTAGAATCTCTCGTTTAAGCCCCATCTTGTACCAACAAATTTTGGGCACACATATTGATCAATAACTCTTAAACCTGCGGAGTTATCAAAATAAAGACCATATTAAACTTTAAGTTGGGCGTCTAGTAATGTGACGGTGGAAGTGGCATTCATTTAAATTTGGTTGCTTTAGAGTGATGCGGGAACAAACAAACAGACAGACAGACAAATATTCTAAAAGCTGCTGATTTGGATTCTATTGAGTTAATAATGAGCTACCCTATCATTTTTTTTTTGTACCTATAGCTGTAGTGTTAAAACTATAAATACATTAAATTTAAATGAACTAAATTCAAGTCTTAAAGTAAAGTGACAATTGGAAAAATGGGATGACTTGCCACTTCCTAAACCTTAAATCAGATGACTTCAGCACAGCAAAATAAGGTGTAATGTAAGGTGGGTGCAATACAAAGGCATCTACTCCTTAAAAAACCAGGCTGCATATTATAGAGCGATCAATGTACATACATATGTATGTATGTACATATATACATAGGTACATACATACATTCTTATATATTAATATTTATTACATACAAAGTCAAATACATACATATGTACATAAATATGTATCTTGGCATTCAATGCTTCTGCCTTGGCTTATACACCAATCGCTAGACGCTGTTGTTGCAATGCTTTCATATTTTTGTTCTTTATGTTTTCCAATGTTCTCAAAAAAATTTTTTTTTTTTTTTGCGCCTTCATCATTTTTACTCACACCATCATATCGCACGTTGAACTCTCCTATATTCTCACTTCCCAGTTGTAGTTGTTCGTGCAACGATGATAGTCCAATGGCGGTAAAACAGGCACCAAAGCCACCATATCGCGCGTTCTCTTTCACACTCGCACACGCTGTTGCTCTGCGATTAATAATCTATCATAATTCATCCATATCATGTCTTATGGCAGGCAGCGCACAACCATTCACACGCACACTACACGACATCGTTGGCAAACAAGCAGCCTGACAGACTGGTTCCGTTTTCTTTGCATGCGCGCGCCCAACCTTCTTGCTCGTTACAATGTCAGCTGGTTGGTGGAGCAAGTAAGCAATATAGCTGCCTTCTCTTTTACAAACGCTACAACTTGTGGATTGTTGTTTCTTCTCCTTCTCCTTCTGCTTCTTCTTCTTTTTTTTTTTTTAATAATTTGCCTTATAAGATTTTTGGCTGGAGGCACACAAGCCGGCAAGAACAACAACAACAACAAGGAGCACTCGCATTCGGTGTTTCCATGCTAGCTGTTTGTTGTTTATGGCGTGCTGAGTTGTTGCTGCAATTTTGTTTGGATGCGCTTGTAGTGGTGTTTGTAGCTTGAACAGGTTGCTATTGTTTCTGTTTTGCTGTTGTTGTTGCTGTTTGTATGAATATTATGAGCTATCCATCAACATCATTGCAAAAGTTATTCGTTCGTTATTCTTGTCGCCCTGCTGCTGTGGTTTTTTCTGAATTTTTCTTCTTCTTTTTTTTGCATAACTTTCATTGCTCGCGAAAAAGGTAACTCCCACTTTCTTAATTGTTGGTCGCTTTCTTGAATTTTTGCCTTTTAGCAATTGGTTGTGCAATTTTTTCTCGTAGTTTTTTTTTTATTGCCCAATTTGATATGTACAAAGATACTTAGTATAAATCCACTAATACATAGATACATAAATATTCGTGTATCAGGTAGGCTCCACAAACCTAGGTATGACGATGTCCAAATGTGGATTCACCATTTTTTAAATTGCTCGTTTCTTATTTATTTATGTGTTTTATTGTAGAAATTTGTATCATGAAATGCTTTTTATGCACTTTGAATTTTAAACGTAAACATTTTTTCAAGTTGTTTGTGATCTATTTTGGTATACATACATACATATTTACCTTTTTCTATTTCTTAATTACCCATGTGAAACTAATCTAATTATTTGTCATAAAAGTACTGTTAAATTTTGTTTACTTTGCGCATACTAATATTGAAATAAATAACGCACGATGCCAATAAACCTGCGGTACATACATACATATGTATACAATGGTGTATATAAATGTTCGAAAACTATGTATGTACATAGTGTGTATGTACATACTAAATAAATTATATAAATATGGCCGATCACCATAGTTCAACATTGTTTTAATAAGCTCCCTGCTTTAGAATTTTTTTCAAAAACGTCTATTTCAGAATATTGTTGAAGAGAGCCCTGTCACAGAAACACCCTATATCAAAACTCCATTCAAAACGCCATATATCAGCTGAGAATTTTTATTCAGAGAGGGCGTTCTTGACACTAGTTTCGAAGGGCCTTATTGGAAGAAATTCTGAAGCAGGGTATTCTTCAAACAATTTCTGAGATAGAGCGATCTTCAAAAATATTTTGAAACAGGATGATCTAATGCTATTTCTGGGACCGCTTTCTATAGCGCCAAATAAAGCGGGTTTCTTTTCATCGGTGCATAAGGTGGTTTGTAACTTTTGGCTCGTAGAAGTGTTCTTTCCAAATTTAACTTCGACTTCCATTTCTTTTATTTTAGACTTCCATATAATGTTGTTGAAGTAAAGCCACCTTTCCTGGACTTCTAAATAAAGGTATTAACAATAAGCATTTAATAAATATATAAAATTGTTTCGATGCATTAAATCTCTTTCCTTGAGCTAATGTTATGATTTTCCACAACTCTGTCAGCGAAAGCGCCCTTTTCGTCACTTCTTGAGGGAACTCTCTTTTGATTACACATAGGTTTTAACTAAAAAAACGTTCAAGTGTTGCAAGGTAAACACATTTATTTTCTGAAATGTCCTTTTTAGGTTCCTACAGGCAGGATTGAGATGCTCTAAAGCATCACTTAGCCGGAAGAGACGATGTACAAATTCCAAAAAGAATTCCTTGAAAAATACCGAAATTTTTATAAGAAGTGATTTGAAGTCCTTTTGCAAAAGATGCATACACATTTTTAGAAACTACAACGTTTTCATTGCGGAAAATTAATATTTCTGTCTCCAGGTCGAGAATATAGCCCTTCATACATACGAGGGTAGGAATATGTAGCGACGCTGTTGAATATTCATAAAACACAAGTGCTCTCGTCGCCATCAGGTGTAATAACAACAACAATATTGTGTGCCATAAAGGCAGTATATAATAAAAATGTCTAACATTTGTTGTAATATGTGGTTGTATAAGTTGTGTAAGTTGTCAAGAGTATGGGTTAGAGTGGAGCACCAAATCCGCCACCAAACAAAACTAGACATGCTTTAACAGTGGCAGAGTTTTACACCAACAATTGATTGCACAGATAGTCTGCTGTTATGATGAATCTATTCACCACCTGTATAAGTACTTATCTTGCTAGTAAGAAGCGCAACCACTGCTACGATTCATATTTTGGATTCACTTCATAAATTTACCACACAGCCTGGCACACAACATTTCTGCAAATGACTCAAACAGCGCTATGCGAACAGGTAAATTCTGTTAACTACACGATGAGCAAACGATTTAACGAGTTGTTGTTGTTATTTCTTATTTGGCAACTTACTATGTATTTATGTAGAGAATTGCAATAACAAAATTAAATTAACAATGGTGGTGGGTGTGAGTGAAAAGTCTGTTGCTTTGCTAACTCGACTGTATGTCGAGTTGACTTGTTTGACTGCGAGCAGGAGCGTGAAGGTGAGAGCCTATATAACAGTACTCGCTAGTTACTGTGCAAACGAATGCGACAGCTGTAGTAACACGAATGGAAAAAATATGAGTACCAACAAAATATGAATTGAGCATCAAACTCGTTCATATGTTTACAGGGAATTATAGGAATAAAAATATGAAGATGGAAAAGAGCGGCATAATGATAACAACAATAACAAATAAATTAATGAATATACATACATCCAAACATATAAGCTGAGAGCTCCATATCCAATAGCCACATGCGTTGGTGTGCTCATATGCTGAGTGTGAGGCATTGGGTAAAACGAGTAAGCGAATGAGAAGAATATTATTGAAACATGCATGAAAGCAATAAGTGTGAGGTGAAAGAATATGAATAAAAATGTATGAGTGAGTGATAAGTGTGAGTAGAATGTGGAGAGTATGACAGCAATCAAATATTTTGGTGGGGCTGAGTGTTACGACGAAGTCATTTATGCTCCCCAGTTCGTGTTTGTAACCAACGAATAATTGAGAGAGCTGGAGCAGTGGGAGGAAAAGTAATAAAATTGTTGCAAAGTAATCGTTCATATGACAGAAGCAGCAGCAAATGTTTGAACAATGAGTGCTTTAACAAAGGTGAGCTGGTATGTATGCTTGTATGTGTTGGTGGTTAGCGCTCGTGTATGCATACAAACTGTGTGTACGCCACCTTGGTAGGCAGCAATAAGACTCGTTTTGGACTGATCTGCTTTGCGAAGAGGCAATAAACAGCAACAGAACTGACGAAGTCGACGTCGACGTTTGCCTCAGTGGCTTCATTTTGAACGTTCACTTTGCCTGCATATGCGGTGTAGTACATTGTGTATTTTTATTTGAGTGACTTTTTGGTCGCTCGATTATTATTGTTTGTGTCAGTGCTATTTTGACGCGCGTGCTAAACGTTTGTGCGCTGGTAGTGTGATACGGAGAGTTTATATATGTTGCATATCTCGTATACGAAAGTAGCAAAATAAAGGAAACAGAAGAGGAAGAAATATGCAATATTTAGAGACGTGGTTAACGAGTCGGGAATTGATAAGCGATTAATTTAATAAACAAATAATTAAAAACCATAATATAAGCAAACTGCAAGGGCGTCTACCAAAGAAAATAAAAATGTGAAGCAAAAAAAGTGAACTAAACTTTAAAAATAACTGAAAACATTAAGAGCGGTGACTAACAGAGAAATTAATTGCAATCGGTTGATATAAACTTTGTAACTAAAATGAGTGGCAAATATTGAATATGCTACAAAAACAAGCAAAGTAGATAAGCGTAAATTTGTGGGGAGCTAACGATTGCCGACGGAAAAAGTGAAAACAGCTAAACAGCTTTAAATTTGTACGAATACTGCTATAAAAGCGGTAGTTGATAATTTGCATAACAACTTAAAAAACAAAATAGAAACAGTCTCAGGTTTTGTACAATCAATTGCCGGTAACAGCAACAGCAGATACGTAATCAGCACGTAATTGGTTGCAACATCAGCAGCAAGCTTGAAAGTGTTCCAAAACTAGGCGCATAGAGGCACAATGTATGTATTACATGCGTAATCACCCATCCATATACAACCTACTCACATACTTGCTAATGTTTGTATTTGTATGTGTAGGCGCGTGCGTGTGTGTGTAATAGGAGTAGCGCTTTAAAGTCATACATAGGTAGGCAGCAGGAGGCGCTAGCAGCGACGCAGTCACAACACGGCAGCGACGCAATGCTAATACAATTTTTCATCATCAGCGATTGAAACAAAAAAGCACAAACAACAACAACATATACAGAAACAAGTACATGTACGCATACTTTGTACATATATGAGAACGCAGCAGGAAAAAAAAATTAATTGGAACCAACAGCGACGTACGAATTTATTGATATTACACATTATGAGCGGTGGCGAGCATTATTAAAGTTTAAATGAATATGATGATGACAGTTGATGACGGTAGCGTGTAGCGTAAACAACAAGCAACAAACCGACCGAACGACCAATTAGGCAACAGCTAACCGGTTGGCCAATACGCTTTTAAAACGGTATCATTGCAACGCCGGCGGTTAAACAAAAACGTTGAACTGATGTACGAGTAGTAATGTCTTGTTGTAAATGTATGATTTATTTGAAAATTTATAACAAATAATATTGCTACGATTTTCAAGTTACGCAAGTTGACATTTTTTTTTTAAAGAAAAACGCGTTTGAAATAATTAATGTTATGTGTGTTGTGCAACAGCAAAAGCAAGATTCAACAAACAAATCTAGAAATAAGTGATGGCCAATTTTCAATAAAAAATATTTTGCTACAAATAAATAAAAAATAAATATTCCTTTTTAAATGAAAAACCATATATCAACTGTATTGTGTGAAATGCGTAGTGATTTTAAAGATAATCATCAAGAAACGATCAATAAAATGATACAATTTGGCACCGTTAAATATGGAATCGTCAAACAGTTGAAAGATCGTGCGCGCAGCACAGAAAAAGGTGAGTGAAAAAAATTATTTTAATAAGAGTAGAATTGTGAAGAACTGAATGTGCGAAATGCAAATTTCAAAGGGTTGGACTCGAAAAAAAAAAAAAAAAAAAAAATATGTACTCTCCAGCATTTTTCTAAACATAAATTTTTGACCATAAATAATATGAAGGTTTCATCTCTCAAATGGTGGGGGTGTCAGACCAAGTTAAGATACGTTACTCAATTTTTTAAAGTCCTGTGATATGGGATTGTGTATGAACTGAATTTGGTCATTGGTGAGATCTGCTTTTGGTTAAAAAAAAGATTGTGTCGAAATTGATTAAGATAACTCAAGTTTTTCTCAAGACAGCTGGCGGGGTTTGTCTAGATACATTTTTTGTAATTTGAGTTTTTTCATGTAGCGAAGTTAACATTTACTGCCGCATAGAGGACCTTTTATTACTTTTTGCTTTCGAAAATATATTAGATTTCTAACATTTTTATACAAATTTAATAAATTGTGTTAATTCGAGTTTGGAGACAAAACAAACACCTTAAACTGATTTTTTGCAAGAAATTGCTTGAATTAAATTTTCAAAATTTGTGTTTTGGAAGGTTTCAAAATCTAAGTATTTAAGCATTTTCTTGAACATTGAATAATTTTTTTTTGAAACAGCCATTCCATTTAAAAATTTTGTGCTCTTCAAGCTCACAGAAATTAACTTTAGTTTCTAGTTATCACTTTGTTTAATTTGTTCCTATTTAGTAGATATTTGTTATTTGAATATTTAGTATTCTTATGCAGATATACATATGTATGTAAGTTTGTTATTTTTCAAGATCTTTTGTTATGTTTTAGGTTACTCTCCTTGATTACTTCCCACTTCTGTTATCTCATACATGATTTGTGATTACCTAGGACTAAATTTTTTAATGGAATAGATCCTTTTGAGCTTCGTTGTTGTTCTAGTGGTTTCTTATTCTGTTTCCGTTTGCATTGATGTTGTAGCGAATAAAAATAAAAAATTTTGGAAGTCGGTTAGCATAGTTCTTTTTTTGTTTAAATGGCTTGTTCTTTAATTTGATGGACTTTTGAGAGTTCTGACTAAGAAACATGCAATTGCAACACAATAACTCAAAACTTATTTAATAAAAAATTGCAAATTACAGCTCTACCAAAAGTTAATTCTAGAAGATCTAAGATCTTGGACTTGTCCAGTACTTGCAATAAGTCGAAAATATTTAAATTAATTAAGAGGAAAACTGATTAAAGGCTGCTAGCTTAAAACATTCCAAACTATTAAAACTTGAGTATAGTTTTTACTTAATTCAGCCTTTTCGTTGCCAATTGATTAGCATTAAGAATTAAAAATCTTTATTTTGTATAGATAGTAAAAGAAAAAACAGGGGAACTAATCACAAATAGTCAAAAGTAAAGATTTTTTTGTTTGGATTTTATAGAATGAAAGAACACAAAAATTTAAAATAATTAGTTGAAATACGTATTATGACTTCTATTTTAATAATTGATTTTTATCAATTGGGAAATAATATATATTATTGGGGAATAAATCAATTGAAAATAATAAATTAATCGCAAATTACATCAGCTTATGCCTCTCCTGCATGCCGTCGGCATTTATGATGTTGCCAAATATTTGTTTTCTAAGCGCCACAAATTTCGTCTTATTGAGTGTGAGTTCCATTTAGCTCAGAGGATAAATTACAACTTTTAATTATATTAAGCTATTTTTAACAATTTAATTGTTCAAGTTTAATGAATCTATGATTCAGATTCTTCAATAAAAACCATTCTCTCTGTTACTTTTTTTATTTGTGTAAATCCAAATTCAAACTTAATTTAAGTTTAACATTTCATATTTTGAATTAAATTAGTTTCATTGAAATTTAGTTATACGGCAAACAAAGTCTCAATATTATCACAAAGCTGCTAAAACAATTTGGCACGAAATATCAAAAACTCGTGCTAGCCATTGAATGACACCATATTCCATTAAAAAAAATAATAAATAATAAATTCTATATATGTATATATCGACAGCCACACTGCAAAACCCTGTATGTTCAAAACCAAAAAGTTTTCAGGAGAGGGAAAAAACTGTAATAATTATAACGTATGTATATGAGCGACGGTTATTTCATTTCACCACTGGAAAGAAACGGAAAGTTGTAACCCGATTTTGACTGGATTTTAATGTGCGAAATATCACGATCTATGGGAAAGGCTCAGAACCTTATTTTTGGAAAAATAGTGACTTACGGGGTTTTGCAGTGTGGCTATCGATATTTTGTGTTAGAAGAAGACGAAAATATAAAACAAAGAGGTTGGGTCTAGAAATTTACTTTTCAAATCAACAAAAACTAGATGCAAAACGCAGATACCTACAATTGTACTCGGATGAAGATACATTTGTGTATTAGAAACCACTTTAGTCATCAAGTTATTAAAATTGAGCAAACCATTGATGTTATACGAGCCACACACACATGCTGCACCTCGGTGTCGTATTTAGGGAGGGGTTTGAAGGAGTTGTAGCCCACCCGAGACCTAGCAGATACGATGAAAAGTAGCTGATGGAGTCCGAATGTCGCCGAACAATTGCATTAGAAGCTCTAAATAAGTAGCAAAGCCCACGCTTTTCAACTACTTTCCATTTAACACTTACTGTCCTCTTTGTGTGTAATACTATTACTTTTAAAACAGTTTCTGTTCTATAAAAAAAAAAAAATTTAATAAAACAAAATCATTTGAACATCCCGAAACATTCGAAAAAAATAAAGTCTCACAACGGCTTTGATACACGTGGTATATTTACATACATAGAGTATATTTACATACATAAATATATTTATACCTATGTATGTATGTATGTATGTGCCTGAGTTTCCTTTATGTTATCAAAATTTCTGGTTCATATGAGGTGACCCAGTAGCGCTCTATTGCCGATTGGTTGCTGCTATTTGGTGAGGCTGTCTGTCGGCTGAATGGCTGCCGGTTTTTTGGTTCATTGACGACATTTTTCTGCTTGTATTATTAAATTTTCATAAATATTTGGTTATTTGACTAATCACACAATGTGGCTGGCGCTTCATAAAAAAGCATAATTAAGTAACAAAATTGAATTAATAAGCAATAAAAAATATATTTCGCTATAGATGAGCATATTTTTGATTTACATAAGTAACGTCTATTGGAAAGCATTTTAATATGGTAACTGCGTAGGTACTAAAATATTGTTTTCTTAATTTATTTATTACCATAAAAAACAATTATGAAATATGAATTTTTAGTCTTTTTTATTTTACACTATTCTACAAAAATTAAGTTAAGTTAAAATTTTTCATCAATAATGAAGTAAGCAGATGTGCCACAGAGAGCTAGATGAAATTTTGGTTTCTACTACCACTCAGCTGGCATACATGAAAAGTTAAAAATCAGGTTGCGTAATGGAAGTGAGCGCCTAGTAAGAAAAATGTTATAATAACAATAGGAAAGGAGACCGAACGACAGCACAAACTTTCAGATGAACATTTTTATTGCGGGCGGGCTCGACGACACTGGCTCGACGAAAATCCTGGTTTGAAAAGTTGTCTACAGTTCATTTTGGTGTGTGAAAAGTAGGGCTGCGAAGAGGTTCAATTTCCATGTTTTTAGTAGTGTAATTATTAATCAATTGAATAGATGGTTCTTTCAATCGGTAATAAATATTTTAATTGTTTACAAAGAAAGGCAGTCAAGAATATGAAAAATAATCAAAAGTAATCAAACATTATCAAAAAAACTGTTTTTGATTAGTTGTGATTATTTGAACTTTTTTGATTAGTTTTGATTATTTTAGATTTTTTTGATTACTTTTAATTCAATTGGAAAATCAATCATTAAATGGATTTTCAGGAAAATAATCAATTAAACCTGTAATCATTACGATTAGTAATCATGATTTAACAATTCTGCTTGAAATTCGACTTTTAAAATTGCTGCTGTTGCACGGTGTAATCAACCAAATGTGCCATCACTTTCAATTTATTTTGTTATCAAATTTTAATCTAAAACTAAAAGCATTAATAAACTTGAAAATGCTGCTTGATATTTTATAATTTGTTAACGACTTTTTAAATTTGTATGTAGAAATGGTTGTCTATATAGAGATACAGTTCGTGACTTTAATGATATTTATGAATATTAAGCGGCAATATGAAGCCATAGGTAACACATATCATTATAATTTATAATAAAAAATAAAAGTTTCAATCGAACAATGAAGTTTCGTATAATTTTACTATAAAAAATTAAGTTATTTTTAGTTTTATATATTCGTGCGAACTCATTCAAGGTGTGCTAAAAGATTGCCAAAGTAATCGAAGGCACAAAACATATAAGGACTGGACGCCGGGGTTTTGAAACCGCTCGAAGGTGTGCTGAAATAAAATTTTATATCGTTTAAATTCTATAATAGAAACCGCATTAAAATAAATTTGAACGTTTACACAAAGTTCAGAAATATTAATAAAACTTTAAAAATTGTTTATAAAAATCCTCAAATTTTTTTGCACGAATTTCTGGACAATTTTGAATATTCAGCATTTTTTCGTCAAGGGTGTTGAGTGATTTCTTTCATACAACGCGTTAAGAAAAAATAAGCTTTGTATGTATTTCCTTTAGGAGCTCTGTACATAAATATACAAATGAGAATTTCCTGAACTACCGCTAAAGGTCAGATCAGCAGCCATCCATATTTCAAAACGATTTCTGCTGCGTTGCATTTGATAAATCGCCTTTGATTTATAATTGTATTGCGCGACTGCTTGAGCCATTTGAAATATGTTATAGCTCTGCTGTTTTAACTTGAAAGCACCATAGAACAATTCTTAAATGTTTATCTTTCCACTTTGTATGCTTTTTTCTCTAAAACGTATAATTAATATTAATAAAAGCATCTAATTATTAATTAGGAAAAAAAAAAAAAAATGAGTAAAATATTGTTGGTAGGTAGGTCAATGTTTTTGTTTTTGTTATTGCTGCACAATCTAATCTAATTATATATACATATATACATATGTTACTATTTGTCCACACATGCAGACATATGTACAAACAACAAACAAACTTGCTGCAAAATGTTGCTCAAATGATTTCATGATTGGCTTGCCCTTATTGTTGTTGATGTTTGTTGATGTTGCCACTTTTGTTAAATTTTTTGTTTTTGTTATTCTTCAAATACATACATACATACATACATGGCATTGCTGCGCCACTTGTGCTTTTCTTGTCCGCATCCATTTTTAGACATGATCTTTCTGTATCATTTAAAACGCTTAGTTTTCAACGTCTGGCCCACAACTGCAACTATGTTTGTATATACATATGTACATATGTATGTATGTATGTATGTATATGGCCCTATGGCTTGTGGATTTAATATAAAATGCGTTTTTCGAACTCATCATCATCGTCATTGTCAGTGGCAACGGGCTGAGTAGCCGGAATGTCTTATATTAGTCGTAGCAAATAAAACGTTTGGCGCTCAATTTTTAATCTAGAATACAAACTAACACACACTGGGCACACTTCTTGGAGATATTTTTAGTTGCGTGGAGTTTCTAGTTTTAGTTAGTGTCGCATACAACCGAATTTGTTGTTGTTGATTTTATTATATTTTATCAGCTGTAGTGATTAATTAACGCATATGTGGTCACTAAAACGCTCATAATTCATGACTTGTGTATAGGGTGCTCCATAGTCACGGGAGATAGATACAATTGTAGCTGTGTGAAGGCATTTTGATCTAATAAACCGGTTTGGTAGTTCTACGGGTGGTGTACAATATAGACTCACAGTCATTACCAAAGCTTTGACTTAGTGGTAAGGACCACGAGAGAACATGTTTGACTAATAATATTCTGAACAAAAACCCATAGAACCTAAGGCTAAATACTGCTTAACACATCTTATAATATAAATGTATGAAATACTTAATTTATTTAACATATACATATGTAGATCAATCAATTAAAGTGGGTTCTGCTAGTGCGTTTTCTTATTAATAACTTGAGAATGAACCGCAAACTGTTGTTTGAAACAAGCTTTATCAAACACACTCACTACTTCTTTTTAGGGTTTAATTGTTCATATTAAAATTCACTTGTCCATGGAACTATCTTTTTTTTCAAAGGAAAATTAAAATTAAAAAAGATTAAAATTATGTCACACAAGTCGCTAAGTGCTTACAGTTTCCATAACAATTAAAAAAACTAAAGGAATTATTTAATTTTTTAATACTGTTGAAAATCTGGCAACATTATTTTGGTATGGCACCTCAATGCACCCATTCAACTTGTGCTTATGTGTTTAAATATAAATAACTTTTTCTCATGTTTAACTAATCAAAATTTTTATTTGGTTTATTTTGTAAACATTTATTGAAGAGTGTGAAAATAATTATATTTTTTATTTCAAATTTATTTATATTTCTTCCACCTGTGCCGTTATTGGTACTTTAAGTGATAGTCAACAATGAAACTGATAGAGCGCTTTTTTTTTAACTATTTGTAAATTTATTTAAAAAGATGTATTAGAAAATATGTTAGTTAGTTTTACAATAGAAATTTGCATGAAATATTTTTTTTAATCCGAATTTGCAATCAAACAATCAAACAATTTTTCCCTTGACTTGCTTTCGCGAGACTGGCTAAAAGTTGCTTGAAACTTATCAACTGAACCTCTAGTCGAAAAATTTTATTATTTCCTCTCTGCATTAAAAAAAATGATTCCAAACAAGTAACATGAATACGAGTATGTTTAAAAAACATTGATTGAAAATTGTTTCTGCTGCCCTATGAAAAATTTTCATTTGTTGTTCACATTGTATTTTCAAACAAGACTTATAATTTTGAAAAAAAAAAAAAAAAAAAAAATGTTTTCTTTAATGTTGCTATTTTATTCACAAGTCGCTAAATGCTTACGAAAAAAATCAGTTAGTAATAATAAAATGTTGAATAGCTGTTCTATCTAGCAGTTGCGATTATTATATCAAGTACACATGAAACTTAAACACTTACACACATACATATGTATGTATGTATAAATATCGAAATGCAAATTAAATTTCGTGTTCAACTGATATGACACACTAGGGCGCGCACTTCGTAATTCTCTATTACATGTGTAAAGATCTAAGCATACGTCAATGCTATCGTTATTATATAATAAAGGCAAGTATGTATTTTATTACTGAATATTTAGTAGATATGTATGTATGTATGTTTGCCGGCTGATTATTCCGTTTTGGTGTCAAAGTCTGCTCCCTGGACTCACTGGGGTTTAATTTTATATATGTTTGCATATGAACGCTGATATAATTTACCTTCCATTCGTTTTCATGGGAATCGTAAGCATTAATTTGATTTAAGCATTTAAAAAAACAAAATGGAAATTTTGAAAGAAAATTAAATTAATTTAATCTTTCTTTTTATATTCAAATATTCTGTTTTAGTTGCGGCTTTTTATGTGTATTTTATGCGCATAGTGTAGCTCTTCAATAAATATATGTACATACATACATACATACATCTTACACTATATATTATGCATAAAGGGAATATTTCTTTCTTGTATGTATTTAATAATGTATGCCGAGGTTAGTTTGCGTTGAACCATATTATTAAAATATGCAGAAAATTCCCGATAGGGCTATTAAAACAGAACGGATGTGCAAACATTTTTAACTACATATACATATATGCACATATGTCAGTGGCGCATACAAAATTTTGTAAAAGGGGTCCAAATTTTTTTGAATAAAATTTCGGGAACATCTTTTCTCCACAGTTCCTGAAAAGTATGACTTGTTGGATTTCGAAGGGAGTGGGTTGGAACCGAAAATCACCCTCGTGTATTCCCCACTGATCTACATATCTATTTTTGTCATGACTACAGCTGTCAGGCAGTCCTCATTATCTTTTACCTGTAGACCGATCTATATTTGCTTCTTTTCATAATTACAAAAATCGGCTTAATGCTTATACAAGTATATATCATTTCATGTTCATGACAGATACAACAATAAATTGTAATATATTTAATACCATTGTTAATCCTTTTGGTTTCCTCGCAATGTGACTTTTTCAAAAATTATAAAATTTAACAAAGAAAAAAAAAATGAAAATACGGCGTATAAATAAATCAGCTACGTTTCTTCTCAACGCAAAATATGATTGCTTGAACTTTTCGCAAGTATGGAACATTGGTGCTAGAAAGCTTAGGGATTACGATGTACAAACAAAATTATGTTGATATTATACTCTGTATGACAGCAGTCAATCCAGTTAAGCCGGGTGGTGTTATTGGCGCCTCTCGGCTGGCAGTTGGAAAACAGCTAACAAACTGCAGCATACTAGCGAATATTCATGGCGACATATTCATGGATTCTATTTATCGTTAATGTTATCGAAGTTTCATTACTAACGATAATACCAAAAAGTGGGCAATTTTATACTAAAGTTGACGAAAGCTTTAAGAATATTGCTAGATACTGTATTCCAAAATCTTCGCTTTTATAATAGAAATTTTTATTTCTACAGAAATATTTGAAAGATTTCCATTCCCTGGCTACAAAAAAACCGAAATCTATTAAACCAAACACTTTATCCCTACCAACCATGGTTAACCATGGTGAAACTCTGATTCCAAAAATTCACAAATTTTTACTAACACCAACGCATATTTTTAGAATTTGTATGGAAAACGACAAGTGCCTAAAAGTATGCCTCACACTTACACGCAAAACTCTTTTCAACATGGGTAAAAAGTGAACCTCTCTGAACAAAATTACCCACTTTTTTATCCTCTTTTTTGGTAAGCGCGACTCGATGATTATCCAGATTTTTATCCGATCATGGTTGGCAGGGATATTGACTTCATATTAGGTAATTAAGACAGTATGTACCGCAGTACGTGCTTTCGCAAAATGTCTTGTAACACGATTTTTTATATCTGCAGTTCGTTTAAGATAATTAAGCAAATCACTATTAACCATGTAGATCAACAAAAGTGTGTAGGTATTGGCCATTTGGCTGATGCATATCTTGAGTAAAATGGGCTAATTTTTTCCCATGTAAACGCTTTTATACTCGTACATATGTGTACATGCATATCTATGAAATGTTAATATGTTTGTAAATTAGCTAGTAAGCATTTAAAGTTTAATTTAATAAAATGAAAGAAGCAAATAATTGGTCATTGCTAAAACAATTAATTATTTTATTCGCACAATCATTTGGCTTAAAATGATTTTCATTGTTTTTTTTTTATTCAAAAACTTTTATTGCTCTTAATAGCCAAATAAATGAAATTTAATGTAAATTTAGGCAACAAATAAATTAAAATAAGATTGTTAAAGTTGTGAAAATTACATCGATTATGTTGTTATGCACAGCCAAACATATAAGGGATTTGCTTTGGATTAGCAACCGAAAACAGGTTACAAGAGAGACATACCATCTTAAATAGTCAATAGTTTATGTTATACCTTTCATCAATAAATTACTGCTAAAGTCAATATCCGACAAGCTTCTATGCTTGAATAACTTTTTTCGAAAGTAGGTTATTTTATGTGGCGAAAATTTCGATATTCGAACTATTTTCGATATTATTTCATTGCAAATATCGATCTAATACAACTTCGATAAATTTTCGCATTTTAAATTTTTTAAAGCGCGTCTAATAAATAAAATAATTTCGGAAAAATAATAAGTTGTTCAATGCAGCGTACATTAGACAGCAATATTTTGTGTGAGTGCCAACTTTTCTCTCAACATCTTTCTACTCGAAAAATAATATTTATGTTTTTTTTGTTATCGTTTGGTCATGAAATAATTTTTTTTACAGCACTTTTGTAAATGAGTACAAAAATATGAAAAAATTGCGAATAGATTTCAGTGCTGTGTGAAGTTATTAATTTATTTAACATAATTTAATTAATGTTTTGATGGGAAAAATTAATACGCAGGGGAAATTCGTGTGAACATTAAGTGATAATAAATTTAGTACTAAATAGGTTCACTTTTTAGAGAGACAAATCGATGTGTATAGAAATTGAGTTACATATATGCCGCAACAGCTATACTTGTAATACATACATATGTACATATGCCCACTATATCAAAATAGTATTTTAATCGTTTCAAATTTTAATTACAAATACGAATATTAATTGTGTTATTAGCATTATATATTATTTTTTTGCAATTATTACTTCTATTATTATTCTAATCAACTTATTCTCATTTACAAAGTTCGCTGTCAAAGTTGCAATTTCGCACAAAAAAACTGCTGCTCATACCACAAACAGCCACACTATTCAGTTGAATTAGTGACTATATGACTTATACTGATTTATATGCAATTGTATTGTCTTATTGCAACTAGTTTGTACTCGCTTAGTTATGCTTACCCAGTCATCATTTTAATGAACGTTCGGCGATTTACCCGAGTCTTCTCTTCCACTCCAAAAATCCGATTCTATGCTTTTTAAAGCCGAATATAGTTCGACACACAGGAAGGTATTTGCCGACTATTGCTTTAGATATATGTATGTACTCGTATACAACAAAAAGAACGCATTTGCTGCAGAATACTTCGCTTAAGTTAGCCATCAAAATGTTGACTGTACAGCTCATGACACAATGTATTCATACAAAATTATTTGCATTTTTTACGGACACAAACATATAAAAATGAACGAATTGCATATTCTGCTACTCATTTAATCCTCTTCGTATGTATGTATGTAGTATTAATTATAATAGTGCATATCTCAAAAAATTCCGTAATGAGGTGACGTTTATTGCATGCAAAATTTTGTTTTTTTCGTTTAGTATTTACAATACATAGCTTACCACAGTCTAAGATACTAATTATTTATGTACGCACATGTGTATGTATGTATGTATGTATTTAAGTTTTACAAATAAGCGTGTACAACATTTTGTTAAATCATAAATAGCCCTTGATACATAAATATTCATTTAGTGTGCTTGGAATTATTCACACCAAAATTAGACTACATTAAGTCTAATAACGGACGTTTTTAAAAGGTCAATTTATTCAGAAATAGTTCCTCTTTGACTAGTGATTCATCCAGCTACTCCATTTTGGTTGTAGGCTTCATAAAATACATATATACAGCTCAAAAATGGCTATTTGGAATTTTTTATTAAAACCAAAATGTTCAAACTTGGTGTTATGAGAAGAGTACAACTTATACTTATATTATGTTCAGAATGCTGCATAAATTACTTAGTTTCGAGTCAATTACTTGAATAAAATAAAAATGAATTACTTGAATTAGTATTTAATTCATAAAAATGATAGCAGTGCTGTCAACAATAAATCTGCTTTTGTAAATGTGATGGATTTTGGAAACTTTTCAGCGGAGTTTGACTTACTTTTTTTTACAGATACGATAAAATTTCCAAGTGAATGTAAAACGAAAAAAGCAAGTTTAAATAATTATTAAAAAAAAGTCTTTGCGAATTGTTTGACTGCTTTCACATGCTCATAGAATCAATTTTTGTTTATAAATTTGCATTGCACGCCGGTGCAGTGAAATAACGCCCAAGGAAATAACGCCCATGGACGGTATTTCCCATTCAAAAAGGAAATAACGCCCATGGGCCTTATTTCCTTTTTAAATGGAAATATCGCCCACCTGCAAAAAGAAATAAAGCCCATGGCTCTTATTTCCTTTTTAAAATAGAAATAACGCCCACAGGATTTTACGCGAGCGACACGAACTTTTGATTAGCATTTTTTTCACAAATTACCCTGTGAGAAAAGAGTGGGAAACGTGGCACGCGGAAGGATATCACCGTGGCGGTAGCCACGGCTATGGCACACACCCGGAGTTGGAATGGCGTAGCCCAGGGTTATTTTTTAAAGCGCGGCCGAAGGCCGCCTACGCGGAAAGGTGTCCTGCACATAAAAAACGTGGATGGGGCCCCGAATTGGGGATCTGACCCGGGTCAATTTTCGGGTTTTCACTAATAACTTTTCACAGAAACAAAATGTTGCTTTTCCCCCTTCGGATTATAGTTACGGAGGACCTATCCACGATTTTTAAGTGCAGAACACCTTTCCGCATAGGCGGCCTTCGGCCGCGCTTCAAAAAATAACCCTGGGCTACGCCATTCCAACTCCGGGTGTGTGCCATAGCCGTGGCTACCGCCACGGTGATGTCCTTCCGCATGCCACGTTTCCCACTTTGATTAACGTGAAACTTTTGTGTAACTATTCAATAAATACAAAAAGAATTAGAATATTATTGTTTCATTAAAAAAATGAAAGAGCAATAAGGCCTTTAAGACTTTATTTCTCTTTCGAAGTGTAATAAAGCCTTTTTTGAAAAAAAGGCCTTATTTCACTTTCAATAGTGTAATAAGGCCTTAAAGGGCTTATTTCACAAGGCGCTATTGCACCCCGCCTTATAAAAACATAACAAATATGTTAAAATTTATTGAAATAAAAAAAACCATATACTTGATTCTTGAATCAGCTTGTTTTAATTCGTTTTTAACGTCCGTGGGCTTTATTTCTCTTCGAAAAAGGAAATAACACCCATCAGTAAAAGGTGATAACACCCATGGGCTTTATTTCCTTTTTAAAAAGGAAATAAGGCCCATGGGCGTAATTTCCTTTTTGAGTGGGAAATAACGCCCATGGGCGTTATTTCCTTGGGCGTTATTTCACTGCACCTTGCACGCCCATTAAGAGCCATTTATATATTCGCAAATACAATGAACTGTTTTTATTTATATACCAAATTTATTTATATCAACCATGCGTTAGCTTTAACTCGTAAAATTGTATCTGTTAATTTGCAACAAATATGAATATATGAATACTATGGATTGTTGAAAGCTGTTTGCGACATAAAAAATTAACGACCAATATTCAACAAAGCTTTTGCTCAATTAATCACATTATGAATAGTCATAATAAAAATAATTTGATTATTCAGCAAACGGAGCAATCAAACACAAATCAAGCTTATTATAATGAAAATTAATTCTTTATCCACCATTTTAATTTAATGAACTTATAATACCCTGAAATTATGTATTATGATGAGAGTAAAAGAGAACTAAATTAGAATTAGGTTGGAGATGGAATGTTGAACGCAGTCTGTATAAAGAGTATATATGAACTTTGCTTTTATTACTTAACGAGTGCACTACTGTCACCACAAAAAAGTAATGGCGGCCACTGTTTAAAGGTTATCACTTATGTGTTTGGAGAAAGCTCAATATCAACATCGAAAATCATGTCTAAAAAAAATCAAATGTTTAGATGTTTAGAGCTACCAAAATAAATCTTATACTCTTTTCTCTAATAATAATAATAATAATTCCCAACGGATAACCCACCATTCCCGCCCAACCGACACGAGGGGCGCATCCGCATAACGCACGGCTTTTTTTTTTTTAAATATATTGCCGAGTCTTTGAAAGGCAGGGGTTTGTTAAGTGTCGAGATCTAAAACTGCTCAGCTACAGAGAGAAACTCATCAGTTAAGTAACTATTGAGTAAAAATAAATATTAACCATGTGTTTAATTAAGTTATTATTGATTAAGTGAGGAAAGTATTGATATTTTAATGCTGAAAAGCGAGTCAGAAATATCAAATGTGCTGGAATGAGAGTTATAGTTATGACATAAACATCGGAAAGGCTCATTTAATTCAAAATTAGTTTTACATTGTCTCAGGAAAAGAGGTTTAAAATGTCTTGATGGCCGAAAGGGCACGTTAAAGTTCACTTCACTCAGCAGAAATGGACTAGAGACCAATCCGTTTAATAATTTAATGATAAAAATGATTCCGAGCATTTCGTTCATTATCTAACGCATTGAGACGTGGCTCTTCTTATAATCGCTAGCTCTTACTGGAATATGCGAGGGATGCGCAGAAAGCTGTATTTAATTGTTGTATGACCATTTTCATTGATATTTCGACGGAATTGCATTTTTAAGGTGTGATGAATATGAACGTAATTGCAACACGCTTTTGCAAACAGATGCACTTGTAAATATGTACATATGTATGTAGAGTGAATAATTGAAGAATCATACTGCAAGGTCTTTGTCTTTTAATTGCGCTGCTAATAAAGTCAAGAAAAATTGAACAGAAAAAAAACGACAAGTCAATATCTGTAGCTGAAGTTGTGACACCAGAAGTGACAACAATAACAAGTTGTGACTTGGAAGTGAATACTTGTACATACATACATATATACATACAAACAATTAAATAGAACAACAACTCGACAACTCGCTGAAACTTACATAAACAAAGTTAGTTGCAACTTGAAATAGCAACAAATAGTTAGCAATTGTTGGCACATTTGTTATTGCTGCCGATTGAGTTGCATACATATGTAGTATATGTATGTATGTATGAGCAGCTTAAACCAAATCAGCAAAAAACAACAATAACATAATATATACAACAACAAATGCAATGAGCATACCTTTGCAGTTTAAGCTGCTGGTATTGTTATTACTTTTTTCTTTGCTTTGTTGTTTTTCAATTATTTTTAGCTTCTTCTTTTTCTGTTTTTTTGTTGAGTTTTATTTGTTGTTGCTTAGTCTTTGCCTACGGCTGGATTAGTACAAGATATTTGTGCGATTATGGCGCGATCACGCTGTATGCCTGTTATGCGCTATGAAATGTACTGCAACCACATGCCGAAAGCCAAATGTGCGCGACAAACATGTTGCAAGGCGGACCGTATCGAGACGCGCCCGACTGTGCTGCAGTGCGGCTAATATCAACAGATAAAAAGTCTTAAGGAGCATAGGGAAACAGGTGGATATGTAGCCGCTTTGAATGTCATGGGCTGTTGCTTCTGTTTAGCTACAAACATACATACATATGAATAAGTATATAAGTAATAGAAATAGCTAATCGTTTTGGGTTTTGGAAAAAGGAAATAAGTAAAAAAGAGATATTAAAAAAATTACAAAAACTATAAATAAAAAATAATAACAACATTTCAAAGTATGTACTTCGAAAATTTTGAAATCTACGTTATCTACGAATTTTAGATTTAAAAATCATATCTAACGTTTTCTTTGTAGGATAATCTAAAATTAGTTATATCAAAAAAAAAAAAAAAAAAAAAAAATAAATATTAAAAAAAGTCAGTATTCTTGGTTTTGAATTCATATCAGCAACAAATTTTCCTAACAATAAATTTTGAAATCGTTCCTATTGTTCGATTTTTCTCGTATTGCAAAATCTGCTTAGAATTTATTTTGATAACTTTCACTAGCTCTGGCCCTTGCAGAGATATTTTATATTGAGACAAGTTTTTTCAAACTATCCCATAGTACAAAGTTTAAACTACCAACTTACATACTCGCCCCTAAAATGTCATCATACAGCAACAAACTCGACTCACAAAAACAACAATTTAATAAATATGTGAGCAAATAAATATGGCACGATTATGACAAATCAAGATGAAGAATGTTGATCAGTGAATGAAGCGCGCAGCTCATTCGGAATCGTGCACACCATTTCCATAAAAAGGAAGAATTTTTGCTCCTTCGTTGGATTCGTTTTTTTCTTTCCATCGAATATTTTCAGCTCATAGCTAAGTTGTTAGTTACACTGTGTTATTGTTGTTGTTGCTTAACTCGCTACTACTTCATTAAATGTCAAACTGCAAGTGAGCAAGAAAATGAGCTGTTAGTCATCAACTTGTTGGCTGCTGGTTTGTGAAGACCATCAAACCATCATGTCAGCCCAAAAGCTGCGCATGTGCCGCTTATACAAGTGTGGCCTAGCAGCGCAGAGGTACAGTAGGTAGCGTGCAGCTTGTAGCTTGTGTACGCCACGCTTTTCGTTTTGCCGATATTCTACGCTGAGGGACCTCATTTTCCAGCTTGTTAGGCTTTATGTCCATGGGGACACTCATTTACACCTGCTTCAACATTTTTCCTTAGCGCTAAATATTACGTTGTGCGACTTACAATTTCTCCAATGCACGTATAACTATTTATATATGTACATATGTAGATATATATATTTTTTATTTTAAACAAGTGTCCATGTTTTAATTTTTTTTTTTATCTTTTTCTTTATTCTTGTCTTCCTTCTTTGTATCCGTAGATGAAACGAGCGACCAGGAGGAGAATGGTGCTTGCTCTCCCGTCGCCAGTCAAGAAGTGGCAAACAACATAGCTAAAGCAACAACAAACACCACAGCAACAACGGATATGGTGGCCGCGCCGACAAACTGCGCAATTGGTAATGATTTGTCCATTGCCGCACAAGCGCAAGATCGCTCACAAAGCGCAACCGATGTGGCTGAAAATCATACAAAAACAGAAACTGCTGCAAGCGACATTGCAGTCACCGAAGATCACAATCACAACAACACTAGCAACAGCAATAGCAGCCTCAATAATGTGGCCATAACTGCTGGTGCATCACCAACGAGACTAGAAGAGGCGCGCGGCTCAACACCCGTGGAGCGCTTACTACAAATGACATCAATTGCCAAAGCGGCAGAGCTGGAAGTTAGTGGCGTCGGCAGCACAGCGTCAGCAATTAGCGCTGCCAACTCGCCAACGTACAACACATATCTGACTGATAAAACCGCTGTGACTAACAATAACAAATTTGGTTCACCCACACCAATGGACACCGAAGAGCAGGAACAGCCCCTCTATGCATCGGCTGGCACGATGCGCACAGCAACAGTGCAAGGTGATGGTGAGGAAGAGGACGCAGAAGAGCAGCAAGGCGTACAGGAAGCACCATCAGCAGCTGAATTAGATGTGAAGCAACCCACAAGCGAGACGGCTGCTACTTCACCATCAGCAAAGCCCAGTGGCTCCGAAGAAGCGGCAACCGAAACGGATGCTGTAATGGCCACTACTTCGGCACCACCGACACCCACCTTGAGCGCGCTTACAGCCGCTGGCGGCTTACCACAAGCGGCCGCTGCATTTGGTGCTGCCCCTGTCAATCTGGAGGCCATACAAAATATGCAAATGGCTATTGCACAATTCGCTGCCAAGACCATTGCGAATGGCGCGCAGGGTGGCGATAATGATGCGGCAATGAAACAGCTGGCATTTCTACAGCAAGCGCTCTTTAATCTACAACAACAGCAACTCTTTCAAATACAACTCATACAACAATTGCAATCGCAATTGGCCATGCATCAACCGGCAAAAGGTGCTGGCGAAGGTGAAGGCGATGTGGAGGAGATGGAGGAAGAGGTTGAAGATGGCGAAGAGGACACATATGAAGAGGAAGAACGCATTGCGGAAATGGAGTTGCGTCAGAAAGCTGAAGCGCGCATGGCTGAGGCGAAAGCGCGTCAACATCTAATCAATGCTGGAGTGCCGTTGCGCGAGGAGAAAGCGAATGGCACGCGCGCTGCCACTGCGTCAACGCCAGCCAGCGGCACAACCACCACAGAGACACTGAAACGCAAGCGCGAAGATGACAATGATGAGTTGAATGTGGCTAGTAGGCGCATGAGCTTGGATGTGAGTCAAAGCGCCGCCACCCGTCTTAAGGAGCAAATGCCGACAACATCGGATGCGCTGAGTAAATTGAAGGAGATGGAAAATATGCCACTGCCATATGGCACAGATCTCGCTTCCAGTATAATCACCAACCACGACGACTTGCCGGAACCGAATTCTTTGGAGATGTTGCAGAAGCGCGCTCAAGAAGTGCTGGACTCCGCCTCACAGGGCATACTCGCCAATAACATGGCCGATGAGTTTGCATTTGGTGACAAGAATGGCGATGGGAAGAACCGCAATGAGCCATTCTTCAAGCATCGTTGCCGTTATTGCGGCAAAGTGTTTGGCTCGGACTCGGCGCTTCAAATTCACATACGCTCACACACCGGCGAGCGCCCATTCAAATGCAACGTTTGCGGCAGTCGCTTCACCACCAAGGGCAACCTGAAGGTGCATTTCCAACGGCACGCCCACAAGTTCCCGCACGTACCAATGAATGCCACGCCCATACCAGAGCACTTGGACAAATTTCACCCACCGCTGTTGGACCAGATGTCGCCGGATAGCTCGCCAACACATACACCGGCCGCGATGCCACAGCAAATGCCACAACAAATGCCGCCTGTCTCGCTGCCAATGTCCTTTCCACCCAGCGCTGCTTTTCCCGGCTTGTCCGGACTTTATCGCCCACCAATGGAACTTTTGAAATCGTTAGGTGCAGCTGCAGGAAATGTCGGCTTTCCTAACCCATTCTTTCCACATATACCCAGCACGGCAGAGCTGCGCCCAGAGGTACCATCAACGCAAACCGCTAGCAAGGAGAAAAGTAGCGATGTTCCAACTGATTTACGCAAGTCATCGGCCTCGAATTCACCCGTGTTGACAGTGAAGACTGAGATCATGGAGGAGACAGAGGAAGACCAAGCAGATAAGCAGCCAGCGACAGAGCCAGCAGAGAAAGCGCCAGCATCAACAGCTGTGGACCCACCAACGAACGCATCACCTCCGCTAAACATCAAAATCAAGGAGGAGCGCATCGATGTCGATTTGCAAGACGAAGAGATTGAGCGTGCGAATACCCCACCGGCGCGTCTGTCGGCATCACCCGCACCCGTCACGACATCGCCCGCACAATCGTGTGCCAGCGCGCCTTTCACACCACCAACACCCACCTCAAGGCCAATAGCGCTGCCACCGGTTGTACAGCCGGCGCAGCCGCCTATTATCATGCATCCACACCCTTCACCTGGCACACACAACCATATCGATCATTTACCCACACCAGGACAGCTGCCACCTTCCCTGCATCATCGTGATGATTTCTTTGCGGATCGCTTCCCTTTGAACTTTACCAAAAACCTCTCACCGGAGCATCATTCGCCCATACGTTCACCGGCTCATTTGCAGCGTTCGCCGTTCTTCAATCCAATCAAGCACGAGATGGCGCTGCTGCCACGTCCGCATAGCAATGACAACTCATGGGAGAACTTCATTGAGGTCTCAAACACATCGGAGACGTTGAAGTTGAAGGAGCTAATGAAGAACAAGAAACTGACAGATCCCAATCAGTGCGTCGTGTGCGACCGTGTGCTGTCGTGTAAGAGCGCACTGCAAATGCATTACCGCACGCACACAGGCGAACGGCCCTTTAAGTGTCGCATCTGTGGGCGCGCTTTCACCACCAAAGGCAACCTCAAGACTCACATGGCCGTGCACAAGATTCGACCGCCCATGCGCAATTTCCATCAATGTCCTGTCTGCCACAAGAAGTACTCGAACGCGCTGGTGCTGCAGCAGCACATTCGTTTGCACACTGGCGAGCCCACCGATCTCACGCCCGAACAAATACAAGCCGCTGAAATACGCGATCCGCCGCCCTCTATGATGCCAGGTGCTTTTATGAACCCATTCGCAGCAGCCGCTTTTCACTTTGGCGCCATGCCAGGCGCAGGAGCGGCAATGGCGCATTTGGGTCCACATAACGGTACCATGGGCTCGGAGTCCTCGCAAGGTGACTTGGATGACAACATCGATTGTGGCGATGACTTTGATGATGATATCTCCTCAGAGCACATGTCCAGTGCACACGACTTGGATGTGGGCGAACGCCCACGATCCAGCGACGACTTCAAAGGTCTACTCTTCGAGCAAAAGTTACGTATAGACCCTACAGGCGTAGTGAACACCACACCGCAACGTCCGCTGTCGACGGCCAGCAACGCGAATTCAGTAAACTCTGCACCGGGCAGTCCCAACTCAGCGCCACGCCAGTGCTCCACGCGCAACAGTTCGCCCGCACGTTCCATATCTGAAGTGTCGCAAGGCGCGCTCGATCTGACGCCGCGCACCATACCGCTACCTGCAACCAACAAAAGTGGATCGCGTTCACCTGCGCGCACGTCTGCAACTCATCTAACAGCGTGCAAATCCCCAACGCCACCGCTGCGCAACACCAGCGCCAACAGCAATACCACAAGAAGTCCCAACCCAACAGTCATACAAAAATCACACACACAACTGAGTCCGCCAACAGCGCTGCCGCCAACATTGGTGCCCACATCAGCCGTTGACTGCTTGCCACCAGTGTTGCATCATCATCTGCAGCAGCAACATCAACAATTAATGCAACAACAAGCTGTAGCGGCGGCTGCGGCCCACGCGCAAGCTCAAGCGCAACATCATCACCAACAAATGCAACAACACGCCGTCGCTTTGCACGCAGAACAGCTGCGCCGTGAGCACCAAATTAAACACGAACAACAACAGGCGGCGCATCAGCAACATATGCGCCAGCAACAACAAGAATCTCATGCGTCCGCACATTCACCACATCAGCTGTCATTGCAAGCGTCACCGCATCTTGCACATCATCTGCAACAACAACAACAGCAACATCAGCATGCAGCAGCAGCAGCAGCGGCAGCGGCAGCACAACAACAATCACCAACAGGCGCGCTTCCAACGGCGGGACCACATCCACCAAATCCGTTGGTAGCAGCACGTCCACCCTTCGGCATGTTCCCCAATTTGCCACTCTTCCCGCCGGCGACAGCACAAACGATGTGCTCGGCAATGAATACGATTGCGCAATCGGTAATGCCGGCGGCACCGTTCAATCCACTTGCACTTTCCGGTGAGTTTTATAGATTTTGAAATTATTTTGATTTTCATTTAGTAACGATTTGTTGCGCATGCGCAAAACTCTTACTCTCCATAAAATCATTCTTATTAACCTCATATTTTTAATTAAAAACTCGCATGCAGCAAACTTAAATTTAAATCAATCAAATCGTCGGCAATATTTTAATGTTTTTTCATTTTTCTTTCTTTGCGAACTAAAATTGCTTTGTAGGCGTGCGAGGGAGCACCACCTGCGGCATCTGTTTCAAAACATTCCCCTGCCATTCAGCTCTAGAAATACACTATCGCAGTCACACCAAGGAGCGGCCATTCAAGTGTACGATCTGTGATCGCGGCTTTACGACAAAGGTGAGTACTGAAAACACGTTTTAAACAAAACGGAAAAAGTAGTTGGAAAAATCTTTGAATATCGCGAGAGATAGAAGATTTATAGTCTTGGTACTGGGCTAATAATTGATCCTTGATGCGGTTTTATACCATCCGCAAACCAAGCAATTTATGAATAAAGAATATTTAAGTGAGCCTTGTTCTACTTTTACTTCCACCATATCTATTTTCCTTTTATTTTTAATCATTCGACTAATTCAAACTTTGTATTTTTTTATTTTTATTTTTTATCTCTCACTCTTTGAAGGGCAACCTCAAGCAGCATATGTTGACGCATAAGATACGAGATATGGAGCAGGAAACGTTCAGGAATCGTGCAGTAAAGTATGTAAGTGTTCCAAGAATCCATTGACATTATATCACATCGATATAGTACACACATACATTTATAAAAAAACACAGACTTCTCGAATATTTTCGAAAAAAGGGCCAACTTCTCAAATTTTCGTCAGCTGTGTTTACCGTTTTGATTTAGAAACCTCTCACTACCGTGTTGCTTTTAGCAATTTAGTTGTTGCATTTAATCTCTCATACTTGATTCCTCTCCTATCCACATACATTTTTACTGTTGATCTCTAACCTAGAAGCAATCAAATGAAACAGTTTTCATATACTCCCTGCTCATTTAACCGTTTAATCGAATTTCACAACAACACACACACATGTATATATTAATAAGTATTTACAAATTCACCAAACATACTCACCTTTATATTTTTCCGTTATCTTCTTTTCACTATTTCCAGATGAGTGGCTGTAAAGATGACTATGAGTAATAAACCAATTGCAATTGCTTAGAGCAAAAATGAAGCAAATAAACTATAGTTCAAAAATACATGAATGGGTTTGCTATCTAAAAGTAACAACAAAATCTACTGTAAAAATTCAAAATCAGGCACTGCGCGCAAAATAAAATTCTATGGCGTGTTGGCAGGTGCTGCTTCTGGAGGTGATTGCTATGGATAGTTAACTTTGTTTTTGTTTCTTTTTTCTGAATAACACCCTTCTAACAAAAAAAACATAAGCATATAGTATGTGTACTTATTTATTGTGTGAACAAAGTCTTTATATTTTATACATAAACAAAAAACTTGAAAGGGACTACAAAAAAGTAAAAGCAAAAATATCAAAACGCTCAGTAATAACCACAGCGCTGAGCTTGAGCGCCTGCTTTGAAAACGAAATGAACTCGATTTGCGCTCTCAAAAAAAAATGTTCAAGCTCGTTCTTTTTCTTGAGGTTTGACTGTTGATTTCAACTTTGTGTTTACAAACTGTAAGCAGAAAGCAAAAAGATGAATGATGAAATAATCGATACGAAAAGTCATAAAATTGATTACTACTGCTGTCTGTTTTTGTAGAGCATGCGAGAAAACGAAATTAAATTAAAATGTGTAGCCAATAAAATGATTTTTATTTTCGACAAATTAAAAAAAGTTTCGTTAATATTCATAAAATAGTAAACGCTTAGAAGAGCAAAATGTCTGTTCAAATTTTTTTTCTGTTGTATAGCAGAGCTGGAAAGTAATCGACTATTATCGATGTTGTATGACTATCTATGGTATCGGTTCAAGTGTTAAATATCTTCAAACACATATCGTGATTAATGATAAACTTTTGAAAATGTGTTAATATACATATAATAAATATCTTATACGTTATTTTATGATAGTCAAAATATGGCGGTTGATAGTGTACATAAATTTTATCGATACATATCGATAGTCGATACTACCTTAGTGCCACATCTCTATTGACAGTGAACAATAAAAGCATGGCAATCATTGCAGCAGGTGCCTTGTAGCATTCTTCATTCTCATATGCCACATGCGCTCTTTAACTTTTCTACTTTTATTAACTGAATTTAATAGTTTTTTAATTTCTTAGATTTTACTTTTTTATATTTATTTATAATTGTTGTCTTATTACTACACAGGCAGCATCTGTTCAAATTTCGGACTGCTTTCGTGTTCATTTTGTGTTCCAAGCGTTGATTCATGAATACTACTTGCAGTATAGACAGACAAGTTCGAGTCTATAAATGAAATATAAACAATTGGAAGTACAGTAATAACTCAATTTGTTGAATAGAACAAACCGAAAACGATATTTTCATTAAACATGAGCTTACATAAATAAAATACAACAGTTAAAATGTATCAAAACAATTTCGAAATGATAACATGCTATGCATCCCTCTACAGGGAGCGAGTTATGTGGAGAAATACATTTCAGCTGAAAAAAATAAAAATTAAAAATCGTTGTAATTTATTAGAAAATACCAAATTGTGCAATAATAAAAATGAAAAAAAAAAAACTCAAATTAATTTGGGATAATTAAATGAAAAATAAGTATCTATATATTTATGTATGTTCATATTCATAGAAATAAATGTGTAGTAAATAAAGTGAAAAAAATGAGAAAAAAATGTATTAATAAATTTTACAAAGTACTTGTTTCCTATATCTTTAACATGTGAATAGTTCTTATTTAGTTTTTTTTTTAAATTAACTGACTAATAGATTTGTACATATATATAAAGTTAGCAAACGATTTTCATAGACTTAGAAATTACAAAAACAAAAAAATCTTAAATTTAAGTGAGAAAAACACGAATGAAAATAAATTTGTGATATTACACTAAAAAGCTATAAAGAGAATATTAGTATATAATTAGGTGAATAAAATACAGAAGATAAGAGACTAAAACACATCAATGTAATTAACTATGTAGGTATATATAAGGAATATATAATGCATACATTCACGTACGTGAGTAAAAAAAAAAGAAATTGACAATGTGTGGCGCAAATAAAATGAGAGTCATACTTCGTGAAATATACAAGAGCTTAGTATATTTCAGGGGTGGTTTTCGTTTCCTAAATTTGTCAGCGCAATGATTTTTTTTGTAATTCAAGATTTTGATTTACTAAATTTAAGACGCAAAAAAAAAAATGTTATAACAAATACATATGAATAATATAAACATTTTATATCTAGTGGATGTGTGTAATTAGTAGATATATGTATGTAAAATTAAGTTTAAGTAATTTATTAGCAATAGAAAACGATTATGTATAAGTACTTACATATGTACTAAACTAGCATATAAATATATGAGTAAATGTGTAATAATATATTAAAATAAAATTAAGTGCAAAATAAGCAGGTATAAATAAATACATACATATATTTGAATATAACTATATACAAAAATACACAAAGAAAAATTTCAAATACAAAATCACGTTTCTTTTTTTTAATTAATTTACCTTTAATGCAAAAATAATGGTAAGTACAATGTTTGATCTATATAATTCCATTTCAGTCCCTGCTCTAATTTACAGCCAATTTCACGAAAAATGTTTTATTGATAGATATTTACATTGGAATATCTCATTTGGAGGTTAGGTGTCATGACTGCAAATGTAAGAAATTAAACTTTTTACCAAAGCTCATTTGCTGCCCCCCTTTTCCTTATCTCAAAATTTTTCGGGATATGTAAAATAAATCTAAAAAGTGCATTCTATATCATCCATATTATTGGGAGATGAATACCTAAAACTTTGTCAAGATATCCTCAATTTTCTCAATTTATGATGCTTATGGAACGACGGACCAATGTGCAATCGATTCCTATTACCATCCTGAACATTATATTTTTTTCAGACGGAACTCTATTTGGCATATCTATATAATAATCTAAAATTACGAAGAATAAATGGGAAAAACTACTGCAGGTCACTGTATGTATACAAGTAAATATATGTACATATGTACATATGTATGTATATGTTTTGTATCTACAATTGTATCGATAGCAATTTTAGGCAGCTCAATTCATATTAAAGCATGATATCAAATGTAATAAATTCTTGTATGTAGGTATGTACAAAAATAAAATTGCTATCGCAGCGATTTGTTTACATTTTTATTGTTTCCTGTTAGCACACTAATCCACAACGATATAACCTCACATTTACGTGCACATGCACTACTAGGTACTTGCTTATGCATTTAGATTTTAGGCTGAGATCACGCTTGTCTGTTTTTAATTTGGGGCCAAAGGCCCCAAGAGTTGATTTTTTTGGTGCATTGCATTTTTGCAGTTTTCTATTTTAAACCCAAATTACTCCCCTTTATACAATTATCCCGATACGCCTGTGCTTTTGTGTCGCATATCGGAAACTTTGTATTCGAGATATTGAAAATGGTGTGCAAATGGTTATTGCTACACAGCCACCGAACCGATGAACCGCTGAACTGTTGAGCCGCCTCCGCGTGTATGTACATACGCAGGCGATTTAACAAACATGAACTAATACATACAAAAGTACATAGAAAAGTATTTCAAAGCTCCCAACCCAGCAATTGAATGCTAAAGCGATGGCGTGTGGAAATTGACACCGATAGATATACTCACCGATAGCACGAAAAATACTATATGAAATGTAACTGCATATAAATAAAGTTATATACATATCTATATGTGGTTTGCAAATACATACATGTTGGTTCGATCAAATTTGTTTGTTATATTCGCAACCGCAATAAAGCGCAATAGTCAACCCATGTAAGCACTACTGTAGCCCATTGCGATTTTTGATATTTTTTTTATTTTGTTGTAATTTTTGATATCATATCTAAAATTGGTGTTTAGGTCCACATATGTACATACTCACTTAACAAAAATCCGGCTTTCGTCCAATAGTGGATAGCTGATTGTTTTTATTTTTATTACACGTTCGCTTCATGAAAGTACGGCACGCGCTTAGGCAAAAAAAAAACATTTGTTGGAGCAATAAAAACAATAACAATAAAAGCTCAAAGGCTTCGCAAAATTCTATCTCTGGCTTAGTTTAGCACACAAGCATAACAATAAAATACATAAATGTGTATCTTCTCTCATTTGTGCAGAATTGTTAGCCGTATGGATCAGGGCTAGAACTAAGACGTAACGGGTGCTAGGTCTCAGAAAGTATTATAACGTCAATAACAACTACATTTTCAAGTTTCACGTGTGCGAATTTGTATCTTTGCGCTGATCCTGCACGTGATTCAGTTCTTAGTCAGCATCTGTTATGGTATTTTTTTTTTCATTGTCCTTCACGTTGAGAATCTTTGCTTGTTTGCACTATTTGAAAACCATAATTTTTGGTAATTTATGCGGACCCCTAAACTAGCGCCAATACAATTTAATGCCTAAATCTGCCCCTGTCTTACATAAACACATATCTACAAAGTAGCTAATATTCACCCACCACAAGCAGATTGATTCAAGAATTTTCATTTAAAACTTTATTTACCAAACACTTCCGTTCGACACGTGTCTTCACTTTTATGTTAAGCCCAAATCAAATAAATCGAGGTATTTCAACAAACTCTTTTGTATTTTAGTATAGACCACAATCGACACAACAACTACAAAGGTGTGAGTACACTTTGGAAGCTTATTTGTGTAATCGATATCCGGTTTTACATAGATATGTAACGGGAATTATTATTGTTAGCCATAACCTCAAGCTCCTCACACCCGGACCGTTTTCTCTCGGTCTTTCCGAGGCGGAACAGCATTAGTATTACTGTTGTAAAAAACGCATGAACCTGCATGAAAATATTCGTTCCCCCAAAACCACTCCACATAAGCCAATTATGCAGAAATTCAAGGCAATAAATATTTGTGCTTATCATAACATCAATTTATGTACATTTGAGTTGTAAAGTATTTGTTGACAAGCGTCATTAATTATACCAAATAATATTACAAAGTCTTGCTTATCCCCACTGCTCACATTCCAGCTCACCTGCGCTCACCATTACCATGACTATCAGCAGCACCACTGCCATGCTATGTCATGTCATGTCAACCGTCCGCATTTAACATATTTTGACTTCAAGCTGTCAAACCTTTTAATCGAATATTTCGAAAAAAAAAAAAAAAAAAAAACACCAGAAGCATTCTAAGAAGAAGAATGAAAGTGTAAAAATATTACAAATTAGGGGCGGCTCAACAAATTGTCTGTGCGCTGGCATAATTTCATTTATGAGCGCCGCTCTTATCAAATTGCCTGCATCAACACCAAACAGTTAATACATGTGGCGGTAACCTGAGTTGGCTAAAGATGGTGTTGTTGTCACTAGGGTTTTATAGTGGCCTTAACTGGTGGTGATGGTGATGGTGGTGGTGGCATTCATTCATTTTTATTTTGAGGCGTTGAACAACAATTGAGCATAGCTGTCATCACAAGCGCGCTTCCGCGGTATGCCGCTGCGCTTATGAACATAAATATTGGCCTTGTCGCTTGCATGTTGGTCCGTTAAACGGTAGTTTGCGTGCTGCCGTGAAGTACACGCACCCATTCGGGGTAAGTCAAAACGTCAGCTGAGTGAGAAAGGATTAAATGTGGCAAGCCGTCGGCTCGAATGTTTGAAGAAGCAAATGTAGCTGTGTGGCCCGCCAGCATGCTGGGATGTCTTCAAAATGACGGATCGAAGTTTGGCCAAGGTGAATCTTCTGTTCCTCTGAAGTTAGCGTTCCTCTGAGGACAGGCTCCCGCCCTAGGTTAAATCCTCTTTTATAATTACGAATCAGATAACGATGACTGTTCCTGTGGAAATTGAACTGTTTAAAAAATATTTGGTACTCCCGCGGATCTTGTCATAGAATTTTCTCTCTTTAGATGTTTCTCCTCCTTCTGCATCCGTAAGCAATTTCCGATGCTCTCAGGTACCAGTCGTTCTTCGGCGCTTCCACGAATAGTGACATGCCTGAAGGGCCGGTCCAGATACTTGCTTTCATTGCTCCTGGTTCCTATGTAGTATGCTTATGGTCTATAATACATATAAGTATTCAAATAAATTACAGTAAACCACAAATCTCGGCCTAATTTTTTACCTTGAAATTTAAGGTTTTAACCAAATCTGGCCCAACTACCGTCACGTCACTCTTCAGTCACTCAATGCACTTAAGACAAGCAAAGCATGTAGGGAGCTTCAGAGTGCCCCGTGTGTCATGTCTTGGTAGTTGTTTGTGTTGCTTTTGTTGCATTCAACTTGCGCCTTGGGTTTATATGGACACACCGTTTTAGCCATAATCTCTAATAGACCAATTGCGCTGTTGATGATAAACCATTTATTTTGCGTTTACTTAGAAATTGCTATTATCACAGTTGTTGTTATTGCTGTTGCGTTCCTTTTTTATTATTCGACTTACAATTTTGTTGTTACAACTACATACATACATATCTACATATCTATTGCCAGTACATTGCATTCATTTATTCATGGCTACCCTGTGGGCGTTTTGCAACTTTTGTCTCGCTACGGAGATATGTGTAAATATGTGCATTCTTATGTTGGTATGTATGTATGTATGTCTACGTAGAAAAATTGCAAAAACGGTACCTAAATGACGGACGAAGTCGCCAACCAACAGAGCGAGCACCCACCATATGGACAACGCGTCGGGAAGGAGTCATTGTAGCGGAGTCGAGACCGTATGATTGAAAAAATGAAAATTGGTGGAAGCAATGATTGCTTGGTATGGCTGGGCTGATTGGTGGGTGGGTGGTTCACTGCATCCATGCTAACTCATTGCTGATTATGGCCGTACAACAATAATGACGCTGACTGCGTTGCAGATGAAGACGAAGGTGTTGTGTTGCTGTTGATTTGTTTGAGTCTCTTGCCATGGTTGCTGCGTGCTCTACACTTTGATATGATAATCGCGATCATTCATTTGTGATGGACATTTTCACATTTTCATGTCCACTCAGCGAGTTTTCAGGCAATTTGCTGAGTGTTTAATTTTTACAGCTAAGATTACGCCAGAGGGCTGCTGGGCCAGGCATAAGTTTTTTGTAAATGCTCTTTGGGGGAAATGAATATAGCGTTTGTTATCATTATTCCAATTATAAACAATTTCGGTTGACAACCACGCCTACTTTTGATAAAATGCGCCCCAATATATTTGAAAAAGCCAAATCTGTGAAACCAAAAGAGTTGCCAGATTGAAATTTTGTAAAACGAATAGTCGATGTAAGCCACAATTAAAAATGTTGAAATTAATTGTAAAGGGGCGTGGCACAGTCCAGATATAGCATGTCCCTTTATTCTTATGAGTCTGCTATTAGCGAAGGTGTTTAATTCCGTAGTCCCACACCAGAGTATTTAGTCGCCTGCCTTTGGACGTCCTTACTCGCTTCCTCTAACAGTGCGCAAATTCTGCTTATTGTTATCATTATTACGAGCTGCAGTTATTGTACATTTCCCGCACCCATTTAGATCACAGCAAAGCCACACACTCACATACAAACACAAGTTGAATGGTGCCCCATTGCCTGTCTGCTGAATGACCGCCCAGATGAATAAATGCTACATTGCTGACTGACTTGTATATTGTTTGTTGTCAATTTTCCAAAGTTGAACGTGCATTCGGACGCTTGACTGATTGTGGGTCGTTGTGCGGGCGAGAGTATTGGTAGTATTTGATTCTCATTCAATGTTGGGTTTTGGCGCATTTTCAAACAGCGGTGGGGAAGAGGTTAAACGGAAAACAAACAAAAAAATTCTAAAATAGCAACAACAATAATTTCTCATGCGCCAAAAATCTGCAAAAACCAAAGCAATACAAAATCTACCTAAAAAAAAAATGAAATACACAAACACCAACAACTACAACAATAAGTGACCATTTAATCGCTCTGGCGCTTAGAGTCAGTTGCAGTTGAAAGCTCTTCCGTTTATGCTAAATCAAACCGTTGAAGCTTTTTTTTCTATTCATTTCATTTCGGCAAACAAAAATTACTCACAACGGAATTTTTGGCGAAATTTTTCAACGTTAACGGGCATTTTATTGTTAGACAAATTTCGTGTTTTTGGCTGCTTAGCTCGTTCGCGTACTCGTAGGTCTATGATAATTGCCGTTTTGTAAAATTTCACTCCAATTGCGAGGCTATTCATTGAAGCTGGCATTGTAATGAGGATACACATACGTATGTATGTATGCATCTGTGTTTGTCTGCATGCTAGTATGAAAGAGTTGTTGGTGGTGTGAAGGTTAGGCAAATTACATACTCCATCATGTGAATGCAGATTATTTATGGGAGTATTTTTTCAGTGGTTTTTGGAAAACTGTTCGTGGCTGCACAAATGCAGGATGACCTGAGCTTATGATTCACATCGATGGAAGTGCAAAACCGCATAGGTGGCACTATAGAAATGAAGTAAAAAATATTTGTATCTCGTCTATCTTCTTCGCAAAACTTTCCCTGCATAAATGGTAGTACCTGCCATGGACTCTTTGCGATGCTTTCAACAAGATCTGAATTATGAAATAAATATTTGAAAATTATTTTAATAAGTGAGCGAGACACCGCCAATTTTCAAAAATGACTGAGAACTTTAATTGGTTGTCCCAGTTTTAATTAACGGAAATTAAAAAAAAAAATTATTCTTTTATATGTCTCATGTACTGAAAACTCAATTTTTTTTTGTATTTTCCAAAACGCCCCATACACAAAAAGTAGGCGTGGCTATCTTCCGAATTCGCCGAATTCAAATAGAGATGGGAAATAAGGCAATTTCAATAAGATATCTCAATTCTGTGGCAGCTATCATCAAGATTTATTCATTTAAGCATTTTCATTGAAACTTTGTGTGGACAACGTTATTGAAAATGTTCGTTAAGCGCTTTTACATTTTCACCACTGATATATTTGAGTGATTTACCCATTCGAAGTATAACATAGACATCCCTGCAAGAATAAAAGGGAAAAGTTTGCTGGATTAAAATTTCCCAATATAATCTGGATATGAGATAACGAGGCTTTCATTAGATAGTACTCCCAGATATCTTGACGCGTAAAAAGACGGACCTTGTCCTTACACACTAAAACTCAAATTTAAAATTTTTGTATCCTTTTTCTATGTATAATATTTGGGAAAACCGCTTTTAATTAACTCTTCAGAAATATTTACAAACATGTTACTCATACGCCACAGCAGCCCGTATACGGTTAGAAATTTCAATCCAAATGCGGAACTTTTATCTTCTCCATAGTAGCGCGTGTTTGAATGAAAAAAATATTTCCCTTTGCTAATTTATGAAAAGTTTGGCTTTGAATTTTTTTTCGCAAAATGTAGGCCAACGAATACTAGAAGTGACATTTATCTAACTAAAACTTAATTCCTACTGGGTACTAAACATTTCACCACATAAATTTCTTTTACGTATAGATATAAATAGCACACTTACAAAGTACAATTTTAACAGGCCCAGCTTTGGGGTTCACGGCTTGATAATTCGAAAATTTGCAGTTATAAACCCAATTGCTCTAACGGTAAATTTTTTATTTGTCTGTCTGTTTGGCATTGTGGCTTGATTTCCCTTCCTGTTCTCATGCCCAACCACCTACCAGTCCAGCAGCGATTATTCCCATTCCTTCGCTATCATTCCAATGATTTTCTGTTGCTTTACAAATTCCACTGCCTGTCCGAATGAATTGGCCTGAAATTGCGAATGAAATATGCAATTATGTATTTTTGTTGAACTTTGATTTTGGCGTTCTTTGCAAAATCGGATTTTTTCCCCCAAATTGTTTTGCTTTTCATTTGTTTCTTCTTTTTTTTTCTACTTTTTTTCGGGTCTGTTTTGTTAATGATTGAGCTATTCTTTGTGAGTTTTTCTATTGTTGACGTGCAATTTGAGCTCTTCGGAATCACAAGCTCTTGTGGTTGATTTAGCTGGGACAGTGAATATGGAAATGTAAAACAAGAAGAATTAATGTAAATAGGAAGAAATTACTCGTTTGTACATGCAAGCGTGAATATAAAATTAATTTTTTTTTCAAAATTAGTATCGATATCAAATACATCAATAGTTTCTACTGTTATCGATAATTTTTGAAAAATTTATGAAAGCTCTTGACATGTGCCTCTTACATTGTGGACTACTCTGAAGTTATTTTTTCCAAAGTTATGAGCTCCGATATCGAATATATGGATAGTTTTTATGAAATTACTGGCTCCATGTAAAGTTTTCTGTAGTCAATGGTCAAGGTTGAGAAGCAAACGATGTTTCCAATATACCTAAATTTGAAATTATGTAAAAAATGTGAGCCGAAATGAGAATAAGAATTCAATCCGCAGCGGCCTGTCTTTACGGAATCGAAATCTTGGCTTTGTAGCGCAGATGCAAGTCTCCTTATTTCCATTTCCTTAGACACATACATACCTACACATAAATATATATATTCTGCTGCAACATTTCTTAACTTCCAGTTTTACTTTAAATTTCTACCTCAGCTTTAACATTTCTATAGCTTTTTATTACGTTTGTCCACTGACGCCATTGGCATTTGTTGGCATCTTATTGCATCTCTACGGCTGACTGGTGGCCAGACTGTCTGAGTTGTTGTTGTGGTTGTTGTTAGTGTGCTGCTGCAGCGATAACAAATCGCAGATACATAATTAAATTACAGCGTTTTAATTTCTGTAATTAGTCACGATTTTGCCAGTTACAAATTCAGTTTGCGTTGTTGCAAAATAAGAACTAAAACACTAACAACAATGAAAGTATAGTGTTTTTGCATATGAAGAAAGCAACAATAAAGAAGAGATATGTCAGTTCTAGCAAAATAGAATACTGATAGGCAAGAGAGGGGCTTTTGGTAGCAAAACCCTGCTGGAGAAATTAGCAAAAGTTGCCTTGGAAGAATTACGCTTACCGTGAATAAAAGTGCAGACCCGCGTGAGCTCTATTTGTACCAACCATGAGAATGGCTGCTCAATGACTTATTTCGCTACGTCTAAGAACCTATAACAGACTGCTTCCCATTTTATGAATTATATATAAAATATCAGTTGAGATATGTATGTGATGGTGAGACCCACATTGAAAAGTGTTAATTATCCTGATCTACATATTAGTCGATAAATTCGGAACAGGAATACAGAGTATCTTAGATTTCAAGTTGGATATCTAATGATGCAACAGTGCCTCTAGCCTCATTTTTACCTTCTCTGATTGACCAAAGCAGAATACAATATTTGAGTTAGTAATATTTTTATTGTTTTTATAATAATCTGGTTGCACTCTCTGAAAGAATTTAATTACTTTCGGTTGATCACTTTGCAGCCACAAAAAAAAAAAAATATTACCACCAACGTTGATTTTTATACAAACACAAACCGTTAAACGAGTCCTTAAAAAACCACAGCTCCATAAATATTGATGGATAAATAGGGAATATGCGATACTGAGTACTTGTAGATGGTGTTCAATACAATTTTATACACCTTGCTAGGACGAAACTGCAATAAAATTCAATAAATGTACGAAAATATATTTTAGACAATAAATGTTGATGATTTTCCTTAGCTTGGTGCTTCCGCTGCCTTATGTTTGTCGCCCCGCCTGACGTCTGTCATAAATCATTTGTCTGCAAGGAAGTAAACTCCCTCAACATTGATGCAAACAAACACACGTCCATACATACGTGCATACACTCATATTTTTGGGGCGGTACTAGCGATGACAATTTTTTCGAGTTTAGCCATTCCGGGATTGTGCAATGCTGCAATTTCGAGATTTTCGCATTTGCTTCATCAATTTAGGTTGAAAAAAGTGGATGTTGATTGCAGAAATATCTCACCTTAAGATATACCTATAAGGACTATGTAGATAATTGAATTTTTGATTTTAAACGCAAGTAATTTTATTATTGGGAAAGAAAAAATGATGCTCATCGAAAGAAAAACTAAGAAAAATTGCTTTAAAAATACTAAAAAAGTAATTTCATTATTAGGAAAGAAAAAATGTTGCGCGTCAAAAGAAAAAAAAATAGCACAAATCTGGTTTTTAGGAACACATTTTCCACCCCGAAAATCTCAAGATTTCTTTTCTACAATCCCGAAATTTCCGACACTATGGATTGTCATCCTTAGTATGCACCCAACAAAAAATGGCGGTTTCGGTTGTAAAAAATTAGATTTCACAGATATTCGAAAACCTCTGACTTATTCAATGTGACTGATATCATAATTCAATCCACATAAGCCTTATATAAGGTCCAATTTTTTTGGTTTCCAGCAGCTGTATTTATCAATATGTTTGATATAGTATAAGTACATACCCACACACGATATCACTTCATTTGTTCTTCGTTCACTTTTTCGCCTTTTTTGTACGATTTTCTAGTCGCGTACTTCCAACCGCATATTTCACAGCAGGATATTAGCCCTAAATTGCCCCGCAAATATGCACTTTGCAACAACAATAAAATATAGTTATGTTGCACAGTTATGTAGTCAATCGCTGCATGGGCGGGCATTTTACTTTTGTGCACAATGAAATATCATTCCTTCTCATTGTTGTTGGTTTACCAGTAACCTGTCGACGGCAATTTGAAACCTGCTGTTAAGAGCGAGTTGTCAGTGATTGCTGTTAGTAATCCATGTATGCGTGTGTTGTGTGTATCTGTGTGGCATATTTTTATTATTTTCAATTATACCGCAGTGTTGTTTGCACATATGTCGCATCTCATCATACAATTATTTGTCAACCGAACGTTTGGCTGCCTCAGCAGGCCGCTGTCAAGAGATAAAAGAAGCTTTCGATGGCATCGAAAGGGAGGGTGGCTCGGTGCACCATGCAGTATATTAGACATAAGCTCGTTGTATGACATCTATACAAATATGTACGAGTAAATCATAAACACTTACAAAACACAATCGAGCAAGCATCCGACACCACCCCTTTTGCCTGCATCGCTTTCTTTGCTCGTGTTCGTCTGTCTGTCTCAGCACTTCTGCTCATATTTGTCTACAATTCAATTAATTGTGACAAATAATTTATGAATGTGTGTGTGTGTGTGCGTGTTTGCCAGCCAAGTGTCATCAACTTGAATTCATAAACTCGGTAGCTGAAGAAAGGCTGCGGTGGTACTTTGTACAGGGACTAGCAAATCAATGTTTGTGATACAGCCCAACATGCTAGTAAATCTTTGTTGTACCAGAAATGAAATGAAAAATCCATGTTCCAACAGTAAATAAATGAAGGATATGACAAGCATTTCCAATTTGAAGGTGACACATCGCTTTTTTTGCCGGTCGCTTATTTCGGTGCTGAGGGTTTTTGCGCAAACCGACTTTCATACAGTCGCGAATATGTTGGTGTCTATATTTGCTTTCAATTCGCACCACCATCATGTTGACAGCTTTTCAATATTTTTTTTTTTTTCGCTTATTATCCTGTCTGTTATCCTCGCCTTGTCATCTTCGGGATCTTCCTTATTTGTAATGCACTCCTTTTTTTGTTGGAATGTGTGTGCGAAACCCTTTTCTTTCTCCGGCGCATATTCAATGACAAATTGTCATATGAGCGGCTTATTTTTTGAAAGATGTGTTGCCAATTCGCTTCTGGTTGTTAACAGGATTTTTAGTGCGCTGAGGAAGGGTGAAGATGACACATTTTTATGATAGGATTTATAGCGTGAAGTGTGAAATTTCCACAAAATTTACTTGTAGATGTTTATTCCTCATCTTTAACATCCATCTATCCATCTCCATATCCTACTCGTTCCCTATCCCTCCTCCTCTCACTCTCACCCGCCCTCTCACTCTCACTCTAACTCTCACTGTCACTCTTACTCTCACTCTCACTCTAACTCTCACTCTCACTCTTACTCTCACTCTCACACTAACACTCACTCTCACTCTCACTCTCACTCTTACCCTCACTCTCACTGTTACTTTTACTCTCAATCTAACTCTCACTCTCACCCTAACTCTCACTGTCACTCTTACTCTCACTCTCACTTTCCCTATCCTTCTCAGTCTCCATTTCCCTTCACTCCCATGCTCAAAATTTTGCTTAAGATTTATATAGTGTTTAAACCATCTAAGGTCTATGATTGAATAGCCTTACTGTCACCACCCACCGTCCTCCACTTCCACCACTGCTTTTATCTTCACACACACCATCATTCCATTAAGCAAGTAAGTACACGCTTTTGTGGAAAATCTCTTTATGACATATTTTGATATTTATTTATTATATTGTCATTGAGATTTGCAAACATTCTTTGCACCACAAGAGCAAAGCCGAGAGATTCATGCCACCTGCTAACAACACTCTTCATATCCTTTGGAATAAAAATCGCTAAGTATTTGCGCTTGAGGGTGAGGCTGAACTTTAAATCACCCACTAAAGTTTATAGCAAATTGTTGCATATTACAAGTGTTGCTACAACAAACAATTCCAAAACAACAAACAAAAGACAACAACAAAAACAGCAAAAGTGTCGCTGTGAAGAGCGTCACACCCCTCTACTATTTGAGGTTAAAAATGAGGTTGAGGAAATTATAAAAAGTATCAACATAACGCGTTGGAAAATTTGCAACAACAATGCAAATACATACACACATCCATATATGCATGTGTAAGTAAAGTGCACAAAAACCAAGAGGAACAATGCAAGCAAGCAAGCCTGAAGAGCATACAAAAAATGAAATGGAATTAAATGAAGACCATTTCGATTTACAATAAAAAAAGTGTTTGAACACACATATTTACTACACAATTATGAATGTATGGCTGTCACTCTAAGGACTTCGCTGGAGCGTAAATAAGTGGATTTTCAATATTTATAAATTGCTATATTAAGGATGAGCAAAGAAAAAAGTTGTTCAAATAATCAAAATTTTTAGTGAAGTGGCAGATTGAACAGATTTGGTTCGCCCAGCTTTTGTGTAAATATTTGACCAGATGCGACACAAAACTGATTTGCTCAAAATAAAAATATACATACATACATACACTAGGGTGGCGTCTGAAGATTTTAGATAGTCAGATAAAGATAACTACTGGAGCATAGTACCAGATCAGCTGAACACTCAAAGCTTGCTTCTATCGAAACTGGTCGAGACATCGAAAGTAATTTAAGACAGACAAACGTTTTTTAACTTTTCCTAGAAACATTTCGTGTTCTTATAAATTTTTCATCCAATCGTAATTTTCATACATACACATACATACATACTCGTACATATGTACATGCCAAACTACTTTCATAAAAGTTCATACACATGAAGCTCTGCTTGTCGTTGGCTACGCATTACTTTTATGGCTTTTTCTTAAATTTTTATGACACAGAATGCTCATTCAACATACGAAAAGCTTGCTGGTCCGCATGCCGACCTCTCATACAAATATCAAGTCTTCGTTGTGGATCAAAGTGGGATTTGTGCAAATGACTTATGGCGAATTGGTTTTGAAAGCATTGGAAATCCAGTGGAAAATATGACTGTGTGACCCTATCGGGCAGCAGCATCGATGTGTGTGTATGCGTGTGTGTGTGTGCAACCATACCTCCCCCTGTACATATGTTTCCTTGTATTTTGACAGCTTTCCGATATATTGGCTTAGTTTGGCAAATTTATTACCAACACACATGAACACATTCAACTGCAATATATCTATAGATTTATATATATGAATATGAGTATGAGTATGAGCATTCTTACAGACATCCATGCAAAAGTATAAATGTGTGGATATGGTTGTTAGAGGCTTTTATGCCCGACCACCCCACGAATTTGTGGCTAATGTATGGCTTTATGTTGAGGGTAAGGTAATTCAACACTGAAATATTTATAAACATTTAACTGCCTCGAGTAATATTTTTTTTTTAGTAGAAAAGCTCGAGTTATTAGTCATAGCATTGTAATACATAGAACAGTGCCGGTGAGGAGAGTGGGGTTTAACATAAAATTAGATTATGCCGAAGAAAAAAAATATTTTTCGCATGAGTGTACATTCGTGTTAATTTTCTACTGCCTTCGAAATTTATGACAATAATTTTCATTTCCATCACCTTCAAATGCACTGCAATGCATCAATTGTGAAACCGTTACTCAATATGCATCCACCACCAAATGCATAACAAATCATTGGCAAAGGAACATTCATGTGGGGCACACTCAGGTGTTGCTCGTAAGGTCTACGGTTGCAGCGAATGCATTTTCGTTTGATAAATTAGTTGCAGTTAAGAGCGCAATTTCAAGTCGGCCGAGGACAATTGAAAAAGAGTTGATATGTTAAAAAATAAAAGAGAAAAAAGAGAGACACTTTGAAAAAATGCATTTTCAAAAAGTAGAATATCGGCTGAAATGCAGAATATGAGCAGAGTGAGGGGAAGGTATTGAGAATTAATAAAGAGCATATTCAATTTCTTAAAATTTTTATTTTTTGAGTGTACTTTTCTTTCATTTCGAAAGTGACTAAAGCACTTGAACTGACAATGCCAAGCAGTTTAAAACGTTGGTCAGCTTGAGCTGACCTTTTTGAACTTCCCAGTAAGGACCCATTGGTAGCTAGCTTGCACTCATAAATTGATTTTTAAAAAGTGAGTAAACCTCAAAGGAGGGAAGATGCTTCCTTAGATACTCCGCAAGCAATGCCTTAGTAAACTGTCACGACCCCAATTCATTCCTACGCAGCGAATTTTTTTTTAGATTAACTTCCCTTACCTGACGTAGGTTTTCTTTATCACTTTCGGGGAAATATGTACATCAGAATAACCAAATGAGTCCACGTATTTTTTGCACCCCCACTAATGAGCCAAGCAAAATGCCATCAGATACAATTACAATAAAAGCTTTACCAAAATATTTTTCCAACAACAACAATCGCAAACAATCATTAATGCTTCACGGCAATCCGTAGAGCTATTAACTTCACACACACACACACACACACGCGCGAACCCCCACTCACCGAGCAAAAACAAAGACACACTTTCCATCATAAACGCTCATAAAATCAACTCAAGCATTGTAATAAGTGATTGCTGCTCTCATTTAGGCGGGTTAAATGCCATGAGCCAGTCAAGCATCCAGGCGCAAAAAAGCCACACACACGTATCTCATGGCAGCAACTCGTTAGCTCTTTAACTGCTGCTGCTGCTGCTGCCGATGCCGATGTCGCTGCTCAACTTGAAGGATGAGGTTTTCATTGCCAAGCGAATATATAAATATAAACCAATTTTCCTAATTGCCATTAGGCACTTTTTGCTGCTCAACTACTTTGCTTAATTGAGTTGGATGCTCATTAAGGTGGCGAGCGTAGAAAATGTGCTTCATTCGCTCGCCGTGCTGGGGGCTGAATACAAGAAAAAAAGATATGCCAAGAAGGTGTAAGGTGCAAATGTTTTTATTTCTTGGAAGAGGGAGAGTTTGTTCGTTCTATTAGCGGGGCTTAATGTATTTTGAGGTGACCGAAATCTTCCATGCCTGAAATGAGCAAACTCGGCTTTTTTTGTGCGGCGGGCAAGTGGCAACACATCATATTAATTTCATCAAAGAATTTTTGCGTTGTATCAAATTAACTGTTGTAATGTGCCCAAAGCAAAATTAATAAAATTCCACCTAAAATTTGGAGTACGATTAGGACAAAGGTCGCTTGGAAACCATGAGTAATGCACAAATCTAAGGCGGTATTTACAGATTAGTATTTAAAATAAATTTATCGGCAGAGTATTATAGCTTGGCCGTTCCAGTGTTCGCTGCAAATCTGTTGGGGTTCCGGTTTCGCTCAAGTCATGCAAGGTGTTTGAATTCTATTTTTGATTTCGTTTTCTTTAAACGAATCTCGGCTTTGGTTTTGAAATTTCAAAATTAAATTGGGTTTGGCTTCTCAAAATCGATTACCGATTGGTTTTTCCAAATTTTCTTAATTTATTAAATTATTATTATTATTAAATTTTGGTTTTTCAAAATTGATTTGTTGGTCAAATATTTTCGGGTTCAGTTTATGTTCGTTTTTGAAAAATAATTTCGGTTTCGTTTTTCAATATTCATAGGGTTCGGTTCCGGCTCGTTTTTCAAAATTAATTTGTTGATGAAATATTTTCGGGTTCGGTTTCGATTACCTTCATCAAAATTAAATTTCGATTTTGGTAGTTAAAATTGGTTTCGCATTCGGTTCTTCTTTCCAAATTTATACCAAGAGTCGGTAAAAATTTGTTTTAAACTACATAATTTCGGTTTAGTTTTTTAAAAATTAATTTATGTTTTCGGAATTAATTTCGTTATGGATTCCAAAATAGTTTTAAGTATTTTCGGTTTCGTTTTTTAAAATTAGTTTCGCTCTTTTGATAAAAATTTGTTTGTAGTTCGGTTCCGATTTCGGCTTCAAAATTAATTTCGGTTTCGCTTTTTAAAATTTGTTTCGATTCCACGTTTCCAAAGTGTTTCGCGTGCCAACTCGTTCTTAAGGGTTTCCCGTTTGAACAGTTCATAAAGCTACTCTTCCTCTACTTCTAAAACGTTTTATTTCTTATAGTTCAGGGGTGGATCTGAGTGTTTGTGGGGCTTATAGCTATACGGTAATTCAAGGTGTACTTCAGCCTTTTCCTTTGTAAACCGTACAGTAACCCATGCTGGGTGAAAAACTTACGAGATTCATACAGTCGCTTACAGTTCCGGCTACGCCAGTTGTCATGCAGAAGAAATAACTCTGCCATGCTCTCGCAATTGCTGGGAATTCTGAATGCGAAAACACCAATTAAACATTTTTTTTCCTACAGAAAAGGGTACTAAGAAACAAAAAAAAAAACGCAAAACGCTTGTGACTTGAAGCGATTAAAATATTATAAAAATTGCGTGTCTAAAAACATAAATATAATTCTAAATTGTCATCGCCTGCAAATATATCAATGGGCAGCAACAAATTTGCTGACAGACGGAGCTGTAAATAGTGGTGGTAATAGAGGTGCCGCTGCCGCTAGCTGGTGGTGTTGGCTAGGTCTGACAACTATTTGAAAGCTACGTACATGAAAGTATGAAAGAGCTGTCGTCGTCAATTAGCCACTGGCACAGTAGATATGTAGACAACGCTGAAGTGTTTAAACTCGAACGCAGATCATAAACTTCGTTTTCGCAGAGAAGCAAGACAAGGAGCTGACCAAAAGAGCGCTGGTGTTGCATATTTAATAACAAATAAGACACAAATGAATGCTGCTTGTTGTTGCTGTTGTTGCTGTTGGTATACGGCGCTTTGCTGATTAACAACTGGAGTCGTGAAGAAATTCGCATATTCAAATTGTTGGTAGATTTTTTATATTTTTTAAATTTATTTAACAACACTTTTTGGCGATAATTCATTCCTTTAGCGATCGTGTTGCACAAGCAATAAGGAGCTATAAAAGTAGAATAAAATAAAAACAAAAATGAAAATGAAAAAAAAAGTGCAAAAAAGGCATATGTCAACTTAATTTATATGTGACTCAATGCACGCATAACACATGACGGCGCTACCGTGGCAAAATCTTCGCTTGTTCAACTTGCGCTGCCAAGTCTGGAATTGGATCAACGTGCGAAAATTGTACGAATGCTAATAAATAAATGAATAACAAACACACACAAATAACAAATAACAAATAACGTAGTAAATAAAAGTAAAAATGAATAAAAGCAAGATGAAATGAAAAAATGTGCTGTCTCCGTGTGCGCGTTAACTCGGCTAACAAGTTAATTTATGTGTTTTAAATATGGAAATAGTTCAATACGAAATGTATGGCAGTAGCTAAATAAGCTGAGCTGAGATGTAAAAGCTTGCGGTTATGGAGATGCAGCTTAGGTATGTATGTATGTATGTGGCCCACTTGGCTCATTCGCATCGAAAGTGGTGCTTTTGTGTTTCCTCCCCGCTGGTCGTACGAAAGCGTTCCCGCAACAGTCGGGCATGAACCGCAAGGCATTACCGGAGCGTACCGAGTTCATAGCCGGCAAATGACTGTCACTTTTGAGAAGATTTCCCAAAACAGCTTCTGTGCTTTGGTATGTGTAGGTCTCCACAGCATTGGAAATTCCTTGTTATCAAGCGTGCCTTGGCGTTCCTGACTTGAAATCAAAATTCAAAAGTCAATAAACGGTCCTAAGTTTCGAGTCAGCTCATTGAGAATCGTAATGAGTTGTATGCTTAATTTTTTACCTTTGGCTAATGTTTTTTAAAAAAACCAATAGCACTTTATATGGCAGACGATAACTTTATGAAATTTATATAACACATTCGCTGCTTCAGAAGTGCAAAGTGTGTGGGGAGTTGCGATGTTTTCCTGGGTTTTATAGGATTTTCCACAAATTAAATGTTGCACGTAGCAAGTTGAAAGCAAATGTGTGTAGTGCGAGTGCTTCTGTGTGTGTGTGTGTGTATGTGTGTGTGCGACACATTAAGAGTCATGCTTCATGAACTGCAGTTCAAATGTGTTTTAATGCACACAAACAAAATTTCAAAGAAAAATCAGACAAAAAGAGCAACGCAACTCATATCACACACACACTTAATTTAGGGATAATGCATGTGGGGTGTGTGCTAATGCTCCCCAAACTTGCAAAACCCTGCCGCCATTGCACTCGTGGCAAGAGATAGCAGAAGGCTAAGCCAAATGTGTTAGGCAGCTTTTTTTTTTCTTTGTTTGGAAAATTCATTGACTCAGCTGCATTTGCACTCAAACCGCCCACAAGTAGTGCAGCAGTCGTGGTGTGCAACGCGTGAAGGTCAAAAGTTTTTCAAAAGTAGAAAAGTTGTCTTTCGAATGTGAATAAATTTAGTAGCAACTTTAGTTTGAAAGAAATTAGAAAAAATAAAATGTCAAATGGATGTACTTTAAAAAGTTGGTAGCTGTCGATGCTGATATTTTCTGCAGAAAAATAAAAAATGTCAAATATCCTTAAGTAGTGCCACTGTCAAGTACTTACAAAAGTTATGAAGCGGTATTGACGGGTGATAAGTTCTGCCGATTCCTGAGCAAAAATAGCACCCATAATTGGAATACATGCTCGATTCCCCAGAGGTATCGCTTACCACATTATTGATAATATTGATGGGAAAGGGTTACCTCATAGGGTTGCCACCTAAATCTATTACATTTATTTTTTAACACATCCACTTTTACCTAGAAAATAATTTGACGCATTTTAATGTATTGTCACAAGACAAATTTTACGGAGTTGTCAATTATTTGAAACATTTAAAAATTTCGTGACATATGGGCATCACCTCGACCCATTATATTTCCTGTTTTCCTTTCTTTTTATTTCGAAAAATCTTGTACACATTTCAAATAAATTTTGTGCATCCATAAATTATCTCCTACCTCCATCTAAGCTCTCTTTTAAAAGTGTTTGTGTTCTTCACCGAGTTGCCACTTATCTGAAATAAAAAAAAAAAAAAATATCAAATAAGATATGAAAGGTAATGTGTGCGAATATATCGAACGAATGGTATTTTACATCATATTTTACCAAAAATATTTCAAGCCTGGGTTATCTTCAACAAACTAAATTATTCATATGGCAACCTCGAAAAATTCACGCCAAAACACAAAATTTATGTTTCACAACAAATTTCTACTTTACACATTGGCTTGTTTTCTACATTACTTAATTACACATTTTGCTGAGTTTTTTAAACTAAAAAGTTTGCAAACATATTTGGCAAAATATTTTTGTTGCGAAACCTATTTGGTCCTTCATTGGAAAGTGCACTTTAGTCACATACACACCGACGCAGACAAACACTCGTATACCTACATATGTACATATGTACATATGTATACAGTTAGACACCCCCAAACAAAAGGAAAAGCGAAACAACCTTCATTACAATTGCATTATCAGCAAAGCCATAAATCCACACAACAAAAAACAATCATGAAAGCGCATGCAGAGAACAACAACAAACAAATATTAATATCAAATGAAAAGAATTTTTAAAAATGTTATTTTCAAAATGGCTGCAAAACTTTCTCAAACAAAAATTATGCAATAGTAAGGGAGAGGAGGGGGGAGCAGCGAGCGCATAAATGTTACAGCCCAACGAAGCAAACCGAGCCAAGCCATGGCATGCCAAGTCAAGTCAACCAATCAGCCAGCCACTGAGCCAGCAAGGTAGCCACGTACTCAGAAAAAGGATGAGGTCATACACACACACACACTCGCATACACACACACACATTCATAAATGCAGCTTATCCAAGTACAAGGATATCTAGCGAAAAAGCAAAACTTTCAGCAAACAATAAAATCAAAAATTTCCACTTTATAAGTTGGTGGCGAGCAAAGCAAGCAAAGGACTTATGGCCCACACACACACACACACATGTACTTACACATTCATAGAGCACCACTTAGCCAACCTGTGCCGTTTGGCGTAACCCTACGAAAATTGTTGTTGTTGCATGCACCCAGCTCATCGGTAAGTTTGAAAATTGAACGAACACGAATGTCGAGCGCAGCGCAAAAATTGCATTTGATTTATTATCCTTTACTTTGTTTTCGGATTTCTTAGTCCTTTTTTTTTGAGTAGCATGTATGTGCTACTAAGGAGCGAAGGGGGAGAGCGCCACTTTTGTTTTTCACTTGTTAGCTCCCCCTGCCGCCTGTGATTGTACGTGTAATATTTACGATATGTAACTTCACTCAGTTCACGGCTTGGGCGTGTGGCGGAGGTGGCATATCCTTGCTTTCAAGTTTTCCAAACGCCCTCTCAGCTCTCTGGTTTTACCCGCTACTTCGATTCGGCTCGTGATTTCGTTTGCTCGTTGTTAAAAGTAAAATTCCATAAATTAAACGCCGTGCGAAATAAAACTTTTCTCTCCATTGTATAAATCACAGATCTTTTTACATAAATTTATGCTTTCCATTCGACGTTGCATTTTTATATAACTTCACTCACTTACTTACTTACTTATGTACGCCTGTATGTGTGCAGGTGTGTGTGTGTGTGTGTGTGTAGGAATGAAATCTTTGTCTTTGCACATTCAATGCACAAATGTAATAAACCTGGCATATTCTCGTATGGACATATAAATAAAATAGTAAATGTAGTGTAGGTATCAGCAAGTTTGTATTTCATGTAGTCAGTCAGTCACGCATTCAGCCGCACACCGACACACTCACGCCGTGCATGTGTTAGTAACATCTTTTGCTAGAGAAAATCTTTGGAAAGTGCTTTTCAACGTTGAAACGTGCGAAATGTTTCATTGCACAGCATACGATTACTCAGCCCCCCCATCCCACTCCCAGACTCGGTCTCTTGATTTTTCATTTCTCACTAGAACCTTTTGCTAACTCAAATTGTACGCTTTAGTATTCTTAACACAAAACCCATCACTGCTCCTAATATGTCCCAGGTGAGGTGAGGTAACTGAGGGCATGTCAAGTCGGGTAATGAAGGAGTTGTAATATATCAGTATAAGGTTGCAACAACAGGAATTTATGATTTAACATTGTTGTATTAAGTGGAAGAAATAAAAAGTTTGTATTGTTAAGGATGAGATAGAAACCCCTTATCCCTCTCACTCTCACTCTCACTTTCCCTTTACCTCTGACTCTATAACTTTATGTCGTTTAGTAAAAACACTAAAAAATTTAAGCTAGTAATGATAAAACTCTAGAAATTAATACTAAGATTTATAATTTTTACAGCATTTTGTTTCGCTATTCTGAAATTTAACATCAAAATTTTTTTCTTTTTTATCCCAGCCTAATGTACTTACATGTATGTACATTAAGTAATAATAATAATAGTATGAGATTACGTATTTGCGCTAATTACGATAGCCAGTCAGGAGACCCAAACTGAAAACCACCCAGCACAATACCAACAACATTCATAAAATATCCATAGCGATCGGATTAAGATAGTTTAGATGCTTGAATTACAAAATTTTCAAAATAAAATTTATTTCTCACTATCGGCAGTAAATCTCAATTTATAGCGCGAGCGTTTTTGGTTACAGCATTTAATGGCAGCGTTGTTGTTGTTTCTTATTGACGAATTTGGCGGGTAAATCCATTGACTTCTTGATACAGTTCATCATAGATTTAGTGAGTTGAAGAAGGAATGCCTAGTTTGAAGTCGGTTTTGAAGCCACCTTGGAGAGGTTCTTAAATTTTGTGTTCCGTATAGCTAAGACGTCGTTCAAATCATATAATCCAGTACGCGCATTCGCTTAGATCATGGGTTCATATGCATGTGCAGCACCTTCCTTATCAATATTTCTTGTCAACTAATTTATTTCTTTACGAAAATGTCTCCAGGATGACGCGATGAAAAGGGCGATGAGAAGAGTGCCTGCGTTCACTAAACGTGTCATTTACAGTGATTCAATATCGTCTTTAATAGGGTAAAAATAAAAAATAATTAAATGAGTGACCAGTAAAGACTTTCCTTGATAGTCGAACTAAATTCGTATACTCACTTTTTGCCCGTGAAATGCTCGGAAAAACAGCTCAAGATCAAATTTTATTTTGTTTCAAGTGAACCATAAGCGAAGCAAATTGATACCGAACCACAGAATCCAATACTCGTAGGCGCGCTACATACATATATGGCTAGCTTGTTTATGTTGAGTACTCTCTTTTTGCTGCACACAGAATGCCCGTAAAAGCGAACACTATGCCAGTCGAAATATTTTTTTTTTTTTTTTTTTTTTTTTTTTTGCCCAACGGATTATTACCCACCATATCCCGCCCGACCGGCGCGAGGGGCGCATCCGCATGACGCGCGGATTGTTCTTTCGTGCCGAGTCTTTGAAAGGCTTTGGTTTGTTAATCGTCGAGATCTAAAACTGCTCAGCTACAGAGAAAACCTCATCAGCTAAGTACAAAAGATTCCACAATTAATAAATAATTAGTTGACAGCGAAAAGTTATTGTTAAGAATAAAGATAAGAATCAAAGGATATGAAAAAAAAAGTTGTTGCTATGTATTCAGGATAGAAAGAATTGACTTTTTTATGCTGTATAGTGAGTCTGAGATATCAAACGTACCAGAATGAGAATTATAATCTTGACACAAACAACGAAAAGGCTCATTTAATTCAAAATTAGTTCGGCACTGTTTCAAGATAAGTGGTTTAAAATGTCTTGATGGACGAGAAGGTACATTGAAGTTCACTTCGCTCAAAAGAAACGGGCTTACGATTGAACCATTTAGTAATTTAATCATGAAGACAATTCCAAGCATTTCCCTCCGACTAGAAAGGCTGTGAAGATTAATTAGTTTTAAGCGACTCGTATAAGATGGCAAATTATACAAGGGATCCCAGTGAAGATCTCTTAAGGCAAATAGTAAAAATTGTTTTTGAACTGATTCTAAGCGATCCACGTGGACCTGGTAACGCGGGTTCCAAATAATAGAACCGTATTCAAGTATCGGTCTGACTAATGTAGTAAAGAGAGTTTTAGTTACATAAGGGTCGCTAAATTCTTTAGACCATCGTTTAACAAATGCTAGAACGCCTCTAGCTTTATTGACTGTTACGTTAATGTGGCAGTTGAAATTGAGTTTGTAATCCATAGTAACCCCAAGGTCAACAAAATCATACATTTGCTCAAGACTATAATTGTTAATTGTATAGGAAGCTGGCTGTGAAATTCCTCTCGAAAAACGCATGTATTTACATTTCTTTAGATTAAGCGGCATATAATTTAAATCGCACCAAGTAACTAGTGTATTTAGGTCTGATTGAAGCTTATTGCTATCTTCGGGTGATGCGAATGACATGAAAAGCTTTACATCGTCGGCATACATTAACATTTTCGAAAATTCTATTACTGTAGAAATGTCATTTATAAACAACAAGAACAGAATCGGGCCCAGATGGCTTCCTTGAGGAACTCCAGAGGAGACACTAATAACATCGGATTCACAGTTTTTAAACACTACTTTTTGTGTTCTGTCACTGAGGTAAGAGGAGATCCAGCGATTGAGACCCGGCTGGAAACCCAGCTGATCTAGTTTATGAATAAGTAACGAGTGACACACTTTATCGAAAGCTTTGCTGAAATCAGTATAAATAACGTCGGTGTGCAGATTTTTTCTAAAGCCATTTGAGACATGATTTGTAAATTCAAGTAAGTTTGTAACGGTGGACTTTCCCTTACAGAACCCGTGTTGACAGTCAGAAATCAAGGCAGAGATAGGATTCGTAAGCTGATTGGTAACAATAGCTTCAAACACTTTTGGGATGGCAGACAGCTTTGCTATGCCACGATAGTTCTCAATAGAAGCCTTGCTTCCGCTTTTGTGAAGCGGTAGAAGAAACGACTCTTTCCATGCTGTTGGAAAAACACCACACTTTAGTGACAGATTGAACAAGTTGGTAAGGGGTTTGTAAATATTGTTAGCGCACTTCTTCAAGAAGCATGTAGGAATCCTATCAGGACCACATTTAGAAGATTCTTTCAAGGTTTTCAGACAAACAAGAACATCATTGGCGCATATAGTTGGACAATTAATTAAATTGTTCCCATGTAGCTCATAGGGATAATTTAGAAAGTCAGAATTGGTGACGGCAGAATAGTTAGAAGTGAAAAATTGCGCAAAGAAATTAGCAATATCTTGATTATCGCTAGATAAAATGTCTTTATATTTCATGGCTGAGGGAAATCCCACTACTTTCCGTTTAGAATTTACGAAATCATAAAATGACTTCGGATTGCGAATAATGTCTCTCTTTGTTTTAGAGATATAGGCTTTATAGCACTTTTTATTTAAGTCGATGTACCTCTTACGTAGACCAGAATACAACAAGTAGTGTTTGTTTAACCCCGATTTCTTAAATAATTTGAAAGAACGCGTTTTTCTATTTTTCAGCATCATAAGCTCTTTAGTAAACCAAGATTGCGTTGGATGATCATATGTTATTTTACGTTTAGGAACAATCTTCTCAAATAAGTTGTAAATAGTTTGATTAAAATGCAAAACGTTTGAATCGATATCGCCACACAGCTCAGGCCAAGTTAATTTAGACAGTTCTTTATTTAATTTCTTATAGTTGGCTTTTGAGAAATTAAAATCAAAGTTACAACTTGAGCAGCCTTGTGTACAATGGCCATTACTTAAGGTTTCGTGAAATATTTCCATAGAAGGGTGGTAGACGTCTTCTGGTAAAACCAGCGGATCGCCACGACTTACAGAAAATTTATTTTTATCATCGACAAAAACTAAATCTAAGACTTTGCCAAACTTGTTTGCTGTAACGTTTATTTGATTAAGACAGAGATCGGAAATTCCATCTAAAAAGTCATTTGGAATAATATTTCCATCGACTATTTTCCACGATATATGAGGTAGGTTAAAATCACCCAAAACAATCATGGAGTCAGAATCTTTAGTCAAAAAGTGAACCGTTTTGAGCAAAGAGATAAGTTGTATGTACAAAGCGAGATCAGATGCTGGTGGGATGTAACAAACAAATAAGTACATGGAGACATTTGCTAGCTGAATGCGGATGCATTTGAACTCAATGGAATCAATGTTAGGTAAATCAACCTCCTCTGAAGGTATGGAGGAATGAACTGCAAGTAAAACTCCACCCCCGACCCTGTTCAAGCGATCATTTCTATAAACTTGAAATTCGTTGCAAAAAAATTCAGAGTTGAAAACATGAGGTTTTAGCCAAGTTTCAGTAAAAGCAATTACGTTATAGTTACAACAGAAAGATTTCAAATAAAGATCGGTTAATTTGGTATTCAAACCTCTGACATTTTGATAAAAGATAGTCATGGTCTTAGTACTCAGTTTTTTGGCTCAACGTTATCACGAGAGATTGTTGCTACATTTTGAACATTTCTATTTGGTCTGTATTCAAACTCCCGCACAAGAGCACCGGGGGGCCAAAAAGAACTATCCAAAAGAGCGTCGAAATCTTTTCCAGCGACATCAATTCTAAATGAAGACATATTTCTCTGATACGTGAAATTAAACTTTTTAATAGTCAAGTTACGATCTTTTACCTTAGTCGAAATATGGTACATTAAATCTTCTTCTGTAGTGTCAGGATGGAACCTAGACACAAAAATAGATTTTTTGCGAGGGACCACAACCAGCTTCCTAGCAATTGGTTCAGACTCAATTGCAATTGCAGGAGGATCCGGATTTTTTTTAGCGGAGGACTTTGGAGGGTTCTTGGAAGTTGCTCGAACAGAGAATCAATTTGGCAAAGAAGTGCCAGTTTGTTGTCCTTTATCCACTAAAGATCTGAGCGCTGTTCCGGCTCGGCAAATTCTTTCGGCTACCAAAAAAGAAGAAGAAAATTGTGACCACCATTTTTACCGCATGAACACACTGTACATAGCAATCGGCACAGTTGACCGTTTGCTAGTTGCTGGTTGACGATGGCACCAGTGATGATGTGTGAAGGCCGATATGTCACTTCTCTTGAAACACATCCTGTTTGAGTTACGGTCATTTGATGCACTGTGCATGTATGTAGACACTGGAAGTGTGTGTGTGTGTGTGTGCTGAGTTTGTGTGCCATCACTTTTTTTATAGCCACAAATATTTAGGTAAAATACATAAACAACCTCAACCATAAATTCAATCCCGCCATTGCTCATCCAACACCTGATGACATTAATATCAATTTTATTTTTATTTATTTTTATCCTGTTTGTGTGTCCTTTTTTATTTTTATTACAATACCAAATCAAGTATTTATGTATGCCTATACATATGTGAGTAGTAAAAAACCTTTAACTAAAACTGAGTTAGAAAATGAGTTAGAATTAATTTTGTTTTAATATGCTGACAGCGGTGGCGTTCATGGTGCGCCGCTCACGATGTTTGAGGATAGAAACTAGGCGAGGACGATGATGTCGGGACTGTTGCTATATGTATGTATATAGCGCTCGACGGGCATAACATTTTTGTTTTGTTTTTGTTGTTTTGGCATTTATTACTTTTCTATTGACTGTTGCGCCTAAAGACACGACTCTAAGACAAACATATGTTCATTATCACAGCGATTTTAATGAGTTTTCAAATTAGCAAAAAAAAAATTACATAAAATAAATCAAATGCGCATACAAAGAGACATAAAGGTACATATAGTGTTTTTCAACAAATATATAAAGCGTATAATAGTGGCTACCCACCAAAAAAATACGCCATGTCCCAACATGAACAAATGTAGTAGCAACGCAGAAGAGTAACGCTGAAGTAAATGTCATAAAATTGATAAGCGACTTTGTTTGAGAAATGTGCAGTCGCCCCTGGGTCTTTAAAGTCAGTACAATGGTTAATGGAGTTAAAAAAAGTAAAGGAAGGATGATGGCATGCACAAAAACATTCCCCTAACAGCCTGTTCAGTACTTCATTGTGCTAATTTTGGAACTTCAGGTATTTGAACCTGACCCTCCAGTGTTACAAATTTCAGTCTAAATTGAGCTGCAACATTTTTTGGTGGCTATTTAGTCCTATATAAATTTTATAGACTCAGCACAATCTATTAATGACTATTTTAATTTTACCTACGCGGATAGCTATATCTATAAATATGTTACCATGAGCGTAGCGAGCACCAAAATTAATAGGACTTTAGAGCGGAAGAAGAATTTATGCAACCAAAGATTCCAGAAATAATAAAACATATGCAAATCAGATCTTTTTGTCTAGCCCAGTCGCCAGCTAGGTTTATCTCACATGATTCAAAACTCGATGGAACTGCATAATTAAAAATAGCGCTCGTTCCCCCTACACCCCAACAAGCTACGCCCATGTGAGCAGGTATTATCTTCATATACATATAAAAATCTCGTCCACGACATTTTTATTTTGTCTTTGTGAATGTTTTCTAAGTGTTAATGTTGGTAAACATGGCTTGTTTTTCTGCTATAAAATTTTGTTATTTTCTTAAGTAAACTACACCGCCCCCTCCACTTTTCATTGCTTTGCTTTAGTTATTTGTGTATACTTATTTATTCCTTCATTAGTTACTCATACCTAAATTTTATGTTATTTTAATTGTTGAAAAGTAATTATTTGATTATTATCAAATTAATTGCCGCCAGTTTGTAATGAGAAAGTGATTTGGTCTATGATTTTAGTCTTCATACTTCGCTCCAGTAAGCTTTGGTCTCATAAAAACTTCAAACTCGGTCGCAGCTCATTTTGTAATACACTACAGTGGAGCGTTGATGTAAGTACCTGCAATTTAGTGGGCAATTGTGAATACATGTGCAAAATGTTAGCGAAAATGTTTAACTACCTTAAAGTTGGATTTAAGTAACATTACATAGTCGCCGCTAGTCGTAGTTTGTCTCTTCTAACTCTTCAAAACTTTGTTCATGTTTGGTTCCAGTGCTGTCATTGCTACATATATCGAGGTTCTACAGTAATAAAATTAATGAGTTTTTCAATGTATTGAACTAATGGCTTATTTATAGTGAGATATCTTTTAAAATGTCGTTTGAGTTGAATTTGTCTGATAAACAAACTAAAGAAATTGATTGCCTTCATCTTAATATTTGACAGACTTAATTACTTTTTTTATAATTCCTGGATGGCAAAGCAAACGGCAGACAAAGTCTTCCAGATACTGTATCATTTGCTCCTTCTTTCCGCTGTGTTCACTCTCTCTCTCTGAAACCCAAACATTTCGTAAATTCAACCTGCGATTTTAGTCGCTTAAGTAATAATTAAGTAATTTATAAGGAAACTCTTACTATCGGTCATTTTAAACCTTTCTTAGTATAAATCATATGCGGTCCAAATATTTATTTTCTAAACTCCCTTACGTGGCGCCTGTTGGATGACCACATGGAAGCTTCCACGCCTATTTTACGCCATCGTCCACACCTCCCACATTACGAATTTATCGCACAATCTCTTTCTGCTAATAAACCTATATTTTATACTGCAAATACGAACATAAAATATAAATAAGTGAGAAATAAGCTATTAGAATGCAAAAAGCATAGAACTGCAAAAAATATTTTAAAAAGAAAAATTATTCTCATAATAAGTTGTCAGTAACTTTAACACATTATTTATTTCTTTTTTGTAATTTATCGTGCTGTAGCGTTCACCAGCGCACTAAGAACACCTCAAGAGGCAAAATCCAACAACAATAAAGCAAAAGAATATTAACAAGACCCATTAGGTGTAGAAAATATGACTCTCAACCAATTTGAGTATCTAATGTCAACACCACCAGCGAACATTTCTTGTCCACGTTCACATTCGCGTCAAAATCACGAACACCGGCAACACCATAGCCCACCGCCACCATCACCACCATGTCCAGTGTGGTAGTCAGCAGTCGCCATAGCCGCTTGCCGTTGCCAGTTCTGCCTAATAAAAAAAAAAAATTTCCCAGCACGTTCGAGGCGGCGTAAACTCATTAATAAAGTCAATTGCCCGCTTGTCGCTCAGTTGTTTTGGTATGAAATTAATTTTATTAAATGTCCAAAAGCGCAAGTATTAGTTAAATAATTACACATCAAAAATTAACTATGCAAGTAAATATGTATAAAGTTTGAATTAAAAATTAATTGTGAAGATTAGGGCTACAAACCGGGTTGGAACCGACCCGAGGAGGTGCCAATATTTGTTAATTATACTCCATTAAATGAGTAAGTCTTATAGCCTATTTCTTAAAAGTCCATTTCAGGACCATCCCAAAGTAGGCCCGAAAATGTCCCGAAAACAATCAAGAATGTTTCGAAAAACAAAAATCCGAAATGAAACTGAAAGAGGCCCGAAATGATGCCGAAGTATTACCAAAAAGTCCAAATTATACCGAAAAAAATCCAGAAATGATCACAGAAAGTCTCCAAAGGGTTCAGTAAAAATCTCGAAATTATCCTGAAAAGGTCCCGGAAACAATTCCAGTAGTGCTGAGAGGACCGAAATTGTTCTGAAGAAATTAAGAAAAGAATTACGAAAGAGTCTCGAAACAATCCCCAAGAAATCTCGAAAATCATTCCAAAATGATCTGAAACCTGCTACAAATATGTACCTGTTTCCTAAAAGCAATGCTATGTATCACCTAAATTCCACTGCAATTTTTATTTCTTTCCATCATTAAAAAATTCGACTCGAAACAAAAAAATTCCAAACTTTCCATCGCCGCCCAAGAAGTTAACTTCAAAAATAATAATCGGTAGTTTATTCAAAACACTACCAACAGATGTGCTCCCATTTATTTTTGGGAGTCGGATCTGCTAAAATCAATTATCGACTGAGAGCAAGAGTTTGACACCCTAATGTACAAACCCTAAACATATTCATTGCTATCGAACGTTTAATTTCGGCTCAAATCAATTTACGATGGAAAGCCCCGGTAGTCAATAATTTATTACTATCTGCATACATTTCTATGTTCTTGTTGTATTTACCAGTTATGTTGGTGTGTTTATGAGCACAAAGTCAGCGCACTTTTGAGCCACAAGCTGGCAATTACAATTTTCTATCATAAATATCGTGGAGAACGTGATAGAATTTGATTTTAAAGAAAGTTTTGCTATTAGTGTTCGCTTTGTTTTTTTATTTTCAGTTCAACTGGTTTCGGAGATATACGAATTAAATTTGGACTGAGTCACTTTAAAGTTCTGAGGGGCAGCAAAGCGTTGCCTGGTTTTCCAATTTCTTAATATAAATTTAATATTAAAATTTCTCACATAAATCAAATGTCTAACTGCATCGAATCTCTTTAATTTGTCTTTATGCATATAGATACTCATACCTTCCTAATCCTGCAATCCTCCTAAAATTACATATGTATTACAATTTAATTGCAAAAAGGCTTAATTTATTGCCAGCGTGAAATTTTCAATTTTTCCAACAACTTAATCAGCGCATCATTCGACACTTTTCTATTTTCAATGCGCAACAACAAAACATTTAATATACAGTTTATGTGTGTGTGTGTGCGTTTGTCATGCGAAAATTAAATATTCAAAATTCAAAGGCTATAAAAAGAAAATAATAAATATTGTGGAACGAATTTAACTGGCTGAGGCGCAGCAGCGCATAGAGCGAGACCGTCATTCTACGGCATACCAATATTTGCATAAATTAGTTCCACCGTTAAGCATCACGTGCAAGGAGTGATCATAGAACAATACTGTGACTATCCTATTTTGAATAGATAAAGGGGCGAAAAAGCAAATATTATTTGTTGGTATGCTGTAGCAGTAGCGAAATGCAATAACAAACACTGACACACACACACACACATTCATTTGCGAAAGCATCATTTTTTCGCCGCATTTAAGGGTAAACGTTGATGTGATGGCATAAAATTAATAAACCTTTTGCGCGATAGCATGCAAATGCAACCCCCTTTCAAACGCATAGACGTACATACGAGGGAGACTTGCAAGGATGTCGTTTGATTAGCCCATAAGCGCAGCAACAGCAGCAGCATTCGCAATCTTTTACTTGTCGTCTCGTCTCTGCTCACTTCACTCCTCTGCTGTGCGCTTACTTTGTATGTATGCATGCGTGTGGTTGTAATATGCACCCTGTAGGAAAACATACATTGGTGTGGAACGCGCGTTCTTGGTGAGATTTAGCAACTCCACTGGGTTCACTTACATTTCGTTAGTATGCAGTGGCAACTTCTGCACGTCGGTCTAGGTGGAAGTTGTAAAACGATGTTTAGGTACTTCTTTTATAGCGCCATATTATTTTACACAATTAATTATGGGTCCGACCTTAGTAAAAAAAAGATCATTAACATTATAAAAGTCTTCGTCGCTCTATCTCAAAGAAATTTGCTCCTGTAAAAACTAACTAGTTCTATACATGACTTATAATAGGGTTCATAAAATCTTAAAACTTGATGTGAGACCTAGATTAGTAGATGGAACACTCTATCATGACAGAGTGGCTTGAAACCTACGAAAGTGAAGTAAACTGTCGCCAATTCTTTTGTGGAGAATTTCATTTTCGAAAAACCATAAAGAGCTAAATTTTTTACTTCCTACAAAATCTGGACTAATGTGATTCTTTGGTAATTCATACGAAGATCTATAACTTTTAATTAATTGTTTTTCGCGCGGTCTTTTCTAAAAGCTTACATGCCTCTTTCATGGTTACACAGCTTCGAGCTATTAAACTATGAACCTATGGACGTTCCATTTATGCTGTAACTAACTACTTTGCTTCACTGCAGCGCTCATTCTGAGTCGAAAAATTTTGATTTTTAATTTCCCTGCAGGGTAGTTAGCGCGGGCTAGCGTGACCAATTAACTTGATTGTAAAATTGGTATTAAAAGTACTAATACAGTGAGAACACAGAATAAGACGTCAGCGGCGGGGTATGGGAACGAGAACAACAAAATTACAATAAATGATGTGCGCTATGACAGGAATATTAAAAAGCTGCTACGCTATTATTTGGCATGCCATTCATACAAAATTACTCGCATGCAACAAAGGTCGCAGTTATTGGGAGACAGCGCCATTAGCCGACTAAACTGTATGTATGTATGTATTAGTGTGTATGTATGTCAGTTGGTGGTTTGGCTTGGCATCTAAGCGCATGCGAATTAATGTCACACTGATTCGATTATAAAATATATTTTTTTATTTTGTTCGCAATTTATTACATTCTCCATCAGTTTTTCGCCCTTCTTGCTGGCCACGCTCATCCACTACGCCATTTTGTTTGTTATTACAAGGACAAAAACAATTTTCCATTTTATGCAGTGAACAATGTAAATATGACAAATTTCAACGGATATTTGTAAGGCACGACTTGCCTGGGAGGCGGCAAAGTAGAGAAGAAGTGCATTTACATATGTATAAACATTAGAGTGCCTTATTGTCCATATTAAAAAATAAATTCCTCTTTCTATTGCTAAGATCAATGAAAAAAAAAAAATATATATAAAAGTATACACACCTTCATCAAACTAAATTAATTTGAGTTACAAAACTTCAACGCATTAAAAAGTCAACACGAATGAGCAGCCATAAACATAATTGCATTTAAATAAATGGTGTTTAAGCTTTTAACAGCTTTGGAGTAATAAAAAAATTGACAATTTAATGTGAAGTCAATTGAAGTCACGCAAATCTAAAATTTTTTTTTTTCTAATTTAAATGCGTTTCAAGAACCTTTGCACATAAAATCTCCCAACTTACATAAGCGCATATGAAGCGATAAAAATTAATTTTATGAGCATTTGTATATTTTATTAGTAACTTTAATGGCGCCAAGTCAGCAGTGGGCATTTTGTACTATGCAGGAAGAGGGCGCCAAAAGGCGTCAAATTTTAATTGGTACTAAATAATTACGAATGAATGGAATATTTACCTTCTGAGCATTTGTATCCATTGCACATATTTATTTAAATATGTACATGTATAGATATGGGTTTATTGATGTAATTTTACTAATTTATTGTACAAAAACAAAACGTCTGATTTCGTTATATGGAAAAAATGTGTAAGCTAGTCAGCAAAAAAAATTGCCAAAAATCAACGATACATCGCAGCTACTTGAAACTTGCACCTTATTATACTAAAATTGTACGGGCTACAAAACTGCATAATTAGAGTTTTTAAAAAGAGACTAACTGAAAAGTTCGCAGATTTTTGCTGAGTTTTGGGAAAAATTTGAAACATTTCCTTGAACGGGATTAAGTAGCTATTGAACTATATTTGTCAACAAAATTAAGCAAAATTTAATACAAAAAACCCTAATGTTCAAAACTCTCTGTTTTGTGCTGTTGCAATTGATATGCACAATACTGTACATATTAGTGTGCTTAATTTTCGGGGAACATTTTTTCTCTGCGCTACTGGCAATTATGAAAGTTTTTTAAAAGCTTATAAATTTAACTCATTTAACAGTAAAGAATTTATTTTTTTGAACATATTTTTCGTTATTAAAATTTTTTTCGGAAAAATCTTGTCAAAGCTTTTGAAGGAAACTTAATTTATCTAAATCATTTCTTTTTTGTAGAGAAATACATTTTCTTCAAAAGCTTTGAAATATTTTTTTAGTAGACATATTACAGCATGCTATAAAGATTTTTGGCTTAATCAGGAACTTTGTAGTCCGAAAGAGAAGCACAGAGTACTTTATTAACTTTTATCACACATACTTAATCAACTTCCTCATGTCATTATCTTTTATAAAATTTTAATCCCAAAAGTCAAAGCGATCTCCAGCTAATCTACCCATCAACATGGGCTCACTTCAAATGCCGAACTTATCGAGCCGAATCATAATTCAATCGATTTTTTTGGTGTTGGTGAAAGGCAGCGAATACAAGTATTTCGAGTGTTGTTGTATATCACGTGATCGAATATAGCGCAATTAAACTGATAATCGGTTGTCGACAGTTTCGAGTTCAGCGTTTATAAGTCAAATATGTAGGGTATTGTGGGGAAATCTGCACTTTCCTCATTTCACACAAAGAGAATAAACTTTGAGCATTTAATTTGACATCCGCAATACAATGTTATATGAAAGTTACCGTGTTTAATTTGTTTAACACTAAACTTACCCAATAAAGTTATAAAAAAATTCCTTTAACATTAAGATTCAGGCATGTTTGATTTAACCATTGGTTTTGAAAATAGCGACATGCCCTATGTTACCACCTTCTCCCTATTTATCAAATGCATTGTGTGTTATTGTTGTACATATTAAGGAATTATTGTTTCATTCACTTCAAGGATCACCCGCAGCGAATTCTAATTTTTCACTGCATCTACAAATACACTGCTACCAACATATTTATGTACATATATACATTTAATACGAACTTCCTTTGTTTAGTGTTTTCATTAGTTCCCGTTGTGCCTTTGATCTACCTTTCGGTCGATTTAAATATTTTTTGTGTTGCATTTCCTCCTTCATAAATATGTCCAACTTCGATGATGCTGGCAATGATCGTCGTTGGAACAGTGGGTGTTCTGTGCTGTGTTGGCAGCAGCGTCTTAATTGATTGCTTAGCGCTTTATGAAATAATGATCGAGTGAACTATATATTGATCACCCATCTCATAGCTGTGAAGGCCGTAGTGCTTTGCATGTTTTGCTGAGATGTTGAAGTGTATCTACGTCTGGAAAAATTATGAATAATCTTTGCTGTTGTAAGGTGATTAAGCGCTTCTGTTTAGCCTTCAAATGGAGTTATTTGAAAAACTTACATTTCCCACAAAGCACCAAGAAAGATTAGGCTAACTTTATAAAATAAATTTAGAAGTGGCGGGTGGTCAAAAGTTGGGGGATTTTTAACTCCAAATTTATATTTTATGTTACAGTAATTTCTAACCTAGGAACTTAATACTTTTTTTTTTTTGATTTCTTAATTTCAAGTTATGATTTTTTTGATTTATCAAAGCTCTAACCAGTTACTGCCTACCTAAAGAATTATTAATTAAAATCTGGGTAATTTTTTTAATTTGAATCGAACACTTTTCTTAAAAAAACAAATCAATAAATAAAAAAAGATGAGATATTAGTTTTTTTTCTAAAAGATGAACTAAATAATGGCATTAATTGTAGGTTAAATAATTTCAATTAATTGATATCGGTTATTTTTGACTAATTAATTAACAACCGATTAGTTGATTAATCAAACATTATGAAATTAATCCTGCGTGCTGTTTAGAATTTCACATTTGATTAATATTATTAAACGAAAATTTTTATTTAGACGAAGAAAGTCTGTCGTCAGTGTTGAACTAGCACGTTGTTTTGAATTTGTGCTGCTGTCTGTTGACGCTTTTAGGTAGCTTGCTGAATGCAAGCTTGGAAAGTAGACTCTATGAAATGCGTGAAAATTTATGCTTGCGCAACGGTAAATAATTAAACTTATTCTTGTAATTAATGTATGTGTGTAAGCTCTCAATTGCAGATGTCGCTGATGAGGTGTCGTTTACTTGAAAACTCTATTGTCTTTATAATTTATTTCAGGAATGACAAATTAAAAACAAAAGAAATTTAATTTTAGTGCAGTACTAAATTGAGGAGAGAACAAGTAAGGTAAGCACTGGATTCGAATAGGCCGAAGGACTTATACCCTCCATGAATATGGGGTAAACCATATTGCTGGGATGGAGATGATTAATATGTAGCTTGGTACTACAACAAAATATGTAAATAATATGTAAGTAATATGCACCTGCGATTGAGACAATTTTTTGACTTTTAGTGTGTGCTTTGAAGGTCTTATTGATGGATCGTTGGCAGAAACAAGGTACGCAAGAAACAGGTTTAGTTTTGATAGAAGTTCTGGGTGAAGCTATTAGGGTTTGTTGAGGTCCTTACAAATATCGGACGAAAGTTAATAAAATATTCTCTACTCAATAACGGTATAAAGACAGCACATATTCACCGTTACATGTACTTAAGTTTGTACGCACTCAGTGGCAAAATGAAGAAGGTGAAAGCTATTACAGAAGTACTTCTCTAGCATGTAAAGATATACTAATTGACTAAGAGGAAGGCAGGTTGTTCCCCTCATTCCATTGCAAACTGTTGTTGTGCATACTTTTCATATGGAGGGAAGGACTAGGCACACTCACTGCTGGGTAAACAACAAAACCATTACTTTTACATTACTTACCTGCGCAAAAACTTCTTGGAGTGGTATCTATGCACTTACAAACATATATAGACGAATATATTAGACACGTGCATACATACAAGCATTCCCTGATAGGTGTAAAAAGCTGCATAATAAGAATATTTGTAAAAGTTTAAGCACAAGAAATATTTGCAGAGCTATACATACATACATATATATTTCAGTCCATAGACACATCTACACACATATGTACCTGCATATGTACCAATTATGTATGCAATAATGTAGTCAAAAAATAGTTTTCCAATTAAACTTTATCCTTTCTGCATTAATTTACCGGTTTCATGGCTTGTCGCCTCTTTTAACCGCAATAATATCGCAAACCAAATGTCTAAATGAGTTTTCAACTTCATTCAAACCGATTTTGCCTCACTTCGCTGCACTTTTACGCTATCAACATTTGAACATATCCTTACGGCCTTCTGAGTGTGTTGCAGTGGCATCTGTTGGCTGCTGCAGTGGTGGCTTTTCAAAAAGTTTTGTCAGATTTTAAATTTATTTTTGAAGGTGTAGGGTGTTTGACTTGTCAGAAAAGCATTTTAATATAATATTTTACATTGCATTTGAACACTTAGACAGGGGTGAGCAGCGTATAGGCAAAGATAGAAAAAAATTATATTTTCCTTTAAGAACCTCAAGAAAAGAATTATATGGAAATGACCTATTGTCCGCCTGTCGGATGTAATAAGTTGAAGAAACTACAACAGTGTTATTTTTGTTTTATTCATTTCTTTTTTTTTTTTATTAATTTAATCAATTATTAAAAGCTTTTTTTTGAAAAGGTCATTGATTAAAATTCAATTCAATTGTTGGTACACAAAAATAAATATAAAAACTTTTTTTCACAAGAAGGCGTGGTTACCTCATTCCATTTGCTTCACGCTCCTCTCCACCTCATTACCGAGCATTTGAATTACACCACCACCTCAATTTACACCTACCAAAAAAAATAAAACCATCTCTCCCTCTTGAGAATCTATAATAACAACAGAATCATAAAACAATTTTTTACAATTTCCAAGATTTACAGACGCTCATAAACCAATTAGCACCAATTTAAATTTGTTTCGAATAGTAAAAAAAAAATCGAGCATACCCCTCTACCAAAGCATAAATTACTTTTCTGCCCTCTCGAACTTAATAGAGTAGTAAATTGATTTCAAATTTCATATAAATTTATGATGTTTCAAGAGTTTGGATTTCTTAGAACAGCCGAGTGAGTAAAGTAAATCAACATCGACATAATCGACAGTCAAGTGTAAACATTTGCACCAAACAGACACTCCTAAAACAATAAAAACAAATGGCAAGTGGCAACAATGCCTCCACATTTCCTTTTTGTTTAGGTATTATAAAAAACTTTTGTTTACAAACTAAATGAATTAAAAAGATCTTCAAAAGGAAAGCGGAAAATATAAAATAATATGTATATGTGGGCAGAGGGAGTGTAAATGCGGTAGAGGAATTCTGAACTCGTTTGCTTGTAGTAAAATTGAAATCGCTAATAGAATCTGGATCCATCGCTTTACACAATAATCACCATCAGTCATGGCAAAGTGACCCGATAAAATCGAATTTTCACCTCCTCCTTAAAAAGGTCACAATTTTTGTGTTTCTCGAAATTATAATTGGGTTTTTGAAGCTCAAGGAAGACACATACATATGTACATATGTTAAGATACGAGTGCCTGAATTTTTTCAAAACTCAGAAATGTACTTTCATTTGTTTAACTATCGAAATGAATAAGATCTTAAATTGGCAAAAAGGAGCATGAAACCTCATTCAAGGTCTCACAAGAAACCAGATACTCAATGAGTGCCTTCCTTGGCTGTATAAAAAATAGTTGATCGAGTGAAGCGTGCAATAACCGATTCGTGTGCGTAACTGTATTAATTTCTTAATTTGCCAAAGTGTAACATAAATAAATATTACAAAAACACGGAACAACAACAACATGAAGCAAATATGCAACAGCAGCGAATGCAGCCAAACTAGACAAGGCTGTGGCACAAAACAAGACACTTTCCAAGAAGCTAACTGGAGCTAATGTTTGTAAGTAAGTAGGTATGTAGATATGTATGTGGATAGATGATGCGATTGAAACACATTTACGTGTAGTAAAGAGTAATCAAGTCAGCAGTGGCAATATGAGCAAACGCGAAGAAAATTAATTACTTATCATTAAAAATTAATACCAGCACGGCAAATGACCAGGCATACAACAAGCAACAGTACAAAAACAAATGCATTAAATTGTTGTGCGTACAAATATGTTTACAGTCTATTACACACACATAACTTTATAAGCTTGAGTAGCCAACAAAAAATTGTGTAGTTATAATAAATTCTTAGAAGTAAGGAGCTCTCTTCAGAATTCTCCTTCGTCAGCACCACAAATTTTTTTTGGTTTCAAAGAGAATATTTTTTTTATATAAAGCTGGCTACAGGTCACCGCTGAAGACATTCATCACTAAAATAAAAGCGTCCGAATCTGAATCTAAAAGAAGTACTTTTTCAAAGCTGATTACTTAAATAAAGAGGTTAAAGAGAATATTCCATAAAAGTCAGATTTGGGCCTATTTTCAAATAAATTGTTCAGAGTTGGATGGTTTATCTCTTCTTCTTCGTTGCAATATGTAAAACGGTTACTGTCACAGACGAAAACAGCAGACTCTCAGAAGCTTTTCATGGACCATCACAATTCGAATAGAAATGTGTACAAATAAATTGTACGTGTAAAATATTTGTTTATAGGTATATATTGTTGTAAATATTTAGATACATAAATTGAGGCGAGTAAATAAATTTATTCCGAATTTTTAAATTTCTCAAAATTAATTGGATTTTTAAAAAAACTTAACTGGTCCGTATTCAGCTGTTCAAAATTTAATAGTTCTCCACGAAATTATGTTAGTAACAAAGTTATAAATAATGCTCAACATTTTTTTGGTGGGTGTGCATGCCTGTAATGAGGTGTTCATAACGCATTTATTCCATGAACTAATAGATCTAAGTTGCCAACTATGTACATATGTACATATATATGTATGTATGTACGCATTGGTAGATCAATAATTATTAAATCAAAGTAAGTAAGGCAAAACGTATTCCACCTTTTCTTCTCAAAGCTAACAGCTGAGTATATAATGTTGGCTTGCATCCGTACCAAGACTCTATTACTTGTTTGACTTAGAAGTGTTCTGAAAACTGGGTGCAGCAAGCATACCTAACTGCCACATGCAACAAATGCCACAAAAGGCGGTCAAAAGCAGCAGCAGCAACACCCAATAGTTGGTGCTAATTGCTTGTTCAAGCTCAACGCATTTTACTCCATATAACGCATGCACGACATATTTTAATATGGAAGAAAACGGAAGATGATCAATGCGAGTTTTGAAATTTGTTAAAAGTTGTATGCTGTTGCACTCGAAATCGATGGGCTGAAAAAGAAAATCACAGTTCGTATCTAAACACGTCTATTCGAAGTGTGCTATATTTATGAAACGAACTATAATTTAGGACAGTTTTTTTTGGCCAATTTCATAATGTAAACAAGTGAAGTAGTGTCAGATACACAACAACAACTTCAGCAACAAAATGTCTAACAACTCAACATCAACCACGCTAGCAACGGAAGGCAAGTTTTATAGCTGCATATGTTGCTGGCTGTTGGTTGTTAAGAAGAGAAAAAACAAAAAGAAAAGGAGGCAACAACGATGCCAGCCACTTTTGAAAAATTAATAACAAACAATTCTGTATGTATGTATGTGTGTACTTGTGTCAAACACAGAGTATTAAAAAATAGAGGATAGGCACTTGAAACACGGACTTCTTCAGCTATCACTTCATTGCCACCGTTTTCTCATTTCAAATTCGTATCCTCTGTGACCGTAAAACAAATCATCAAGTCTATCTCAGATTCTTGATTTATTTTTTTCATTTTGTATTAGTGATTTGTTTACATGTTGCAGCAGCTATTAATGCATTTATTACAATTCATACATTTCAACCCACCAAAAAATGTGTACCTCCCTTCGTTAGGCATTCGGCTTAACTCCCTCTCCGGTAGACTAGGAAAAGTAAGGCTCTTTGAAATGATGAAATCAAAATTTTTAAATGAAATTGGCTAAGATTAAGTTACTTTAAAGTTCTTTCAAAGTTCAAAGTAAACTTTTTTTTGTAAAAATCGGCACATTTTCATATTTATTGTTATTATATTAAGTTTCTTAAAAATGTACTCTTCGTTTACTTTGGCTTTTAATTGTGCTTCTAAAATAGCATATGATATTCTATCATTTTATTTATCTAACTGTGTGGTATATTCATAACTTAGTACAACTAATGGCATTTTTTGTTGGGTAATTCCAGTGCATTCAATTTGTATGTTTGTATATAGTCGAATATTTGATAAACAAAGCATATACCTACTGTTTTTATTTTATGGCTGCAAGAAACTCCTCCGAGTAAGCTATCGAAGAACAAATTATGATTGTATACCTCATCATCGTAGTGATAATAATTTTCCTGCGCTTAAAAACATTTTAAAATAAAGCTAAGAGAAGACAGACTTGGGCCATCTTTTATCCATCTTTTCAATGTGAAATAAAATTATTTGTGCCTGCCTAAAAAATATTTGTTGGATGCAAATCATAAAAATAAGTTACAAAAAATTGAAAATTTCTTATAAACAATAATAAGAACTTTTTTTAAATAAAATTTATGTCGGTCAAACTAGAGTAATAAATCAACGACTGCAACCGCAAATGATGACAGCTTTACATTACAATGCCGTCATATTTTGCATAATAACTCGTAGTTTAAAACATTTTTTTAATACATACATACTTTCATTCTAAACGCTATTTTAATAATTTTTATTGTTGTCAGTTGTTACAACAACAATTGCCGCTAATAGACAATCAAATGCATATTTATGAGCCAATGGCGGTTACAAATAACTAACGTATGTACATATGTACATATGTGTGATTGTTGTTATATTCGAAGAGTTGGAATAAAATAGAGGTAAACGGGGTTTCTCGTTGCTATGCTATGGTGGGTTGTCGTTTGTTTTTGTTGGCATAGCCGTGCGATTTTATCTGCGTGTGGCATGTAAAATTTCGATGCGCGCGCGACGACGCGACTAATATACGACCCTAGCCTAGACATAATTCCTCATAATTCCATGCATTTTGGCGACGTGCGCATATTTTTATAGCAGACAATGCCGTTTAATTTTGCTGAGAATTTTGCATGAAGCCGCTGAAGCCAAAAGCCAATAGCGCAGCACGTTGTTGTATGCAGACGTTGCACGTAGCGTATGACACCGTTATCATAAAGTGAAATCGAAAATTGGTTGCAAAAAACGCTTATGTTTGTTTATGTGAGAGTATGCAAATTTATGTTACTGATTAAATATTGGTTATGCATTTGCTGGGTGCGGCTATGATCAGTATGGTTTTTGCTTTGGATGTGGATATTTTGTTTTTGTATTTATGTATGAATTTTTTATTATGTAAATACATATATGTGCATATGTATGTAAACATTACATAAATATAAGAAAATTTATTTACGGAAAATTCCGTCAATGTTTGGCCGTGTGGGAGTACCTACACTTACAGGAAGGACATAGGTATAGAAAATTGTTTTAAAATATGAGGCGTGGCATCCGCGTTGAACTCTAGGGGGAAAACTCGTGTCTATGCTGGGTAATGAAAGTGACGAATAGGCAAAAACTAGTCCAATTTCTAGTTGTTGCTGACCATCCGTCTTAGCCGTAAAGTCAATGATATGGTAGGCATGTAAGAATTGGTGCTGGTGTTTTCAAATTAATTTGGGTAGAATATAAGTAACCAAAACCAGAAACTCAAAGATTTCAGAAAGTCACTGAGCAATCGATAAAAGGAGCTATTTCTAAAATGTCAACAGATCTGAAGAAAGTGAAGGTTCGACAAAAGTTACTGAACACGAAAATCAGCCGTCCAAATAAAAAAACAGGAACTGTCACTGCCAAAATTATTTCGGATTTACGAACACACCCACACCCACAGCTGTCACCGAACCCAATTCTGTTAGCAGCTATTCGTCCGTCCATAGTTGGTTAGGTTCATGAATAGTAAATTTATAGCCACAAATGTAATCAAATAATATGTCCATTGTTGAATTTAACTCATGTTCATATTGCTTTATTATAAATAACTACAATCGAAAACATATTCATAAAGAAAAGTATTCCATGTGAATAACCAATATCCCGTCCACGCCTTGTTTATTATTATGGGATTTACCCAAAAAATGTTGGCGCTATTTAAGTCAACATAAACAAATATTTGACATAATTTTATTAATGTTTAATTTCGATTATTATTTCAAATCACGTCAAAACACAATGGCATACATGTAACAAAATAAAAGCAAAATGCTCGTAAACAACATTAATAAATATTAACAACAACAAACAGGCGAATTTCATTTCACTTTAATGCCGACCAGTACGAGTCCAATTGCAAAACCCCAACTCTTCCTTTCACAATTCATAATTCAATAAGCATCGGCTGTGTGTGGCTTAGTGTTGGTAATATTGGCAGGTGAAGGTACTTTGAAAAAAAGAGCAAAGGTAAGCGCTCACTTCTGGATATTGCTTAGGCTGGGCTAAACGAAGAAATTTTATTATTTTTGAGAATCCCCCGAAAAGTGAAGTTCTGAAACGCACCAAAGTGTTACCGGTTTTACTAGTATCATTATAACTTTTCAACAATTTTTATTTTCTAATTTTTATCCCAGTCTAATGTACCTTCACACAAGCCTTCGCTTACCAGCTACCTTATTTGTTTGTGGTGGTGGACAGTAGCCAACAAAATATGCCATAAACGTGATCATAATCAAATATTCAACATCATAAATTCATCATATTCAACAATTCAAGGCAGGCGCATGTACAACAACAATAACATTGGCTATAACAACCAGTGGCAACATAAAAACACTAAATATAATAAAATTATTTAAACTAAAACAACAACAACAGCAACCAAAGATAGACGTGACATTTTACCAAAAAAAAAAGTAGCGCAATTTCGCGATGAATTACAATTACAATGCATTATTGTTGTTGTTCTTGTTATTAGTTGTACGCAAAAGAGTGAATGCGCGCTCTTATTTTTGACGTCAAGATTTAATGATTTTTTGATTAAAATGGTTTTGGGCCAATTTGTTGGCTACACTTTTGACAGAACATATGTTGCTGTCGGACATAAATGAGTTCATGCGATATTTTGGTGAAATTTTTTAAGTTATTAATTGTTTTTTTTTTGTGATTTTTTTGTTGCTGATATTCGCTAAATATTTTCAAAATTTCTCTCATTTATGTATGATACAACCGACATAGCGATTATTTTCATATCGCCTGCCGCTGAATCGAATGTGCCTGTCACGTCTTAGCGCGTTATAAATGAAATTATTATCAGCTATTTGATGTGATTTGTGTTTTCGAAATTCGCACTTTTATTACACATTCATTTGAGTATTTCGCATGCAGATATTTTTACTTCTTACTCAGATATTAAGGCATGTGAAGCGGATAATTCCAAAACTTTAGCACACTCTGAATTAACAACTTGTATACATTTAAATAAAATAAAATAAAATAAAATAAAATAAAATAAAATAAAATAAAATAAAATGAAATAAAATAAAATAAAATAAAATAAAATAAAATAAAATAAAATAAAATAAAATAAAATAAAATAAAATAAAATAAAGTAAAATAAAATAAAATAAAATAAAATAAAACGAAATAAAATAAAATAAAATAAAATAAAATAAAATAAAATAAAATAAAATAAAATAAAATAAAATAAAATAAAATAAAATAAAATAAAATAAAATAAAATAAAATAAAATAAAATAAAATTAAGTAAAATAAAATAAAATAAAATAAAATAAAATAAAATAAAATAAAATAAAATAAAATAAAGTAAAATAAAATAAAATAAAATAAAATAAAATAAAGTAAAATAAAATAAAATAAAATAAAATAAAATAAAATAAAATAAAATAAAATAAAGTAAAATAAAATAAAATAAAATAAAATAAAATAAAATAAAATAAAATAAAATAAAATAAAATAAAATAAAATAAAATAAAATAGAATAAAATAAAATAAAATAAAATTTAATAAATTCAAATAAAATAAAAAAAAAAAAATTAAATGAAATTAAATAAAACGGGATACGAGTGAACATGGGGCATAGCATAGACAGAGAACGTATACGTTCTCTGGCATAGATATGGGATGCCCGCTATTGACATCTCAATTCTTAGAAGTAATGACATCTACTTTGACATCTAATTTTTCTCGGTTAAGAAAATATTACAATCGAACCCTTTCAAGCTCTTATTCCAAGCAAAGATTACACAACGCAATACCAAACTACTAAATGACCCTTTTGCCCATATTCTACTCCTTTCGATTTTTAATGAAGCCATTAATTAAACGCCCACTTCAATTCAATGTCGTTGACACAAAAAGTCAAAATATTGACAGCTTAAAAGTTTTGCACAATAAAAGCAACAAATATTATATTCATACTCACATAAATGCGTTCATACATATGTATGTATGTATATTCCTGCAACAATGCACAACAACAAACACTTAACAATTTTCTTGTTCAACTCATATCCGTTTCCTTGAAGTCAGGCAGTCAGTCATTTCGCTCAAACATTTTCGCCAGCCGATATTTATTGTTACTACCAAATGCCGTTATTCAATATCAGGCATACAATTACTCAATATTATTTGGTTGTTGTTGTTGTACACGTTTGAGCGAGGGAGTCAAAATGGAATGCGATTGAATGGGCAAATATCTGCTTTCATATCCGTTTATCATTTTTGACCTTCGTCGCCCGTTTTGGGGTTGAGTTGGTTGGTTGCTTGATATTACAAAAGGATATTCATAACAATTTATTACAGGACTTTACTTGCAATTTCGTTCTACATTCAAGTGGGCCAAATAAAGGATTTCTTCCGCCGTCTACTCGTACATATAATAATTCTTTCACTTTTGATTGTAGCTGCCTTTGTGCAACTTGACTTTTATTGTTGTTGTTATTGCTTCGGTTGTGCGTTTGTGTGTGCATTTTGCTTTTGTAATTTTTTCGTTTTTGTTTGCTTTTTTTATACTTTGTGATCGCAAGTCGCATAAATATTGATGAGCTTTATTTCATACTGCTCATATTACAAGACTATTGCTATAGGGCCAATATGAATTACATTTATAAATATGTATGTATGTATATCCCTGCAATCGTATTTTATAAGCATTAGGGTGTCTGAAGTATCAGAAGTAATTTTTTGGTTCTGCCTAATAATGTCAATTTAATATCAAATTTGGGGAGTAGTTTGTTAGCAACCGAAACGTTCCACTGACGACCCTATAAAATATCTGGCAAAGTTCCATTAACGTTATCGTTACGTAGCAATGAAGTAGCAGCGTAGTAACGGCGACTTTCAGGGAAGTTTACGTCTCATTGTATAGACCCTTGCCTAATTTGTAACCTGAAAGTGACATTTTAATATCATTACACAGTTTCAGCCGAAATAGAGCATTTTAGGCTGAGTTTTTAAGGGTGGCGTTTTTGAATGAAATTTCTGAAATAGGGCGTTTATTAAAAATAATTTCAAATAGGCCGATCTTTCACTCAGAAGACGATTTAGAGTTATCAGATTTTCATATCTTTCTTTTTTATATTTAGCAAGTTTTATTTGCAGTAATTTTCTAGTGATTCTTAACTATGAGCTCATCATTTTCTATAACAAAAAAGGGGAAACAAGCAAAAGCGGACACTCTAAAGTGTATGAAAGTGAAAAAGAGAGCAGACGGAAAAATCCTTTAAATATTTTGTGTCTTATTCAATATTACCCTTTCTCATAAATTTCTGTGATTAATCACCTACTTCCATACTTACAATACATCGAAAAGGAATGCTTTCGTTTATTGTTTATGGCCCTCTATTTTGCGCATTTTAGCCCCATTTCCAGGTGAGTCTCCCACTCTGCCAATTTTGTTAATACATACATACATACATTTTGCTCTTGCATGGCCATGCATTGTGGGTAATTATAACAACAACTTAAGTAACCCGTTCGTTCAAAGATATATTAGAACCAATCATTAGTAGTAGATACATACATATGTTTGTATGTTTCATTATCTTTTTTTCATTAATAAATTATTAAATGGTTTGGAATAAATGCCTTAATGACTCTTTCGTTATGTAAGGGTTGTTCAAGTTCAATGCCGAATTACTTTTAATCGGGCGCATCGCGCTCTTTCTGCAAGGAATATTTGCTTTAAGTACGCTTGCACTAGTGACCCAATTTGGCCTTGAATTGCTAATGTTGGTTTGACCGGGGAGGTTGTAGTTCCATACGAAATTTGGGTGGCCGAAATTTTTACCATCACAACTGAAAATTAGTGACAGTAAGTTTTAGGGCCGGAAATCTCCGATAAACAGTTCCATAAACATTCTCAATGTACCTTGCCACAATCCTTGAGAATCCTGAAAACTAAAAAAAATCTTTATTCTTGATATAGCTACCATAAATTTTAAAATACTGATTCCGTCTTAAGGCTTCGTTTACTTTAAACATTTCTCCCGCTTTCATTTCAAATATACATAAAAAAAAATATTTTATCAAAGGAAAGCTTAGGGCTTTTGATTTGAATATACATATGTACATACACCCGGCATGCTTGTCCCTGTCCTTATATTCAAAGTCCTTGCACTTCAAATAGTACCTTCAGTCACGAACTTGCCATAACAAATCGCATATTCTTTGAAGTGAGTGCCAAAACGGACATAACACAAAATGATATGAACTTTATTGTGTTACCGAATACACTTACGTCGACAACAACAATGAGTCGGATATTCCATAATTTTCGTAATGGAAAGAATAGTTTAAGATTCACTGTTTTTGGTTGATTTTTTCTTAATAACTCGTGCAGAGCATGTTAGATCTATTTTCAGCAGCTGGCAAGTAAAAGAACACAAAATGAACTTTTTTGGGCTACAATGGCTTAAATCCGAAGTCAAAGTGGACGTACTTAACAGTCATGCTTCTTAGATGCACGTCCTTCTTTCACTGCCAAGTTAACGCACACCGCCACTGAAGTTGACATAAATCGCTGGTCAATATGTCATGTAAGTGGGGGTTAAGTGCTTTAGTGCGGATTAATGAAATTGCGTCAGTTCCGCCTTAATTCCATACATTGTGCACCCATAACAAATATCTTATATTCATAAAATAATATCAAATGCTAACTTAGCTCAAGCAAAATAGCAAACATCAACAGTTCTAGTTCTTGTCCTTCTTATAAACCGTTCCCACTCTCACTCCTCCCATGATCTACATCTTACATTTCCATTTACTACATGCCATTGCCGTGATTTCAGGCGTTCACTCACTCTACATTTATGCTGTCTCCTGGGGAAAATCACAATCACAATCGCAATCAAATTGTTATGTCCGTAAAGCTCACATCCTAGTAATGGACACTTTGTCGAACTGGTCGTCGAGTCGAGTCGAGTCATAAATGTGAATGGAAATATCTTTTGTATATAATTTTATGCAGTTTTCGTGTTATTACATAGAAGGAAAATTGCATTTATGTTCTGCCACTCCTGAGTAATGTCGTCTTGTTGTGTGGCTAGCTTTACGAGTACAACCACCCGAGGTGATATGCACGTTTCACTCATTTTCTTTATCGCCTTTGTTATGATTATTCGTCACTTTGGAATTTTCTGCAAGTTCATTCCCAGCTGCTAGTTAGTTTGGATCTTTGTAAAAAATTGTTGTGAAACTCTACACCTCATCCCAGATTTATGAAGTTCTTAGACTAAGCTAGGTGATGGTCTACGCAGTCGTGTTTATGGCCAGAAGTGTCACGTGTCTGCCAAGCCAACTATTTATTTTATTTTATTGTATTTTATTTTATTTCATTTCATTTTATTTTAGTTTATTTTTGTTTATTTTAGTTTATTTTATTTTGTTTTATTTTATTTTATTTTATTTTATTTCATTTTATTTCATTTTATTTTATTTTAGTTTATTTTATTTATTTATATATATTTTATTTCCACCTTCGTCTGAGTTCCACTTTCGGTTCCAAATCATATCAAATCGAAGCATCCGCTCCCAGTAAACTCACTTCCGTAACATCTCAACTAAGAGACAACGTAACTAATTTTGCTCCATCATCTACATACACCCGTACATAGCCACGTACTACCATTTATCCTCTGCCTATTTTGCATTCGATGTTTTGCCGTTTATCGAGCAAATTTACGAGAATATGTTTGCTTTTAATCTGATTTTTTATTTTATTAAAATTTAACAAGACTGCCATAAATCTTCACTAAAAAGCGCAGCAGCTTCAACAGTTCGCAACAAATACTGGAATCCAGAAAAAAGCACCAACAAGAGCAACAATTGAAAACGAATGGTCAAAATGACCAAATGATCCAAACAACCTAAACGAGTCAGCAGCCAAATGCAGACAGACAAATCAGCAGAATATGGACAAAAACGGATCAAAAGCACTAAGGAACAGCAACAAAATGTCTGTATGTAGATACATATGTAAGCAGGAGTTCAAGTGTGCGTATGTTCGAAGGAACTTTGCTAAATTGCAGTTCAGTGAAATTGATCCAGTTGTGCGAGCATAACTGTCCGGTTGATGGTGGCTGCCACTGCTATTGAATGACGTTTGGTGGTGCAAACAAACATTGGAATTGCTTGTATGGGCCGATGAGTTGGACGAAGGTGCATATGAAATGGTTCATTAGGTTGGTGGTTTTCAATTGATAACTAGAAGCAAGTGGAGGGGATAAGGGGAGCATACTACACTTTAAATCAATACGAGACATTTCGAGTGTCTGAGTGTGTGTGCTTCTATATAATCACCTTTGAAAGCCTTCAAATATTGTACAAGCAGATATACATAGGCCAGCTTGACACCCGCTAATGCCACTGTGCGGCTCGCTTGTGGCCTTCATCGTCATCATCATCATCACCAGCATCCGAAGTCGCAGCAACTGTATCATCAACTTATTTGCTGCCCATCAATATCCTTTGCTCTGCTTTGGTGCGTGATCGTCATCATCATCGTCAACAATAGGCGAAATATCATCGAAAACCATAAAAACTGACAGCACAAAAAGAGGTGTTGACACATTGATTTATCTGGCATGCTACTGTGCGTCCACACACACACATACAGTCGACCTGTTGTCCACCAGCCGACAACAAATCACCAAGTAAGCGACCAGTTCGCTTGCTAACAACCAGCCGGCTGTCCAAAAACGCCTGCGCGGGCACACGATTTGGTGGCGCGCTCCCAATACGCAAACTACAACAACACTGCCAATTGCCGACATACAAACAAAGCTTTGATGGCATGGTTTTTGTTTTGAATTTTCGGTCCAATATCATAACCATAAGCACAACGACATAATGGTCAAAACGATCAAGAGATGTTCAGTTTTAAATTGGCAATGATTATGCGTATTCCAGGGATGCCAATTTCATTCGATTTTTACAATACCGTTATTTTCTGAGTTGATTTTACCGTCGAAGAAGAACTCTTAGTCATCAGAAGGTTTCAATAGGATTTTGCATTATGGTTTTAAGATTAATTTTGTTTTTGTTTTAAATATTTCGTTTTAATCAGAATGTTTTAAATGAAACACGCAAAAATAAATTTAAAAAAATGTAAAGAGCTACTTCTGAAAAAATAAATTACATATGTACGACTCTATAAAAGGTGAAATTAATTATTCAATAAAAAAATTTAAAAACTGTCACTCGTAGTTTGTTGACAGTTGCTAGGAACTCTCATATTAACTTACCTAATACAATCAACAAAACGGTTTTTTTTTTCGTAAGTATAAAGCGAGTTGTAAATAAAATAATAAAACTAAATTTATTACTGCCTGCTTTTTTTCCGATTTTAAAACATTGAAATGAGAAATAAAAAACGAAAAATGAAAATTTAAATATTCAAAATATTGCATAAAAATATTTAATAACATTTTACAAAAGTACGGGATGTCGGGATCCCGGGTTTGACAATAACGCATATATGTGCATACGTACATACATATATATCCATTTCTAGTGTGTCGAGAGTGACTTTCCTAGAACTAAATTCGGAGTGGAATTTTTATACCCAGCGTACTAGTACTAGTACAAGGGTATATTAATTTTGTCCACATAACGGTACTATGTAACGGCACAAAATAATCGAGTTAGATATAGAGTTCCATATATGAAAGTTCTTAGGTTGAAAAGAGGAATTGATTAAGGCATGTCCGTCCGTCTGTCCGTCTGTCCGTCTGTCCGTCCGTGTACACGATAACTTGAGTAAAAATTGAGATATTTGCATGAAATTTTGCATACAGGTTACTTTCTGTCCAAGGTAGGTTGCTATTGAAAATGGGCGAAATCGGATGATAACCACGCCCCCTTTTTCGATATCGAAAATTTCGAAAAACGTATAAAACGGGTTAATTCAATATCAGAAGCAGCTACAATGATAAAATTTGCAATATGTATTGATTTATATGTTCTTAGGCGGATTTTACCAAATTTTTTGAAAAGGGGCGTGGCACCGCCCCCATATATTTGAAGAAATTTTAAAATTTTGACTCCTAATAACTTGAGAACAGTTTATGCTAGTATAACGAAATTTTGTAGAGGGCATACTATTGTTGTGTTAAATTCAGATATAGAAAATAAACGAAATCGCTTGGCGACCACGCCTACTTTTTTATAAAAGTTATATTGAAAGGAGGTGGAAATATTGAAAAGTCCATATCTAATTAACTGATACCGCTATAATAATATAATTTTGTACATACATCAATTTTCATATTCTTTACATTATTTTTGCAAAATTTTGGAAAGTGGGCGTGGCACCGCCCACTTATGAGTCAAGCAATTTTCAAATTCGACTGCTAATAACTTCAGAACGATCTGAGATAGGTTTACGAAACTAGGTTCCAGGTATGTTATGTTTATGTAGAGTACTACCACAGAAAATAAGAAAAATCGGTGAACGACCACGCCCCTTTTTGGACTAAAGTTCTCTAAACGAGAGTTAGGAAACCGGAATATGCAATATCTGTTTAACTGATACAGATATAATGCTAAAATTTAGTACACTCATTCACCTGATGATGTTATTTGTGATGTTTAAAGGTTTTTTGGTAATATTTTGGAAAATGGGCGTGGCACCGCCCACAAGTGAATAAACAAAATATCAACATTTCACTATTAACAAGCCACTGTGAAAGTATCATAAAGATCTGCAATGAAAACTGATCTTCAATAGGGACAAACAACATAATAAAATCCGTGGGCGTGCCACCACCCACTTTTTTAAAATTATGTAAATATTGATTAATGGACACATATATCCGTACATCGAAAAATTTCACAAAATACGTTAAAAGTTATGGGCATGGCACGCCTTCTTTTCCAAAGTTATATATAGGACATGGTATAACCCTTGAAAAGATCGATTCAGTACTTTTGGCTCATGTAAGCGGTTAAAGCTTTATAAGCAAGGAGCGTGGCCGCTCCCACCAAATTCGCTATTGTTTAGGCTCGGCATAGATTGGTTTTTAAAATGGGCGAAATCGGATGAAAACCACGCCCCCTTTTTCTAAAAACTAACGCTGGGTATTTAATGTTCGGTTCACCCGAACTTAGACTTCCTTACTTGTTTAAATTTGATTTATAAGCCTAAACAACGACAAGCACAAGGAGGCAAATAATTTAATATTGGGGTACTGTCAATTAGTAATAGAAATACAAGAAAGTCATATTCTTTTTGTAACGGTGTTTAAAAAAACAATTGGTAAGAAATTCCGTAATTTTTTTTGGTGGGAATGCCAAAATCAATAATGGACTACACAAATTTGAAAATTTTGTTAACGAAAAAAATTCTGGAAACCAGTTCGTGTTGATTCAGCCGACTCAACTTACAAAGCTATGGATTTCCAGCACAAAAAATAATTAAAAGGTCCTAATGATTAGACCTAAGATAGGACTCAAATTTGATACAAGTTTCTATATGCTTAGGTCTCCAGTTTAAAAATTCGAATATAGAAATATCTCCAAGAGATAGAACATGACAACAAATTGAAGTTCGTTTAAATATTGCTTATGGAGCCTTGGCGAAATCATAAGTCATATAATCCAAATGTATACTCCCATGTAAATATGTATGAGCATCATGATATACATAACTCTCAGTGATGATCAGCAGGAACAAAACAAGAAGAAGAATAAAATTTGCAGCCACTCAATGCGTTTTCAATGTTTCAAGTTCGGGGTTAAAAGCAAAACCAAACGAAAAGTTTGTTGGTATGGCAAAAACAAAGAAACAAAAACTGAACCCGATTTTTGTGCATTTTTGGCTAAAAGTATTTTGCAGAATTATTTGGGATTTTTGTCTTAAATCCCGCCAGGAAAGTATACAAAACAACAACAAGAAATACATAAACTAAAAATTGGTCGCCATAACTTTGGACGAATTGTGGATGTATTTTTGTTTTTAGCGATGAAGAAATGCGATATATTGTTGTTGTTGTTGCTATTGTTGTTGCTGCTGCTTAACTCGAACGCAATTCATTGGTCACACGGCTGCTTACTCACAAATCCACCTTTCGTTTGACAAAAGTTGCCAATTTAAAAATTCCAAATAAAATATAAATTGACCAAATTAATATCGAGGGGACAGCACAATTCTGGGAGAAAAATGCGCATACAACATTGATCCGCCAAGATTTGCTGGCTGGCCATTGACCATTGCTACCCAGCAGCCAAACCAACTAGTTGTTAACTACTTCAAAGCTAGTACGAAGGTCAAGCCTAACTAAGCAGACGATTGTCTTTCTTTGCTGCTTCTTCTTGCTGTTACGCGGCCCACATGGGAGAGCCCACAATTTCTCTTCACCGGTGGTGGAACCATTTTATTAAAAAAGTATTCTCCAAAAACTTAAATTCATGGAAAGTTATATTTTTCAAGCATATTTCTTTTACTAGTTTGGGATCCATCTTAGCTGTGCGTTTGTGTGTGTGTTGCACGATCGATGAGCAAATGAATTATAAAATTTATGTTGTTGTCTGTTTTTGATTTGATCTGTTTTTGGTTGGTATGATTTCCTCTGACACGGAATTGGTTGCGATTAACCAAGGTTCATGTTGTATACCCGTACGAGTTGAAATTATCCGAAATTCACCCCGTACTCGGCTCGCTGACTAGTGAGAATATAACATGGTTCTCTTTCGGTCAGAAGTTGAAGGTTTTAAATGTCAAAGAAAAAAAAAAATTGTGACAAAAGGAAACGAGTTTGGGAGTTTATGTACATATAAATAGAGAAATAATGAAAAAGATGAAAATATGGTCTGAAGGGCCTTCCTAGGACACTTTTAATAGTCCAATTTTCGTGATATACCTTAGAAGTGTAGTACCTTAGACAGTCTCCATGATGCTTGAGCTTATCAATATGATAGCTTTAAGAGTAGCCTCTGCTTATAGACCCAATTGACCTTGACCGCGGCTTATAGACAGTAAGACCGACTCGGAAGAATTACAGGAAAAAATTTCAGATATAAGACAAAGAGCCGTCCAGAAGCGTGACAAGAAATTAACTACCTACTCAGAACTCCTGGGCCTGGATATAGGCGCTATAGAAGGCTCTTAAAAAATGAGAACTATGGATCGTCACCCTAAAATGTAACTCCTAATTGGTCTTGGGGGAAAGGTGGTTTAAAAAATTTAAAAAAGTTTTTTACTTAGCTTACACAGACAAAAAGTAAATGGCAGTGTAGGAACTTTCTCTACTTCCCCATAAAAAACAACGTTTGTTTAGAGCCCAGCTCATTGGCTTCTATCCTTCCACTAAGCATTTCCACTTTCTAAACTCCCATCAAGGAAGTCGTTACCAAATGAGAGATGAGGTCAAATAAATCCGCCATGTCTTTGTACTAGAAAGTGCTGACCTTAGAGTTAGATAACGCATCCACACCGAATTCACTGCTCTAAATCTACTTTATACTCCGGACTACGTTCACCGATGTTTGGTGTGCCATTAAAGCGTTGATCAACAAATTTGGCATCGAGGTGTTATGCGAAAAATGTTTCGAAAAAAAAAATGGCCAGGCCAAAAAAAAAATTCTTTGAAAGTTGAGAGCCAAAAAAGTGAATTATCAAGCTAAAAACAGAAATAACACGAAAATTGTAACAAATCATTGTCACAATTTGGAAGCGTTTATTAACCATATTTTCACTTGTCTTAAGCCGTCAACACCTCAACAGAGCAGAGCGCGCGCCGCACAAAAGAAAAAAGTTTGAGAAGAAAAGTGCTGAAATGACTGCCCGAAAAAGTGATGCGCGACGTGCCTGGAGAAAAAGCGACTTGCATGCTGTCAAATAAATATATTTGGTGGCTCTTTTCTGGGCGATCTCATCAGCTCACCATTGCTTTTGTGTTTGCCGCCATGCGCAGCTCCACACATCTCGTGGCTGGCTGACTGATTTTGGCATAAATGCCAGCATTTAAAGCTCATTTATGGATGCGTAACTGAAGTGAGTTCTTGAAGGATTGTGTAAGCGACTTCGTGTGTGCCTTGGGTTAACGCGCATGCGTGCTGTCTTCGAAGTCTACATAAGAATTGCGATTAAAATGATTAATGGAAGCGCGCGGCACAATGTTAATTGTCGCGGCTGTGTACGAGGTGTACGAGAAGAGCAGCATTTGAGCTTGATGACTGTGCTTGGCTGGCGAAAAGAGGCGTGCGAGGGGAATGATATGCCGTTAGTACTATGTTGTTGTTGCACGGCTCGGCAGATTCAAACACATTATTGTTATCGCTTACATTCTTACCAAAGCCAAGCTTGCGTTGGCTTTAAGTAGCTATTTGCATAAATTTGTTTTGACACTTGTAATAAGCTCAATCGTTTGGATGTGCTGTGTCAACGGCTTTGCCGAGCTTTTTGTGTTGCTATCAAACGCGGCTAATCGAAATTGTTTGGAAACTTTTGAGTGTCTGCTTTTGATTATGCTGCCCTGTAGGAGCGAAGTTTCATTAGTATTTTCATCGTTTTAAAAGGATTGTGGTGTGAGCCATCATATCAACCATCAAGTCAAAAAGTAGTTTTGTGATACAAAATTTCCTGCTAGGCCTACGCTCAAGTTTAAGCCCATCACCGATTAGTTTTGTTGTACATATTCATATATTCTTTGTTAACATTTTTCATCACTAAAATTTGTTTGTAAGTATTTTTGTTGTTGTGCCATTTGGTTTATTAATTTTACATAGCTCCAATCAGCCACTGGACATCAGTCGCGCGCTCACAGACGGAAGTCATGCTTGTTTGACGACTGATCGCCGCTTTGGATAGCTCAAGACTAGCACTGAATCAGCTAAGAGCTTTGGGTTTTAACGATTTTTTTTTGTTTGTTAATAAACAAATTTCTATGGTCTTCAAGTGCGCAGTATGAAATGTGTAAGCACGTGCGAGCTTTCATGTTTTCTTGCTCAAGATTTATTAATGGCGATAATTACAGTCGTAATACGTAGACAGTAAGTGAAGTTATTCATAAGAAGAAGAAATTTTATATATTTATACATATATCTATTCATATATCTAGTATTATATATTACTTCCAGACAGTGCGTGTCTGCTTTCGGTTTACATTTTAAATTATGCTGCCTGCGTTGTATTGCTTTCATAATTTTTTGTTGGTCTGGGTTAAAGGCTATTAGGTAAATCGTTTTTGTAATTCGATCTGAGGTTTCGATAAGTCTAAAATTTGTGCCAAAAATAATTATTTAAAATACATGTTTATCACTTTTGATTTTGGCCTGTTAAGCGCCTGAAATGACTACCAACGTATCTCTTCCTATTTTGGCATTAAATGAGCCCGAAGTAAAAAATAATACCTTTGTTTTTAAGAAAATTATTACAACTTTTGTATTTTCAATAACTTCTTTTTACTACATTTTACCATAAGGTACTTTCTTACCGTGTGACACACCTAACTGTGACTACTATAGCGTAATGAAAATATTTATAAAATGTGCAGAAAGTAAACAGAGTCATGATGTCTGCATTCGCCATTCCCATTTACTCATTCACTCGTTCAATGACGCTAAGCTCCATTGACTGGCAAGTGATGACAACTGCAGTTTTTGGGACCATTTCGAGAAACAATTACTTCAATAGAATATAGTTATAATAATAACTTTTTCTGCTTCATTTGAACAACAGAAATGCACGAGTGTGACACAATTATTTTTTATGGGAAGATAGAAATACTGGGCCACAACTGTTTTTTAGTGTGGCACGTGCAATTCGTAATTGTTTTTAGATGAATGAAAACGTACTTACAAACTCGACACTCACGGTTTGGGTGGCAGGTGGGGCAATTCGGGCAACAAAGATTCTAAAAACTAATTTCATTTATTATTGCTTTATTTTAGTAGAAACTTAATCATCCATAGAAATTAGAAGTGCTCACATGATTGCACTTGTTTGAGCTCTCTTATGTAATCTGCCGCATTTTAATTTCAAATTTCCGTTCTAAAGCGATCTCATTGAAATATAAGGCTATTATTAAAAACTACACCCATAAAATAAGCTTTTGACAATAATTTATCAACACAATTGAAGATCAAACAAAAATCCAAATAAACAAACAAAAATGTTACGCCTCTAAAACAAAAATTAATTGAAAAACATAACAAATAATAATAAAACTATTTAATACAATACACACATACATATGTACATATATGCAGTACAAATATTCGTATCTCTCGTACATTGTAGTTGTATGTATATTATATGGAATGATTGAAAAATACTTAACGCTTGACTAGAGTCACACCCAATTATTTTATAGTCACTTTTTGTGTTTACGAAAAATAATAACGAACTTCCAGTCCGACCAGCATCATCGAACAAGTTGATTATTTTGAAATTTTTCGCCCAGTACAGATGAATGAGTGTAAGCGTTTTTTATTAGAGCATAAACATATTTAGCATTCCATTAAACAATCGACAATTGAAATTTATAGCATCACATCAGCTCACCGGAAATGTAGCTTAATAAATTGGTTGGGGCCTCTTTATATCTAGCAAAATAGAAAGATATGCTCACCCACACCGGATGATCTTTCAAAATAAATAAATTTTGACTGCATTGCACATTTCATTAGCATTGAACTATTGGGGTGAAAAATGAGCTATCGTTTGAAAAATTGTATCATCTCCACTGCTAGAAACCGTGACCGTATATCTCCTGAAATGCCAATGAATATCGAAGGTGTTCCTAGCTAGACACAACTTGAGCTGAGAGAGGTTCTAGTCTCCATACTTAGGGTTGCTCTACTCGTGACTTTTATTTCTGTTGGCCCTTTCAGTGTCATTTTAATTTTTTTGAAATAAATATAACACGAGCTCAGACTTTATTCTCCTTTTTTGTTTTTTTTTTGCTCTTTTTCTTTGCATTGTTGTTGTCGTCAATAAGCTTTGGCATGAAAATCGTTGTTGCTTACATGTTGCAGCTATTCAAAGTTGTGACAATAATTGTCGCCAATGTGGTAATCTTCACTGCTCTTGCTAAAGCTTTTTTCATTCGTAGATTTTCTTGTTTGTTCCAACAACAACTAACTACATCGGTTGTTGTATTTACTAAGCACTTTGTTTTTGTTTTGTTGCTACAAACGTATTAAGACTTTTGTTCCTTTTTTCCTTTTTTTCGTTCTTTGGCAATTGATTTCAGCGGATTTCAGGCCTGCCAAACACCAACCTACCTCCTTTCCAGAAACTGACTGCCCATCTGTCTGTTTGTTTGTTGCTTCGCTGTTTGTATTTGCGATTTCTTTTGCAGCGCGGCCATCAGCGCCGACTGTCATTGAGTTTTGGTTTCTTATTGGCATTCAACATACAACAACAACATTCGTGCATTTGTCTTGAGTTTGTTAGCGGCAACTGTTGCGCTCAGCTTAGTTGCAAGTGTTTGGCTCAAATGCCTGCAGCATTGTCGCTTCATAGCATATGGTGTCGATTGCAACAACAACAACAACAACTACAACAACTAATCCTTTTTTCATACTTCAGTGGTGGCAACCGGGCTTGAACGGTATGAGGTAGCAGGTCGGGGGTGTGGCAAGCTAAATGGACACTAACACCTCGTTGCAATCGCTGGTGCAAATTCATTTTAAGTTGTTCATACCAAATGTTCTCATTGTTGTTGTTGTTGTCGTTGGATCGATGGTTGCTTGCATTTTCACTACTCCGCATTTCATTGTCGCTTCTGTCGTAATCGTCGTCGTTGTCGTCATTGACTTTGAACTGTGACGCGTCGTTGCATTGATTGTCTCAAAGCTGGGAATTTCAATAATGTTGTTGTTGTTGCTATTTGCTGTAATGAATACTCCAAACACTTTGTTTTTTTTTCTTTTTCTAAAATAGTTGTTAGTTTTGTTGTATGTATGTAGGTTCGTGCTCTCTAATGTTTGTTGTTGTCTTTGGTTTTTTGTATCCTTCATGACAATTCTCTTCCTAATTTCCGTTGTTTTTTCTAGTATTAACATTTCTTATTAAGGTTTCGCAAGTTCTGTTCCCAGTTTGTCGAAACTGTTTGTTTTCTGTCTTTGGAAACAACATTCAATTCGTTAATTTTTTACTCTTGTGATGGTTGTTGTTCGCTGGCGGCCCCACTGGATTGCACAGTTTAGCTAGCGAAAGGACTCGGTTTCGTTTTTTCTTTCAAGTTTGGGTGCATCGCGCTTGGTTGTATGCCGTCAAAATTACCTATTTGGATTTCCTTTTGAATTTTTAATTTCACTTTTATGAGAATTGCCCTGTTGTAGTTGGAAAAAAAGATGGCTGGAATCGAAGCCAGAACCGAAATCGAAATGATCTAAACGAACTAATATTTTCAATTAGAAATTCAGCAACTCGAAACACGCAAAGCCCAGGTACTAACTCAATAAAATAAAATGCGCTTTGTTGTTATTGCATTGTGCCTCAGTGGCTAACCTCAGTTGGTTGCAGTTATTTGGGGCTGGTGTTGGCGATGATTGTCTGCGCCTTTGAAGTGGTTACAAATGCAGACACTTGGCGCTTCGGCAGCACAAAAACAACAAGTCAGAGAGTTATTTGCAATAACAATAACAAGAACAACAACTGAGCATTGCCAATAGCAGCAATGTTACACCGGCAACAACACCAGCAACAACAACTAAGCCACACAATTACAAGGATGCCTCCAACTGTGGCAAGTGTGAGTTTGTGTGCCGCACATTTAACGCACCTTCACAGCGCTTTTGTTGCCAGCAAGTTGCAACGTTTGTTACGCACAGGTCAACAGGTTGTTTGCTGCCGTTTTACGTACGTCTTATTGTTTGTTGTTGTTGTTGTTATTGTTGTTGTTGTCAGTACAACATGCCAAATACATGGAGCATTACAATAGCAATGAATTGTTGCCATCGCTTTTATGCGAATTCTCATGGTCACTGTCGTTATTGTAGTTGTTGTTGCTGCTGTTGATGCTGTTGCTGTTGTTTTTGTATTTGTTATTACATATTATGGTTTTTTATGGGCACAGCATGTGAAAAATTCTTAACATAGTGTGGTGTCCATGTATTAGCCACCGGTGTTGATTTTTTCGACAGTCAAACAAAAGCCGCCTGCAAGCACGTTCATGTTGCATGTACAAACACGTCCGTAGCCACTGAGCTTTTTATTACTTAAGACCCGATTAAACTTTCATATTTCAACTGCAATCGATTGTTTGTGTTTTTGATGGCGCCGAAGAGCATTTCTCTGAGTCGCAAAAAAAAGTGGTGAGACCGAGCTATTCTCAAGTTTGTAGTTTCAAGTCATTTCATATTAATTTTTGATGGATACAATCCAAGAAATAACAGTATAATAAGTGCCTGTCTTGAGCTCAAAGGGATCCGAGTCGGAGTTGTCTCTACTTGCTTTTGGATGATTTGAGGGAGTTCGAAAAGGCCGGTAAGCAGAACCATGCATCGGGCCAATCTAATTGAAAGATAATCTGTACGGTTCTTCATTTACAAGCTAAAACTTCGTAGGTAGCTGGTATAAGATACACGTAGCTCTTCGTTTTGGAAGTCATTAATTGACGGCCTTCAAATATCTAATACAAGTAGAAATATTCAAGCTTCCGAGGGAGTATGGCGGATCATGCAAAGCTCTAGTTCCTCACACCACCATCGCTCGATTTCCAAAGATTTTTCGAATCACTCTTAAGCCGAGTAGTAGGTACGAGGATATTAAATGCGGGTAGTTCGCTCTTCACCTTGCTACTCTCCTTGCCCTTTTCACTACTTTTCTCACACCAATTGGCTACTCCAAGATCAGCCGCTGCACAACACTTTGTCTATTCGTCGGCAGCTTATGGCTGTGGCAGTTGCTGAAAATAGCAGTAAAACATGATGCGCAGACACGAACAAAATCGAAAATTCCGACAAGTTGAAGAAATAACTTGCGAACCATTTTTAAAGCGCACAAATACAACAACTACAACAAGAAGAACAACAAACACATCATCAACAATTATAGAGTACAACATGACAACAGGCGCAACTGCCAACATACTCGTAGTCGTAGTCGTAGTCGGCGGCACTCGTAGCACTCGTAAATATTTACTCATAGCCAATGTACAACCTTCGACAATTTATATTTGCAACTTTAAAGATCCTTTTTGTTGTCTTTTGTGAGTTTGCGTTTAGGGCTATGCCAAGCTTGTGTTGTACTTATTGTTGTTGTGCGCTGCTGGTTGAGATACCAATAAACGTCCCAAATGTACATGAAATGCGACAAATGAAGCTAACAGCTTCAACGGCGTCTGCGAGTCGTGCGTCGGTCGGTATTACTACGATTGTGGTGATGCCGAATGCGCAAAACAACAATGGTGTAAGAAAAAAGTTGGTTGAAGAAAGGATTGAGCAAATTGAGAAGGTGGTTTAGGGGCTAACTCTGTTGCAACAACAATAGCTACAACAACAAATATTATGTGAGTCGATTCAAGTGCAGTTGTTTCATCTACGGTCTCTGTTAGAGACTTAGCCGCTAAACTTAGACTTAGAATTAGCGGTACCAACCAGATGCTCCATGCTTTTAACTCACTTTAACTCGATTAGGAGGCGATTCTAGAGAGAAATGTGTTGACATTTATGTTTCGGAATCATTTCGGAACTGTTTCGTGACTTTTTCAAGACGATTCCGGAACTATTTCCGTAAACTTTTTTTGTGATCTTTCCTAATTTCTAGCACATTTCAGGATCATTCTCAGGAATCATTCGGCATCACTTCGGTATTAATTTCGGAAACATTTCGGGACTTTCTGAGAATCATTTCGGAATCTTTTTGGAACAACATCGAAACTTTTTCAGGGCGAACTCGGGATAATATCGTGCATTGCATAACTTCTTCATCATCATTTCGGAACTATTTTCGAAATGGACTCAAAAAAATCTCAAAATGAGCCCAAAAAACAATACCGAAATAATCCTGAAATGTTCTCAAAAAGTTTCGAAAGCCATCAAAAACGATCCAGAAAAAGTCATACAGCTGTATTCCACGTCAAAAAAAAGAAAACAACAACAAAAACTAGACAACTAGAGTTTCGTTGTAAGGTTGTTGTTGTTATTTGTGCGCCAAGCTTATAAGTAACTTCAATTATAAAATGTTAACAATAATAGTTATGCGGCATGGATGCCACATTGGATGGATGATGACGGGCATGATGGCGTGCTTACAGCATAAAAATCAAAAAATCGCTTATAAAGTGTTCGAGTTGTTGGGAGTTTTGTGAGCGAGCGGGGTAAACAAAGATAGACGCCATTAATATCCGACTTGGATATTTTTTCTTATTAAAAGCGAACAACGAAAGTATTGTTTGAGTTTGGCTGCATGTTTTTTGATGATTGTTGAAATATTACTGCCATTGCTGCATCATTGCTGATGGCTGAAAGATGCCACACCGCTTCACTCACGATTGTGGCAAGTGTAATGATGTCGGCGTCATAGTTGCTGAGAATTCCCTACCAAAACACTTACTTTGTTGTTTTTGGTTTTATTTTTGCAACTTGCACAGTGGCTCAAAGTTGGAGAGATGTGGTGAAAAAAATTCATTTTTAGCTAATATTAACCTCTGTTCCGTGTCGAGGGCTGCTGAGAAACTTATCCTTAGTCAGACCTGACTTTGTAAAACGGATCTATAATGGGGTCTAAGCAAAGGCAGCTTCGGCTCCTATAGTTTCCACTAGAAAATCCTCGAGATAGAAGAAAGAATGCCTTAAAAGTCACGCGTTTTCTGTCAGCACCTCACAGCTAGCAGGGAATATAGGCTACCTAACTATCTAATCATCTGCCAGGCTTGAGTCGGCGTTATTTACGATACTGTGAATGAGATGCTACCAGGTCTTGAGAAGTTTAAAGATTACTCAGACAGTTAGGAGACTTTCTGGCATCGCTCAAGATTGCTTCGACGATTTCAATAAAAATAATCTGGTTGTCGGGGTTCACTAGCTGATCTCCAGGAGCTTTAGAATTTTACATGCTAACAGTAGGGTTGGAGTCGGGTAAGGAAGTCGCTCTCCTTTCGAGGTCCTGCACCCCAGTTAAGCATTTGTCCCAATCCATGCCACGAAACAAAACCACTGTGCAAGGTAGTCTCACAGTCGCTTCAGTGGGTTGCTGCCACTCGCACAGGGCCAATGTCATTGTCTTGGCCATGGTAGTCGGTTGATTATGTCGCTGGGCTAAAGAAAATCATGCGGTGTTCTAAAGCTCACTCTGTCCGCCTTAAATACCAACCTGACTGCCAGTTAGCTCGCTATGGCGTGGCGTGGCGTTAGCCTAAAGTGCCTGCACCACCAACATGTTGGCATTTCGACGTTAACAACATTTTGTTGCAATGATTACGCGACAACAGTCAACAAACAACAAAAACACCATTTGCCACGGACTGTGGCGTGTTACCACAAATACATACATACATACATACATGCGGCAATGCGTTGTAGACGCAACAAACTAAGCGCCACATGAACAAGCTCAGCAATCGAAAGAAGCAACAACGTCGACAAATAGGCAAAAGGTTTTTCAGTTCGATGAGAGTGGCGCTCAAATGGCAACTAAAAAATTATTCCAACAAACAAAGTTGTGGCAAAATATTTGTCTTTACTCCGTGTGTTTGTGTGTGTGTTTGTGTGTGTGTGTGTGTGCGGGAGCGCGAAAGGTTGCCGACTTATTGGCGGGAATTAAAAATTTTAAAAAGCCAAATAAATCGCACAACGACAAATCGCAAATAGTAATTATTGCTATGCATTTGTTTATCTTGTTGTTGTTGTTTGTTGTTTGTTGTCCTGCTTGCTTACTCACACAAATGAGAAAAGAGAAAAAAGTTAAAAAAAAAAGCAGAAATTTCCCAACCCTTGAGTTCGTTCTTACCTTCAAACTCAGCAGCACCTACAGAAGCGCCTCCAGCTGCACATCCACCAACGCTTCTGCTGGCTCTGCCACATAAACGAACTTCAACGTTGTAGGTGGGCGCCTTGGAGGTCCTCCATATCGCAATGGCTCTTCATAGCCAGCTTCTGGTTGCTTATTGATTATCGTTTGCTTGCTGCCCATATTCCCATTTCCATTCGTTATTTGGCTTTGATGAAGATGGCAATAAAGAAAAATACATACAAAGCGCATATTCGTTAGTATGTGTATGAGGGTGTGTGTGTGTGTGTGTGTCTATTTGTGGCATTGCTCTTGACTATTGATTCCCATTGCGATTGGGTGGCGCTAGCCCATTTGCATATGGACATTACCGATGACACTGAGTCCAGAAATTGATGGCGACAAACAGTCGTGATTATAATTAGTGTAGAAATGTTGAAGTTGCTGGGTACACTTGAAAAAACAATCGATGGGAAAATGGGTGATCATCTTATTCTTCTTCTTCTTACTAAGGACTTAATAGTTGGTATGACTGCAGGAACGTGTGGCACTGCTCATTTGTTCACAAACATCTTACTCCCGAGGGGATGAAGTCGACTCTTCGATCAGTTCAAACGAGAATGTAACCATGACGATCTCTGATGAGCTTTGACAGTGTCCTACTACATGGGCGGAGTATGCCCGGGTGATGCTACTGAAGCTCCTCGGCTTTGTTTGGCTCCCCAAGGCTAAACAGCGCCAAGGTTAAGCGTCTCTTTTACTCGCCCTTGACGTTGGTAGGGTTGACGAATGCCGACGCTGAAGTTGATATTGACCACAACGGACCTCTTCTGTGGAGTTCGTTGAATTTTTCTCTCAGTTTTTTCTGCTAGTTTCTGCAAATTCAATGCCTTTTTAAATGCTCTCACCAGACCCTCATCCTTCAGAACTCGTTAAAAAAAAAAAAACAAGAAATTTAAATCCTTGTTCTCGTATTGGCGTTCGGTTAATAATTTTTATTTTCCATTCCACAGCTGTTACAGATCTACAATTGGTTGGTTGGTATGTTTTGTGGACGTTTATGTTGTTGCTGTTGTTGCTTGACTGTTTCCAAGCAATGTCTGCAGATGTTGGCGATGTTCAATGTTATGTTGTCACGATATCAAAGCATTTTAATTGGCCGATTTATAGATTTAATTACGTATTCATGCGAAACATCGAAACCGTGATTCGTAAAAACACACACGCTGTCCGCTCTCGTATGTAAGTATGTCCAATAGGCGCGGGGGGGAACAACAACAACATCCCTCAGCACCCACCAAATGAACCATCAACTCAATGTGAGCCTGTAACCCACCTGCGTCCACCGCATTCACCCCGTTCCCTCCAAATCCTGTACGCCTGCAATGTTTACACTCCTTTTGCAAACTTTATTCGATTTGTTATTGTTATTATTACGCTGTCGACGACATTGAAGATAGGATTGCTCGTTTGGTTGGCTAGTTGTCTGCAGATCTGGTATTTCGTTGATATCAATTTCTGAGACAACGCAACAATTTTCATATGACTCCTTGAAGGTGGCAGCGAATCGAGCGATTTTGGGATTTGCGCGCTGTACAAGCTCCAGGCATTGGCGCTGGTGGTGGCAGCTATGGCGTTGGATTCACATTCGGGTGGAGCTGCTGCTATGCCGATATGCCGTAGATATGTACATGCAAATAACAACAAAAATCTGCAAGATCTCACTGCATTGATCAGCAAGCAGCAGCAGCAGCAGTCTGGGGAGCAGCTGCCGTAAAAGGGGCAGTGCGCTAACAACAAATCCTCACAAAAACAATAATGACAACTGCTCCAACTCAACAGTGAATAAATGACTCTGGCTGAAGGCTGAAGGTGGCTGAAGAAGAAGTTATTCATAAAAGCAAACGAGATCGCCAGACGACTAGTATCAGCCAATCTGCGTTTGTTCGTTCAACAAATATGATAATTGCCAATGGCAATCGCCACAAGAGCAATAACAACAACAACAACAGCAGCAACAGCCAAGTTGTGAAATGTGGAACATTCAAAATGCTTATTGTGCTCGTGCATCAGCAACTGATTTTATTGATTGTTTTGATGGCCACGTCAAATTTAATTGGTAGATTATCTGTGCTGATCGGTAAGTAGTACCAACTTTGAATTCTCCAAATTAATTAATTTTACTCTAAATAAAAGTTAACTTTCGTATGGAAAGAGTTGTGATCGTCATACGTGGCCAATTGTGGCATTGAAATCAGCGCTGAACAGGGATGAAGTGGAAAGTGAAGACTTATCTTTCGAAGTTTTCAAATATGGTGACCAAGTTTTTCTCGATTAAATGCTATAAATGATATATTTTTGGAACCCCGTGCGTGTTAGACGGCTAGAAAATTCGCGAGGTAGGTATGCCTGTCGGAAGAGGAGAGTAAGATGTGTTTCTCTTAAGCACTTCTCCATAGTTTGGTAGCTCTAAATACATATTTACACACAGCGGATATATTCTAAACCACCTAAGCAGACTCTTTCGCCTTCTTATGGACTTAGTCTTCTACGTCATCTTCTTCTAACTCTCCTTATTTCTTCACCCATCTTCCCAATTTTCGACATCTTTCCCTCATCTGGATCGGGATCAAATCACAAATTAGCCTTACTTTGTCTTTGCTAAACAAATCTGAAATTATTTCAAATCACGCAAACCTTTTTCATATCTTGAATTAATTTTTCTTGCATCATTTTTGCTAATAAAATATTTCGTAGATATTTTTTATGATGTACTGTTTTTAATATCTTTATTGGCCATCAAAATGTTGCGCTGTGAGATAGCAATAAACCAGAGCAGAGCGTTATTGTACTGATGGACAAAATCTGCGGCAGTCCGTTTGACTCGATTGCTGCGCAAAAAAAACGAAATTATAAAACTCAAACCTGCGCTGAATTTTAAATCGCGCGAAATGACATTAATATTGTCATTATTATCGTTATGATTGATGGCAGGGAGTTTTCTGTTCTTCATATTTTTATTGCTTTGATTTTATGGCTTTTGATTTTTTATACCATGCCCAACAATGAAACGAATCCACCAATCGGGCTTGTGTGCGGTAACATATGTATGTACATATATGTATGTACCAGAAATTTACACCTGAGAAACACCGCAATAAGCATTCGTGTTTTCTTCGTACTAGAAAAGCTATCAATAACTCCGAAAGCGATCGAGTTATCGAAACAACTGGCATTTAAAATTTTAAGTTAGATTATATCAAGCAGTTTGTGATTAATACGAGCACAAACATACATATAAAAAGACATGAACTGTTGACTGGGACTCTCTATTGGCGCAGTAATGATCGAACTATTAAAATTGTCATATACGTATGTAAGTGGAGATATGCTGTTATGGAAAAATATTCAACGAATTCGAACCTTCAAAACAAAATTACCCAATTAACTGAATAAGAAATTTACTGCAATGCAAATCGTATTTACTATGTACCTACTCGTATTAACATTTATTTTTTATGTTTTTAGTCCAATCAATGGAATTAGCATAAGAATCACTTTTAAATTTCTTGAGGACAAACTAATTGCGATAAAAAGTTATAACAGCAATGTGGTTAGTTATAGATATGTATGTGAATATGTGAATGTATGTACGAGTTGTTGTTTATATGAATATGCTTGTATTGTTTATGTATAACGAAACAGTACTATATAATATTTCAACAATTCCCATTGTGGAAATTCCAATCACCTTCAAGACTACCAACTTACCACCGACTTTCCGCGATAATTTTATATTGTTTAATATTATACATATGTACATACGTACACACATGCATATGTACGTGCATATGTATGTGTGTTCTTATTAATTTATGGGGCTCCTCTTTTGCTGTATACATATATGGAATCGTATTAGCATTTAAAGTTAACAAATTATCGGTTAACACTGACATTTCTGGCACAGTAGGCTATTACGGCAACAACAAACCATTTTTGATAACTTATTTCGAAAACCTTGTGTGTTGCGATGCTCGAACCTGAAGGGTTAATCAGTGTTATGTTATGTGTTATTTCATATTATGTTACCTATGTATGTTGTGTTGTGTTATGTTATGTTATGTTATGTTGTGTTATGTTTTGTTATGCTATGTCGTGTTATGTCGTGTTATGTTATGTTATGTTATGTTATGTTATGTTATGTTATGTTATGTTATGTTCTGTTATGTTATGTTATGTTATGTTATGTTATGTTATGTTATGTTATGTTATGTTATGTTATGTTATGTTATGTTATGTTATGTTATGTTATGTTATGTTATGTTATGTTATGTTATGTTATGTTATGTTATGTTATGTTATGTTATGTTATGTTATGTTATGTTATGTTATGTTATGTTATGTTATGTTATGTTATGTTATGTTATGTTATGTTATGTTATGTTATGTTATGTTATGTTATGTTATGTTATGTTATGTTATGTTATGTTATGTTATGTTATGTTATGTTATGTTATGTTATGTTATGTTATGTTATGTTATGTTATGTTATGTTATGTTATGTTATGTTGTGTTATGTTTTGTTATGTTATGTTATGATACTTTAATTTATTTTTTAGTTTATTCTACTTTATTTTGTTTGAATTTTCACTTGTTTTGTTGTTGTAAACTCTCTTTGTGTCATCAATCTACATTTTACAAGTTAATTCAAATATATTTTTTAACTAGGACTCCTTTTTCTAAAGCCAGTCATAATTATACAGTTTATGGTAAAACAACAATAAGAACTCCTGTACTATATCAACAATTAACCTAGTAATTTTAATAAGCAAACAATTGAAACTTTATTGCATTTCAAATATTCAGCTCCTTTCGAATTCAAATACATATGTAATTATCATTACTTTGTTTTAATTGTAATTTACCAAATACCAAGGGACGCTCATAAGCATTTGAGCACATTGAATGTACCGCATGTAACTGATCCCTGCAGGAAAATTCATCGGAGTAATTAAATACAATCAAATGGAATCAAATGCTACCTAATCTGTCTATATGTTTGAGTGGATAATACGACTTTTTTCGGGGTTATCAACAAATAAGTGGGCCAGGGCGACCTAAATTTACTAGTACACTATGAAAGGTGCTAAAGAAATATAAAACTAGTGCTGGGCTCGGATACATTAGTGACTAAGCTTTAGCTCAGTTTACTACAAAGTTCTGAGAGACATTGTCAAAAAAACAACTAAGCAAGTTTCTATTTCTGGCAGTCTGTCCAAATTCCCATAATTCGATTTACCAAAAAAATTACTCCCAACAGGGAACTTATGTATGTATGTATGTATGTGTGTTCGTATGTACATAAGTATTTGTTAATTAAGTCAGCTCATATCTGCAATATTTATGAATACATTTGCGTACTTTGCGCCAAAGTAGGTAGTCTGGTGTGCATGAGAAATACATCTTCTGTCATAAATAAACGATGGCAGTAATTTTCATTCCGCACATGTTGCATGCCACATAAAAAGGCTAAATAGCAAAACAACAACAAGACTGCGCTAATGACTACAAAACGCCTTTGCGTGTCGCTAATAAACTACGCGATCTGGCCACACCGCTTTGCCGCTATTTTATGACATTTTAATAATTTTCTAATTGTATGAAATGCCAACAACTAAAATGCAGCCAACGGCGCTCCCCTTTTTTTGAGTTTATAATTCATAACGCATGCACGTGACTAAGTAAAGAGCGAGTATGTTGGTTTTTTGTTTTTTTTTTTTTATTTTAATTTATTGCTTTATTGTCGCTTTATATCTGCGAGCTTGTTTGTTTGTATATAAAAATGTATGTATGTAAAGAGGTATCTGCATTGATATTTATATTGTCCGTTGGTTATTTAGCCATTTGTTGTGCCAAAGTGCTGACATGATGTTTTTATAGCTGACATTTTTATAATATTTTCATAAATGTTATTGCTCTTGCAGAAGGCGAGATGCTGCGATTTTAATGGGCGTCTGCGACGATATGAGCTGGTCATGCCCATATACTACATACATACATACACACATGCATATATGTATGTATACCGGAGTTTGAATATGTATGCTTTCATGCTGTTAAAGCTTTTGTTGCTGTGTTTTAATTGGGCGCCGCGATCGTGATTTTTTTGCACTTCAATAAACAGCTGTCTTTGAATTTGTTTTTGTTTTTATATTTTCAGCAATAAAAATATGAATAATACACCACGGGATATTGGCGATCTACAACAACGAGATACATACCTATGTAGGTACTCTTCTTTATTATCGATTCTCTTTTCTATTATGTTCATCTGCTTACATACTTATACACATATTCATCGAATAATTCACATGAACTAAAAAACTCGCATTCGTCATAAATAAATTTGTTAATATAGAAATTAATTTAAAAAAAAAATAAAATATAGTATAATTGGGAAAACAGAGTAAATTTCTCTATATATCGGTTCTTAAAAAGAAGCTCAGCATATCAAAATATATTTACTGTCTCTGTTTCTCTCCCATTGTTCTATCTTCCTCCCTATTGTCTTACCTCCCTTTTCCCACTTCCTCCCTGATAAGCTTACCGTCTTCATATATCTCCGTCTCTATTGATTTGGTAATATTTTTCTATTTTTCCCCCTCTTCTCAGATACTACCTTTAGCTTTTACATTCCTAGAAAGGTTAAAAGCTAAGTTCAAAAGTACAAACAATAACCATCAATATTAAAATGTTTCTCCGTCAGTCTGATTGGAATTTTATGCTACATTTGCTTCTCCTGTTCAACCCACCCACTAAAATTCATAACCAAAGACAATATTCTGTCATGACAGCTCCTTCTTTCTAGTTGGAGATCTGCCAGTTAGAATAAGCTTAAGACGAAAGCAATCGATATGCCGTTGTTTTCGCAGATTTAACTGTAAACGTATACTCGAACAAACTCATCGGCATGCAAAGCTCAACATTTCAATACATACAAACAACCGTACACAAATAACGAGTCTTAGACAAAAAGCTAATTAATATGAAAATTTTAATAAGATTAAATATCAAGTGAAATGAGAAGGTCATGGTTGAACTGAGCAACAGCCAGCTCGGTTAAGTAAACGACTCATTGTGAGAGGGGTGGTGCCATGAACAGCAATGGACAGATATGGATACGCTTCGAAAGCAGGTTGATTACAAAACGTTCGCCAGCGCCTGAAGTAATTTTTAAATGCCTGGAAAATTGTTGCTCAGGGAAAAAAGTTTAAAGAAATGGAAAAATAATACCAAACCAACTTGACGTACTGATTTCTATTGCTATTTTGCCTTGTACACCTTCTATGTAGAGTTGAGCAAATGCTTGACTGGTGCAAAAGCTTGTAAAAAGGGTTAATTAACAAGATAATTAGTGCGTAATGCGATATGACAACACTGGCAGGCATGAAAATAGCGAAAATGAGAATATAAGGCGGGCGAATGCGTTGGATCGGACTAAGTTGAGATTACGGAATGAATACGTAGACACAAAGATAGGCTGGTGAAAGAAAGCAATATTTTAATGACATAATTTTAAGGCAGTGTAGAGAAGGCAAAGCGAGGGAGGTGTGGGTGTACGTTGTATGGTGTTAGTGCAAAGCTGTGATAAGAGCAGTAGGTAAGCAGTCAAATAAAAAAAAATAAAAAATAATATATGAAATAAAATTCAATTAAATAAGTCTTGCCGTTGAAGTTCATAATTAATTGAGCTTTGGATTTCGACCAGTTTTCCATTAGTTTGCAAGTAATTCAACATAACCACATTTATATGAAACCATATTATCCCCTCGATTAGCAAATAAACCACTTCTAACCCATTGTCTATGCGAAATTATATTTATTTACACAGTTGGACAAGTTCAAAGGGTTGTAAACCAAATTGTCATAATGACAAACTAGACATTGGTACTAAATTCATACTTTTGTCAATATGTACATATGTATGTATGTTAATGAATATGCATGTTTTTGTAGATATACATACATATGTCTGTTTATATATATGTATATTGATGCCAATATGTAACACAAAGTGCTTGTCCTGTATAGGATTACAATGTAGATGGACTTGAATGTCAACGCATGACTTGAAGCTCACTTCAACTGGCCTCTTTACATCGTATGGCTCTTGTCACGCTCTCCCATTGCTCCTTAGCAATCTACAAGCTTTGTTTGTTTTACACAAAATACGTATTTGCAATAGGACATACCCATAAATAAAACAATTGCATATAATATTAATTTGGATATTGTTGTAAATACACAAAACCGAACGCACAAAGCTCACTTACTTCCATAGTTAGTTGTGTAGAAATGCATTCAAGATGAACAATTGCCTATCCCTGCAGGGAAATCTAAGACTAGTCGTCAAAGTTCCCTTCTAAGAAATTTAAATTTGAAATTCGTTCAGGAAAAACACACATTTTAATTGAGGAAACTAGCACTTTATACATTTTATATGATTCAGAAACATTTTTACAGTATCGATCACCTAAATTGAGCACAAATTTAACAAAAATTGGAAAGATTAGGAAAAAACAGAGGAAAGCAAAAGAAAAAAGTTACGTTTGGGTTCTACAAACATCTTAAAATGCCGTACTTAAATTATTTTTTATCAGAATTATTTTTAAATATTTTTAATTTTTAAATACATTTTGTAAATCCTTCTTTTTTGAAGCCCTCTAAGGAAAAAATTAAGAATTTTTTGAATTCTTAGTTCTTCTCAGCTTTTATGCACTCTTCCTAGAACCAAATAAGTGTAGAGTTTTCTTCGCAAGCACTTAGCGACTAATGAATACAATAGTCAACTTAAAATTTTCTCAAAATTTGGAGCTCGTTTTAAAAATGCAATAATTCAAAAGAGTTTTATAACTAAGTGTTCCAAATTTCAGCAGCAGCACCCAACTTCACAACTCCAAATATTCCCTACAGGGATGTCACAAACAAACTACAAGTTAAATGCATTTTGCTTTTGTCTTTGCTTTCATGCTACAATTAGTTGCAAACAATACTTGCTCGTTACTTTCTTAACTTTCTAATTTTACTATTTGCATAGATATTCATATGAGCACAGGTGTGTGTGTGTCGTGCATTTACATTTGATATCATAAATTTAAGTAAATTGATGCATTTTCTTGCAAAATTTGAAGATGTTTACTCGTAGGCTGGACCATCAAAATTGATACGAATTCTCACATTTGCATTTCCATTTGTGTTACAGTTTACCATTTGCCATTGTTATTGCAGTTGTTATTGTAATTTGGCTGATTGCAATACTACCTACATATGTATACGTGTACAAAGTAGAAATTGTTATTGCAACAAAACATAACATTATTGCACTTAAAATTACAAATACGTATTTACATATGTTATATAGAGTTATGTACCTAAATCTGTATGTATGTATGTATATGTATAACTGTACTTTGGTTGTTTGTTTAGTTGACATGACAGTTGTTTGATGACAAACAATATTGGTGTTGTTGTTGCTGTTGCTGCTGCTTTTATAGCCATCTGCGAACATATTTGCATTAATCAGTCAGGCAAAATGTAAATTTACTAAATTAGTGAGAAGCGAACATATCACTAAGTTGCATCAATGAGGCTATCCAAATTTATACAAATACAGTGACCAGGTATTTAATTATGAACGGTGATACTACCTACACACGACCATGCAGCCATATCTACTTAATAGTGATGAGAATACTGGGATCGAGATTAGCCTACTTTCCTACCTTCGAGGAATTTTCCGGATTTACAATTTTTACTTTAACTAAACATTTTCAATTTATCTACAAAATTATAATATTTATTTAGGGGATTATTGTTGTTGGAGCAGCGCTCGAATTGTTTCCTTTTTTTTTGGTAAAATAGTTGCACGACAATTCTTCATTCAACTTGAAAGTTATAGTTCGAATATACATATTTCCCCAATGCACTAGCTCATGTTCCTTATTTCAAGCAATGTCTCGATCACTAATAAGAATTCTTTAAGCCGCCCTGAAAACAGTAATCCTTTCCTTACCACTATCCGAACCCTTGCTTGTTCATTTACACCACAAACCGCATTGCAAGAATTGTTGAATTAAAAAGCTCATATCCCCATTAAGGCTTTGCAAATCTTTTGTTATGTCAACGCTTCAATAACTGTGAATATCTACGCGTATTCGTATGCTTCTTCTACTTCCGTTTTCCTGCTGCACAACAAAATGGATTATTGAAAACATTTACCCTCGATGCATGAAATGACACTTTACAAGAAATCGATATCCTAAACACTGATGTTTGTTCGAATTGATTTCCTTCGAGAATTGCATTAAATTTTTTATATGTAAAAATATTTTATTTTTGATAACATATATATGTATCTGTGTCAGGGACTGAAAATAATTATATTATAATAAATAAAACAAAAATATACATGCATATAAATGAGCTAAAAGTAGTAGTTTTTTAATACAAATATTATTATTATTTTTTAATTAATTATTAAAAGTTTTTTCTATTAAAAACAATACGGAAAATGTATAATCTTCTATATCGGTTTCAAAATCTGCTAGACTTTTTCATTAAATAATTTTGGCAAACTCTGCTAACCATTCGACTATAAGAACGTTGGTTTTTCTGTCAGCTCAACTCTTCGGAGTTGCCTTTCTTTCCTATAGAGATGTTTTCTAAGTAATTTTTCACTGCGAGTTTTCTCACGCTTTCATATAAGTCAGTCAAAAACTATTATTCCCGGCCCTGAGCTTGGAAATAAGCTATATATCATCGGTGAAATTGCAAAACCACGTAAGCGATATATCAGTTTGGCAGTTTTTCCACTGCAAAATTCCTCATTTCTTAGACGGGTATCGAATTTATGGAAACAGTTCAAATCAAGATTGTTTCTTTTAATTATTTTCCAAACCAAATATGTATATATCTTGATGGCAGCGCTCTATAACAGAAATGTTACTTACGCGATTTTGCACTGTCACTGACGTTTTGTAAAAAAAAGTTGAAATCGAACAAAAGATCAAAACTCTTTGATTTTATTATAAAACATTTCAGTTCTATGCACTTCACTCAGCTCAAAAATATATTTACATACATATGTACATATCCATGTAGCCCTCGCATATCATATTCACCTGGTCAACGGTCAACGCCGGTGCTTGCACTCATATCCGCACCCAATACGCATCTATAATGCACACTAAACAACAACAACAATAACAGCAGAAACAAAATAAAAATTGAATAAAAATGCAACAAAAAAAAATTAAATACAAACTTGTAACAACCGGACAACCGGATGCGCCTGAAATCGATCGTCATGGTGAGAAATTTCGCTTTTGAATATTGTACAATATAATAAGTGATATAAAAACGTATATCTATATGTATCTATGTGTCATTCACGCCCTACATTTCGAGCTACTAAAACCGCTTTTGTGCAAATAATGCTTTTGATTTAATACCTCTTTAGTAAAATTAAAAAAAAAAAAACAAAAAAAAAAAAATTATTCCAACAAAAATCAGTCTCGTCCGTTCCCAGTTATACATATTCCATTCTGGGTGCTGCCTGTGACATTTGTGGCTTCTTTAGCATTTCATTGTGAGCTCAGCACAAAAAAACTGACAACTCAAAGCACTGATTTATACTTTTCACACATTAGCATCATTATTAATATTAATTTCATACGCTCTTTTGCACACCCCAAAACCGAGTAGTGACATTTCCATGTGAGTATTTATTTACATTTAATATTCTCATCAAAGTCAATGCGTCAACAGCAACAATATGATACAAATAATTGCATTTCCCCCCTTCTGCTTACTTGCATAAATATTTTTAATGTTGAAAACCGCAATTTGTAAAAATTCTCAAGCATTTAAGTGGCTTTGAAAGTGCAGCAAGTGTTGTTGTTCATATGGCAGGTCAAGTCTTCAATTCGTCAAAGAGTGGAATTAAATATCCTTTTCATATCTTGCATTAGTGCTGCGCAGTACCGAGTCTTTAAAGAACCATTTTTAACGAATCCGGGTTCATGGATAGAAGAATATACATCTGAATAGCATGTCATAAGCCAGGGCAGTTGACGAAGGACGATTATCCATATGTACTACAACAAGTCTGCAAAATCTTCATTATAAATTTCCCAAGACAGCTTTCTATGAAGTTTAATATAGATTTTTACTCTAAGATAATGATATATAACCGATTCTAAATTTTAAGAACTTTCCGTGTCAAATCTTTTGAAATCGATTTTCTTTAGCTACTCCTGGAGAGAGATGGATCTTTTGAATATTTTCTCATTTAATCGGATGTATTTCCTGATACAAATTTTCAGCTTTTTAAACCGTCGTTCGAGTACCTACGAAGAATTCTTTTGATTTTATTGTGTTGGCTTCGCAGTTCCTTTAGTAGAAGCCTTCTGGAATCGTGTTGCTGTTTCTCTGAGTACCTCCTCTAAGAAGTTCTTTTAGAACTAGTTGTTTAACTCGATCCGGTTCCTCCTATCCGGTTACTTATGTGTTGCGCACCACACACATCATAAGCTCATTGAAAATTTGTTGTTGTATATAAATAAACAATTTCGCTTTGCGGTTAATAAAATGTGTAATTCAATACGCCAACAACAACGTTTCACATTCCCATATCTGCATACGATCCTTGCTTGGGGTTAAAGTGTTGTTGTTAAAGGAAATGTTTTGTGAATGCCAGAAGTAGCGGTAGTCGAACTGCAAGGCGAAGCGTGTGAAGTAGGAAGATTATAGGGCGATTGATGTGCATAAGCTCAATATTCTCCAAGACGGAAGTCTTCTAGTACAATTGTATTCACAATCAGAGCTCGGCGGTTCAGAAAGTCGACACCAAGCTCGTCCTTCTTAAAGAAAGCTCTCCACCCAAATGAGAAGAATGTTATTTCATCATTCTTTCATCACTCATTAAATTTGCTCTGCAGCATCAACGAAAGATTTCAGCCATTTACAAGGAATTTGCATCACTACCACCAATATTGGTGGCACCAACACTACTCACCTTCACTGCACCGATCACTTACGGTATCTTCAAATTTCCATCTATCTTTTCCATCCATACATCTTTTATTGACTTGTCGTCCAGTCCAACAGCCAAAACGCGGCACAGTTGGATGAGGCCTGAACGTGGGAAATATTTGTATACGTCAACAGTTTAGGGTGCTTCATTAATGGGTGAAACAATTTTTTAACCGGACTCCTTGAAAATCTCATTCATAAAAGATAAAAAAATGATTGTATACTTACGGGTTTTTTGAATTTTAGTTTAAATTTTCGGATATTATATAATTTTTAAAAAGCTCTTGGACACATTCTGCAATTTTAAAAAAACGTCTTACTTCAGCATTTGTTTGAAGAACCAACTATCTCAGAATATATACATACATATTGTATTTTCATTTAAACAGGGCGTTCTTCAAACAAGTTAAAAATGTTTAAAACATTGTAAGCTTCGACTCAGTTTTCGATATACTCCCATAACGACTGGCTTGATGCGCAAAAATGTTTCCATAAAGATTATTCCGGGGGATTTTATGATTGTGAGAAAACCGACTTTGATCTGAGAACTTCCAAAACCTTCAAACCTGTTGTCTAATCAATTGTCTTTACTCTTAAGCGGTGATACTGGCAATACCTGTAATCAAAACCTGCTAGCTTCATCCCAACTAACAAAACACTTACAAGCACAAGGGAACGTAAGTCTCCCAATCACCCTAGTACATATGTATATGTATATACTGGTGCGCACGAATGTATTATTATATACAGGAACAACAGCAATAAACACCCAACGGACAATTTTAGCCCGTCTCACATTCAAAATCATTTTAGATCTATGTAGTGTGGAAAACTCAAATCTCAAAAACTAGTTCTCGAATGCATCTCAACCAATTGTGAAATCATTCTCAAACTAGAAGACACATTTTGTAATATAAGATTTTGCAAATACTTTGCATCTTTTACTTGAAAAGCGTTCGAGACAACTTTTGAACTGAAATCATAAACAGCTGTCAGACAAATTGCAAATTTAAAATTTCTCTCATCTTTGAGAATTTATTTCATATTGTCCATTGGGTTATCGCTGAGATGTGCAACAAAACGTTGGAATCATTCAGATTATCATTATCCCAGCATCTAAATGTTGGATGTGTTTGAAGTCATTGACACGCTGATGACTAACTGACTGAGTGAATAAATGATTGAAAATTAATTAATTATTGCAAATATTTATTTCGTATTTTTATGCCTTCCACCAAACTGGCGGACGATGGGCACGTTTTAATGTCTCATTTTGTCTTTATATCGCATGTTTTCGCTGTATGTAAGTGTGTGTAAAGTTGTAATAAAAGCGCTTTTTATTGATTGCCTCAAAGGGAATCACAGGATTTCGTAGAAAGAGTGAGGTGCAGAGCGAACCAACGAAGGGATCTCAATGACAGCCGCTTGTAAATGTTCGATTGTAAAAATGCAATAGCGCTATGTATATATGTAAATACATTATAGTGTGCGGATTTTACACGTAGCAGAAGTGAAACTTTTAAAAAAAAAGGAAACATTTATATATTAAGGGTTGGGACTGCTTTTCCTTAAATTTTATTTTAACATAATAAAATGATCAGTGGTACCTAACGTTTGACTAAAGTCAAGACTGACTAGAAGTGATTTAGACGAAATTATGTAATTTTAGCTGTCGTATAAACATATAACAAAAACCACTTTTTGCAAAAATCGATTAAATATGTGTAATCCTGATAATGTATTGATTACAATTCAATATTTCAAATTAATAAAAAATGGAAATGAAAAGTATTAATAACCGATCAAAATAGAAATCCGTAAATAGCACTTTAAAGTCATAGAAGTTTCACTTCTAAAAAATTAAAAAAAAAAACAGACATTCTGAGGCGCCTTAAGATACACGTTTGCTTCGCGAAAGTAATCATAATATGCAACAACACAAAAAAAACTTTATAAATTTTATTAATATTTTTTTTTAATAATAAAGAATTGTTGGACCACCCGGTAAGTACTCATTCGCATGCAAATAATTCACTGTTCGCCAAACGCTTTCATACTAAAATTTTTGATTTCTGCCATAAATTGTTTGAGTACAGCCATAAATTGGCCATAAACGCAAAACAAGGTGGGCAAGCACGAACAATAGGGAATGCTGATATTTAGTAAATATAAAACCCTTTCGAACACCTTCTTTACAAGTTTGATTTCCGGGAAATGCTATCAAATTGGTTGGCTGACAAAATCGCATTAACGGTCTCTTCTGGCTGAGTAACAACTCAACAATGTTGCTTACCAATTTAATAGTAAGAATAACAAATGAAATCAATAAAAGGGAAATATGTATTTTGGAGAGTTGCAACTTTCTTATGAAATTAGTTAAACATTTAAATTATCGATGATGTAAGCTGCGAAAGGTTGCAACACCTCAATAGTGGGATCGTAAAAGAAGACTGCTTCATATTACGGAAATACATTTTCTCATAAGCTTGTGTATTGGTTTAACCTTCATATCCAAAATCTCCCACAGAAAAAGTTCACCCAGAGAGAAGAAAAAATACCTGACGATCATTGGATTGTACTCTCAGGAAGCTGAAATCCCAAACCCTTTCATGTGACCCTTTTTTATCTTTGCTAAACAAGAATTTTGTAAAAGGTTTTCCATCCGAAATACACATACATATGTTCCAACGTTTTATCAGTAAACCTCATTAGGGTCTTCCCCTTGACCTCATACAGGAGCAGATGTCAAGCTTGCTCTAGCATTAACTCTTTTATCTTATTGCCGTTAACTTTGCCAGCTACAACTCGCTTAGTAATTGAACTGAAACTGAACAACGAAGAAAGCTCAGGCGTTTGATGTGATCTTCATTTGTTTGACAGCAAAATGTACGCTTAAATGAATTGAATTATGGTGAAATGTCATTTTTCAAACACTTTGTACATTTTGCTCACTTTTTATCAATCTCCAAAGCGAAGGCTTAACTTTGCTCAAGTTGAAAGCGTAAAAAAGCGATTGAAGTTGTCGGTTGTCGGTCGTCGGTCGGTCTCGAAAAAGCATTTTTAATCGTTGAGCCAGCGTGTTGTAAGTGGCAATTGTGGCAGCTTTAGTGACTTGTGATTGTTGTGGCTGTCCGTTTTGTCTATCGGTAGTGTTCACCTAACCTCACCTCAATTGACGGACTGACTGTTAAAAATTGTTTTTTTTTTTTTGTTTTTTGCTTTGTTGCAAGCATGTAGGGAGGAGAGATAGTGCAATGGGAAGTAAGCATTTGTGTGCCAGATTGACATTTTCACTCAGCTCGTTAACTATTTTGCAAATGCTTATAGCTAATCAGATTTCGGTTTAGTGGATAAGCGGCAAATATAAAGAGGCCAATACCGATTTTGAAGTGTTTGAAGTTTTGATTTTGTGTTACCAAATTTGGTGCTTGTAGTTTGAGTGTGTAGCCTGACTGACTGTTCTAAGGAAAATTGGAAGCAAGGTAAAAAGTGTTTCAACAAAAGCGAAGAACAGTCAAGGCATGAAGGTGAGCGGTTGAAGATGGTAGTCAGTGTTTCAGTGCTACACCGGTAGAGTCTTTGTTTAAGCACAAGACTTGGTTCCATAAATAGGCGTCATGTAAAAGTATAAGTTCGGAAGGTATGAGCCGTACGTTGAAATGGTTATCAACTCACTCAAAACGAGCTGAAGATTGACTAGCCAACTAGCAAAGAAGCGACAGAAACAGAGATGACTATAAATGTAGATCCTTATCTTTTTCCCCAGAAAGGTATATCGATTTTTCAGTAAGCCAAAGAGAGAGCTCCTTTTTCTCCCAAAAAGGTATATCCTTCTCTTCCCCCCCGAAATCTATATTCAAGGCGTTTTCCTCATTCAAATGATGAATAATGAACTCCAGGAAGATATGTCAAAAATTGAGAGGTTAAATTGTGAGTGAGTAAATTGTCCTCAAACATTTCATAAAATTACGAGTACACGGAAGTTTCTAATGGAAATAAATATCCTTGAAGGATCGCCAATGGCCAAGTTAGGACAAACTTCTTCTACACCAAATTTAATCCGCTTTAATATCCTGCTAGGAATAGACTATCAGAACAATTACTAGGCCAGCCGGTACTTTGGTGATTGCCCTTGTAAAAAAACTTTCCACTTATAATAAGAATCCAATACTCCAATTGTTTAAGAGCAAAGGCAGCAAAGAAAATGTAATTGAATTCAAAAGGAAAAGTAAAGCAAAATATCTTTCACCCTCAAATCTCTTTATTGCAACATACTCAAATTGGAAATAAAATATGTTTATAGTCAGGTTTCTTTGTAGGTGGGGGCAAATTCGTACAAATATTATCTATAATCATAAATCAAAAATTTCACTTAACGCTCACACATTTGTTTCAATATTTTGGAAATTATACGAGCAAGCACTTTCATATCATATAAAAAGATATTTCTATATTAATCTTAATAACCATATTTATCTACACAAATGCGTTAGTACTTACATCTTGCTGAAGTCTTACTGCATATGCCACATATGGTCAGTGTCCACTTTGTACGAATTTGTCCTTTTTATGCTATCAACGTTGGCATCTCTTGCTGAGAGATGTCCCTTGGAAATGCGAAGATAGGAACAAGCACGAAATGCCCCGGTGGTTGTGGCGGTGGCGGTGGTAAAAATCTATTATTCTCATATCATATTTATTATTGTTATATAAACACTTAGACGACGCACAATTCATGCATATTTGTTACATTTTTGTTGTTGAATTTTTTCTCTCTTCTTTGTGCATTATCTTCCACACGAATTCAGTCCTGCTTGCTTGTGTGAAACGTTGAAATTATGAGAAAGCTTTTTTTATGGTTGACCAGTTCAGTTTTTTGTTTTTTTTTAATTTTATTTTATTACGAGTATGATGTTGTGGAGGTCAATATTAGCTCGGTGCTAGGTAAGCTTCTTTCTTCTGTGTTGCCTGCGTCTGTTTTTATTTTGAAAGTTTGTGCAAATATTGTCCATTATCGCGTTTTTTGTGTTTGTTTCTTTTTGGTATGCTTCTTTTTAATAATAATAATAATAAAAGTTAGGGTCATTCGTCAGAGCTTTTTTTTCCTAAAAAAGTTGAGCGTAAGGGACACATATTAAGTTTAATGGAAATTGATGAGTGGCTATTATGATATGAGATAGCAGTTTGGAAAGGGAAGTAGCACAGCAACGTCGACGATGCGTCATAGAAGCTGGCTCTACTGGTATCTAAATGTGCATCTGTATGTACGTACGAACAGGGCTCGCTCAACTTAAAACCACGGCTGGGTCAGTTACGTTTTAAGGTTAGTTGAAGATGATAGAAATTTGTGGTGTAAAATATTTTTTTTCCAGCAGAAAGATAAAAATGGGATTTCAGTATGTGATGGTTCGGTATGTGATGTGTCCAAAACATAACATTACAAACATTCTAAGAATTTAGACGAATTCTTGATGTAACGTGTAGTACAACTTCCACAAACTATGGGAAGGAGCATCTTTTGAGTGTTTCCTGATTCCTTCTGAGCTTACTTTGAATTTTTTGCAAGTCTCTCTTGGTTTGGAGGCGTTATTGGGCTCTCTCTACTAAGTGCTCTGCTGTTGCATTTTTGTGCCTTTGAGGATGAACCGTTCGTGTATTGTTATGACGCTGGTTGTGGGTTTTCGATAAAATAAATTGGTAGTTAAATTTCTCTACGTCTTTATTAACTCTTGTTGTCAACTCCAGGTAGTTCACCGCTATTTCTTTTTTAGTTTCTATTCTAGGGGAATGATAAATCTTCGAACAAAAGGGCGGTGTGGTCGAGACGGGCACAATCTCTCTAAGGTTTTTTTCTTGTGAAAGTAGCTGTGATCTGTGGAATTTCTGAGTCCTTTGCTTGAGGTACCTATAATTAATTTTTTTATTTTTTATTTTTTTTTGAAATATTACTATATACGTTATGAGGTACGTCTTTACATTGAATCTCGTTTAGCTTGGTGATTTTTTACCTTTCAACCAGTTGTAACTAACAGTAGTAACTAAAAATCTGCATACATTTGACATAAGCAACTGCCGTCAGCAGAGTTTTGTGACATAAAGATGGATGTGGTGGCATGGAAATTGTGGCACATGATATCCATAAATACGTCAGAATGTGAAAGTTGCCGACGATGGCATGCAAAATAGCAAACAACATACAGCAGCAGCAGCCAAAAGCAACAACAAAACCAACTACATCTAAAGTAAATGTTACGCGAGCTGTGGCTGATTTTTGTTTGTATGCGATTGTATGTTTGTATGTTTGTGAGTATTTATGTTGCGTTATCATTGAAAATGACGATGTAGCCGTTGGTAAATGTTGCATGCAACATTTGTGGTAAACAGCAACGTTGCATAGGTATTCAAATGAGTTATTTGTAATTCTTTATGAAATGAGATTTTGTCATTTATTTATCGTTTTTTCACGTTTCATTGAAACCTGATTAAAATGTGCTGTGAAACGAAGTGAACTGACAATCAACTGCGAATGTTTACCTCAAGATATTTTGATCTTAATATATGGTAAAGAAGTATGAAAAAGTAGGAAGAGGAAGTAATCAATGAAGTTGAGTAGAGTAATAGAGTATAGTAATATTAAAACTATCAGGTCAAGGCTAGCTAGACTCTCACGAGGTAGGCCAAAACAGTTCTATTTGGTTTAAGCTCAGACTATTCAGCGACGAACTATTCATCCGTGGAAAAACTTTTTACCCGAATGATTTTGTTTTTCGTTTTAAAATGAAACACATCCACTCCAAAATAAGTCCCCACACAAGTTGACACTCAATACTCTGCAATCACCATCATCTTCATCTGCGTCACCATCTAGCAGCACCATCACCTTCAACAAGAAACTCCCAAATACTGTTTTAGTTAATGCTCGTTCCCATTTGAATTGCCAACAACAACAATACTTAGGCCGACACTGAGTTTGTTTAGTGTGATTGGGCTTTGATGCAGCTTCAAGTTGGTGCTGAAGTTGGACATTGTCAGGCGTTTGTGAGCTGCCAAAGTGGCGTATTAAAATTGGCATATCTAAGCGAAGCAATCGAATTGTGTTGCGCTACAAAAACAAAAAAAGAAATACAAAATAAAATAAATAAAATTTGAGGGAGGGAGAAATTTGCAAGTTCGTTTTGAGCAGAAATTTTTGTAAGAAAAATTCATTCGAGGTCATGGGTAAATTTAGATGAAAAATTCAGTAATTCACAAGACTTCTGAGGCCTCAAAAAATATTTTTCAACACTGGCCAGTTAAGACCGCAGTCATAAGAATAACTACAGACCGGGTTTCGAAATTGCATCGTCTTAAAGCAAAAGTCACCATGTTGACCTAGAACTAGTTAGCTTGTGCAATGATGTAGCTCTAGGTTAGCGCTGAGTTCGTCGAATTTTCTTCAGGAATCCGGAGTAGCTGTCGTATGAAGAGACCTACTGACTCCAACCAAAGCAGTTCCTGAGCAAGTCCGCTTTCCCTCACACGCGCTTGCTGGCACCCTCTGCCTGCCAATCTCCTATTTAACCTCTCCTTCTTCGCCTCGAACCATTCGATAGAACGATACTTACTTACATCCAACACACCTTTTTTAAAGCACTCTAATGAACACACAAATGTATGTTTGTATAAGTGCGTTGCGTTAAAAGAAAATTGTTTGACTACAAACATTGAGGCCAGGACGATAGAAGTCAAAGATGATGTCGCGATGATCGGCGCATTAAAAGAGGAAAATGCGGCACAATCGCTTAGAGATTAGCCAATGAAGGTGCTATACGCTGCAATGGAAATAACAACAACCAGTAACTTGAAATAACAACAACAACTATGTACTACCATTTACCTTGAAAATGTGTCAATAAAGAAGTGCAACAAATCGCGCCGGACGTAAAAATGTCGTGACGCAAATGAAGTGAGGACAAAAGCGAGAGGTGAACTTGCATGGCGGAAGATTAAAGTACACAAATTTTGATAGAACGAGATGTGAAAAGCCACTGGGGAAAATTATCGGTTGCACAATCGATTGTAGCCGACTATTTCTTTGAATATATCGAAGTCGCTTTTCCCGCAAGAGCCCACAATGTTTTGATATTTTTCGTTTTTTTGTTTTCTGAACCACCAAGCAACTGCCAATTGGGCTATCGACTTTTTGCAAACCATGGACACTGATGCAATCAGTCTTAGAGTTGCACTACACTTTTCATTGGTCCACTATCGTTGTCCCTGTCAGCGGTGCGAAGGTATTATTGCCAGTATACCACCAGTCTAAGCTCGTATATTAGAATCTTCATTATCGATATCAAGCGAAGAAGTATCGATTATATGTTGTATCGTTAGTTTGTCACCAATAAATCGCAGTGTTGCACTTAGCAAATTTTTCAACACTTCTGAGCACGAGCATAACGTTGTTGTTGTACTGCGCTCCACCATGCCCACTCTTGTGAGATATGCAAATATATTAAACGGTTGGCCCAATAGCTTAAGTCTTAAGCCGCTGCCGCTGCCTCTGCCATAAAACCAAATGCAACGCAGTTGAGGGCGTTGAGGAGAGGCTTAGACACAGAGCTTAGATGGTGCTGGTGCTGGTGATGTGCTAAAAATCGTAACTGGAATATTTTCATTTTGGTCATTTGCACTTCACGCGCCTCAATGCAGTTGTTGTTGTTGTTGCAGTGGAGCCAGCAGCATTGATTTGCTGACTAGCATGCAACATTGTTCCGCTTGTTGCTGGAAATTTGTTGCAAGTGACAGATACTTTATGTATTTCGTGTGTGCCGACGACCGATTGGCAACATGTGTTCAAAGACGCGACGACGGCGGTGATGTCCTTTGAGGTGTTGCCACAAAAGCCGCTATGCTCGTGCTTATATACATATGTATGTATGTGTGTGTCGATCTGTTATTCTATTTGATTGTTGTTGTTTTGTTGTCACTTTTGCACTCACTTTTAACACTTTTGCATTTATTTTTATTACACGACACTGGACAATTGATTGTTGCAAGTTCGTTCTTTACTTTTGATTGCTTTTTATTTTGTTTTTGTTCTTATTTTAACACTGCGCTCTGCTGCACTTTGTTGTTGCTGGTGATGCTGCCAAACGTCTGCGTGGCCAACAATTGTGGAACGATAATTATCGTGGGAAAAATTGTTGGAAATTTTTGTGGAATTTTAATTGTTTTCCGATGTAAAGCAGATTAGAATTGAACAAGGATATGGAAAAGAAGATGCGTGAAGAATCGAAAAAGGAAATAAAATAAAAATTTGAGTATGTATGTTAAATCCAGGGTTGCTAAAAGAAGAAGTTAATCAGAATAGTTAAAGAAGCTCATTTACAGCCATGAATATTTAGAAACCAATAACTCAATTGAATTTGAAATTGGGAAATTTAGAAAATATTATTTTATTCAGCATGAAATTTGTTTTAAATGAAAAAACTTTGATTGCCTCTCAAACATGAATTGAATTTGATTTCCTAGAGAACTTCAGCAAGTGTTATGTATATCAGCTACCTGAACAAATTCTCTAGGCCCATAAAGTAGTGCCCACTAACAACCATTAAGCTAAACGCAATCGCATTCAGCTGCAGCATTCCTCCTTATCAGCCGCCGATATCAATAATGACAGCCATAAAAGCCATTGCACAGTTATTAATGGTAAATGCGATATTCGCACAAAGTGCCACAAGCGCCTAGTTAGAATGAACTCAGCCAGATCGTTCTTATCGCTTTGTGGATCGATTTTATCACTCGTATTAATACTTCGTGTTGCCAATGAGTTTTCAAATTATTATTACAGCCATTTCTGCTTGCTTGTGCATGCCGTCTGTGGATGCGCTGAAATCTGAGTTGGCTCTACGCGCACGCGCATTGCTCCAGCACACAAACAAGCCATTAAAACTGGTTTAGACTCTGTCGATTTCGTGATCTGCTGCGCACCACATTGCGCGTGCAATGCGTTCCAACATATTGGGAAGTGAAAACTAAACTTTAGCGTAAATAAAAACCTTTCGCATCTCAGATGGTATTTATGTCATTTATATTGTTGTAATTGCATATTTGCAAATATTAGGCTATTACGTGTAGATGCAAATATTTCAGTAGTGGGCAATTTTCGCTAGGTTTTAAGTTGCAGCGCATTCCGATTTTAAGCCGAATTTGAAAATAATTATTAATTTGTAACATTTCTATAATTTATTTTGCTTATGGCCGTCGGCATAGCTAGTTTTTTTTTTATGAGTTTTTAGGCCAGTTAAATTAATAATAAAATCTTCAAGAAAACCAGAGGACGTTGGACTTTCCTTGCAAATACAAGTTGTGAATGAGTATAGCTTTGGAAGTGTGCATAAGGCAACACTCGTTGAATCGTTATATTAGGTTGATATCTAAGGGGTTTAGGGGAATTGAATCCAAATTATTTTATCTAAAAATTCAGAAATTACGAAACTGTAAACATATTTTCAGAACAGAGTGTTTTTGATTATTTTTTTATGGGGTCCTTATTTTTATATTTTAGGTTTTTTTTTCGTTGCAAGACCTTTTTAATAATCTCAAAATTATCCGAAAATGTTTTCTAGTTTATAACGAAATTACCTAAATATAAATACATATTTTCAGAACACTACCGATTGCAGGATGGCCCGAAAATGTGTAGTAACAATCTTTCAAAATTAAAACTGATTTCGGAAATCATAAAAATAATCCCGAAATATTAAAGGGGTCATCCCGTAACTATGCCAAGACACCCGAAACAGCAAGCCAGAAAAAAAAACGAAATCGTTTCAAAAACATTTCCAATCATTTCAACAAATCTATCAAATAATTCCGAAATTATCCTTTTCTAATCCCGGAAAGATCCGGCTTGAATTATAAACCAACATCAGGAAAATGACGCTTAGAGTTAGACAAAAAAAGATGGAGAAACTTTACTAGGGAAATCGGGGTTTAGAACATGCTCTACCAAATCGTCTACTAAAGATAGAAGTCTTACGAAATTTACATTTTACAATTTTTGTTTCTCTCTTTTTATTTAAAAAAGAGTTTTTCCGAACAAAAGTTTAAACATTTGGCCTTAATAGATAAACCAAATACATATTCTGGCACACAAACTATTTATGCTTTGCCCCTTAAACAAATAATGCAACCAGATGTTACCATTAAATTGAGACGTCAGCGAATTGTTTTATGAAATATATCACAACGTCTGGGCCACCAAAACACCAAATATGGCTTAGAAGGGTTTAGATTATATTATGCAAGCGACAAGATAACATTGCAACAAGAACAGAGAGCCACAAAAATGAAGTCAATGCATAAATAAAAATACAGAATAAATACTGAAAAGGCAAACAAATCTATTGTTACAACAAAACACAGGCGCATAACTGTAAGCAGCAGGACTAAATATGTAAAGGCTAAGTGGCGTTGGGAACAATGGACTTTCGAGCACAACGCGCGCTGAGCCTGAGTCGAGGAAAACAACAAAGCAGTAAGAGCTATGCTGATGATTTGGCTTTATTGTAGACCTTATACCTTTCATGAAACAAATGCGAGTTCCATAGTCGAAGGCTTAGTAGTTAGAGTAAGCAAATGTCCTGATGTACAAAACAAAAGTCCTTGAAATATTTCAACACTTGAATATTTGTTGTGAAGATTCGTGGTCTGCCTACTAAATAAAAGCCAACACACAATTTTATGTTCATGTAGGGTATATAAAATAAAATTATAACAAAGGCAGACCAGTCAATGAATAAACCCAAATGCATGTATGGATTATTGTCGCACAGCGAAAATCTTTTCCGCCGCCACCAAGCAATTCATATGGTCACCACCCCGTTGTGGGTAAAGTCGTCGGTAGATATACTCGGGCACCATGCAACAATATGCCAAATGTAATAGCGACATTGTGTCGTCCTTTTAGATATCTTCATATAGCTCGGCGCATTGTTGGACGCAAGTGAGCGCAAGCATTTAATAGCATTTATTTGTTGCTATTAACTCGCCTACAAAGCCGACGCTTATCGCAACGATGGCTAAAGGCCGCCAACTGGAGGCGGCTAACAACATGCCACATTAGCTCGTATGAATTGTTTTTTTGTTGTATTGCAACTAATGTGTGTTGCTAGGTTTTATGTTGCTACCGTTTGTGGCAATGCGAGTTGCTTTTGTGTTGTTGTTGTTTTTGTTGTAACTGTAGGTGTACGGTCGACTGGCCAAAATAGAACAATTGCAAGAGTCGTTTGTCGTATTAGCCATATTTTCGATTTGGTTAACGAAAGTTGCAAACGTGTGTACTTTGTTGTTGTTGTTGTTGCATTGATAATGTAGGAATATTGCACTTTTTTTATTTGTTGTAAAACTAGATGTTTGCTTTATTTTCTTGCCGATCAGAGCATGTTTAGAGCCACTGTTGCAAAACCGAACTCAGCAAACATTTATACACCGTTAGAAATTACACCGCGAAAAATACGGTTCGTCTACATAGGTGCTAAATTGTTCGTGATCAAACTAAATGCTGAATGATTCCAGATTATGATTAGAGAATATTAAAATATCAAAACTTAACGTGTACCTCGACTACATATTTCTTTGAGCAGGGTACTCACCACCAGTACCTTTTAGAAAAAACGAGCACCCTGATGCATTTTTTGGTACCAGCTGGATTTATTTTCTTTGCTCAAGTAGGCAATGCCAACGACATGGCTTCCATATACATACATACACACCCATGATTTATACAGCTTTACCTTGGGAAAATACAGGGTATATCTAAAAAGTATTATGATATTGAAATTAGTAGCTCTGAGTGGGCGTATAACTTCTGCACTTATTGCTATGAAAAACGTCGTTTCGGCAGAGAGTTTAGATGGCACTGCTCATATCGACAGTTTGAGATAATTTTGAAGCCACTGGAGGCTACTGACAGTTGAAACAGTTTTGTAGTCAATGAAACGAGTTACTCCAACAGTTCAGTAGCCTAAGAAAAATATAAAGAAAAAGGTAAATAAAGTGATTTTTTACTTCGAGCTAGCAAAGCTTAAATTTGATAAAACTTTCTACTTAAGTCACTCAGAATAAGTCTAGGTAGACAACAAATTTACTTTCAATACTAACACGATTTAGAGTACAACACAGGGTGCACTAAAATTGTACATATATAATGTTATTAAATTAATTATTGATTTGTTTTAAACTTTATTTATTGATTTATTTCAATCTTCTTTTTAAATCACTTTATTTGGCATCACCCTGTATATTTATTTCCGTTTATATCGATCTGTCGTTGTGTATTAAAAGCCTTACCATATTCCCATTCCAGCCAAGTTCCCGGTTTGCTGTTGATCATGGCGGCATTGTTTGGTTGCTTTGTTATTCAAAATGCGCATGGAAGAACATGGAAAATAGAAAAGAAAAAATTTATTAAAAATTTGCGACTTACCACCGCCCGCGCAGTTAACCAGCATTCAACAATTATACGACTTTCGAACAGTGGAGCAAAACCTATTTTGCTAGAACACAATTTTGTCTTTCTACCTTTAGCTTTTTAGCATCCGTGGGATTTTTAGCTTTGGTTCGGGACACTCATTTAGGAGTGGTCTTTCTCAATTATGACGGACATTGCTCGAAGCCATTTGGCTATCAGCACTCCATTCGTTGGACTTTTTGCGGGGATTGGCTTATCGAATTCGTCATCTCCTTGACCAATGAGGATTGACGTTTCCTCAATAACTTGCTTCGCTGCACAAGCTGGTTGTCGGAGTCAATACTAGGGCCTTGTAAACATATACAGAAGCGGAGCTATGTCTGCCGCCGATTTCTACATTATCTACCCATTTCGTTTCATGTGTCTTGCTCCGGCGGACGTTAGGTAGCTTGGGAAAACTTCTAAAGCTGAAACCTGGTACCACATATGACCATATTTCGATCTGAGACGAAATTAATCAACCTAAAAAAACACCCTAAACCCTTGACCCATCATTTTTACTCACTTCGGATCAACTTCAAAACACCGTTCGCTAGGTAGCTACTCTTCCTCTTCACCACACCAATATTACATTATCGCAATGCGAGCGAAGTGAACGCATACCGATGCTATATTTTTGGTTGCTTTATTTGATGGCGGCATCCCGATCGCAACTGGCATTTGTGGTTGCCTACCGGCTTACCTGCTTGCTGCCCGGCTGTTGGCTGTTGGCTGCTGTTTAGTCCTGGCTGTGGTCGGCTGTCAGCTACCGATTTGTTGCTACTCTGTCGCTTACCGTCTTCAATGCTGCTGCTCCTGCTGTTGATATCGAGTCGTTGTCGTTGTTGTTGTTGTTGCTGCTGCTCGACTTTTCATTATTTGTTTAAATACAAGTTCATATCTTTTGAGTGCTTTTGGGTTAGGGAGCCATTTAGCGCACAACAACAACGTAAATCCAAATGTGTGAGTTTGGCTCTTGAATGAGTTGTGGCTGTGCACTTTGGCGATATGTTTTTTGTCTCAACGTAGTAAATATATATGGTTGTTGTTTGTTGTTGTTAGTATTAATGTTTGCTGTTGTTGTTGCTGCTGATGGCGATGGCGGTGGCGGTTGTTAGTACCTTTTTAATGTGGTTAATGCTCATCGTAATTTTTCCACCATCGCAGCGCCACACATTCGTTTGCTTACCTTTATTGGTTTTTGTTTTTTATTTCGTTGTTGTTGTTGCTGCTTATGCATTTGTGACAGTGGCAAGCAGCTCGCTGACTCCACTTCTGGCCTTTCGCACAGCCTTCTTACCTAGTGCATATTCGTATCTTCAGTCAGCTCCACGCCTGCTAAAATCTGCATATCTTCATTTGGTTTGTGTTGTTGGTGCGCCTGAGCTGGCTAGCCACTACCAACAGCAAATAATAAATACCCAGCCAATATCCTGTGCTCACAACTAATTTCTTTTGCCTTCTAAATGTGGCAGCATTTTCGCTAAAATAATGAGAATCATGATATCTTTTCGGTACCGACCAAATGGCCCAACGACTGCCGTGTTCTACATAGCTAAGCTTCTAAATAGGTATTCAAGCCCAGCTGAGCAGGCGATTTTGATTTTTCGCCATTTTGTTTCGTATTACAAATTGATATGCAAATTTTTCTTGTATTTTTGCTTATTTCTCCATCTGACATTGGACTGGCGCTGTGACACACACACACTCACGCTAGTTCATTACACTGGCGGTCATTTATAACTCACCACATCGGAATTTCCGGTGATTGAATTATTGCTTGACTTTGGAGTCCATCGTATTAATCGGCATCGGCCTCAGAGTTTGTATAGAAAACTTCCCGATACCAATTTGGGAGAGAGAGCAACCACCGACAGCTGATAAGGTCAGGTGAGGCATCTTTAGACATCCATCAATGGTTTAAAAATTAATTAATATGTTTTAAGGTGGCATTGGATGCCGAAGGAGGGGAGAAAAAATATAATACTTTTGAAAGAAAATTAAAAATGGTAACTTCCTCATGGCCCCCGGTGTAGAATTCAAGAAGCATATGCGGGAGTTGGAGCACAAGTAACAAGATATGCATGGTGGTATACATAAATGGGGACTTAGCACAAAATTAGTTGAATTCGTTAATTAGTAAAAATAGTCACCTAGCTCACTGAAGCGCTTCCTAAGAGCTCAACAAACGAACCGAATCTCTTCGATCTAAAGGTTAATATTTAAGACGCTTTTTACTTTTGAGCGAGCTATAGGAATAAATTGTGTAATGGTTTTAAAATAATAATAAGGAATCTTTCGTTTGTTGTAAGCTTCATCTCCTCGGCTGGGCCAAATCAAAATCTTTTAAGAATATTTTCTTGCCTGCTTTTTGGGGTTATTTTGGCTCGGTATTTTTACTTTCCTACAACCGACTCAAAGAAAAATACTTCCCAAGGCCTCATCTGCCTTGGATCTAAGATTGTTTTTTTTTTTTCATGATATCCAATAACGCCCGAGAGTTCTCGAGTGTCAAATAAAAATGAATTTCCCATTATCCACTTTAATTCAATAATAATTTTCAACTTCTTCTTATCTCTCTCTCTGCATCGAAGCTTTTCTGAAGTTATTACGATCGCAGAAGACGTTGTCATTGCATCAAACCAGATGTACAATCTAAATTAGCTGAACGAAATACCCAGAGGCGGTAAAGTATTACTTCAGGGTCAAAGCCAATGTCAGGACGGTGTGGAAGAAGCAGCCAATTACCGCAATGTAGCTGTGTTTGTAGGCAATAATGTGGCGAGTTCCTATTGACAGCCTGCAAATGAAATAAAAACCAAAAAAACATAAACAACAACAACAACATGCGCAATAAGCCGACAACAATAAGTACTTGGCAACAACAATATAAGCAGCAAGGCCATTGCTGACAACAACATTGCAAATAAAATAAATATCAGCACAGATTCACAGGATCGGCTGATAGGATAAATGGCAGGGTGGAGTATCGGGCGGGATGGTTCGCCGGATTCGAGATTCTGCTGTTACGGTATCCATCTCCTCCAATGCAGCTCCTATGCAAGGAAACTGGAATGCGCTTGGACCATGGTGAGTAAGTTGTTAGAAAAGTCTACTGCGCTGAGCAGTCCCAAAGCCCAAAATGGGCCAAAGTTTAACATCTTACAAAATACACAACGTAGCAGAGCCAGTTCGACTTGTGTTTTTTTGCATCTACAGGAGGTGCTTATGTCTGTATTGGGACGTCCATAGGGAGTATGGTGACAAAAGGACCTTGAAAGCGGATTTGGGACTGTATGACACGATTTGGCTCGCTGGGTTACTAGTCTTTAGTAGCCGTACAAAGGTGAAAGCTCGGAGTGCAATGAATACTAATTACAATCTCATCATCTCTTAATAACTTTCGATAGTCTTGGCGGCCACCGTGGTGTGGAGGTAGTGTTGTCGGCCTACCACACCAAAGGTCCGGGTTCGAGCCCTGGTACAGGTTACATCAAAAAGTGGCTTGAAAAAGTTTTTTCAAAACGGGGTCGCCCCTCGGCAGTGGTTTGGCAAACTCTCCGAGTGTATTTCTGCCATGAAAGGCTTCTCAGCAAAAATTCATCTGCTTTGTAGATGCCGTTCGGAGTCGGCGAAAAACCGTAGGTCCCGCCAATTTGTAGGAAAAAATTTCAAAGCGGCACACCACAAATTGGAAGAGAAGCTCGGCGAAAAAATCTCCTAGGAGGTTGATGATATAACTGTTGTATATCGCGCCATCTATATATATATACATATATATATATAGTCTTGAAACACAAAAGAAAAAAAAAACATCTTGACACAAAAAAAATGGGCCCGGGCAGAATCTGGCCAAGTTAAATTCCGCTTACTTCGGCCATGTTTATACACTTACGATGTATCGATATGTATAAACAATTTATAAACATATTACTTCATACAACCGCAGATAAATATGCATATTTGTATGTATGTATGTAAGCATTTGCTGTCCATCGTTGCGGCAGCCATCACACAAAAAGATGGAGGATGGCGGTATCGACGAAGCGTAATTTTCAGTGGTCGCATGTTATCCACAAAATATTCATTTTAATATCTTTTCAATCCAACAATCGCGCCAAACGGCGGCAAAAGTGGTGAAATGATCGTTGTTGTTATTGCTTTTTTTTACTTAGCTGCCATAAGACAGTGAGTGGTTGAGGCTCACAAGTAGCTGACCAACAGTTGCAAGTCAATATGTTGCTATCTTTATGTACATAAATCCATATATGCAGAGGTATGTGAGTGTGTGTGTGTGTGAGTCTCGAGCAAAAGATAGCGGCAACGCATAAGACCATCATGTTCACCTTTTAGCCAAATACTCGTATCGCAACGGCAGGCGCAAAACAGCAGCAACAACAAAACTTTGTAGTACGCATAATCACCACACACACACATACAAACAAAGAGATGCGCACACTCGCATGGTCAAGACGACGCAAGCAAACCAACAGTCGCCAGTTGCAACGCGTTGGTTTTTGCGTCGCATCACATCCTCAGACGACGGACTATCTCGCCTTAACTGCACGCACACATCTACAAATATGATATCCATAAATCTCGCTAATAACCAATCCTGGGTAATGTTGAAAATGCAAATTGCTCATGTCATATGCCCTCTCGTAAAATATATCGACGACATGGCTGCTGTTGACCAGCGACGATGTTGATGACGGTGACGGCGACGGTGACGAAGATGCAGAAGTTGGAGAATTGTTGGATCTTTACAAAGGGGCTTGTTGTTTCGTTGTGTCGTTGGCATGGTTGCTGAGGGCAGAGTGCTGTGCTGGGCTGTGTTGATGTTTGCGAGCGGTCATCAGCATGTACCTCATTGCACAGCCAATGCTGACATCGCAGTTGCACAGTGGGCTGTTTGATACGAAGCGCTCAAGAAAATAACCAAGGCGGTTGTTGGTTACATCTTTTCTGAGTGGCAATCATATAAATGTTCTAAGGAAGTTTGAGTAAAACATTTTATTGATATTTTTGATTCCATATAAATCGATTTGCGAACATTTTTTTCAGATTCCATTTAATTGGCATTAGAATTATGCATAACCAAACTTTTAAAGATTCCTAGACATTGTGTTACAGTAAATTAATTAGATAATAATAAAAAATTAAAAATACAAACCGTAAAATCAAAAAAAAAAAAAAATGCCATGAAGAAGGAGAAAGTACTAAAACAAAAGCCCAAGATTAGCCTTCCAATAAAAAGAAAAATTAAAGACCATCTTTATCAGACGAGCTAAGAGGAAAGAGACGACATCATCTTGCAAATTGTAAAGTGTGGAATTATAGCCATATCCCCCTTCAGACAACGCATTTAAAAAAAATTTAACTAATTTGTTTTTACATTTCTTTTTTCCTTTTTTCGCGAAAGTTCTGCCCACTTTTTACTTAGCAAAGCTATTTGAATTTGAAGCTCATTTCTGCAGAACTCCCCACTGTGCACCGCTAAGTTGCATCAGTGTATCGGTGGATTTGCTGCTCGCATGATGGCGCTGATGCTGAGGAGGGGCAGAGGTGCAGGGGAGTTGCTCGTATGTCGGTACCTTCCATGTTTGTTTTGCATTGCTGCCTGGCTTAACATATGAAATGTGTACTTTTTGTGAATGCTTATAATTTTTGTGGTTTTTGTTGTTGTTGTTATCTGCTTGATTATTGCTTTTGTTGTCCTGTCGCACACACATACACATACATTTACATAAATATGCCACTATATATGAATGCATTATATTCTCTCGCGCACTCATTCTTATTTGCTGTGTTGCAAGCATTAAATTCCAAGCATAATCCGCAGAACATGCAACATTGCAGTTGCAGACCCATAAACATACGCATCACCATGGAAGTATTCATGCTTTATACAAACATACTGTACATACGCGTCAACATTCATGCCGGCATTGCGCTTCCATGTTTTGAGTCACGCATTCGGATGTAAGCTTGATCAGCGCCTTGGCGATTGTGGGAAGTTATTGAAGTTTTGAGCAAGTTTGTGACATCTTCTCATAGTTGATATGTATCCATTTTGAATTTTGATTATACACACATACATACATATGTAATATTTAGTTGTATATGACGAGTGAGGGCGAAAAAAATTTGACTTTTTTCAAACCGCTAACAAAGGCATTTCTTTTACTTTTCCTCAAAAATTTTGCCAATCAGTCATTTGATCGGATGTAGACAATGCAAAAATAGTGAAATTTAATTTTTTAGCCTTACTAAATTTCACTGGTCCAACTCAAATACGTCCTGATATATGGACTTTGAACGATTCTATCCGTATGGAAGGTGCCAATCCCCCTTTTTCATTATCCCCAGTTTTCATGCAGGTGTTAGGGTTAATCTCATATAACCCCTCACCAAATTTTGATATCCTAATCTAAATAATTCGAGAGATACGGAGTATGAAAAGTTTTGTTTGTATGAGAGGTGCCACGCCCCCTATATATATCAAAATATTTTTAGCCTATGACCATTCCTGGAAGATAGCCAGTTCGTGTTTTAAATTTGGTATCGATTGGCTTATTCGTTTAGGATCCAAGTCGGTCTATACATACATACGAATTTTATAAAGGTAGACCTATTTACAATAGCTGAAGGCTCTATTTCGATATTAGTCCGCAACTGAATTTAAATAAGGATACAAAATATTAATCTAAAAGATTGGCTCTACGGCGCATTTTGGGATGGCTTTCGTGACTTTTTTCGGGATCATTTTGCGAATTTGTCGGGATTATTTCGACTTAGTTTTGGAGACTATTTCAGGATCGTTTCGGAATTTTTTTTGAGACTTTTTGGTATCATTACCGGACTTTCGAGGAAATTTTTTATTATTACTTTCGGAATGGTTTCTGTGTCTCACGAAATGGCCCCAAGCACAATATTTAGTTTTCATAAATTTTTTCATGGCTAGTTTCATATGAGTCTTGTAATACGCACCCTAAAGATAGAAGAAAGCGCAAATAATAAATTGGAAATACTTGGGAACCCCTTTCCAGTACTTAAGCCGCCTACAAAAGCTTAGTTAGGTACTCTATTTTTATAAAAGAGTTGTCATTTACCGAATCTTATTGATGCACATAACATAGTCAGTAAAATAGGCTTCGTAACGTTTAAGTCCAAAATCAGAGATGTACCCATGAGTTTCCGGGAGCCATCTGCGAATCCTGCAACGCGTCTGCCGAATTCCCAGAACGCATCAAGCTATTAACTTGCCATATGCAGAACAGGTATTTCAGCACAAAAAAGAGTGTCGCATCTGTGCATCACTGAGCTGCAAAACTACTCTACTTTATGCTACTGTCGCTTGCAAAATGTCATACAGAATCCAGCGCAAAGAATTTGATAAGCGGATGAACATGTCGCTGGCGTGTGTCATCGTCAACAATAAGCTTTGCTCAGGATGTTCGCATGCCATGCGATCGTACCGCCACCGCCGATCAATTTACTATTGCTACAACATTTTCAGATTGGTTTTTATAATAGCAAAGCATTGCGTATCTCAGCAACTAATATGGATTGTCAATCCGATTGTTAGCAATTATTGCCGCAGTTGATCAATATGCAAAGCAACTTTCGTTTTATCGCACTCGACGATCGGCTGCAGATCATTCCATGCGATCAGTACATAAATGATGCGAACGTGAATGCAAATGAATGAGTGAATGCTCCAATGACAAGCAATGATGACATCCCGATAATGATGTTGCCGCTGTGAGCTGCGATTGTTGCGAACGATGATTGGAAGCAACTTGTTTTGCTGCAAAATATTTAGTTTAATATTTTTTCGATGGAGATGAGAAGTAGCGAATAATCGAGTTGAATTGAATTGAGCGAATGGGTTCAGTTGTCGGCTTGGCTGTCAGCTGGATGTACATCAATTTATAAAAAGTGTTATTGTTTTGTTGTGGCAGGGTAAAAAGGGGATTATTTGTATGTACTACTGCTGGTGGGATCTGGGGACACGAACTTTCTAAGGAAGATGATAGTGGAGAAGTCGATGGAGGAGTTGGAGACCTTAAAATGTCAGACTTGTTCACGTTCTCAGAGCAGTCGGACTAGTACAAGAAAATATTCTGTCGTGATTTTGCATCAAGAGTAGCCACCACTTTATCTGCTCGCCCTACTTACTGGGTTATGGATCAGGTCCTACCTTTATGAATTTATTTATCGAGCTTCTTTATGGTTTTATATCATTTCATAAAGACAATGCCAGCTGTACGTATGTAGCTATCTACCTGTGAGGTATGTACTAGGCATTACACATATGTAAATACATACATACTTATTTACATACATACATATGTTCGCATATAGCAATGTTTGGACTTTCTTATGTTTTTCCAATGCTACCAAGTTGAAAACATTACTTTTTAGCCATTTATGGCGGGAGCTGCGTTGTACATATTTGCTGTCTTGTCTGTCCACCAACCCGCTCCAACTCCCGCTCTCAAGCCTATCAACTCACTCGCTTAACTACCTGCCACCGAACCTGCCAATATCCGCCGTAATTTATTGGCTTAATTTAATTTGAATTGAATTGAGCTGTGCAGGTTGACTGCGAGACACACGAGTATGATAGAAGCTGAGTTCGTATGGTCGGGCGGCCGGCTGGTTGTTTGTTTGGTTGTTTGTTTGCTTGGTTGGCTTGTTAGCCATGCGATTGTGCGCATGCGCATGCTCAACAGCCGCCACAAAATGCGATGGCTATGGCGGCAGCGTGTTGCTTATCGGCATATCGATCAGCTCCACATATGTACACTTGGGTAAATGTGACTTGGTGGCGACGATTCTTGGTGGTGGACCAACAGCAGTTGGAATGACCTTGCCAAAACTAAGGAAATGCAACAATATAATAGGCATTCGACTATTTGAATACTGATTAGTTAATAACTCAGTAGTAGCATGTGCGACTTGGTATTGAGAGGCATGCGGTAGTGTGGGAAAGCATCTGTGTGAGTTCGGCAACTGAACCGACTGCAGTTTTATGACAACTCAAAGAGACAAAATAAATTAATGGTCTACATGTTTCTTTCCAGGTGGAAGTATATCTAGGAGGTTAGTGATCACAGCTGGAAGGGACTGTGGGTGTCTTTTTCTTTTTTTGACACACTCAGTTGTCCTGCCCTCACTTCTACATCTGCAGTCACTATTTTCTCTCTGGACTCTTACTTGTAACGATTTCCTTCACATGACTGTCTTGCAAGAATTACTGTCATCTGATCTCTTTAGATCCAAATATGAGTTCCATTTTAGAAAATTATTGGGTTTACTTCAATATCGAGTAGTTTAGCATGTTTGTGTCGATGCCATCATTCCCTTATGCCGCCTTGCTACATTGAGCTTCCCGTAGAGCTACTCACCTCCTTGCCTTCTTAACTCCAGCCGTCTTCTGTCCTATATATGTACATACCAGTATTTGAAAATATACTCATTGGGGCGGTCGTTCGTTGGTTCAACGTTCGCTGATTGGATCATGACAGGAGCAACAAAAAAAATAAAACAATAGCAAAAGCAACAAATGCAGCAAAAAATTCAAAAGAAACATGAAAAGGCAACATTCAAAATGCGATCATAAAAAGCGAACATTTCACAAACGGACAAATAAACAGAAATGCAAAATATCTACACTGCGAGTCATGTTAGAGGACGCCGTCGGACGTGCACGGTGTAGGAGATGCTCATATGAAGACGAAGTTAAATACTATTCGCCTGGCTTCCAGTTTTGGTTTTTACTTCTTTTCGAATCTGCTTCGTGCCATTTGAAGGAGTGAAGCTGTCAAGCATTTCATAACTTTTGTGATTTCAGCAGTTTTAGGTGGTCTTTTTCGCTTTATTGTAAACAAAAGTAGCTGAGCACTCTTTAAACGCAATAGCAACAAAATTTTTCTTGACGGCTGTAAAGCTAAGGATGGATGGAGGTAGTTTCGTTGATAAGTCCCTACTACCAGCCCCTAAAATGATTCGACCAGTTGACAACCATCCCCTAAGCAAGTCCTTGCATCCGCCTCTGACTCCCATTCCAATATTCATCATTCAAAGTGAAAATTTAATTTTACCAAACAATTTTATTTGAATTTCCTCGTCGAAGCTGTACTATTCCGCCTATTTTAAAATATTTCGGCGCCTAATTAAGCTGTTGAAATACAATTTTCATATTCACAACAATGTTTGGTTTAACTTGCGCAACAACAACAATTTAGCTAGGCAAACCAACAATACATTTGAAATGGCTGAAACTATCAGCGACCTGCCACTTAATGTTATTAATTGAGATCATAACATAAATACACTTGTCGTCTGCTCACATTGCGAGACGATCAACGGCGCACATCGCTTTTTAGTGGCATGCAACACACACACATACACACACAGTCAGAGGCACTCATCAAAATCTAAACCAAAAACATTTGGTGGCAACAACCAGCACAACCGAGCCTTCATGCCACCTTTGCGTGTGGCATCCAAAGCATTCGCGTGCAGCAAGTATCACTCTCTCTAATAGCCAAGCTACAACTCAACTACGCCCATCTATAGCTGCTCTCCACCCCCCTTCCGTATGCAAAGTACCAAGTTATGACAGACACAAATAGTGAAATTTGTTGTATTTAAATGATAAGTTGTCAAAATGGTCTGGAGAGATTAGGTTATGCGCCGCGATGATGAATGCCATGCGACGTACACAATCGCTCAAAGAAGCCTTCAACAACAACAACAACAACAACAATGAAGGCAACAAAAGCACGTTTGTCAGAGATATATATGTGTGTGTGTGTGTGTGCGTGATTCGCTAACTTCTTGGTGGATCCATTGCAACTCACTTGCCACTCACTGACAAAGTGTTGATGGTTGTTTTTGTTGCACTACTCCACACTTCAAATGCTTTCTTTGGCGCTTTAGCTGGTGGCTTTTGGCTAGGGTGGTATTGGGTTGGGTTGCTTTTTGGTGGCTGTTGTGGCTACAAATAATTACCACAAAGATATTTCATGCTTATGCTTGGGAAACATTTAATGAGCTGCTCAGAGCAGCACCGACTGACAGCGTTGACGTTGCTTGTCATAAATGATGGGCTCGCCGCTTACTAATGGTAGTTCTACATCCCTGCGGACTACATACAGACATCCAAACAGCCGTCTGATATTGTTGAAGGCACATTTGGTGTTAACCGTTTCAAGAAGAACTTTCAATTGAAAATATTTATAAGAAGAAGAATGGAGTATTAGATTTTGGCTAAGTTTTGTGAGAAGCTGGGACCCTACTAGTAGCCGGTTTTAATATCGAAAAGAGCCTTAGTATAATAAATAATTATTTGTATAATTTTGAGACAGAGGGATTGGCATGATCGCGTTCCTTCGCCACTACAGGCTGTGGTTTGCCTGGTGTGCTTAGGAGCTTACCGACTTTATGTGTCTCTTCAGTCCATTATGACCTTGGTATGGCATTCCACACTCACCTCACTATCGGCAAACTCTTCCGGATCACGAACATCTTTGTATTTCTTCCTTTTTTCCTAGCGCAAGTGCGCGTCTCCCCACCTTCTGCGGTCGTCTGCAAGTAAAATATCGACAGTCATCTCCGGTATCTTCATTTTCCTGTCTTATTCAAAACATTTCTGCATCACCAGCAGCCCATAAAAATATCCTTTTTTGCAAATTACTTGCTTGTCTATTTCTTGATTTTTATTATCAACTTGGGATAAGCTTTTGCGTGCGGGCCCAAGTCCCTTTCATATCATTTTATGCATATTCGATTTTCGCCGCGTAATGAAGATGTCAGTACAAGAGATAAAACTAAAATTATGGGCACTTATACAAGTGTGAAGAGACTAAAATTAAGAATAAGATACATACATACATACATACAAACGTCAATCCATAAGCCGGTGAGTATATTTGCCACCCTTTAACGATATGCAAAGCTTGACTCTTCTGCCAAGAGGGATAATTGTTTGATTTACCAGCCACAAATGGTCAGCATATTCCACACACACACATATACTCTCACACACGGAAACAAAATTCTTGCGAATATGTAAGTAGAGGGAAAAACTGTCAAAAAATTCTTTGTTGCAATTGTTTTTCTTGGCCCAACTTGTATGTGCCTAAAGCCCCTTTTGCCCTCGTATTACAGCTCGTTGTGCTTGTGTGGAAGTTTCTGAATATGAACCAAAAAAAAAAAAAAAAATTCAATACAATTTTGCACACTTTTATTAAGACAAAAAATATTATTATTGACCTTTTTCGCACGAGCTGAGCATATGAAACAATATCAATCGTGCGAGTGTCTCCCAAGGGTGCTCAGATTGCTGTAAGTACTTCAACACAACCCCAACATAACGCTGCTTACGAGTACTTTCTAGCTGGCTACCTTTTCGTGCTGATAAAAATATCAAAAGTTATAGAAGTTATGCGGCACATTTAAGTTTCACCTACCACACAGTGGCGTGTCAACCCAGAGGAACGAAGGAAACTGACTTTCAAGATGGGAACATGTAAAGACAAGCTGCAGAGCTCAATGGCTTGGTTAAGAAATTGAATTCAATTGACTTCTAAGATTGCTAAAGCAAAACTCATTTTCCCAAAACCTCTGAAATAATTGTGGAAGGATGTCTAGAGCTAGCTAGCCTTAGGGAACAGCAAAGAAGCCATGTATGTCAAGTCAACTCGAAGACTTTCTGCTGGCAAGACCGTATGATGTCTCTTACGCGCTCCCACATTAACCCGGCACTGAAATTCGTGGTAAGGACGGAAACAAAATTTTTCTTATATATTTATGTTATTTGTTTTTGTAAATATTTTGAGTGCTCAAATATTAAATGTATTGGTTACTTTAGCAGCAATTTGTGCTCAGCCTCGTTGTATTTGCTGACCAGCTGGTTTTATGAGCCCTGCTGATTGGAATATGATATGAAATTGGGATTTATGCGAAAGTTTATTGCTTGCTTATTTATAAAAGCAAAAACAAAAACCAATAAGTGAGCTGAAAATATGAACCTCTTTGATAAGAATGGCCTTGTAGCCCAAGCAGCATTCACACAGACACACACACTCAAAGGTGTATGTATGCATTATTGATCCTTCGGTAAGAAAGTTATGTCCATGCCGTAAGTTATTATCCTTTGAGACTTTAAGGCTTATGGTTATGAATGAAGTTATTTAGTTGTATGTTGTTGTTGCTGTTGCTGATGCACTGAGGTGGCGTTAAGTTGATTGGAAAGTAATTGGCCCAAGTAAGCTGGTGGGATGAGCGCTTGCAACACACACACAGACACAATTTTTTGTATTGAATTTCATTGCACAAGCGTTTGAGTCGCTTTGTTTAACTTTTTCTTATCATCATTTCATTCTTTTTCCTCGCACACGCTCTATTTCACTTTTTAAATCGCTTTCATTGAATTCCTTGCTGCCATTTGATTGCTAAATTAAGACATGCCAAGAATTTGTTAGTGACCTTATCAGTTGTTGTTGTTGTTGCGCCTATGCGTGCTGTTGCAGGTTGCATTGATACACAAACTTCTTCAGTCTCAAACAAAATGTGCTGAGAGATGGCTTTTCTATTCCACAAGTTTATTCGTGTTGTTCTTGCTTTTTTAGCCGACCTTCGTGTTTGCGAAGCTGTGGTTAAGAAGTAAGTTAGCCACATTTGAATTCGATTGCTTAAGAATTGCCTATACAGTGGTGATATATAAAATAGCAGACCAATGGGAGGAACAATTGAAGAGCAGTAAAATATTAAAAAGTGGTTCAAAAAATGTTTTCAATTGCAATGCTCGAGTATTTTACCAATCAAGTAATTTTCACTTAATAAATATTAAAATTTTTTTGTTAGCAAATTGCGAATAATCTTCTAAATTGCTTTACTATACATAATAGTCAAGGTTAATAAAAAAAAGGGACTTTAGTCTTTATAAGTTAAATAATAGAACCCACCAGTTTATTATTATTTTTGTATCCCGTTTTTTGTGGATTCAGGATCAGTTTTTATGTCTATCTTAATGACTTTGATTTTAAAGACTTAAACATAAATAGATATGAATTGTATAACTTACTTCAATCATCAATCAATTTTCTTAAGCCATAATCATTATCCTTAATCTTTGTCAGTTTCTTCTAAGAAAAGTGAGACCATACCAAGCTACGATAGATTCAAACAAATTGTTCCAGCATCGGATCATTATCCACCAATAGATTGCCAGCATCCCTAACACCCAACTAAACCTTCGATCAGTTTGCTAAGAATATTAATTTATGCTCAAATTAGTTACCTACTATTTACACTTCTTTTATTTTGCTCTCAACTGTGCTTGTGTTTAGCCTTTACACATACATACTCGTACTCGTGAATATATGGCATTTGTCCATAGCCTTGTTCAATGAAGGTTCATACATATGTAGCTGCTCGTGCAATGCTTTTGTAAGCAACATTTCCTCGTAGAATGGTAGCTTTTCGTAAAGAAAATGAAATCTTTAACTAGCGCGAGTTTATCTATTTACGTGGCCTTGTTGCAGGTTGCAAGTGGCTGCTGAACTTGCGATTGTGCTGCACCCAGCAAGTTTCTATATTTAACTACGAAATGGTGAAATATACACCTCAGCGCTGATGTAGGTTCGTCGATATGCTGAGTTAAGAGTAAATATTTAGCGAAGGTGTTGAACTACATAAATTAATAAATATGAAAAGGACGCTTTGAAATAGTTTGAACAATATAAATTTTAAAAAGTTAATTTTACAATAATTCAGAATTGCTTGGACTGGCTTCGTCACTAGTAGTAAATTTTAAACAGAACATGTTCGTGATCTTAAAATTTATTGAAATTGAGTTAACTAAAAACCAGTAAAATGTGTAGACAAGCCTGCTTTGGGAAGAAGCTCGGTCTTAATAAGATTTCAATCGAATTTGCATTTCCCACACCTTCTCCAAACCCACTTTTCAAAGTCAACTTCCCAATCCTGTTTGTTTAGCCTCGATTTGCTTACTATTTGCCGATTTTTGCAAAAATCTTTTCGTTATAAATGAGAATTACTCACAAATTCCATCATGAATTCTTTCCTTCTTCTGCATCAATCTGATATGTTCGTCATTTGCTACAACAGATATAAACAACAAATAATATACGTGCACCTTTAACGGTTAACACGAATATTCCATTTTCAGTGCGAACACGTGTACGAAGCAGATATTCCACTACCATGAGTAAGCACTCAAAGTGCTAGTAATACTCGTAGTAATAATAGTAAAAAGTGAACGACAAAGAAATGTGCAGAAACTAAGTGGTGGTGTGAGTAGGTGCTGCAGCGGCATCCCAACTTGCCATAAAACTGGGCCAAAATAGAATCGACGTATTTGTGAAGTCCTTGTTCCATGAGCGATTGGCTGGCGAGAGAGTGGAATACGTTTCTCTCAAAGAATCGGAAAATTTTGAAAAAAAGAAAAGAAGTCGAAGTGCGGTTCTTTACAAAAATGTGTTCAAAAAGCTATCCCAATTTCAGGCCACATTTCCCTGCATCCAGTGGGTCATGCATCATTACTAAATACTTCAGTTGGCTAGTTGGGATGCGCGTATGTGATCATGGTCATGCGGCAAGTGGCAAGTAGCGCCCAACAGGCGTAGACAACACGTGATGTCTAGGACACAAAAGTGGCAAATGTAAACACCTCGTCCTCCATGCAACGCTTGTAGGCTCGCCGGCTTGCTGGCCGGCTGGCCAAGCGATTTGAGTGCTATTGTTGCTTGTTGCAAGCTGATTGAAGATTCCAATTGTGAAACAAACGAGCAGAGTAATTGAGGAAAAATTTGACACGACAAGCAGCCGAAGGTGCAACGCATATCACACATAGAGATGCTACACAAACACAACAACAACAAGCACATACAAGTATATGCAGGTATGTATGTTTGTAGATGGGAAATATTCATTGGCAGTAGGTGTGGCTGGTAAGGACCAAAACGGGCTGTGGAAAACTGATCGCGGTGATATACAGGTTGCAAGTAGCTGCTGGCTGAGCGATGTTGCATGTCGCAGCAGCGTTTTTTGTACACAATTTCTCAGCAACATCAGATAGTTGACACTAGAAACGATCTAAAAAAAACGTAGCAAAGCCACATGCTACCACTGGCAACTTGCAACAATTAGCGTAAAATTTGTGATATCAATAAAATTTCATTTGTCCCGCCTTGTTTTTTTTTTTTTGGTATAGAACACTTTTAACAGCCCACAGAGCGGTGCGTTCACATGCAACACGTGACGTGTTATGGCATTTGTAACACTTGGCGCACAATTATCAGCAAAATGCTGCACGCTGCATGCCACAAATGACTTCATTTACCGCTCTTCTTCTATTGAAATATGTATTTGCTTTTTCATTTTTCGCTCGGATTTCAAATTGATGCCAAATTAATTTCGCCCAATTACAGACAACTAGGCGCCACCATCCAGCCAATTATGCCACATGCAACAACATCAAAGCACAGCGCATACATCAAATGTGCCAAAAGTGGCAGACAGACGGCAAGTGTCGCCGCCCCATGAACATCCATATTTTTCATAAGCGCTAAATTTTTTTGCAGATACCTCATAATTCTCAGCAGTCGTCCTCATCGGCAGTCAACGCATAAATTTGTTAGATGCTATTTGTTTTTGTTGCCATCGACCGCCAGACTGTTAATTAGTCATAAAGATCAAACAAATTGCATGCCACATGTATTAAATGCAACAAATGGTTGCACGCTGCAACAGATTAGAAACTTGAATTTATATGAAAAATATGTGCGTCAGATAATATGCCAACAACAAAAAATTATGCATAAATTGCTGCCACCTCACAACCCTAATCAACAGCGTTGTCTCTGCTGTCTGCTGCTCCTCCATGCCCGCCTTGCTCTGTTGGCTGTCTTAACTGCTTGGGCCACTTTGTTGCGCCTGTGTCTGGCCTGAAGTCACTTCCCACCGGGAGGTAGACTCTTCTGTAATGTACCACGTGTCCCTCCCCTCTCCCCGTAGCTCGCCCGGCATCGTAATCGCTTATGTCAACGGCAAGTGGCAATTATGATTGCGTATCTCGTCTACGTCTGCAACTTGCAACTTGCAACATACCTCTGATGTGCACAATTTTTGTTGTTTTTGCTCGAAATATTGCGCCTCCTTGCTGTTCTCCATGCTTATGAAATATGACGGTGAAATAAATTATTTTTCTCGGGAAAAACGCAACTTGGTGGAAAATCGAAAATTATCATGAGACAGATGTGCCACAACAACGACAGCAGCCTCGGCGGTGGCGGTGGCGGCGGTAGACATGTAATGTACATTTGCAACATTTATTTCTCAATTTTGATTTGTTTTTTTATTTTTTTTTTTTTTTTTGTAACTTGCGTGGTGTAAATTTGAAATAAAACGCGTCGTGTTAAATCTTGCATCGCATAATGGGCTATAATTTGTGTTTGGTGTGAAAAACGACGATTGTGACTCCTTTCGAATTGAACAACCCTACACACGAAGAGTTCTAGTTGGATTTACATAGATATATTCAGCTTAGTCAATTTTAGGCCAAGCTCCTTTTTGGAGCTTTGGCAGATGAATGCCTTCTCAAAAATGTAGCCGACACCACTACCCACAGCCGATCTCCCCTACTTACGTACATATCTCAACACTTATGGACAGGGCCATTGCCTAGTAAGAGCCTACCCACCACACCCTACCTTATTTACGTTTTACCAGCACAAGGCCGCTTACAGGACAGAGCCTCCTGCTCCCTTTTCCTACAAAGGTGCATTTAACGAATAGATTTTGAAAACTTGCAATCGGACTATGTCCACCTCGAAATCCTTAGACCTCTATGAACTTTTGTCAGCGAAAATGGACGCAACGATGCATAGTGCGCGAAGTGCAATGAACCCTACCATATGGAGTGTGTAAAAGTTCGCCCGGCTGATCTTAAATATTTGACAAAATCGGGAAAAGATTTGATGTGTAGCAGGTGTGTTGGAATTCCGTCCTCTCGCCTCCGCCCACTATAAACTTGGATGCTTCCACTCTTAATAGTTCTGCCTTTGCATTTTCGCAGGCAACCGCCATTATGATTATTTTTTTTTTCTTCGCCTAGTTTCTAAATCGTTGATTTTCCACTCTTGATTTTCAATTATTTTATTATAATTAAAATTAGATTTCAATTAAATAATTTATTTTCTTATATGTACATGCACATATGTACATACATACGTAAGTATGTATTTATCTAATCCATTTTCACGTTTGCATGAAAATTAAAATTCTCAGTATGCCGTCAAAAACTCATCACGTAATTCAAATATTTGCTAGCTTCTATAAAGATTCCAATAACAAAAAGAATGCATTATGTACATATGTATGTAGATTTGCGATTGCAAGCGCATTAGGGTTGTTGCATTTTTGAAAACCGGTATTTCCATTTCAAATCGTTAAATAGTTCAAATCGACCGCTGCGGGTCTCAAAGTTATTTGGTGAAGAGCTTCCACTTGTTATAAAACGAAGTTAAGTTTATTTAGTCTTTTGTTTAATTATTTGAACTTTGAAAATTTTAGATCGCATTACTTTTAAAAAAAAAAATTTTGTTTTTTCTTTGGCAGAACTTTGATTTACAAACTTCCCAAATATCATTAAAACCGTATGGGTCTATTCTAACTACGAGTATGTTTCGATTTCACATCGAAAGGCCAAATAGTATTAACAAATTCTGGATAGCTCTACAATAATTTTTGTAATTTTAAATTTTTGTCATCCGCGCAGTGTACTTTTTAGTCTGTAATTTGGTCGCGGAACCTCGTATTTACTTTTCGTCCGATTTATCCTTTGTTGCGTATTCTGCGTGTCCGTTAATAGTACCATCTGAGTTAGCACACCTTCTTAGTTTATTTTCTATGGTTTTTTCACTTTATAAATGTTATTTCAATATTTTTTTTAATGTATGTAGAACTGGCACTAAAATTATTTTGAACCATTTGGCACACCCTACTTCGTATAAATATTAGAGACGTTGCGAACGTCGACTAATAAGCATCCATATTCAAAGTACGGAACATCCGCAATCAGATGACAATTATTTTTCAAACATATTTTTTTCTGATTCGGATTTTTCTGTTTTATTAATAATAAAATTGAGACTGTGATGTAGACTGGAAGACTTAATAATTTAAGTGTAAAGTTTTAATGTTAAAAATATACATATAATCATGTACAATATGGAATTATTTTATCGCAGACGAAGAAGCCTAACTATCGTTAAAGGTTACAATGAACTTATAAAGTGTTATACTTCTTTACAGTGAATTTATTTTTTACTTTTTAGTTAATTTTATTAAACAATAATAAAAGCTTATTTTTAAAAAAGTTTTTTTTCTTTAATTTTATTTTTTACTTTTTAGTTCTGTTTATCAACAAGTAATATACCCATAAGCTTGTTCTTAGAAAACTTTTTTCCTAAATTAATTTACTTTTTAGTTAATTTTATTAAACAATAATAAAAACTTATTTTTAAAAAAGTTTTTTCTTTAATTTTATTTTATAATGCAATGGCCGCGAAACCTGAGCGATGGTGAAAATTTGAAAACCCCAGCTCAACGGGAAGTTGGTACAATATCGAAAACAAAATTTCTGGAAATGAAATTTTTCAAATATCGCTACCCGTGCGCCACCTATCGGAATTATTTTTTTTATATTGAGTTGCGGTAAAAAACTAAACGTGGATGAAAATGTTAAGATACTACCCTAACGGGAAGTTCGTTGAAAAATGAATTAAACGACACCGAAAACGGACCTTCGAATTTCTTAAATAGAGCGACTCCCGCGCCACCTAGCGGTTCCAATTTTTTTTAAACTTATGGAAATTAATTATGTACCACACACGTAAAATATCAGCCAAATCGGTCCATAATTCCAATTTTTAGTATTTATAACCGCGATCTCAGCTCCACCTAGCCGAATTTTTTTTCAGGGAAATATTTCTTTTCATGGTAGTAATACATGTTCCGAATTTCAGCCAAATCGGACCATAAATGCGATTTTTGAAAATATAGCGACCTACGCGCCACCTATCGGATTTTTTTTTTCATAATATTGCATTGTCATCGGGGTTATACATCAGTGCAGACTTTTAGCTCAATCGGACACCGGGAAGTGTATCAAATTTAGCTTGCAAGATTCCATTACAGACATCCGTCAACTGAAACTAAATAAAAGCTTATAAAAAAATAGAAAAAAGATTTGAAACAAAATTCTACACAACGTGCGAATTCGAGTAATCGCATCATCCCTAATAGACGCGTACGCACATATTTAGATCCATCCAATATATGTACATAATAAGTTTGTATGTATGTATGTATGTATGTATATGAAATCAAAAACAATAAAAATTAATTTTTTTCGTTTTTAATTTGCGCAGACATGAAGATGTCTCGGTCTAGAAATTATAATTTATTCAGTGCGCTCACCCAGAGATCAGCCAGCAGCAGCATAGACAAACACAAAAGCGGAGCGGGCGGGGTATACCAACAACAGTGAAGCCAAAAATAAGTTCATACACATTTTTTGCAGAACACAAATTAAGCGAACAAAACAAAAAAAAAATTAAATGAAAATTCCGTGGCACTTAGCACATCTGCTGCTTTGACAGAGCGCTAGAGATTGAGGCAGGCCAGCGGGAATCTGACTGCGGCATAAATTGTGTTTTATGACAAAGTGACGCCGCGCGCCTTAAGAACGCTTTATTAAAAAGGAAAACATACGACCAGCTGGTGCAGTGAAGTGTTGGCGTAAATATTTAACAAATATGCTGAGTGTTACATACTCGTACAGCCAACAAAGCGCGCACTAAACCAAAGCTAATGAGGGATTGTGTGAGGGGGGCGCAAGGCGCAAGACGTTGTGCTGAGCGTTGATTGTCACTCTGAAGTGCATGGAATGCCGCACTCTTAATAGTTGTTGAAGATGATGTATGCGCCGCGGTATGCTCATATGCAATATTTAACTCCAACCACTCTGATGTGTATGTGTGTGTGTGTATATGTGTGCGCGTCTAGCGTTTTATGCGACAAATGCAACCGACTGTGGCAACTTGCTGCTGAAGAAGCCTACATTTTATGGGTGAAAGGGGGGCGTTTGGGGCGCGTGCTAAAGTGCAGACAAAATTTTTGGAATATTCATTACAATATAAATGGGGCGCAACTATACTTACATACATATCTACATTTGTATGTATGTATGTATCAACTTATAATTGTGTCACAAATGCATGCATAAATATGTTGATTGCAACATGTGCCATTCACCGCATGTGGCATGCTGCAGCCAGTGGCGCAACGCAGCTCCAGAAAGACACATCCATAGGTACTTATTTCATATATGGCCGTAAATGTATGTACTTACCCATTTGGTGTGTGACACTCATAAATCCATTGAACTTTGTTCGATTGTCAGCTACAAGATTTACGCCTTCAGCTTGTAGCTACTCAATTACCCCAATGAATACTTAGTTGTGATCAGACCCCAAATTATTTCTTGATTTTTTTTTCAATGAGCATATCCTTACTAACTATTTATTCACTTAACTTGATGCGTCATTCTTAATCATGTGATCAATAACTCAATAACGTCGATAAGATTTGATGTGCCCAGTCCCTTATCGGGGCTCTTATCCAGCTTTCGTTTGTAATGACGATATGGTCGATGGTAGACTTACCTAGTTTGGTACCGCGCAGACACGGTCTTACGTTCTTTACTTTCATTTAAAAATACATAACTGTAGATAATAACGGTTTAAGCTGATTAATAAATTTATTTAATTCTTTATTGGTGTCTTATTTTATTTTGAGTTTTATTTGTATTAATTATATTACATTCTTTCATTTGTATCTATAGTAAATTGCATTGCACGCTTTATTTTTTGTTACTGCACTATATTGAGCGTATTAGGGCGGTTCAAAAACAAGCTTCAAATTTAGTGCGCTCATGCCAATTGACTGTTTCCAAATATTAGTATTCAATATAAAATGAATAATATGAGTCTAAGGATCCATCAAGAAATTAGCACAAACAAAATGCGTATTATTATTTAAAAAGTTGTTGGTAGAATCATTTACTTCAAAGATATCATTCTCAAAGAGGTCACGGGCTTGAAATAAAAATTTAATTTAGCTAACATTTTTCAAAAAAAAACTCTGCTATAAAGAAGTGCACTAAAATTGCAATTCTTTTTTGAACACCCTATTTATATATGCACTTATACGTATAGTCTACCACTGCCACAAATCGTAACCGTTAATTGCCATTTTTTGCTTGACTACATTCATAAATTATATTAAATTTTTTTATAGTACACAATACTAGTGTTTAATTAAATCCTATCAATTTCTAACTGTACACTAATTTAATGCCACTTAAATGCATACTTGTCCTTCGTATGTATAATTTATTTCTATTATTATTTTATTATCCTTTAATTTATATATTTTTTTATTGTAATGAATATAATTTATACAAAAATCATATTTTTTGATTATAATTTCCGCGCTGTAGCTGTTGCTATATATTCCTCCTCCGTTTCATTTTTTTTTATCTTTTTGAAATATTATTTTACAACAAAATCAGTAATTATTTTTTATAGAAAAATTAGCGGTAAGAAAAATAATTAAAGTTAGGCGTACCAATGAAAATCATAAAATGATGAACAAAGACACTCGAAATAGTAGAAATCTTTAAATATTGATCAAAACGCAAAATGATCAAAAAATCAAAACATTAAAATATAAATAGAAAGTAAATCGAAGTTTTAAAGATTTTAAAAGTGACACAAAAATTAAATTTAATCGAATTATTAGAGATCATAAAAGAATGAATAAAGTTAATCGAACTAAAAAAAATTATAGTCAAAATAGTAAACCTCATAAACTATAGACTAAAGTTAATCGAATTAGAGAAAATAATGAAATAACGATGAAAGTTAATCGGAGCGAACTGAGTAAATTTATCGAAATCATAGTTAATAAATAAAAGTCACTGATTGTCATAAAATAGCGAGCAGAGTTACTCCCGAAATACCGATTGCAGTTAGTCGAAAAGTGGCAACCATAAAATAATGAACTTGATGGGAGCATTTGTCAAAAGAAAATCAGTAATTTTAGACAAAAGTAAACTGGAAACACCTTTTTAAGGTTTCAATTTTTCTCTTTGGGCGCTACAACTATTTCCCATGTTCTGAAATTAATTCTTTCAATTTTTTTCTCACTCTAATCACTGCACGCAGCTTTATTTTATACGCCTTTTAAATAATAATTTGCTTATGATTTCATAATTTTTCTTTTTGCTTTTATAATTCAATATAATCACAACATTAATGTGTGGTCATACTTGGCAATACTAATAATTCTAATTATTAAGCATTTACGATTTTACGATATGTACTCCACAAAAACCTTGTTTTCAGTTTAACTATCCTTAAAAAATTACTTCACATTTACAATTCCCTTATTACACCTAAAATGCTCGAGAGGGGCGCACTGACTGTGCCTGGATGTAGTTTCTTTTCCGTTAGTTTTACCACATACTGCGGCACGAACAACTCCACCATTTGTCTCACAGACGAATTTAGCGAAAGTCATATAACATCGTATGAAAAACTAGCTTTTCCGACACCTTTCAGAACACCCCTAGTAATGCAATTTTTTTTAATTTTTCTCTTTTTGCCCATTTTTTATCATCTACTATTTTGTTTCCCTTAAACCACTAGACGCTTATTTTAGCCACTATTATTCTACTAAGCGTTGCGTTTCGTTACGCATTTCATCCAATTGACTATTGAAATGCGTCGGCGTCGTTGATGTCTCCTCGTTTTGATTATTCTCCGTTTTAATTTTACCCAACATTAGCCAAGGCGGTGTAACTTCTCTGGCTGCACCATGTGTTGGACTCAAATGTTTGGGTTCATCGCTTGTTGGTGTTGGCGATTTACTATCTCGGTCTAAAGCGCGCTCGCCACCATGTGACTGTGGTGGCAACCCAGCGAAGCTATAAGGTGGCGCTAGGAAAGGTGGTAAACCCAAGAGTCCGGGTTGATATTTGCCAGCGTTGGCGCCATTTGGGAAATGTGGTGGCGTTAGATTGGGAAAGGCACCGGGACTCAGATCGCCGGGCTATAGAATGATATTAGAGAAAAGGCAATCAAGGAAAATCGTTAGGATGGGAAATATTTGAAAGATGCGAAGACAATAATGTTTACAAATTAAATTCCGTTTTAGAACTTCGGCCTGATAGTCTAAGTTGAACTTTTGAAAAACTTACCTTATGCGGCAATCCATTGAAAAATGGCGGCAGATATGGGAAGAAGAGCTCTGGACGCCTTTGCATAAAGTCATTCTCGGTTGGCATACTTCCAGGTCGATGTAGCGGTAGCTCTAATGACATACGTCTGCCGCGTCGTGATGTGGGATTAGTCCACATATGCGTACCCATATGAACCTGTACGTGTTAGATAAAGGTACCCCCAATGTTCCATTACGAAAGTGAAATAAATTTATATTTCAAATAAAAGACAATATAGAGCTAACGTAGAACCCTTTTAGGTCAATTACATACTTATACTAAAATTAATAATTCTACTTTTAAACACCACAGATCCCATTTAAGCAAATCCCTTCTCAGCTATACTAAATGAATCGTACCCCCTCTTTCACTCCACTCACCTTCAAATTCCCTTTGGTTGTGAAGGCCTTCTGACACACATTACACTGGAACGGCTTATCTCCGGTATGAGTGCGCATATGGATTTGCAGCGCCGAGCTCGAACTAAAGTTGCGCCGACAAACGTGACAGAAATGTTTTTGATTCGCCCCATTGGCAGCGTCCGCATTCAAACTTGGTGGACCCACAGACATCAGAGCCTGCTGAAAGTCCAGTGGGCTTGCTGGAAAACGATGTGCATCTGCGGGCAGCAAAGGTTTATGTAACAGTTGTGGTTGTTGTTGTTGTTGGGTATGAGATGGCAAATGTTGTTGGTTATGGAGATGTGTTTGGTATTGGGTTTGTCCGTAGTGCAATTGCATGGATTGCATAGCATCATGCGGAAGTGAGGAGACTAAACGCGTTAGAACCACCAAAAAGGAATGGAATACGAGTAAAATAACGAAAAATGAAAAGTGCCGAGTAGCACGATGTTTCGGTTCAGAGATGGCAGGATGTTAAGGAGGGAACGGGGGAGAGGTGCGAAAGTGAAGAGAAAATACTTACGCAATTGCATTTGCATCAGCGATTGTTCAGCGTTACTGTGCGGAGCCAATGGCAGATGGGCATGAGCAGAGACTTCAAAAGGCGAAGGCGTTGTTTGTGGTGCAGGTGGTTCTGTGGATGGAAAGCCTGGTCTTAAAGCGCTTGAACTTGACGATGCTTGTAAAGGCGATGTGGTGCTCGTTGGTGTTGGTATGCTGCGCGCTGTACACTCAACTTCGCTCTTTGAATGTTCTAATTCCTGCTCGTGTTCCGTGTCGGGCTCTTGTTTGATGTGCTCCTGTAGTATGGGCGTTCCACTTTCCGCGGGCCTAACTGGACTACTGACTGTCGAAGATTTGTGGGCGGCACTTTGATTATTAGTTTTAGGAGTGCGGTTCACCTTGGTGCGCTCTTCATTCAAATCGTCTTTGCTTTGTTTTGGAAACAAATTCGAACTCACAGTGAGCTGAAATTGGGTAAGTTTGTTTTTTCAAAAATAATTTTAACTAGACGAGAATTTGCATATTTTACTTCACATTCGCAGCACAGTCAAAAGCATTTGGTATGAGCAGATTTGTTAGAGAAATAAAATAAAATAAAATAAAATAAAATAAAATAAAATAAAATAAAATAAAATAAAATAAAATAAAATAAAATAAAATAAAATAAAATAAAATAAAATAAAATAAAATAAAATAAAATAAAATAAAATAAAATAAAGTACAATAAAATAAAATAAAATAAAATAAAACAAAAAAAAATATGAAAAAAAATAAAATATAATAAAATAAAATAAAATAAAATAAAATAAAAGAGAATAAAATAAATAAAAACTATATTATTGAGTTTTCTATAAAAAATTGGAAATTTCTCTGTAATGGTTTCAAGCGGGTGGGGTAGAAATTCATCGAAATAGGGATCGGCTTGATTTTAAAAATTCATAAAAAATGTCATAAAATTTCTTATATTATTTAATTTTATTCATTTCAATATCTGATTACGCATATGCCTAGCCGTCTATCCATCCCCACATTCGCTTCACATAATTTTCCCATTTCGTTTTTTTTTCTATTTTAAGAATTTATGAGTTTGGTGCTAATAAATCACTTTCACTCGCTCCTGCCACATTTAAAAATTTTCATGTTTGTTGCTGTAAGAAGTTACTCGAATGCATTTCTTAAAAGTGTTGTTGCTTTAATGTGGCGTCTCGACATTAACATGAGCATTGTTCTCCATTTAGAATGCAATTAAAAGTTTTCATTTTTGCAACAAACTTTAGACGGCCTTCCCTTCTTACATATTTACGTTGTTGTTACATTAAATGATCATGAATATGCAATTTTTCTTGGCCAAAAAACAAAAATGAAAAAGCATTGGAAAATTTAGCAATACTCTTAAGAGGGTAAAACGTTGAACATGCAAAAGTCTTTTATATTTTTCTTCTTTGTCACCAGTTTATAGAAGGGATGGGTGGTTCATTTAGTTCTCGCTTTATTCTCTAAGAAACTTTTAAATGGGTTGAGGTACAGGCCATATACAGTTTTTGGAAAATTAGTTGCAATTCAGCAAAGCAAAAGTAAAGAAAGGGTATGATACGAGAATAACTGAAGAAATTATTTGAGATCCTATATAACTTCAATATATATAAAAAATATGTAATTGGACTCCCTATATGATTTTTTGTGCAAACGAAAGTCACTTTTGAAAATTTTTTGCTTCGGCTCTGCCGAAAAATTGCTTTAAATTAATTTCTAACAAAACATCCCGCAGAATTTTTTTTCATTTTCATACCAACATATCGAGTAAAACATTTTAATTGGCAAATCTTAAAGATGTTTATTAAGTAATGAAATCCACAACAAAAGCTTAAGCACACGTTGTATCGCACATCGTAGGTATGTATGTATGTATATCATTAACGGCAAAAAGAGCTCATACGCTGAACGAATAATGACATTGGGCCGGCTTGGTGTCAGCTGTCATTTGTTAATATTCACATGAAAAATGTACAAATGCAATTGAATTAATATGGGCCTAAGCTTAAGTAGACGAACAAACGTGGATGGGTTCATATACGCTGAAATGGAATTAGCATTAGGGGGGATCAAATTTGTTCTAAATAAAAACTCCCGTGTAAAAAAAAAGAGAGATGAAACCATTTTTGCATATAAAAAGCTGAGATTAAAGCCTCCACCATTAAAAAGGAAAGGGTATACAATTTCTCTAATAAACTACGAAGAGTTGAACATTATTGAGCATCCTAAACATAATAACTTTTGTTTTTATTCCAGGAGCTGTTATTAGTGAAAAGTATGACGAACTTATGGGGTTATTTACACTTAATAATCGAGCTAACTTAGAAATTTTCGACCCACCCTAATGCATCTACATAAATGTTAATACAGTAATTAGTTGGAAATATTGCGCAATTTATGAGTTACATTAATTGGAGCGCACTTGCACGCGTACCATACTTAATAGTCCTCCTCACACGCAAACACACACACATACATACTTTCTTGTATTGTTTTTCATACCCCCGCCACAACTTCATCTTCACAAAGTACTCACCTTCGCATTAAGTAGCGGTGTTCTATCCCCCCCGCACGTAGTAGAAGGACTTTTATTATTCGTTAGATTGCTACTTGTTGTTGTTGTTGCCTTGTTGCTATCATTGTTAGTTGCTGTTGTTGTGGTTGTTGATGTCGTTTCTGTTGTTATTGTTGTTGTTGAATGATTAGCAACATCTTTGGCATGTTCCGTGTGTGTGTGATGCTCCAACGCTAACGGATTTGGAAATATCTTAAAGCACAAATTGCACAAATTCGTTTGATGATGTAGACCTACAGCAGGGGGAAGGTGAAAAAGGAGAGGAAGATGAAAATCATGAGTGATGCTTTGAAAACTAACTATAGTGATATTAAAGCATTTTTGTATTTAGTAACATGGAGTGTGAAGATTTTGTCTGGACTTCAATTATTGGTATGAGCTGAGCTCTGTTGCTTGCAGTCCAAACAGCTCTAGTTTTGACATGCTGAGGTCCTGAGGGAGTCACGGAAAACATTTTTCAAAGACATTGAGCCCTTAGGTTTAACATTTTTTGGAGAGCAGTTTATGGGCATATAACCTCTAAGTAGTTAATAACTGCGCATATAAGTGATCCAGGTCTCAATACTAAGCAGTTTGTAAGGATAATTGCCCCTGAGCAGTTATCTGTTAGAGATTTATAAATGTAGGTACATATCATCACTAGGGGAAGCAAGTGCTTAGGTCCTTAAAATAAAGACTGAAGGATCGTCCTTAGACATTATAAATGCTTGTTTAATTTCTTATGCGATGCTCAGCTGTCTTGCAGGGCATCGACCAAAATACGAAAGCATATAAATCTGCTTGAATCACAAACCCCTTTCTCTCCAAAGCGCTGCGCAATATTTTATTTTTTATTTTTGGAACATAACAAAGCGATTTCCTACTCAAAGAGCTATTTGCGCGTCTATAAATTGAATTATAACACGAGACGAACACAAGACTGCCACAGCCGGCAAGCGAAATTCGTCATTGGCGAGGTCATAGGGCACATGCGGAAAGTCTTTGTCATTTTCGCGCATATGTGACATGAGCTGAGATGACAAAATGACAAGATATACGAGCTACCAGCAAAAAGTGACAGGGCCAACCAAACGAAAAGCTGCGACGACAAAATTGCTTTGGAAAAACATTGAACATTAAAGATTGAGATTGAGGCGCCTCCACAGGGCTGAAGAAGCTTGAAGAATGAAGTGCGTACGCTTTAATTAAGAACACTGCTTTGTTTATAGTACGACAGCTAGAGTTCAACGCTAAATGACCTGCCGTTTTACAATGGAGTGGCACTGGGAAATGCCTCGTCCATTTAAGGAACGCATTGAGCTATACGACGGTAAGGAAATTGCGCGATTTAAAACTTTTTGACTATAGCAAATTATCTGCGTACTCACCCATAAATCCCAGCGGTCCAAAAGGTAACAACGGGAACTTTCCCTGCGCTCCGAGCATTTGCATTTCTTCGCGCGCCGCCGCCATAAGCAGAAAATTTGGTGGCATACCCAACATGGGCAAATGCTCTAAAGCTTTTTGTGTGACGCCATTAGCAGGAAAACCACGCGCCGTCAAATCCATAGCAGCTGCTGCGGCCATTGCTGCCATGGGGTTCGTTAGTTCATCACTCTCAGCACGTTCTGACGTTTCGTTGAGTCTCTCCTCGGCATACTCATCGGCCAGCCGTCGATCGAATGGTGTTAACGAGCTCGTATTCTCACGTGAGTCATCGGTACTATCCATGGTCATGAAATCATCGTAATCACCTTGTGACGACTCCGAACGCTGACCTGAGTAATCGGATGTGGTTGAGAAGTCAAAATTGTCGGACGTACCCATCGACTTGTTTGAGTTTTGGTCCTCGATAGCTGCATCCATATGCGCTTTCATGCGCGCATTATGTTCCGCCACCGCCTCAGCCGCAGCAGGAGTGCCGGGTAGCGTGCCCAAGGGTAGCGAAAAACCACCGAATATACCTCCATTTAAGGCCACACCGGGAAACCCATTCACTGCCCCACTACCATCGTCTATTGTGTGTATACGTATGTGTTGTTGTAGTATTACGCCATTCGAGAACTTCTGATGACAGACGGGACACTTGAATTGGCTACGCATGGGCGGCTTGATTTTGTGTATGCTCATGTGTGCCTTCAAATTGCCCTTCGTAGCAAAGGCACGCCCACATATTTTACAACGGAACGGGCGCTCCCCCGTATGGGTACGTATGTGCATCTGTAGTGAGCTGCGGCAGGACATAACTTTGTGACAGAAAATGCATTGGTTTGGATCTGTAAGTTTGTTCTCGATATTGTCTACAAGCTGCTGCAGCTTTGAAGTTTCCGAAGTTGTGTCGATCTCGATTAGATCCTCCCAGGATTTGTCAATGATACGCTCCATTTGTGCTAGCGAATATTCAGAGGAAATGTGTGGCTCGAGTCCGCTATTGCTTGAGTTACGACTAAGCGAGCTTCGGCGGTGAGATGAAGTCGCTTTGGATGGAAACTCGTTGGCGTCGGCTAAACGCTCTCGATCCCGCTCACGTTCGCGCTCTTCATGCGCATGTGACTTGCGTGACTCGCTCGTGGCGGAGTGTGGTGTGTTAGTACGTGAGCTTCGTTTACGCGCGCTACTACTTCGTTTCGGGTGATGATGATGCGACTGTGGCGGGTGTTGTTGGTGGTGGCTACTTGCAGTTTCCGGCTTTTCAATTATAGCAGACTCTAAGACCGGCTGAACTGCCGTCGGTATCTTTGGCGACTTGGGTGTTACAACTTTGGCAGAATTTTCGTCGCGTGACACAGGTGAAAGATGTGGCTTGCTGAGGTCTTGAGGGGCTTCACTAAACGTTTGCGCTTCATCGAGTTGTGGGGCGGAGTGAGGCATGTGGTTCTGTGGTAGCTCTTCGGGTGTTTCCTTCACAACTGCATTAACAATCGGCTCCTCATCCACGTCCATTGGCCTCGTTTCACTTGGTACGCTAAATCTGATGGGCACGCCGTTTGGCATCAGCGCACTTCCACCCATTGGCGCGCCGTATGGTGGAAATTGTTCAACAACGTTGCCACCCGGTCCATGCGCCATCAGCATAGGCGGGAAGATTTGTGTATGCCGTTGGTAGTGAACTTTCAGGTTGCCTTTTGTGGTGAATTTACTGCCACAAACATTACAATGAAATGGACGCTCGCCAGTATGCGAACGCAGATGTATTTGCAGTGCCGAAAATGAGCCGAAGATCTTGCCACAATACTTACAGCGATGCTTGAATATTTCACCTCTGCCTTGGGCATCCTTCTGCGCGTATTCGTACTCGTCTTGTAGATGTGAGGCATGCAAACTTTGCGAGGCAGAGTCAAGCACCTCTTCGGTGCGACGTTGCAACATTTCCAAGCAGTTGGGCTCATTGGGCGCCGGCGGTGGATCATGATTGGTGATTATGCTGGAGGCAAGGGACGAGCTTATGTCACACATCAAAGGCTGATAATTATTGTTGCTATTGTTATTGGTCACTGCTGGCGCTGTGGAGCTTGCACTCAAGCTTGCGCTACCCGTTTTCAACTTTTCGACGTGTTCCACCTTCTTGCTTGCTTCCAACTCATTGCTTGCTACTAAATTTTTTGTTTCTTCAGTCTTTGTTTTCTCTTCAGTTGCTGACTCTGCTGTCGACCTCGTTGGTTTGAAGGATTCTCCACCTTTCATTTCTCTCTGTGGACTTGTTGCGGCGTTCGGTGCGCGCTCTACTTTAATCACAAGCCCTTCCGGCTTCTCAGCCATATCCCTTTCTTCGGTCTGCAGCAGTCGCTTTTTTGGCTCAGAGTGCGTCTCCTCGCCCACCTCACCCGGTTGTTGCTCATCTAACTGCTCATCATCTGTTGTTGTATCACTAACGCGCTTCAGTTGACTCTGCAGATGTTGTATGAGCTGCAGTTGCATGAGATGTTGCCGTTGGACATTTAATATCGTCGACTGCACCATCGCCAACTCATTCATGGCTTCGCCGTAATTGTGTGCGCCGCCTATAGCTGAAGCGGCGAATTGCGCCACCGCCACTTTTGTGTGTTGCAAAGCCTCCAATGCCACATGGCCACTTGCTGGCACTTGATTACCCGGCAGCACGGATAAATCCAACGCTTCATTGCTATCGCTCACCGTCAGCTCGGATTCTTCTTGTACTTCGCCATCCTCCTCGCACTCCTCACTGCGGCGTTCTATCAATTCGCCGCTAGATGCGCCCATCTTAGATGGACTATCAGCGTCCTTGTCAGCAGCACGTTCTGGTGTGGTTGAAGTGCTCTTCACAGGCATTTCCATTTCCGCTTTGCAATCATCCTGGCATTTCGCTTCCTCTTCTTCTTCGACGTTAGATGATTCATTATTCGTCACAGCGCCGCCGCCGTTATTATTACGATCCGCGTCCAATTCTTTGTTGAGACTTATGCTGGCGCTACTATTACTGCTGCCATTCGAGTTGCTACGTAAGCCACGATAGTTGATTCGATTATGAAATATAGAACACATTATCTGCGCCGTGGAGAATCCGCAAGCAACTTTGATTAGCGAACTCTTCCCGTCGGCGTTGGGTGCGCATAAGCGCTCGCGTATCTAAAGTCCAAGTTACAATGTCTGAGAAATCCAGTCGCGTCAGTGATTTTCTTATCTGAAAGTAAATTGTTATATAAACAAAGAATATTAATACAAATCAATTTATTTATTGAGCTCAATATATACGAGAATATTTGTCGGCAATAAACAAATTTATTGAATATCTTTAGCCACTTCGGCATTTATTCACAACAATAATATGCTTATTTTTTGAATTTTTTGAGCCTTAATGATTTGTATAACTTATATTATTTTCTAGTTTTGCCGTTAATGCCATGAATCCGCCACTGAAACATTAGAGTGTCCCTTGTTTCAGATGTTGGCTTCTGAACCGGTAATCTCTTCAGCTTGAACTTTTAGCCTATAATGTTTTTTCTCTCAAGGAACAGCGATTGTCGAAATTAAGAATGGCGTTTGAAGCTCTGACAAAATTAAAATACCCACTCTTCTCTTATATATCTTACTAGCCACTGCCCCCTAAAGTCATATTTTTCTTTTTCTTTCTAATCCCTTTTCTTCCTTTCCAATCAATCCTATTCTCATCCTCCCTCTGCCCTTTCCTACTCCCACTCCTCCATTTCCCGTTTTTAAACGCATTATGCTTTTCCTACTCCTTCCGCTTTTTTTATTCATCCCATCTCCCTTTCATCTGTCTTACTTCACCCTACCAAATCTGCGTATTTCACATCGTGAAGAGTCTCCCATGATTTTGTTGGGGATAGGTCGGTGAAGACGGTGTCGGGGAGATAACTGTTGATCCTAGAACAGAGTTCGTCAATTCGTCCATCATATGTACATATATACTGTGTCTTTCATATTTAGCTTTTTAAAATTTAATATATCTAATATTTCAATGGTTTCATAAATTTTTTTTTTTTTCGAAGTCAAGGTAAATAAAGCCTTTCAGAGCCCTTTCCAGCCTGATGTTGTATTTTGATTTTGTTGATCGGGGTCACAGATCTCTTTAAGATGTCTATAACATTCATATACAAAAAAATTATTGATCGAGATGGTTGATAAATGAAATTCTGACAGTTATAAAAGAGCAGTGCTGGGACTCCTTTTCACACAGAAAATGTTTTCCCTGACACTTGGAACATTTCATACCTGCCCCAGAATGAAAAACCTAGGAACTAACGTACACTCTGCTGTGGAAATATACGGCGACGAGCTTCCAAAAATCATACGGCCTGTGAGTCATAGAATTAATTCGAAATAATATGTTGATACGCAATCGATGGCGAAATAACGTTTGACTTTATGATAAGTTTTTATTCCATTTAAAATGAATATATGAATAGTTTGCGTATGAACAGTATAAATGAGCATATTGCATAGAATTAGGCGGATGCAAGCTTTAAATTATTATATTTCCCGTTATACATTTTGTGAAATTGTTAATGTAAATTGTTTCTTGTGGGTCAGGATATGAAGTAAACAAAAAATTGACGAGTGTAGATAATAAAGATTTGAATAGAACCTTTATCAAGAATAGGCTGAGTCACGTTAAGAAATACTATAATCAAGAATAAATAATATATACATATGAAACAATTGAGAATTTATTAAGAAACAAATATAAGATAATGGAAAATGCATTAGAAATAAAATATAATTGTCAAGACCAATAGCAAAATTATGAATGATGATTAGTTTCATATAGTATGAATGAAAGATATCACAGACAATTGATAATATGAATATTAATAATGTATATTTTTTAAAAGATAGACATGTATATTGAAACTATAACATAGATGAAGGATAAGGAATAACAAGTACATGAGCCATAGGAAAAAATAGACCAGGGTTGATTTGTGGATATTTGTCCATAATGATAAAAGTTTCTTAGTTCCCAATCTGCCAATATCCAAGGGATGGCATATTTGAGAAGAGATTCGAAATTAAACTGGGACTAGTGTGGATGACCGCACAACTCTACCAGGTTGTCACCTTGGTTCATATACATATGTATCTGTATTGATATTTCAAATTTTAAGTGAACCATCTAGTTATGCAATGATATAAGTCTCATTCAATTCCATTCCACACTTTTTGAGTGATGCGAGACCAAACATACAGACAGACAAAAATTCTTAAATCTCCTATCTATTTTTCTTAAATATCTGAAATGTACAGACGTCAAACCGCTACAACTTTATTCTATGAAGAGATCAGTTAAGATACGATTGTTATGTACTCAGTTTTTCGGAAGAATACAAAATTTTCTATAAAATTCGCCAAGTATTTTAATGTTTAAAATCTTTTCACTATTGAACAATTTCCTATTGAGCACTTTTGATCTATTTCTGAATCAAGAATTTTTTGACCTAGGTACTGCGTTCCCGGCAAGGCTTCACATATGTATCTGCTCGCAAATACATGCATATGTATTTACGTACGTACATTAGCAATTTTTCTGGTACGATAAATGAAAGTTGTGGAATTTTCCTTTGACTAAATATCAATTTGATAACCATTTTACCGTTGTTTATATAAATTGTTGTTCTTGTGATTTTTTTTTGCCTTGCACATAATCTCGAAAGCAATTGCTGCAAATGTTGATGGCTGTAATTTATTGATATATTGGTGGGAATAACTCAGCGATATCTATGCTGTTGCCACCGGTAACTTGGAATAATTGTCGCGGCTTTTCGTCGCTGCCATATCAGCGAATATATAATGAGAGGCATTTATATTTGCACATATGTACATATGTAAGTATATGTGTGTGTGTGCATTAATTTAGACGCAGATGTATTGGTATGGGACGTCGATCGATTATTCGCGTTTGTATTTGTATGAAGCGCAATTGGTAAGTTTGCAGCTCACATCAGTCGTGCTTGTGTGGTGAGTCGATTGTGTAGCTGCCACCCACACACTGCAGCATTGCATTGCACTTTTGTAGTTGTAAGCCGCCAGTGGCAGTCATAAATAGGCAGGATAAAACCAGATTTTCGATGACTGCGCCAATAGCGGTAGCAGTGGTGGTGCGGGTGGGGTTTCCGTGGCAGGGTAGTTCGAAAATTCTTTTAAAATTTGAGAAAATCATGGGTTTTAACAAATATCATTTAATTCTTTGTGCATAGCAAAAAATGGGACGAAATCAAGTAAATGCTTTAGGTATACGTGAATATTACTTTAAATTCTTAAAAGGTGGTTTACTATGTTCCATCGTGTTCGTGAACGTTCCGACCACTAACAAGAAGCTTACCCCCTTGTATTCATCGAATGGTAATAGACGCTTTGAGGATGAAATCAGAGTCACCTTAATGCATCACATCTGGCAAAAACATATTTTTATAAAAAAATGATAAAACTGAAATGAAAAAAATATTTGTTCAAAACTCACCTAATTTTCCAACTGCCCTCGTATAAAGCTCTACTTGTGTTACTTCATATTATAAACATAAATGCATAAATGTTTAATGCATATTTAAGGTTTACACAAAAGTCGCGCGTTTTTCGGCCGCTTAGTCGCTTTTATCTTTACTATTTTTTGTTTAAACTACGAAATTGTTGTAGCTAATAAACTGCGCGAAATATTATGCGACGCATGCCAACTTTGAATATGTACATATATGTGAAACATAACTGTTTTAATTCCATTAGAATCGAGTTTGAAATGTTCAAAAGGACATTTGCGTTTAGTGATTTTGTCGACATTGAGTTTGTTATAATTTTGAACAATGGGAGCAGGAGTGCTTGATCTGAGGTATTGCTAAATGCTTTGCAGGGATGTCAATACATACATGCATATACATACCTATACCCATTATTCTATTACAAATCAACTGCACTAAATCTCTATTTCATGTAGCACGTTAAATCATGATTTCTTCAACAAAAACTTGCTCCGCGCAGGTGGTCTCCCTTCCCATCAAACCATTCGGTGATTAGTTTTTCCGGTAAAGGTAGCAATCGAAATAATATTTTAAGAACTTTGGATCGTAATGCACTTTCATTTAGCCACACTGATGAAAGCATTATTTCTTACCTCATTTTTCTGGCGCTCTTCTCATTCATTTCGACATTTTGCGGCGACTGTGACGGACCAATTAAGTTTCGGCTGACGTTTCATTGCTCACTGGCTCGTAAATATTTGTGGAAATCCAAAACATAAGTCAATCATATGTACGACTTATAAATTATGGATATTTTATAGGGCACACATATATACACACACAAACAAACAAATATAAGTATCGACATATTTAGATCTGAAATAAAATTGAGAATCACTTCAATCAGCATTGGGGCCGCTGATTATGCTAACAATTGCCACTTTGGCCCTACTTGAGATCCCAAGGTGTCAAAATGTATGTATATCTGTAGTTAGATTTATCGAAATATTTGTATGCAGCCAGTACGTATTTACTTGTGTGAAAGTGTATGTATGTGTGTAGATGTTATAACACGGCAGAATGTTGAAAAGAATTGATTGCTGATTTATTGAAATGCGGATACACAAATATTCTTTTACATACACAACTAGATTTGTAATACAAAAATGGAAACAAATTAGCAAAAAAATTTATAAACTAGCGCCATCTCCTTCAACTATACGAGTGACCCAGTAGGAAATGTATGACAGAATAACAATTGAGTAATGAATCGAATTAAATTTGATAGTAGAAAAAACAGTGCAACCGTCATAGTTTCGAAACCAATAGAGATATTTGGGGCCACCTTGCTCCACATACATATAGGTCAATAACTCCGTAACCTAGTGCGCTAACGTAATAAAGGATACCTTAAGCGTTAAAATGGACATCTAGGAATGCAATGAAGAAAATTTTATTCGATTTTATTTATCTGTTTTTGTGTGATACGCCCACAAACATATAGGCAAACAGACAAAAAATTGTAAAAACTGTTGCCTTGCATTCTATTTGCTCAATAGGTAAACATCCTAAACATTTTTTTCAATTTCTGCATACTACATCTAAAATCAAGCAACTTCAACTTCAACTTTTCAACTTTTTTTTAGTAAGTGGCAACCCTTTTTATGAATATTATACAATGAGTTTTGACTTCGAATATAACTTAAAACTGGCCAAAAACTGTACTAGTACTAGAAAAATGTGAATAATTTGACCCATAGAAACGTTTTCTCCATCTAACACACTACTTCAGGTTCTCGGAAATGAAGACATTTTGTGTAGCCACCGCACCTGAGCATTGTCTGTCTATATTTCCTACCAACCCTAAAAATTTTAATACAATTTTGTCGATTGCGGATATTGATCAAAATTCTATGCAGTTATAATGATTGACTGATGGCTATGTTTTGTTTCTCAATTAATCTTGTAGCAAGAGGCGCAGACCAATCAATATAAGACAGCCACATAAAATACTCCTCACCACATTTTCTGCTCCACAAGTTCAATGGAGCTTACTTAAATTTGTTTGTGTGTTAGGTTCGGTATATTTTGGCCATTGGCGTACGTCAGTTGCATGAATTGGCAGTTGAACGTAAATTAATTCGTTGTTTTATGAAAGCACTCATTAATCGTTTTGTTATACTATTGGTGTTTGTCAGCAGCCAATTCACACTTCCGTATTTTTTAATATTTTTGCCGTTGAACTCTAGGTCTAGCTGACTGCAGAAGATCGGCCAGCTGTCTATTGTTGTGTGGCCACACTTTTCATACAGCCCACACTTGATATTCAGGCTGTATTGTATTTGAGATTTATTACATTTTAAACGGACCATCGATATGTGTGTTCTATGTATTGAAGCAATAGACCGTATCGAGAAAACGGCAGTGCGCACCTTCCCTTCTGTTGTAAAACCGTTTAAAAATTTCTTATTCCGTAATTGGTTTTGCGCGTTTTTTACGACAGCTAAACATTTGACTGCTTGCCTGAAAAAATTTTGAATTCAAAACACAATTTTCACAAGCAATATTTGATACTGAAAGTAAACTTTAAATTAAAAAAAATTTCATTTTGTTATTTTATTCATAACTCGCTAAGTGCTTACGAAAAAAATGTCTATAATTATTTGAAACACTGCTCATTATTTGTGCACGGTCTAATGTGATTCAATATATTGTCAGTATAATATTGTAAAATATTATTATTGTTGTGTTCTTTGTATACTGCCTAAATTCATTAATAAAATTTGGAAATATGTAAGCTACTTGGATTCCTGTCCTATTTTTAGATGTGCAAGTATGGACAATGTTTTTGTTGTATTAATTGGAAAAACACTCCACGATGCCATCGGTACATTGTACCGATGTGAACAGTCCGTTAACTGAAAATTCAAAAATCACGCATAAATGAGTAAAGAATTAAGGCACTTTTTATTCGTAAGCGCTTAAAGTCTACCGAAAAAAACAATTCGGAATTTGATTTTGTCCATCGAATCGAGCTACCTGTCCCATAGTACAACGAGAAAACTTAGCAACTACGAATGACGACTGACGTGTAGTACATACCTGACAACACTAATTTTTGACACACGCATAAACAACAAATGTGTCCGAAAAATGCCAACAACAACAACAACATTCAGCAGCTATTAAAATTTGCGTGCGAAATGAGTATGAAACACGCGAGCTGCCAACATTGAAAATGAAATTTTTGACCAAATGCGCAGCTAAGAAAAAATATGCATACGAACGAAGTACAACAACAAAAGCCAAAACTAATTAAACTTTGACAATGACAAGGATGGTGGATGGTAAAATACGAAAGATGACAGGTGTCAATAATATCTAGATACATAATTGAACTAGTCACGGATGAGATCGCAATTTTCTAAATACTTCGATTAAACCTTCGCACACGATTTTGTGGCCATGAGAAAGATGTTATGAAAGAGACGATAAACTTCTTTCAGACCACAGCAGCTTCTCAGTGCTGGTAGGCATCGGGGTTTCTTACACGACCATGGGCTGTTGGCACGCCTATTGTAAGCCTTCTACGAGAGGAGCTGTTATGTGATTAAAATCCAAATTGGAAATATGAAAATGTGACGGTTAGCACAGGGAAATCTACTTAAAATGATTTATACCGAATTTTCATAAACCTTATACAACATCTACCGCTGCGTCACCACACACACAACCAACAATTCACCGATCGCATTTTATTTCAATTAATTTATGAGCGCACGAATCAGTTCCAAGTCTAAAAGCATTGAACGCCTAACATTCAGAGGCAGGCACCCCACATACGGCTGAACAGATAGACAGACAGGCAGACGTACGGTCGAGTAGATTTGTCGATTTTTGTTGCCGCTGTTGTGGTGTAGTTGGTGTTGGTGTGGTCATGACAGGCGAGCAATGATTGTTAATGATGGCGCGCTATTGTGACCGCCGGCAGAGACAGTCAATTGTTGCAGCTACAAACAATTTCATAGTAGGTAATTGCAACAAAGGATTATCTTACCACAGTCTTTGTTTGCTGATCGGGCTGGTGCTTGATCATCATATCAAAAACAAAAACTCGAGCTCCACCGCCAGTCACATCGCATGCCCAGATGTGGGCCATGGTGCTCCACACTAGACGCAATGTGGAATGAGTACTTGCTTCATTTAAACCATTGCCGCTGTCTGTCGCACATGTCCATATGCCTCATTTCATCAGTTCACACTCACAATTTTCTCATCCCTGTCCCCCACATCTGCACTGACTGTCTGAACAATAAATTTTTCAATTTTTTTTTTTGTTTTTGATTTCATCTAAATAGCATTTTGACTAAATATTTATTTACTTTATTGAATGCAGACTAAATTTTTTAATTTTTTTTTTGTTTTTTTTTTTGTTGTTCCTAGCATCTATTTTGTTGTACGGAAAATTCTTACATGAAACTACTTATAAAACAAATATTTTCTATTCAAATCAAAATAATTTTTCTTAACGCGAAATATCGCATCTCAAATATTTTCGGCCATGACAACAATGGGTACAAAATGGGTCGCACACTTCCCAGTTAACCAAAGGCTGATTATTTTGAAAAAAAATGATCCAAATTTTATATTTTATATTATATTTATATTTTTCTTAGGAAACGCCTTCATAAATATGCGTTTTATAGCCCCGAAGTGAGACTTCTCCCCTCCATTTGGTTAACTGGGTTACTTTATGCAGTCGCTTATGAGCGCACTGCTAGCATGTACATGGATATACATATACATATATGTATATTGATCATAAACATACATAAGTACTCACTTAAGTATTAACGTGTGAGCATAAGTATGTATAAAGTTATTCGGAAAAGCTCATGAATGTTGCCACTTTGTGCGGCTGTCAAAATATTTACACAAAAATGTTTCATAGCCCAACACGCAGCGCGCATATTTATATGGATTTCTTAAAAATACTAGGCGATTGTAAAAAATATGTACATATTTCATAAATATTTGATCAAAGCGCCATGCACAACATGAGAATCTATAGAGTGATGAGATGGCTATATATACCCAGCAGGCCCGTGCGCACGGGGGGGGTTTTGGGGGTTAAAACCCCCCCCATGGCCAAATCTAAGTTGCAATGATTTTGCAAATGTTTTCAAAATACAGTTTATAAATCTTTTATTGAATCTTGACTAATAATTTTTGACAAAATTTGTTAAAATAATTTTACGGAAGAAGAAATTGGTGAAAGTTGCAAAGAATAAGGTTGGCCAATACATAACGTTCCTATCGACGAAAAAGGGCGCAAAGCTGTTTGTCGACGAAGTTTGAAGAAAGACGCATTATAAAGAAAGGCGCATTAAAATAATTTTTAAGAAAGAAAGGCGCTTTAAAATATTTTTTAGGAAAGAAAGACGCGCTTCGATAACTAGCTGCAATATAAGTTATTCAAAAAACGTAATACTAAATAAAAATACATACTTATAATGGGTACTTGGGCTGGCCCAATTTTTTTCAATCCCTTGTGAAGTTTACTGTAAATGTATACACTGCGCCTTTCTTCCTCGAAATATTTTTTAATGCGCCTTTCTTCGTCAAAATATTTTTTAATGCCCCTTTTTTCGTCAAAATATTTTTTAATGCGTCCTTATTTCCCGCAATATTTTTAATGCGCCTTTTTTCGTTGACAATTTGTTGAATGCGCCTTCTTCGTCGGTAGCGACGATAAGTCCGGCACTTTGAATTGCACTTGGAGCTTTCCGAAATTACAAAGTTGTGTAGCATATAATTTAAATCGCACCAAGTAACTAGTGTATTTAGATCTGATTGAAGCTTCTTCGAATGACAAAGCTTTACATCGTCGGCATACATTAAAATTTTCGAAAATTATATTACTGTAGAAATATCATTTATAAACAACAAGAACAGAATCGGGCCAAGATGGCTTCCTTGAGGAACTCCTGAGGAGACATAAATAACATCGGATTCACAATTTTTAAACACTACTTTTTGTGCTCTGTCGCTAAGGCAAGAAGAGATCTAGCGATTGAGACCCGGCTGGATCCCAACTGATCCAGTTTATGAATAAGTAAAGAGTGGCACACTTTATCGAAAGCTTTACTGAAATCAAAGTAAATTCAAGTAAGTTTGTAACGGTGGACTTTCCCTTACAGAACCCGTGTTGACAGTCGGAAATCAAGGTAGAGATAGGATTCGTAAGCTGATTGGTAACAATAGCTTCACACACTTTTGGGATGGCAGAAAGCTTTGCTATGCCACGATAGTTCTCTATAGAAGCCTTGCTTCCGCTTTTATGAAGCGGTAGAAGAAACGACTCTTTCCATGCTTTTGGAAAAACACCACACTTTAGTGACAGATTGAACAAATTGGTAAGGGGTTGGTAAATATTGTTAGCACACTTCTTCAAGAAGCATGTAGGAATCCTATCAGGACAGCATTTAAAAGATTCCTTCAAAGTTTTCAGATAAATAAGAACATCATTGGCGCATATAGTTGGACAATTAATTAAATTGTTCCCATGTAGCTCATAGGGATAATTTAGAATGTCAGAATTGGTGACGGCAGAATAGTTAGAAGGGAAAAATTGCGCAAAGAAATTATGACCCAAAAGAAGTAAAAAACGACCCCAAATAAGCTTCAGAAAAACACCAATAAAAGGCTCCGAAAATAGCCCAAAAACCCTCTGAATGGATGAATAAAAGAAAAGCACCAATTAAAGGGCTCCGAAAGGCGTCTGAAAAGCCTCCAAAACCCCTCGGAATGGAGGAATAAAAGGCTCCGAAAAAGGTTCAGAAAAGCACCAATAAAAGGCTCCGCAGTTCATTTAAAAATAATAAAAAAACGCTTCAAATTCATCGAAATCGGACTCATTTCGGACTCTTTTTTATGACTCCGTTGGAGTTCCCACGTAGAGCGATTTTTCGCTCCATTTGTGCTCCGAAAGAAGCTCATTTTGGACAGTAAAGCTCTGAGAAATGAGCGTTTTATGGTCCGAAAGGAGTCTTTTTTTGCACTTTTAGTTAGCTGATATACGCCATCACATCACCAATTCTCTATCAAATACAGAAAAATGTGTACAACCAAAAAAATTTTCTTGGGTATAGTTTTAGGTATCAGAGTATGCAGTTTCAGAAAAGTTAAAGAACATTTAAATTTATGATGTATGTGTCTAGGTATCTGTTTCAGCAAATATGTTTATCTTAGTGAAAAATGTATGTGAATGCAAATCTAAATTAAAACCCCCCCCAAGGCCAATTCCTGCGCACGGCCCTGATACCCAGCAGCGAAAGCTCAACTAGTATTTTGTGAATATTTTGAAAATAAGTAGTATGAAAAATATTAATCTGTACCATTTGTTCTTAATTTTTTTTTTTGCAATCTAAGCCTAAATGTGTGTGTATAAACAAAAGCTCTTTCAAGTTTGCTTCATTTAAAAGTTCATTTAGCCAGCTATCATAAATCTGCTTGCAAAAACAACCGTCAGCACCCGCCATAGTGACAATCATGCTTCGTATGCAAGTACAATGGACATAAAGATATAGACGCACACGCAATATAAAATGTACACCTTATATAAGGCTTATGCCATTTAATCAAAGCACTTACACACAGAGACCTAGCATTTGTAAGATGGCATGTTTGTCCTGGTGGCTATATTCTGATGGAGATTTATGAGGGTTCAGGATATAATTAATAGTTAAGATATGACCATGTGATGGTAATGTAGTGACATACATACCTAAGGGGTATAACGAACATTAATACAACCAAATTGAGTTTAAAATCAATGAAACAGATGGTGTTGAAATTTTATATGAATTTTTGTTGAAAGATAAATCTTTGTTCGATCTTATTCGCATACTCTCGAAACTATAAAACCTCGAAATTGTATTTCTTAACAATGAAAAAGCTGGATGCCCATGTATTCCCAATTCATTATATGTAAACGCCTACACTATTTTTCGGGGCACATACTTAAACAATTATGTATGTACTTAGGGTCCGCCATATTCAAGTAGCCGGAAAGATAAGAGAGCTAAACTACACTCGAAAATATAGAAAAAGGATTGATGAAGTAAGAAAATATCGTCAACGTGCTGCAAAATGACGGCAAACAATTTATGAAGCGACGTGCTGGCAACACCAAAGTCTCCCAAGAAAATAAGAAAATTGTTATGAGTCGATTTTGTATAATTTTCATATAATTTTTGCAAAAACACAATAAACAAGACCCTAAAAGCAATCAAGAAATGAAGTCGAAGATAAGAAAGCGTAGAAAAAAACTTGAAAGAGTTGCTGGAATGAAGCTTATGAGGTAGGCTATACTTGCGGGTACATGTATGTATGTGTGTGTATGTATGTATGTGAAACGTCTTTATATATGGCGGTTGAGGAGAATGAGTGGGAACAATGAAGTGGCAGGAGGCGCCACAGAAATCGACGATGTGAATTGAGGAAAAATGGACAATGAGACCGCCATTGTTTATTTTAATATAAATATATGTATGCAAATAGCCTTTCGTATTAATACTCATATATTGAATACATATATGAGTGTTTGTATGCACATTAGGGTGTGTTATTTTCAAGACATTTTTTTGTCTTAGCTTAAATTTGATTTTTTATACCAGAGAAGGGGACTCAGCGAAGCTGGTTACAAGCCATCGTAGTTTAATCTTAAAAATCTAGAAACCTTTGCATTCGTATAAAACGATACTTCAAACCCGAATTGACGTAAGAAACCCATTTGGACAGCAAATTATTTAAGGGCATAAGTGCCGATGAAACTGTAAGTAGCAGCTTCTAAAGTTGTCAAAGCTCGAACAAGGAACGGAGCAAGCATGTGACAAAGATATTTAAACGCGGGAGGATTTTCAGGCTGTGAAGAAAATCGTACATACTTTGCGGGTAGGGTAAATAGATCTAAGGTTGTGTAAAATATCCTGTTTTATTAAAATTAAATGCAGGAAGCAACCCAACTTGTTTAAAATAAAAAATTTAAAAAATAAAAAAACTTAAAGAAAATATTTAAATAAGAACTCTCCTAATATACATCCATACATGTGTTTTCAAACTAAATTTCTTTTTTTTTACTCCTTCTGTCATATCGCGACACTGTACAGTTGTACAAAAACGTTTATATGTAAATTTATTTATCGCACTCATGTAATTTTAGTTTAATTTATGAAACTAGCCATCTACATCGTACTTTTTGTCCGTCCATTGTTCTGCCCATTGCTCCTTTGGTTTTGGTGCTTTTGTTTTTGTTGCATGTTGTACGCCATTGTGTTTGCAAGTGTATGCATATGTATGTTTATGTTACGCCCGCAAAATATTATGTTAGCCGCTTGGTGGCCATTGCAAACAATTAAAATCATATGAACTGTAGGTACATATGTATGTATATAAATTATTCATGTCTCAATCTTAAGTGGACAATCTATGCAAAAATATCTATGTATGAAGGTTATTGTATGTATTTGTGTACCCGGCAGTAAATTGTGTCAGCCAATATAAGAAGTAAGAAATATGGCGATGGTATAGGGGTTCTACAGCCATGGTGCCAGAATCAGAACCCGGGGCATTTAACATAAAAAATTTATTCAGCAGATGGGTGAAATCGCTCACCAACAAGTGCTACTTTGGTCTGAGAGAAGTTAATTGGGAAGTGAAGTTCTCTCTTATGGTCTATCAGTCTCTCATCATCCTTTGTTCTGATGTAGGGCTGGGAATGGGGTACAGGATAAAAAGAAGCTAAAAGAACATTTTGAAGTTGTTGTAGAAAACGGTCGTTAATAAAGTCAATTTAATGTAATTGAATTTTAAGATAAGGTGTTCTTGAAAGCATTTCTGAGATATTAAGTCAGTTTTGAAAAATATTTCGAAAGAGGCCGATGTAAATAAATAAATCTGATTTCAAACAAAAGAAACCGGAATCGACTTTAGTGTGCCATCGGTAGTTCTAGCCTTTCTGAACAGTAACACTCCTTATACATACATATATAAAAATAAATATCTCTAATCAAATAAATTGACTAAATGCAATTTGCAAACTAAGCGAGTTCAGCATAGTTGCTCATATCGCTTAATATGTTGTTAACAACGTTTTAGTGACGCCGTTCAATTTAAATTCTTAGACTGGTTAGTTGCAGCTGAAGACATTTGTATATAGTTGTTGTTGTTGTTGCCACACGCACTTTCTGTTAAACTAACAAAGTTTAATATACACTTGGATTATTAACACATACATACATACATACATACAAACAGTGAATTTCATCAACTCACCTCAAATGCAATTAATCAGCAAAAGAATCTGGAATGTCACCGTGGCGAGTATCCACTTTACGGCTTTCAGCTGTTATGTTGCATAGCCGACGGCATTGTGGCATGTGATGTGGTGCTTGCAACAAAATGTTATTGCTATTAATTGTTGTTGTTACTAGGCGTTCTATCACACCTTCCACATGCACATATTTGTTTATTTATTTAATTGCTGCTACTAATTTGGTTTTAAGGCGAAATGAGTTTTGATTCAAATTTTTTCATGTTGATTTTTGTTTTTTCAAAAATATTTATTTTTTTCCATAATAGTGTCTAGCTTTGCGTTTTTAATAAAACATTTTTTGTTCTTGTTTGACTTAGTTTTTTGTTATTTCCTGCTATTATGTGGGTGAGCATATTTGTAACTAGGGATGCTATGGCGCTTTTATTATGGGAAAAGCTATCCCAGCGTAATGTTTGCCGGTTTGGCAGCACGCGGACGACCGTGCCTTGCTCAGTATTTTTCGAGGAAGTCATATATGTAATTTAGTTTGGTTTAGACTTTCATCAATATCTATACAGATATATAACTCAAGGTGGGAGGAAAAATGCCATTCGTTGATACCCACATTAGAGGTGGCAACTCGATAAAAATCTCCTTACTGACAATATTTATGTAAAGGGCTTAAATTTTGGCACACAACCTCTTACGATTTAAAACTAACTTAATTTATTATAGGTTTCGAAAATCAAATTCTGATTCTAGTTTGGCTTCTGAGTGAAAGAGCAACCTATTTGAAAATATTTTTAATGAACGTCCTATTTCAGCATTTTTTTCAATAATTTCCTATTTCAGAATTTGGTTATAGAACCCAAATTTTTCTTCCCTACTTCAAAATTCGATTCAAAGTCACCCTATCTCAGCTGGAAATGTAAGAATTTTCGTTCAGATTGAGTGTTTTTTAAACAAATTGTGAGGTTCGGCGCTTTTTCAAAACATTTTAAAATAGACCGATCTTCCGTTAAGCCTGTAGACTCATTTTCGTAACGTCCCTGGAATGTACGAAAAACGTTCGCTTTAAAAAATCACTTAAATCGCGGCAGGTTTAGTATTGATTTTTGTTTTTGTTTTTAGCTGTTTTATTCCATGTTATTATTGCTTTTATTGATTTTACTCATTTCACGTTTTTTATGTGTTTGTTGCTTGTTGCTTACTGGCTCCACTAAGCTTCAATATGGCCAGTGAATTGATTAGATTTGATACATATACATATTCACATACATATGTACATACATACATACATACATACATATGTATATATCTAGTAAATTGTATTACAAAATCACCAACTTCGTAAGAGTGTGTAAACATTGTAATTGAAAGCAAGAAGTGCCAGTTGATGATTTATTTGTATTTTTTATTGCTACTGTTGTTGTTGTTGTTGTTGTTGTTGTTTTGTAATTGTACAATTCTTTAATTGCCTCATCAAGCGCACGCACCACCAAACACCCATACATACAAACGCACAAGAGATTTTTGCTTAACAAATCCTGAACAAAATGCGATTAGTCTGAGTACATGCGGGATGTGCCTCCCAGAATCTTGCAACATTTGAATTCCCTTTGCTTTCCTTTTATTTCCGACTTCTGCTGGTGGACAGGACCCCTTTGTACCGTGGTGGGAACCGTGGAAGTAGTACCCCATAAAATAAGTTACTAGTAGTGACTTATCGCAACTATGCCTACTATGTAGAAGAACTAGATCCATATCGGGCAACTGTCTTAGTGACTTGTGGAACAATGGAAAGTAGTAAGAGGTTGGAAATTTTAGCGCGCTTGTAAAGGAGTCTTAGTTCGAGCGAAATAAGTCCAAACTAATATAATTTTCCTTTTTAGTAATTTGAAAATTATTGAGGTCGAGGTTCGCATTAAGAAATATGCTTTGCAAAATTCATTTCATTTCTAGGTTTATCTATATTCTGTTAGGATAAAGCGTCTGCTGAAACAGGCAATCACATCCCGAGCAAACTTTTTAAATGTTAAAATATAGTTAGTTGCCTTTCCACTAATTTAGAGTCAGAACCAGCAGTCAAACCACCTTAAACCCACTACCTAAATATGTATAGATCTGCTTGTTACTTTTTACATCTTTCTAAACAACGAAAAAGGCTCTTCTTATAAAATTTGTGGTTTCAAATATCTACTTAAAATCTTCAATCAGCTGTAAAAAAGTTATAATTTTGAAGCTAAAGTTTAGTTTGGTTTTTATTACCATTATTTTTAAGAATAAACTGAGCCATTAATCAATCTGTTAAACCGACGAAAGTTAAGGTGTAGCCTTGTTTGAGTTGAGTATTCATCGATATCCAATGATTCAAGATGTCCCTTAACTAACGTTTCTGTAACAGGTACAGATCTTAATGTAAAGTGCGCATCTCTGCAGGGTGTTTGGAGACTGTTTCGCATATTTGCTGCTGGCACGTGTTATAGAAAGTATGTGCTTGGACACACACACGTATTTAATACCCTTAACTAATCAATTTATTTCAAAATGCAGAAAATGAAAATTCCATCACTTCGGGCGGGTACAGTCATGATTACTTAAACAACAAAGATTTGTCAGATAATGAAGTACATATGTACGTCAAAGGTCAGAAGTTCTGTTTCGATAAATAATTCCAAAAGATAATTTAGGAAATCATTCACTTAAATACATATTTATTTCTTAGCTGATTTTTGATTAATACTTTCTTGTAAAAGAACTGGATGCGGTCCAGAACTCATAATATACTGAGTACGATTTTACATTTGGAACATGGTCATATTGATTACGGCAACACTCATTAGCACATTTAATTTGATACCTATGTAAATGATTCTAACATCAGGGTGACTGGTCTACCATTTATTTATTTATTTACTATTTGAAAATTTTAGAAACTGTTTTTAAACCAAACTTCATCGACTTATTTCTTGTTTTTTCTATTTAGTGAGCATTCCAATATAAATATTTATAACAACATAGATATTCACTGCTTTTTACATACACCATTTCCAGTTGTATTTTAGAAAGCATAATTTGAATTCACTTTACGTTTTCCAAACTCCACTTCGCAATTTATAAAGTACAACTGTAAATGATGTAGACAAATTTCCGCATCTTAGCAACAGTTCGAAGCTTTTTATATATGACTTCACCAGGAATTGGGCTCGTCATTTTTTTAACCTTGAATTTAGTGCACTGATGTCGTATTAAGCTTATTGACTTCCATTTCATTTACATATTTACATCTGGACTTTTATTAGTTTATTATAAATTTTTATTTTGTTAGTTCATTTGTTTGTGAAAAACAATTCAGCACTTTTCTTCGGCAACATGACATTTTTCTCTTTATTTATGGTTTTCTTTTCACTTTATTTATGTTTTTCTACAAGTATGTTGCTTTAGTTATCGATTTTTAGATAATTTATTTTCCATTAGGACTCACACTGAAAACTCTGTTGATTTACTCAAATTGCTGGCTTAGGTTTAAACTAATAACACATTAGTATGCACAAAGAAATTCTCTCCCAACAAAATGTAGGTACATTTATTCACATTTTTAGACTTATCTAAATTAACCAACTATTTAGTTTAAGAGTTTACTCAGCATGACGTTTATTTAAATAAATTTTGACTAGCAGCATTGACTTTACAACGATTTCCATACAATTTCTGTCGATTCATTTCGATAAACCGTCTTCAAACATATTATAGATACGCGATATTTGCTGTTGTTGTTTTTCCAGCATTTCAAATTTGCGGTATTAATGTCTCACCTTTTTTATTCCGGCGACGTAGCGTTGCGTCGGCGTTTATAGCATTTTTATTTCGCGTCGCTTACTTAGAATGTCCTGGCTGTGTCGCGCGCCGCACACAGATCCTTTATTGTGCAAACCGGAATGGAATTTTTTTAGTGCCTCTTAAAAAAGCAAATACGCAACTAGGGTATAGTGGTTGGGCTGCCAGTTAAAGTATGCCCGAAAAAATTATCCAATCGCCCAAAAACCAAAATACAGTTCGGTTCGTCAACGTTTAGTATACAACAAATACACTTCTTTCTCTTAGAAATCACAGGATGTCCTGGCATAACGAAACGAACGTCAAGATTCAAACTAGAGCATATAAAATGGAGCGCAACATAAACAGCAGCAACACCAGCAGCAGAAGCAGCCGACTCGCCTGCTGGCTTTTTGGCTGACAAACAAACAACGGTCAGCAGCACCAGAACAGCAACAGCCAGCAGCACGAGCAAAAGCTGCAGCTGTAACGGCAACATGCGAATTTTAACTTTGGAGCCAGTGCACTGTCACTGCCACTGCCAGTGCTGCCGCCCACCGCAACAGTGCGTGCAAATAAACTCAATACGTCAGGTCGCGTTTAGTCGCCAACTCTCGGTGTTGCTGCTAAATGGCGCTCGGCTTAAAGGCAGTTGCAGTGGAGAGTCAAAGTATGTACTATATGCTCACATGCCATTCATGCAAAACTGTTATTGTTTTTACTTAATAAAAGCCAACTTCTAACACAGAGTTGCGCCTTCGGAGAGCACGTGCACTTGCTCAGCTCGATTTTCACTACCACAAACACCAGCCGCCTCATTTTACTTGCTGGGCTCCCCGAATGAACACAAAGAGCCACTAATACACTTTCTTGTTGCGCCACTACACGCACAGACTACGATGCTCCCACAACCAGGCAAACACACACACGCATATACATACATACGTATGTTTTGGAGCATTTGCGTCGCTTTCTACTGCGTTTGCGCTGAGATGCTTGTGAGAGCCCGACACTGTGCAATTACTTCCGTCGGCATAATAAATGCACAGCATGAAACGCAACAAACAAAAAATTCGTACTTTGAGCATGAATTTGCTTCGGTTGTGTATGTGTGCTTTTTGTTGCAGATGGAGACGATCGACCAAGCTGAGTACGACGGCGACAACAACGACCATGACGATGGCACACTCGTCTGTGCTTTGACACGCGTGCTGTTGGCTGCAGCATAAGACGACGATGATGACTGGCTCGATGGCTGATACTACATTTGCAACATTGTACAATGTCGTCTTATCGCGGAGAGCCACGCAATTTAAAGAAATCGACAAAACAGAAGAAGCACAAAAGAGCAATGGCAACAGCAGCAGCGGCACCTGCTAAAGAAAGAAAACTATGGGAACATTGGTGCAGCAAGTTATGTATGGAAGGCGAATGATTTTTGCAGAGTGTGGGCACTAGAAATCCGTGGAATTATACTTAACATAAACGCGTAACAGCGACAAGGCGACACTATACTGTTGATGGCACCTGTTAATGATTATGAAAGGTTAATCCTGCTCATTGTACACTTATTCATCGAAGTTGAGAGGCTGAAGTTAAGGAAGCTTCTGATGTTTTGTTTTACCTCAAAAACTATCTTTCGGTCGGTAACTCTCTGTTGAATATCATAAATTTCCCCGTAGTAGATACATACTATCCTCCTGCAAATATTGTACTAAACGTGAAGCAAGCACTGATCCGGGAAACTAGGATACCTTCAAAAATGAGGGGGTGGAGAGAAGTGAACCTGGAAAAGTCAACTATTAGGATTAGCGTGTTGTAAATTCGGGTTATTCTTGGGTTTTTAACCATGTTTTGCTTCTGCTATGCTGATGAAAACCCGAGGAACTCGAAACGCATAACAAATATCTACAAAGAAAGAGGACACAGACACCCAAATGAAAGTGGTGTGTTGGAGCAGAGTTAAGATCCTTTTCTTGCCTAAGCTCAGATTTTAGATGAAGAATTCCTTCTAGTCCTGACAGCATGATTTCGAAATTTGCGAATGGACTAGTGAAGAGGAATAAAACGAAACAATTCGGTTGTCTAAGCAAGTGAACACATACTACCTGGCCCCCTAAATATTTATTGCATTGCATTTTACTATTTACGTTCCCTTAAATTCAAATTTATAACAAAGCATCTGTTAATCTGTCGACGAATGCTACGTACTTCCCCTTTTGCATTACTGTACAAACGACATTGAGCATGGGGAAATAAGCTTGCTGCTATATCTGAAATCTGCATTAACAGCTTTATACGACTGCTAAGAAGCACTGTTAAGCTATTTAAGTTACCGGCGAACCTTAACATTAGCTAATACAGCGAACAGTGTGGCAAATGTAGCTAACACACTAGCTTTGCTTCTCGCACATGCACCGTTAACGAGACAAACATGGACGGGGTTGTAAATAACTATAACTTACAGGCGGCATTTAATAACTTTGACGTTAATAAATTACAATAAAGAGGCGAACGCGATATACTTGTGCGTGTGTTCGATGGCTGAATGAGTCTCTGCATGAGTGTGTGTGGCGCTGAGTATGAGAGCAACTCACACTACCACCTACTTCCTTACGTTAAGCTTTGCTTCGTTAGTGTTGGTTTGAGTGCTTTTTAATCGCTCAGCAGCACTGCTGAGTGTTGCGTCGGCGCAGAGAGTAAGCTGCAGAGAGCGCTCGTCCATAGGTTTGTTAGTGTTGGTAATAAGCAATATAATAAAAAAAAATTGATGTCTACTACATTAAAAACAACACTAACATAAATAATGATAAAAAGCAGAGCAACAACAATATTAGTAACGCAACAGCAAATTATGACAACGTTAGGCGGAGCGAAAAAATTTTCTTCTCAATCAAATTATTCATTGTTGTTGCATTTTTTAGGGTGCTTTGTGTGTTGTTTTTGTTGTTGTTGTTGTTGCTTTATAATATTTTCACATTTTCTTTTTTTTTATTTTCGTTATGAAACCTTAGTGTATGCGTTATAGCGACGGCAAATCGCATGATTGGCGTGTAGGTATATGGAGGAAGGCTCAAGATTTTTATAACGAATCAAATGAGCGACGGCAGTTGGTTGTTTGTTGTCTGACTGTCGGTACATAAACACGATTGCATACATACATACATACAGACTATGTGCATGTTGACTTGTGCGAGTATATCCCACTCACCCACTGTTGGTTGGTTACGCTATTGCTGGGGTGTTGGGTGTCGGGTGTCGGGTGTCGGCTATCGATTGTTTTGCCGTCGCTGCTTTTGGAACTGCTTTCACTGGCATCATCAGTAATGGAAGCACGATTTTGCTGCAGAAATTCATACTTTATGAAAATGTTACTCGTTGGTGTGGCGAATTTTTGGCAGTTTTTTTTCTTACTTCGTCTATTACTTTTGTTGTTTGTGCAGCGTTGTTTGTCTAAGGATTTATTTGTCAGAGATATTTAAGTTTTTCGCTTCAACATCTGCATTTATGTATAACAACATTTTTATGTGAGATAAAGTTTGACCTTAAAGATGGAATAAATCCAGTAAGAGCATGTTTCACGAAAGACTCTTTTAGAAATTAAAAGAAGTCAAGCTTGTAACGGAACCTAGAGAAAATCCATTGATTAAGATAAGCAACCCTTTATTCAAACCAAGGGCGTGACTGCAAGGAGTGGGAGATGCTCTCTGATGGTAATAATATTTGTATGAAAATATGTATCAAAAAAAAAGGATGATCCAGCACAGGGAGTACTGTCCAAATCCAGTTGATCAAATGTGGACAATAATGCGATCCGTCTCAAGTGGAGACGAATTGGTGTTCACCAGGCGGTTCGAATTGCATTCCCTGAGCTCGGCTGAAATTTTTGAATCAAGAATTATCTTAGATTTGAGATTTTGAGATCCCCCTTCCTCGTTTTTTTTGAGAGAAAATATAACTAAGGAAAATAAATTAGGAAAATCTTTTCTCGATCTGCCATTTTAAGGAAGATGTGAATTGATTTTCTCGTGGTTTTGAAAGTTTTAGGTGAGGTATGTAATTCGAGACCTGCCTCAGCGTATGGTCCAGATTATTAAAAATCAAGCCCAGCTTCCAATTATGTGGATTTTTACGAAATTTTCCATTTCTAATAATAGGACGTTTTGAACATCATGGAACAAGTCTTCGTTGTATAAATAAATGCAGAAAACAAAAACAAAAACGGCCGTCGCCCAATTATGCATTGAAAGTTTATACAAAATATCAATTGAGGCTGTTAGAAGCAAAGGGGTGTAAGTCCCTACATCATGGCAAAAACGAAAATAATTAACTTCAATTTCTCAAAACTATCTTACGAAGGACTTGATCAGGTTTCATGTGTATCAAATTTACAATACTACCAAACACACACTTGGAATAAACTATTGCACAAATTTGTATCTGTAACATACATAGCCGATATTTATCAAACCTGTTTAAGTCCTTCATAAGATAACTTTGAAAAATTGAAGTTAATTATTTTCGTTTTTGATATTCGTGTCAGGAGAAACATCTTAAGACTCGAGTTTGGGGTGGGGAATCGTTTTAGCAACGTAACGACTGAAAGTAAAGATTTTAAATACAAACATTCAAACAAAAAATTAAAATTTAAACATTTCCGAATCGTTATATTAGTCAATCAAAATTTAAAAGCGAATTTTCAATGCTCGGGTGTGAGTACATATGAATATTAGCTAAGCAGACATCTGATGCCCAATGCATAATCCAATGATAAAACTCTAGCAACAACATTACGAAATAAATGCAAATGACTAAGCTATTGCCAAAGAATTATTTAACATTTTGAATTTTCAGCTGAAATAAGATCTCACATAACATATGCTGATGCTGTATACATATGTACATATGTACATACATATATCCGTACATGAAACAATAAATACGTAATACGTTTGTGCACCTAAGAACATTACATTTTTAATGAAAAAACCAAAAACAAAAAAAAACAGATACATATGCAAATTTTTACAAATTTTTCAAATAACCGGTAGCCGGCTGCTGAGCAGATTACGCTTACATGTACATACATACATACATACTACATGTGTATATATCACGAGATAACAATATGTAAATGCCTACAATACGTAAATTCATATGTATGTATGTTTGTATGAAGATATCTAATCAAATGTGCATACCAAAAATATTTGTAGAAAAATATATCGTAAAATTGTAACAGGCTCGGCGTTAGGTAGAGTCTGTCAGAGTATCGTAAGTGGCCCGTGGAGTTATGGGGGCCCATATGCATGCATTGGAAATTTTTCAAATAGTATGAAAATATTGAGTGTAAGGCGATGGCAGTAATAATTTTACCAAACAAAACGAAAGTCATCTCTTTGGTGTCCAGCTCAATCCAGCAGTGTACACGCATGATGAGGTTACGGACTCTGTAAGTTTCCTTGAGGTTTATTTTATTTTATTTTATTTTATTTTATTATTGAGATTTTTACACAAACAACAAGCTTGTGTTTTTGGTCTTTATATTTGAAGTATCCTGGTTCGAAACGAGCTATAGACCTATTAATAATTTTTTCTGCAGCGAAAAATTATTGTTGTTTTTGGGTTTCTTAATAATTTTTATTAATTATTAAAAGTTTTTTTTTTTTTGTTGAGTTGAACAGGAAAAATTTAGAGACAACCGCCATAGCTTTTCTTATAGATCCATTTCGGAAGTTGCTAACTTCACTCATCAGAGAAATTTTGGCACGCATTGCTAACTATTAAGCTAACAATACGCTGGGTTCAAAACACAAGCTTGTTGTTTGTGTAAAAATCTCAATAACAAAAAACCAAGAGCACATGGTTGGCAAACTGTGACACCAAAACAGACTTGCAAAAAAAAATCCATCATGATACCAAATCTAAAACGTCAAATGGCGTTGTTGGTACATGAATTGGTAAAGAGTTGATTGAACAGGGCGTTTAGAAGGCAAAAAACCCAGCGTATTGTTAGCTTAATAGTTAGCAATGCGTGCCAAAATTTCTCTGATGAGTGAAGTTAGCAACTTCCGAAATGGATCTATAAGAAAAGCTATGGCGGTTGTCTCTAAATTTTTCCTGTTCAACTCAACAAAAAAAAAAAAACTTTTAATAATTAATAAAAATTATCAAGAAACCCAAAAACAACAATAATTTTTCGCTGCAGAAAAAATTATTAATAGGTCTATAGCTCGTTTCGAACCAGGATACTTATTTTATTTTATTTTATTTTATTTTATTTTATTTTATTTTATTTTATTTTATTTTATTTTATTTTATTTTATTTCATTTTATTTCATTTTATTTCATTTTATTTTATTTTATTTTATTTTATTTTATTTTATTTTATTTTATTTTATTTTGTTTAATATTTTATTTTTTAGCGCCTAGTCATAAATTATAATTAGCGGCCCAATTTCATTTGCCTACGGCCCTGTAAATTAGTTGAGCTTTTTATTTGTGTGTGTGAGTTCAATGCAGCTTACCAGCATTTATTGTAGCCAACCGCTTTAGCATTTTTAATTTTTCATGCCTTCAACTGAATACTAATTTCTTTCAAACTTTTTATATCTCTCAATGTGCTTTAATTGAAGCGTGAAACATTGTCATACTCGTATATATGTAGTACATACATACAGACAGACATACATACATATGTACCTAGCTAAGTGGATATAATCCCATCTGCAATATGAATTGTGCGTGAAAGGGTAGAAAATGCCGTTTAACTGTTTGCCAGTCGTGTAATTCATATCAGATCAACGCGTAGTTTTTGTTTTTGTATTTTTTGGTAACCATTTTGAATTTTGAAAGCATTTGTGAGATATGATTCTATAAATGTGATGGCATATGCGCACACACACACATCCACATCCAACTGGTAAATATGTTTGCTGCCCAACATTTGATGAAACATTTTTTTTTTTTTTTTTTTGATTTGATTATTTCATTTTAATACAAAGAAAGGCGTAAATAAAGCATTTGGTTTGATTATTCGGTTGCTTGTTGTAGTTGTTGTTAATGCTGATGCTACTCTTGATTATATTTGATGACTGTTGAATGAATGAGCAAATGAATGATGGCTGATGGTGTTGTCGATTTTAATGTGGCATTGTTGTTGTTGATAATAGAAACGATGAATATGATGGTGGCAGTGGTGGTGGTGATGGTGGTGGTGGCGTTACGCATTTTGTCTTTTCCAACGCACTGCGTGCTCGCTTACTGGTGGTGTGATCTGCCCCTCCAAGCTGTGCTATGCTGCTGAGTCAGGATGAGCAGATGTCTAGCATCAGTAATGACAATATGCGTATGCCAAGCGGGATTTTTAATACCTAAATAAATATGTTTCCATGTACATACATATGTACATATGTACATAAGTATAAAAGCACAAATTTTCACTAGAATGCATGAAATAATTCAATTTAATTCAATTTAAGAATAACCAAATAACACCCGTGCATAAATACTTACATATATACATACATACATACATACATATCTTTCTATCAAGTAGCGCAAAACAGTCGCTAAAACGGGGCTGCGACCCTTGCTATGACTTTAAGGTCTTTCGGCACTAATTTGTTGACAGTGAGGCCGAATAATCGAAATTTTTTATCTCCTTAAAGTATGCAACAATTTTTCGTGAATTAGTATCTAACTAAACTTTTTCTACAAACCATGGCTAACCGGAGTCAAACTCTAAAGCGGAAGTATGATACAATGGAACTTCCTATCATTTCTGAGAATACGCAGTTACAAATAATTGAGTGTAACCGAAAACATATTTGAAAAAATTCACTATACGGAGACAAAAACGTATGAAGCTTGATTTTCAAGCAGTAAAATTTGTTCATTATATAGAAAACTTCACTATATAGAAATTCATTATAAGGAGACAAAAATGCACCTAAAGTAGAACCAAAAAGCTGTGTCTTCAAAATGACTTCATTATAGGGAGAGATTCATTGTAGGGAAGTTCACTATAAAGAAGTTCCACTGTATTAAACTTAAAGTTGTAAAAAAATTAAACCTACTTTTCATGAAGATTTCAGAACAATAAATTCTATTACAACTTCAATAAAATGAAAATATTTCCTGTAATAAAATAGTTAATTTCTTTTTTAATGTTTCAAGTATTTTAATCAAAGCGAATTTCATTCTTCAATAGTTTTAGCACATATATCCGTCTGCATATAGAATCTATGTAGAACCCAAAGCTCAATCTGCTGTTTATTTTTATTTTCAGTTTGGTTCATTCACCTCATTCGAATGCCCAAATCAGCCATGTGTAATTGCTACTGTTTAAAGTTTTCCTTTGCTTGAATATCCTTACACACCGTCGGCCAAACACTACAAGAATTAGTTCGCCTGCATTTCTAAGTAATTTTTATCCAGCGAAACTTTAAATAGCGAAATAACCAAAACAGAGAAGTCAGTCAGCCGATACGGGCTGTTAATAAAAACACTTGTGTAATGTATATGTATGTATGTATATAAGCCTGTGTACGAATGTATGTATATATATCCGTATATGCAACTCATTCATGTCTGATATGCATACCTACAAAGGTGCCAGCGGCTAGTTGAGACAGTCGATTGGCCTTTTGGCGTTTATACATGTTCGTATATAAAGCTTATTTACTCACCTTAAGTAGATAACCGTGGCCGTAAATAGTTTAGAATTCAAAGCAGGGCAGTCAGCAGGATCAGTCCGTAATAAATAGCAAAGGAGCATGCGACACAGAACTTTTTATATACATATGTACATATGTAGAGTGAACTGGTCACTTTGTTTGGGGATAAAGCAACCAATTTTATTAATTTTCAAACGAATTACGAATATAGTTTAACTAAATAAATTAATTTTATTTAGCGCCCGAATTATGATTTAATGCCCACCTCTGCTTTGTACTAAATTTATTTTGTTTCGTAAATGAATGAAAACACAGCAAATTTTTAGAGGCACACAGTTCCCACTTTAAGTATAAAATATTCATGTATATAACTAAGTACATAGTCATGTATGTATGTAACGTCGTTCATGCACTTAAGTAAATAGTGCGCCAATTTAAGCAAATGTCGAATTCCACCGCAGACGAGGGCGTCAGCCCCAAACGCTATTTTCTTGTTTATTTTCCTTTTGTTTTTTTGTTTCGCTGTTGAAATTGAAATTCAAGTGTCTACTACGTAAAGTTATATGGAATCGGTATATAGAAAAACGCACACACATACATATTTGCACATGTATGTATTACACGTTAAACACGCCGTTTCGTATGTATCTTCATGTCCTTTTCGTTAGTTCCTTGCATGTCGTTAGCTTAGTTGCCGACGGCGAGACCAAAATAGGACTTTAGCAGCGCCCTGCCAACAGCCAACAGCTAACAGCTTCGTTTACTATTCTTGTTAGTTTTTGTTTTTTTTTTTTTTGTTTTCTTTTGACTCGTTGGCTGTTTGGTGGCTGGCTGTCTGATTGTCAGCTTCGGCTTTGGGGCATCCGTCCGTCTTCTAGTGCTGCTGCTACGTACAATACTTCCTGGACTAGACGCAAATGACAGCGCGTTTGTTTTTGGTGCTTTTTTGCGTATGTGCTAGTGTGTGTATGTGTGTGTGTGTAACTATTGCCAGTTACAGCCGTAAATAAATGGGCTGTTGACATTGGTTTCAAGTTTACAAAGAAATCGATTAAATTTAATCGAAACATTTGCCGGAGAATACTCAACAACTCACTACTTATTTACTTGCGTAACTCTCAGCACACAGCAGCTGGTTGCGGAGCAATTCTACATACACACATACATACATATCTACATCTGTCTGTTTGTAGTTTACATAGCTAGACTAATAGATTTAAATGGAAGGCTGCATGCTCCATATATGAAAGTGTTTAGTTTCATACATACATATGTATGTATGTAAAGTGTGTGTGTATGTGTGTGCTGTGAATTGGTAATTGTCCTTGGCACATGCAAGGTCAGCTAAGACTAGCAAATTTAAATCGAAACTTAATTGTTGGTCTTAAAGTTTTCTACATCATTCTTATATGTTTGCTTTAGATTAATTTGAAATATTTTCTTGCAACATTTTAATGACAAAGCAGGATATATAGCATAGCATTGGACACTTGTTGAATCATTTGTGATATGAATTTAGAATTTCCTTACTTTGTGTGCTTAAAGCTAGGACTTTTCGATTTTAATGGCGTTTCAAACGAAGCTCTTCAACAGTTTTTTTTTCATTTACATATATAAAATCATTTCATTCGATTGAATTCATTTAAATAAAAATAAAATTTTCTATGCTCATAAATCAGTTGTGTGTTGTCAGTCTTTAAAGAGCTATAAACTAGGTTTCTTGTTAGCCAACAAATAAAAGTGCTTTAAAACCCAATCTGCCGCTTTTTTGACTGGTTTTGTTGTTGTTGTTTTTCTTCTTTCTTTGATTTTGATTAATAACCATTCCACTCGCCACTTTGATACAATTCATTTTATAGTTATTAAACTGAAATTAAGAAAAAAACAGAAACAAATGGGTGTTAGTTATCTCTCTCTTTCAATTTTACAAAGGTTATATAGTTGGAACTTTATGAGTTTAGTTAAGTAAATTAAATCAAATGCGCTGCATTATTTGAATACACGATTATATGATGGTGGACATAATTTAGTGTAACAAATCCCGAATTTGAGATAGTGTAAGTGAATTATTTTCGGTTGTTTATTCGGTTGTTTGCTTGCCTATAAATATTTTTCAATTGAAAGCTGTAAAAAATAAGAAATCGGATAAAATTATAAACGACAAGTTCACATCACATTTTTAAAATAAATTTCAAATTTTAAAAGTAAATTTAGTTTTGTTATTTTATTCATAAGTTGCTATTTATTAGTTAAGCTAAGCAAACAAATGATAAAAAATACAAAACCAAAGTTCCCGAATCTCCGGGATTCCCATTAAAATGCACCAACAAATCCGATCAATGGCGTTGCATTAAATCAACTCAGCGCGCTCCATATCACGAAAATCTATCAAAGTTTATTCATCATGCAACTCAACGAATTTGGACGTGCATTTGCTATTTTATGACTGCACTCGATGAAATTAAAGAAATAATGAAGAGGAACCGCTTTTTAATTTACACGAATACTTTTTCATTACTTTTTTATTTTATTATGCCGTACTTTATGCATTTTCTAAAAGGGGTAAACATAAAATTAAGCGAAATTAAAAAAAAAAAAAACAAAAACAAAAAAATAAGTAGAAAAAAAATGAAAAAACCCTAAACGTATAAATATAAATCAGGCTAGAGTCATAAGAATGTACGAGTATTTGTATGACTGACCTTTCCAATATTGAATGTTAATTTGTAAATAGTTAGATGTCACATGATTAGCATTTGTTGTTGTTTGGTTTTTGTTGCCATTGCAACGAATCACGTTTCTTATCTGATTTAAAGAGCGGGCACACAGAAACAAACGACGACATTCATTTGGTTGTGCATGGATCGTGGCCACGACGGCTAGCAGAACAACGCCATTGACACTGACACCGGCTATGATATCACCTACAAGAACAACAACCAACAATGAAAATGTCACCATTTCCCATTCCATAATAGTATATTCAAGTTCACGCACACATCTCGATTTGGTTTGGAAGTCCACTTCGTTTTTTAAATAATTTAAAAATTGTATCTGTATATGTAAATATTAAATAAATTAAAATATTTCCAGTGGTACTATGAAAATGATTTTTCCCCTATGGTTTTTGATTTTCTGACACTTCACTTTCAAATGCTACTTTCGCCTTGCGCTTTCCCTTATCCTTTCCTTATAACTTCTAGTTCCTCTTTCATTCACATTTTCCTTATATTTTCCTCTTCCATTCCTATGATATTTTTTATATTTAGTTCCTAAATGGTTCCTAAAATATTTCCCATAACCCTAGGTAATAATACCAAATAATCTCTAAACTACTATGAGCATAAGACCCGATATGGTCTCGAAATAATTCCGAAAGTTCTTCCAAAGGAATAAAGAAACGCTCTTAACAGAGTACACAAATATCCTGTGAGTAATGTTGAAGTTATTCCAGATAAAGCGGCAAACTCGACATGCAAGAAATAAAATTTTAGTTTTATTTGAAGTGAAAGATTCCAAAAAATGTTGGCTCTAAATATCCCTATTTAATCAAAAACTTTGGGGACACTCCTTTTCCTATAAATTATTACTGTAGTATTTATTCTTAAGAGTTCTAATGATGTCCGTCAAAAAAAAATGAAGTACCTACCATTTGAATTAGCGGTTAGAAATTAAAGGCCAAGAGAGAGGGACCATGAATATAAAATTTGTAATTTAAAATTACTAAAAGAGCAGTGTTTTCGAATATGGTGTATCCAGTTATGAGTAGCCACAAATATCTACTAACAAATACATACATACATACATTAAAAAGAAATAACCGGCCCGCAAATGAATTTGATGAGAAAATGTTGCCTCTAAAATAATATAAAAACCTTGGGTACCAATTGCATTCATTTATGAAAATTCTTCTTTCTTAATGATGGGTAATAACAAAATAATTTACATATGTACCTTTTTATGTAATCGTATGCCGGTTAGGTAATATTACCTGGGAGACAAATCGGCGTCATCAAATGAGAACTCGTTTCTATCAATTTTCTATTTTCCTTCCACTTTTTTCATATGCTTTTGGGAGCTGGTGGACATGTTTCGAAGTATATTTTTCTCAAAACAAAATACATACATAGATACATATATTATTACGTGTTTATCTCTGTAGTGTAACCAGGTCCACCTTGATCAGTAGTAGGCAGTTAACTTAAACGGTTTCCATCAAAATTTTCAAGCTTAATGGATAAACAAATTTTGAAATATTTTGAGTTGAGGAAGGGATTGGTGGGGTTCAGCTGCTCTCGTCAGAGTAAAATAAATATTTCTCAGTACATGGATAAAAATTGTTAACAATAAAATAAGAGGTGGTAGGGTAGTTTTGATATTAGTTTTGTAAATGTATTTCACATGGATCAGCTTTACTTCCATATCTTGAGAAACGTCAAAGCATACTCGCAACTCTGCCACAGGAGCGACGAGGGGGGGGGGGGGGGGGGTTGGTGGTATTTTCCCCCGGGCCCGGAGTTTTCGAAGGGGCCCGTATTTTTCAAGAAATTAAGTGAATAGTTAAATTAGAATTCTTATGAAAGTCGATTAATTTATTTGAAAGTTTTACTAACCGATATCGCACCGGCAGTCACGAATATTGAATGCAAAGAAATTTTTGAAACATTTGTTTAGCATTTATTATCAGAAATCGTGGAAAAATATTTTTAAAGTTTCAAAATTGATGCAGTATTCGAAACTTTTATGTAGAATAGGGGCCCCACCCTTTTTACCCGTATTTCCTCTCGGCGGCCCTGCTCTGCCATAATAAATTAAATTTTGAATTTAATATTTTCATAGCTTGAAGTGGCTGAGAAATTCCTGAAACCACTGAATCAGCGAAGGTTAAAAACGTCATCTACTTGATGCTAAATGAAACTGTTTTGAGTTTCCTATTTCTCCTGTAAGGGAATAACTCTGGAGCATCTAACCCGCATTCCCGTTAAATGTCGTTGCGATGGTTTCCAATGAACTTTTAAATTGGAGGGTAAGTACTCACGATTTCGTACTTCAATGTCGATAGTGGCATCTCTGGTTTGAAGAATAGTTCTTCTTCCATTGATGAGGTTAAAAATCATGGACCAATTCGAATTAAATTCAATTACTTCTCTCAGGGCTTCTTTTTTTGGGAGAGCTGAGAGCGCATCTTGTAGCTTAAAATTTGTGTAATGAACCAAGTACAAGTCCGGAATAAAACTCCAGCCGAAAGGGGTTAAGTCAAAAAACCGAAGTAAACAATATTGGACGAGTCTGCTTTAAATCGGCGAATTGTTGTGCGAATATGAGACAAGAAATTAAAACAAAACATAAAGCGCATCCGTTGCAAGGTCGCACCCATAATTTGTAGATGGTAAAACATGCAGCGACAACTACAACAAAAGCTTATTATAGTTTTTGTTCGCTTTTTTGTAGTTGGGCAGTGGTTGGTGGCATCATAAATGATTGCAGATGTCAAATGAGAAACAAGTTTTCAGCCATCTTTGCGAACTTAAAAGCAAACAAACCAACACAACTACAACGTTCAATAAGGGAATGATTAAACAAAAATAAATAACAATAAAAAGACGAAGAAGAAGAAGAGTAGCGCAATCATTCATACATGCAACATGCCACAGATTTACAAATATATGAAAATACCCAGCTACATGCACAGCATTAAAATGTTTTGTGGACAACCGAATTAAAAGCGAGTTGCGCGCAAAAGGTAAAGCAACAAATAGTAAAACAACAACAACAGCAACACACGAAAAAACAAACAAACAAAAAATAATTAAAAAGGGGAAGGGCTATAGGGAGTGACTGAGGTTAGCAATGCAACAAAATTGTCAACATAAAAATCAAAATAAATAATTCAAAAAACGGTTGCCAGCGAAAAACAAAACAACAACAAGCACAACAACGAATTAAAATATGTATTTACAACAATAAAACGCAGCAGCCAACAGCCAAAGAAGCAGAGGAAACTAAACCACATATAAAAAGTAGACAAGAGACATGCATTTGATGACAACTAAACTAGCAAATAACAACAACAATGAATGTTTAAAAAAAAACAACAACACGGCGCATATAGCACGTTTGCTAAACATATGTTTGTATGTTTGTTTTATTTGTTTACTTAGGTGAGACAATGCATGCGGTAGCGGTAGCAACAACAACAACAACAATGCCACTCAAGTCTGAATGTGGCATGCTGCAAGGACTACGTTCATAAGTATTTGCTGTGGTTGATCCTGTTATGCTTTAATATTTCATATCCTGTGCCAATGTAATAGATACATATGTACATAGGTATATGCACACCGCCATTTTTGTTGTTGTTGTTTTATCTATGCGCCTGAGATTTTATTTGTGTTTTCAAATCCGGCGCACATTGTCGCAATAAATATTTGTTGTTATAACTTTGTTCTTATTTTTGTAATTATTTGTTGTTTTTTCAATGCTCGCATATGCAGTATGTGTGTGTGTATGTGTGTCCTGCTTTATAAATATTTTTTCGCACAACGATTTATTTGCCGGGAAATCTCTCTTTACGCTCATAATGCAATGCTCAAGTTGCTGGGCTTACGATTGTGTGTGTGTGTGCGTGTGTCCTTCTGCGTTAATGCAATGTAACTGTCATCAGGATTATTAGGGGAATAGTGCATGCTTGTTATTCTTACTCGTAACGGTATTTGCATTTCTTTCACAAAACTAACCAACAACTTAATACTCACTCACCATCAATTTTTGATGTTATTTTTATTGGAAGTAGAAAAATATTTGTTTTATTGGGTATTACAAGTATTGTTGCTTTGTTGCACATAATCTCTGCGCTTATATTTGTCCCCTCCGCTGTGTTTGTTTTTGTTAGTGGCGAAGGAACGTTGGTTTTGTTCGCTTAAGAGATGTGCTATAAATTGGGTTCTGGTAGATGGGATGGATTGAGCAAAAAATCTTCCACCTATATTTTTATTAGGTGACTTTTTTTCGAACTCATGAATTTTTGGAAACTATGACCTCTCCAAAACCCGAGACTATCTTTAGAACCTCAACATTTTTTTGTTTTTTTTTTTTTGGAACCGGTGAATTTTTAATGTGACTTTTGTCAAGCAATAATTTATTTACGGCCCTATGATCTTTTTTGAGACTTTGATATTTCTTGATCCAGTGAACCAGTTTGGTGACTTTTTCAAGCCGTATTTCTTTGGTGAAAGGTGATTTTTTTAACTTTCTTCTAGTTTTCGGCAACGCGAAATTATTCTTTTCTCATTATTTTATTTTTTTTTTCAGTAAAGCCACTTATGACAAACCGTCTTGGCAATTGCAAAGAAATCGGTTAGTACTTTTGATACATAAAATAAGGTATTGACTACGCAGCGGATACATTTCAGTACCTAAAGGAGATGCGTCAATGCTTCCATACTGGGTGACTTGGCAGTAACTACTATATTTGGAACCTGCTTTTCGGTACCGATTAATTTTTCTTCAACACTGAATAGTCCTTTGGTTTCTGAATCATCAGGCACGAAAAAGTTACAAAACATGGTCTCTAAGGTTCTTTTAAAATTCTTCTTCTTCCTCACTAAAACAGCCAGGCATGGTTTCAAAAGCATGCTGTTGTTACCTGGGACAAAACTTAAAGAATAACTATAGTATAGTATAATCCGAAAGGAAGTGAGAGGAACATATGACGATTTAGTTTTAAGTGGTATATTAAAACTCGGGAGGGAGGGAAATCCTGGTTTTTTGGCACCTACAGGGTGTGGTGACATTTTTCAAAACCTTTAAATTTAGAAACCTTTCTACATAATCTTCGACGTTTTTATATCGACAAATGTTTGAGCTTCCAATGGCAAGATTCCTTCAAATACCCCATAGTGCTCGCCTAGGTTGAAATTAACACTTTAATTGGCTCACAATTTCATTAGAAGCATACATAAAGTTAGTGCAAATGCTATTTAAAGTCTTAAATAATGCGCGTACGCTTTAGTTTTACCCCAAAATAGATTCACTTAAATGTCACATGAAATTCAACGGCAACGAATGCCATTGACCTGATTAACATAAAATACCCGCAGTTTTATTTTCAATTTGCTTAACCGGTGTGATGTTCCAATTGTCATTGTCTATGTAGGCAGACATATACATATGTATATTTATAAATGTAAATAGGTACGTAAATGTACATATGTATATAGGCATGTATGTATGTATATTTAGTTGTAAATGAATTATTAAGCAGAATGACAGATCGCAACTTACACATGAAATAGGAAAAATTATGTAAATATGTGTATGTATCCTTTCGTTTAGTCCTTTCGTTAAGTCCAATTTGACATTGCGATATCCTAGTCGTTTCAAGAAATCGTCCTAGATGTATAACATTTTCGATAGGGTCCGAACAAGAAAAAAGTTCTATATATGGATCTTAGTACGATTCCTTCCGTCACCTCTTTGATCTGAATCACTCACACATTGGAACTCTCTTCCTAGGCTCTGGACGCTTGAAAAGTCAACTATTATTGGGTTAAGCTGTTTTTAGCAATTTATAATTTATTTCTGTAGGGTAGCTAAACGTACATACCAGCACCCGAAGCACTCTCAACACAAGTCACTTTAATGGCTTTCCACAAAAGCTCTACAGATATTCAACAAAGGCAGGTACATATGTATGACCATTACAGAGTACATAGAACTCTATGTGGCAACAGTGGCAATCGCGTAACAAACAAAATATTGCAGAGGAGTCGAGGAAACCCGCAGTCGGCTGTGTGCAGTCGAGGAGTTAGACGTGTCCCTTGTATGGTTGCGTCATACAAGTACATTTGTACATATATTTAGTTCCACATATGTACTTTTAAATATGTTTACCAGCTGTTATATACATAGGTATGTATGTACATATGTACCCACTTATACAACTACATTAGCTCTTTCACTAGCTCTCCCTATGTACTCAATTGCCTTGCGAATTTATCGATTTTCCCTTTTGGACACAAATTTAGAAAATGGTGAACGCAACAATTGGCATGTCGCATGGACCAGACGAACATGAACAACAACAACTATTACATACTAAAACTAGTTAAAGCTGCAAAACATAAAAGCAGCAGTCACAACGGAAGCAATTACAAATACAAGAACAACTGTCTGGTTGCGAAAGTTTTGTCTCTATTGTATGCTTGTTGCTGTTGTTGTCTTCTTAAAGTAAGTTAAAGCCTTTTTGAGCAATTAAAATACAGAGGGAAAAGTCGCAAGTTACTTTAGCTATTTCGGGAGGTGTTTAAAGTATTTTCTAAAAAATTAAATGAGTGGAAATACAAATTTAGGTGACAAAAAACCCGGCGTTCTGGTTAGCAGAGCGTTCTAAAACTATTAATAATTAATTAAAAAATAATTATAATAAAAATTTCCCCAACAAATCATTAACAGTGATGAATAATTTTCTTAAAAATAACAAAACCATCAGTTCCACATATACACATATGTAGATCCATTGGCAACTAGAAAACAGAACGTGTGACGAAATTATACAAGTATTTCCATAATAATTATCAACAACATATTTTTTCCATTGCAAATAAAAATTTCCCTACTTTTCCACGAAACCAGCCTCTATCCAACTTCTTTCAAACGAAAACATATCAAATTATTATAAAATTTTCCAAAACTTATGCTACATACATAACTAATCTAAAAAATTAAGACCAAATAACAAACAAAATATTTTCTAACAGTCTTCAATTCTTATTAACCGAAGCCACATGAACTGTTCTATAAACTGGATGGAACATTATTATAAAAATTATTAAAACGGCCTTTGATGGGACTCTCTAACTAGTGATAAAATATTCTCTCTCTCTCTTTTATCTGCATAGTTCAAAATGGATAGTTGACGAATAATTTCTTTTAACAAAACATTTTTACTATTTTAATTTGAGATATGCTGTCTTTTTTCAACTTTTGAGTCTATGTCATGCAGTAATATCATCATCCATGCTACTTATTAAATTTTTTCTAAGAAAATATCAAATTTCATGGTGACAAAGAAATTCCACAGATCTTGACGAATAATTAGGAAAATAAACAGACACAAAAGCTATGTGAACCAATACGGAAAACTTCATGCAATTAAAGTATGAATTATATTTTTTGAGTAAACACATATCTACCTACATATATTACTTACATATGTCCAAACATGAAATCTTACTTATTATCTTAAATGGGTATAAAGCGGAAAATTAAATATCAAGACCACAACTGAAATGAAGACAATGACATAATTGATATGTAAAATAATATTCCAATAGGCGAAGAGGGAAGCAAATATTTGTAAAGAAAAAAGAAAAAAAGTAAGTAAATTGAATAAATATCATAACCGAATACTTATTTGTAAAGCCACAAACAATCATACATACATCGATATGCCGTATGCTGATCGAATGACACATTGCTGCATCCGTGACATCTTAGCTCCAAATCTTCATTAAAAGGAAGGATTTGCATTTGCTGTTGTGTGTGTCTGTGTATGTATGTATAAGAGCCTGTAGATGAATTTCGATGTATACAAATGGGAGTATGAAACACACGAAAATGCACGAATTTCAAGAAACTATTATTGCACTTTGTTGTTGCTGTTGTTGTTTAATTTGATTTCATCTTTGTCAACGACAAATTTTCTACAAATTACAATAGATTATTCTGTATTTGTGGGCATACTTACCCAGCAGTGATACGCTAGACAAGGAAAGTACTAAAATTGTGTGACTAGGCTCGAACTGTGCCGAAAAAGACTTTACTTGTGGCAGTTGACAAAGTCTCAGCAGACCTTTTGATCTTATTAGTTGTCTAGTCGTCATCTGATATGAATTTCATTTGATTTGTGGAGCTTTTTGGGAAGATTTAAACAAAAGGCGAAACCGATTAATTGTAAACTACTTCGAAACTAGTATGCACATTAAAAACAACTAGTCAGCCAAATATAGTTTTTGAACTTCAGAAATTTTAAAATGTATTTCAGGGTACCCAGTTGAGCTTCGGGAATCGTAAGTTGTACTACAGACATCGTAAAATATACTTCAGGGATAAGTACATCCTCGGACCAATCAGAAAAAATGTTTATTGTTTGAAGTTTCATCTTTTTCAGACTACTCTGAAAGTAGTTGAAAAATTACTATCATAGGGTGTTCTACTTTGAGTTACACGCTCCATATACACTTACATATGTATGTATGTATGTATTTGTATGATATTCTTTGTCCTCGGGCGCACATTTTTGTCGTTCCTGAAAAGGAAAATGTCATGCAACTTCATCCGTCGGTTCCTGCTGTGTTTTTAATAAAATAATCATAATAAATCCTTAATAATTTTAACATCATCAAAAGGTAGCGCCTTCTGGTGAGCAGAAATGACAAAAAAAATTGTTGTACAAAGAGGATTGGATGCCTGTTTTTTTTCTTCCTTTTTTGTATTTTGTTAATTTTTCTTTTGACATCAGATGAAAAAATGACAGATTGGAATTAAATGCCAGTCTAATGACTGTGATTCGCAAAGCGTTAATGCTTTTGCTTGCTCATTGTTGTTGGAGGACGAAACCTTAAGGCTCATTGTCCTAACAAAATTATGTACGTACATATATATTTGTAGGTAGCTATATATAGAAAATCACTTTTAATGTCTTTCCCCTCGTTACTTCTCGATTACCTATTCTTTCGTCGTCGTTGATCCGCCTTTTGTTCCACTTGTGGTTGATTGCACACAATTTAAGAAGTTGTTGTTTGTTGGTTGCCGCATCCTTCGGGGCTCTCTCTTACACATGCTTACATATGAGTGATATCAATTCAACTTAACTCAATTTTTGCTGTCATTCGGCTGAATAATTGCAGTGTTGTAGCTTGGTATGAGTCCCCCAAAAACCTTGAACAGCTACTGTACTCAATTTTTTTTGTTGTTGTTGTTTATCTTCATGGGTATTCTATAGATGTGGGATAATAACTTTTCTATGATCTGATCTTATTTGCTTTTCTTTCCTTTCTTGTCTTTATAATATCGAAAATTTGTCAACATAATAATGTCTCAAGAATGTCTACTGTTCAGTGATTGCATTGTTTGTGTATAAATAATTCAGAGTTTCGATTTTACGAAATCATTTTGCAGTGCACTTGAGCACGCTCGGTGGCAATTTTGTTTGCTTTTTCTAATAACGTTTTAGGCGTTTCAGAGCGGTGCTGCAACAAAAGCAAAATGGATAGGAAAAAGAAATGATTTTAATATTTTTTTGTTATAAAAATGAGATGGGTTTTAAGAACAATTTTTGTTGTTTCAACGTTAGGTAATAGGTTGATGTAGATTTATGGTTGGCTTTCCGCTGATAAAATACTTATTTATGGAGTTAGGGTTAAATATGTAAGAACGTCCTATACCCATTTGAGCATTGATTATGCATTCGACATTAACACACTGACGCTCTTCTTTATTTATTTGTGTGGTGTCACAGAACGCTTCTTTCATATTTTGTAGAGTGCCTCGAGTTTGTCTAATGTACCCACTAGACTCGGGTCTAACACTTTCATGCAATAGTCTGGCTGTGCTTATTCTTCCCAACCGAATCTCATCATCTAACTTTACAAGTTTGGCCTTGGCATCTTTGTAAAGAGTTTAACAATGCCTCCAAACAGTCCAAACAATTATAAATGATATAGAAAGAAATCATCATGAGAAACTGTTTTTTTTTTTTAAATATTAAAAATTGTTGTTTTTGCCTGCTCAAGATCAAAAGTACTAAAAGACTACCTTAACTACCTTTAAGACTATCTTAAAAATTATTCTTCAAACTGCATCCCATATGGACTTTATCAAGTCCATAGTACACATATGTCAAGCGTTGAAGGTGATGATTCAAATCCAAAGTGGAAGAGACTTTTAATATATGAAGGGCTCAGAACCAAAAGGATCTAAGTGACTCTGAAATTGATTTGAGATATTCAAGTTTGAAGTTTACTGCCTTTGGAAAATTCTATGTAAAATCTGGGTAGGGCTTTTATTGTATGGAAAATAGATGGCACTCAATGCCCGAAATGACTCGGATCTCTTTGCCAACAAATAAACACCATATTTCACTATACAAAGATGGGTATAACTCAATTTCGAGAAAAATGTCACTTAGATCCTTTTGGTTCTGAGCCCTTCATATAACATTTGTGATTGATATTGTTTGGGTCAAGTATGGTTTTTACAACATTTGTTGGAAATTCTCTTCACTTTGTGGGCTTCCACTTCAGCTATTTTTGAAGTTTCCCTTGCATCATCGGAATTCTTTGGCTGCCCTCAAAATAATTTATTTTTTTATTGATAACTCATAAACAACCAAGTTAATGTTACAAAAGCTATTGTATTTGTTGCCATTTAGGGTTCACATAAACTACGAAATGCCACTGATGACTTTTTAATAATTATTATCGAAACGAAATTGAATCGAATGCGCGAATGATCCATTTCATCATGACTAACTATGGCAAGTACTTATGAGTTCTGCTATAATGAAAATAGTATTAACGGGCAGATATGGAAGGGCAATTCCAAACAAAGTGGGTAAATATCAGAAATCGCATAAATTTTGATAGGTCGACAATTGCGCATGCGACGTGTGCTAGATTAATATTATTAATGTACGCTATCGATAGAAAAATATCAATAATTTTCCACCTCTACTGCTTTGGTTTTCATTGTCTGGTTGGAGAATGACCTCTGCTGGAGAATGACCTCTGCTGAACTTGATGGTGAAGGGAAGACTGGCTGCATCGGCAGCTCGTTGCTTGTAGACGAATTTTTAAGCATCAACGAGTTGCCCATTGCCCATGGAATTGCCCAATATACATACATGCCCATATTTAAAAGCATTTGTATGAAATGCAATTCAATTTAGTTTAATTCTCTGCTCCCTCAGTGTGGTCTGCTGGACAGACGGACCTACGAACTGAAGCTATGGATGGGCACAAATTGTCAGTCATCTGGCGTGTGAAGTGTGTGTAACCAACCGCTAACCAATTAAATTGTGGAATTAAAAAATAATGTTAAGTATGAACAACAACAACAACAAAAAAACGCATAGAACCGATGATGAAAAGCGAGTAATACGTTGAAACAAAGCGGAAACTTCCGTTAATATTACAATTATAGCATAAAAACGTATTCACACACACACACATACACATTCTCATAGTCATTTGCTTTTAATTTATTACATTGGAAAATTTGTACGCATTTTTATCGAAAAAATTGATAAAATTGATTTACGTTCATTGGCTTCATTGAGCAGCAGTCAGCAGTAAAAAATAGCGGATGGAGACGGGTAGGGCTATAGTGCAACTACCAAGTACTCGTACTATGTGCTGTTTGTTGTTGTACGAATTTGTTGGCTGTTGGCTGTTGGCCGGTGACGCCCTTTATGTGCACCAGTTGTGGCCATGTTGTGGCCTTTTGTATGACTTTGTACAATAATTCTCGTTTTATTAGCTCAGCACGTTGTACTAGTAGATATTTATATATGTATGTATATATAAAAAATGTATGTATGTATGTAGCTCGATATTTAATGAATTGCTAATGACTTGACTGATAAGTTTGTAAAATTATATATGGATTTATCTGGAAATATTTTGCCATAAAAATTTGCCTACATTCATTGAACATGTTGAAGAAATATTTTGCAGTTTTTTTTTAATGTTTCTATTCAGCAAGCCCTTAAGGTTAAGGGTATTTATAGTTTTTTTTGACATCCTGAATTTTGTAAATATTTTTATGTTTAGAGTTATGGAGAGAGTTATAGAGCGTAATCTTTGTTCATGGAGAGAGGGCGTGATTTCTCAATTGCTCACTCTGTTGAATGTAGCACTTATTGACAACCTCTTGGACTGGCTCGGAGAGGTCATATCCAATACTGGTGTACTTGGGAGCGTTTCTTCACGGCATTTGTTCATAGCCGTTAAGTCAAACCCATGCTTCTTAACATTCAGATAACTCCATCTCACACGTGTACGGCTTAGTTAATAATTCCACAAGCATATAGGGCAACACCAATGACTTCCGTTTGCCACTTACAACGGGTTCAACTAACCCTGAAACAATATAAGAAAATATAAAAAATAACAAAATTTTAAATAATGCAAACTCGACTCCTTCCTACATACAAATGGACTCATTTATTTACCACCAGCATACATATACATATTTACTATATATATGTATGTAACTCATGTTTTCGTGCACTGACATTTTTGGCGGTGTTGTGTTGCTCTAATAAAAATAAAAACAAAATTTATAGAAGAAATAAATTAAATAAGTCGAAATAAAAAAATGAAGCAACACCGTTGAACCCATTGCCCCCTGCTTTTTCATTTTGCTACAATTACTACATTATACGAGTACGCTTTAATCAACATTCAAATATGTATATTTAAGCTTATATCAAGTATATATAAACATATTTACAGGCATACTAATGTACATATGTAAATATATGTATGTATGAGCATTTAATTCGCTACTCGAACGCTGGTTGGTTGGTTGGCTTTTTATTGGCGGCATTAAATGCTAGTCACGTTCTACTTTTACAGATAGAAAACTGGAATATCTAAAGCAACATTTGTGTACATAAAATATTTGCATCTAACTATATAGTATATCTAAATTAAAGAAAGTACATATGTACACACATATGTACATATATGCAAGAGGGTATCGGAGCCAGGGCTGTAGTTAAGCATAAATAGGCGCTAGCCTAGTCGTTTGTGTCACAGCAAAAGTAACCAACTCCGGATAAAATTGTTCTAAAAAAATGTTCACATAAACTTAGTAAGGGGAAGTGTTATGATCTATATGCAGACACTGCCCAACGAATTATAATCCAGAGCTCTGTGAGTTAAAATATCGCTCAATTCATAAGTTTTATTCTCATCAAAAAAATTAAAATCACGCATGATAGATATTCATTGAGCATGAAGATGCCTGCACGACACACTCTTTAAACTGTACTCCGATACTAGGAAGACTTTTATTTATTTCATAAAAAATATAAAAACAATTCTTATCGGGGGTCCCTGTCCAAATGTCGCCAGTTGGCAGAAAGAAGAAACAAGTTGCGACTTATTTTTGGCGGCCAAAATTGTTTAAAGGTTAATGCCATTTAAAGAAAGAAAAAAGGAGAATAAGGAAATCATGTCGAATTGAACTAAAATGTGACGAGTTACGTGTTAACACTCACAAGGGGGCGCATAGCAAGGAAAGCGCTCATGTCCTCTTTGGTCTAAATCCGGCATTGATCGGTCCCATATTGTACATACATACTTATTTCATATTCATGTGATCATAGGTAAAACGTGTCCTACTGATTGTTGATGTGTGCAAGAACTTGATGCTTATAGGGGTGAAGGGCATGCTACCCCGCGACAGTGATGGCCAAGAGCTTCAGTCCACGTTTAAGGTAGCACTGCTTACGAAGCTCCCGAATTTCAGCTTAATGGACCTGATTGAATTGTTTTTGGCCAATATGAAGCTTCTCCATTGCGGTTAACCGAAATCGCATAATTTTCTCATGATAATTCTTTGTCTTTTTTCGTGCTTCTACTACACATTTTTCGGCTCACATTCCCACGCGCCGTCAAGTGAACATGCTGACTTTTAATATATCAAATTTGCCTTAAATATGCCGCTTTAATTTTTGTCTAACCCACAAATAACTCACTCAACACCAGCTTTACTTTGTTTCGGCTTGAAGATGGCTTGGTTAGCTTGCGATAAGAACGTGGATTATGGCGGCAGTCCGTCGCTTCTGACACACAGCATTGGCATATAAATTAAACAATTAATTTGTTAAGAAAAATTACCAAAAGCGCGTGACGAACGGTTAAAAAAAGTCTGCATTACATTTGGTTTGTTTGTATTTAAACAAATTAAACTATTTCTTGGCAATTACATTTTTATTTTAGAGCTTGGGAATTATTTGTTGACACGTTATGTGCGACGCGCTTAATGTGAATGGCGATTACTTTGTTTATAAGCGTGAAATCGTGTGAATCTCTAACGGTTCATTATTGTAAATTTAATGGGCATTTGATTGTCAGTTTAAAAGTTTAAATAATTATTGTTCAACTAGATGTGTAAGAATGTGCATAAATACCCTGAACTCAAACTAACTAGTTGTAAGCTACTTTAAAACTAGTTTGAACACAAACTACAGCTGGGCAGTAAACTGTCAAATTTCCTACTGCAATATACCATTGAGCTTGAGTTCAAAATAGATCATAAAAGGTATACTTTTGTAAGCAAAAATAATTTAAAGTGTTGGACATGGCAGAAAGTACTCAGTCCACCTGAAATAAGTCTTCAACCTCTGGCGTTTTCACAATTGTTTTAGATATGTTATTGTAATGCAGAAAAGATCGCCGCAGGAAAGTCGAAGTTAAAACATATTCACCCCCAGAAATATCCTTCTTGATATATGACTTAAATTCTTATACTTTAATGTCCACTTTGCCAAATCTATTTTATTTCAGATAGGTAAAAACTCGGTTAAAACCTTATCAGTGGAAACACTTACTATGTAAGATAATAACTTTCTCGATTGCGAGATAATAGCGTCAGCTAAAAAATATATTGGGTTGAGTTGGTTACCCTACCTAGAACTATCTTTTTTTTGAAATATGACGCAACATAACTTTCTTTCGCATATTTTATTTATTTTCAAAATGAAATCAGATAATTAAGTCAGTGACCATGACTGCTGAAATTAAGCTAGTCATTTTTCTTTTGGCGTTATGACTGAACCTCGATTAGATCTTGCGTTTTAAAACAAATTAATTTTAAGATGACGAAAAGATGTGCAATTGTACTAAAACAATTCATTCGAAATGCACTCAAAATACCAAACATAATTGCTTTTTAAATGGATATAATAAAACTCAAATCTCAAAAATGTATTCTAGAAACAAAACAAACAATCAAAGAGTTTTCAAACAGCAGCAAATTGAAGTGCACCCGTTAGACGGAACCCCACCCAATTGTAACAGATTTGAACTCTACAAACGCTGCTCACCTTCAACTCATCCATCCATTTTCCAAATTCCTTCTATTTTTCACCCACTCAAGCATGCAGCAACAACACATGCTCGATTGGGGACTATTAAAAAATTGTTTATGAAAATAAACATTTACAAAACGATTAATCATAGCGCTGTTAAAACGCTTAGAACGCCTGCACACACACACCCACGCAGACTTGGTTTGCTGTTGTGTCTTTGTTGTTGTTGTTCGTTATGAGTATCGCACGTTTTCTGCTGTCAACGACATACTCATCATGCTTTTGTTGTTGTTGCTCTCTGCTGTTGCTGATGCTACTCAAAGATATGAAATGTTGCTGCCTGAAGGAGTTGTTGCTTTGAGTGGAGAGTGTTTTATAATGTTGTTGTTTTTATCTTTTTGTATTTCTTGTGGGGTTAAATAGTGTTAATTGCATGATTGAGTTGAGCTAATTAGTTATTTTTGAGGTGTTCTGCAATTGAAAAATTACAAAAGATTTTGAACTTGGATGGGTTGTGGTATTAATTTATCTATGGTGAAGACATAAAGGTTTGTAATAGATAATGTGAGGGCAAATGTGTGAGTTTTGATATGTAGGGAAGGAGTTAGGAGCAGATTGGTCACCAGATGCCGAAAATCAGCACTCTAATAGAAGGAAACAGCTAGCTTTAAAAGTACATAGGCCGCTCCCACATTTTGACCACCGGGACTATCCGTATCACACAACAATCTGACCAGTTCCAACTTTGGATGGGTTTTGTCTTCCAAGGAGCACAAGCATGCCTAGCACAAGTATAAGATCTTCGAATATGTTCTGCACCAATTCTTCTAACCGTAACGAATTAGTCCATCAATGCACTTGCCCTCAACAGCTGGTAGTTAAAGTCAAACAAAGGACACACTCCAGCATATCACCGGCAATCTGTTGTTATTTCATAAAATACAAAACATACATAAATTCACAAATAATAAAAAATTATGAGCCCATAATCACTTTCAAAGGAAAAATATTTCATAGCGGTTTTTCAGTTATTACTTCTTAAACTTCAAGGTTGCGAACAGCAATTAACCTTGGACTAAACGATCATCACCGGCGCATTGTCACTGAAATTCATACACACACACACACACATGAACTAGAGTAGCTCAAAAGGTGCAGTTATTATTAACATTTGGCCAATATGAATCATCAAAGCATTCTACCTTTTCATTGACATCGTTTATTTATGAGCCGACCAATTTTGATGGCCACATTCTCTTCCCCACCGGTCGCAAACGCAACGCTCATAAATAATATTTTTATGACCTGAAATAACTGACAGATCGTTGTTTTTGGTTTTTGTGCGCTCTTTGTTGATTTTTGTTGCATATTCTAAGGTTTTATGGGCAAAGAAGTTGGAAATAAAATCGTGGAGCAAAATTTGAATACGAATTTGCTGGTTTCTTCAAGCACGACTTTGTTCTCTGTAGAAATCATGAAGGCTGGGAGTCAGTCTTCTTCAGCGATTAGTAACCAAGGACAGTATATTAATGCCATGTTTTTTCAACGCTGAATTATATATAATCTAAGTTAACCTTTCCTATATGGAGTGGCTATTATTCAACCTAACCTTACTTTCCTGTTTCTTTGTTATTGCCAGGCATTTGAGCAATGAGTGAGTAATAACATCCAACGACATAATGATTTTTCACTCTCTTTCCCCTACAAATATATTCTTTCTCAAGTTGCAATTATTTGTACATTTCTTGAACGTCTTGTCTTGTCCAAATGCGAATTTGTTCATTTTTTCTGTTTTTGCTCGCAATTTGTTAATTTCATTTGTATTTATTTAATTTCACAGTCTACTGCCGAAAGTTTTTAAAATCTCAACAATTTCATTCAGAATGCTGTTGGTTGTCTGCAACGCGGGTAGCGCGAACATGTAGAAGGAGGAGAGTAAGATCAAACCAAGTGCATTGGCCAGGCGTTTAAAGCCGCCGCACAAAGGTCAAACGCAACCAGGAAGCAGATTCGTTTACAGAAAATATTCAACTTCCAATGTTAATGCGTTTGAGCTCGTCCACAACAAGATAACTTTCATGTTTCTTAGGCATCTTTAGAGTTTGGTTCTATTTTGTAGCCATTGAAGCTGAGCGGCAAAGTAGGCGCGTGTGGGACGTAGCAAATGGCGGGAGGCCTTTTCCACTCATTGTGAAAATTGAATTACAAATGCATCAAAGACCTACGATAAGAGCACTCTAAAGCAGTGAGTCGTGACTTTTCGTTTATTTGAATACGTTCGTTTAGTGCCCAAAAGGGTGCACGCTACTGGTCAATGGATGTAAGGTCAATTTGCAAACGGCAAGGTATTGCAAATGCAGGAGCCGGTGAGTGCGACTGTTGAGGTGGTTAGATGTCTGGTTAGCTGAAAGAGGCGCCGCTTTCCAGCTTTTAAAGCAATTTGATTTGTAGAAACAGCCAAGAGATTCACCAAAACTCTGTGTACAATATATTTTATGACAGCTATATTGGCGCATTGTAAAACCCTACCAAACTAAAACTCTGAGTTACATCTCAACATCGATCTTGATACTGTAACAACCATTTGTTTATCTACTCGATGGAGCAGACTCTTGTATCACCAACTTCATTCTAGTACAATCCTTTGGAACTCGCTTCCGTTTCAAGGTGTTCATGGACAGTGACGACTGAGCTTTCCCTGATATTAAACTTAATTTAGTTGGGGTCTTGAAACTCTCACCATCGTTCAGGTTTCGATGACAAAGCAGATCCCTACACGGAAATTCATTTTATTAATTTAAAATCAATTCAAGTCATTTATCTCTGACATAATTTTCAAGAAGTCCCCATTCTACCGGCTCATTTGACCCATGAAATTTGTTAATCTCGCATTTCAAACTCCATATAATCTCATTATTAACAGCAATAAATATTAATATGGCAAACAACTTTCCCATTATCCTTCGTATGATACAACAACAAATTACTACGCCAAGAAGAACTTAAACGAGCGTGGATCGGTGGTTCGGTTAAATGAAAACAAAAATATCGGTAGCTTCGAATGTTGGGTGCGTCATTTTTGAATTTGATGAGCAACAAATTATGTTAATTGCGTCATTGTAAAATTAGAATGCAAACTGTTGTTGTTATGTAGTCAGGGTTGATCGTTGATCTGCTTCAGCCTCTTCATGCTATTCATCTGGCATTGTAATGGTCAATTATGCAAAATTACAATTTCATGACAATCGATTGATACTAAAGAGCGTTGCATTGTTGTGCAGTGTGGATTGGAGTGACCCTTGAACCCTTGATGACCTCGTCAGTTATACATTGACCGGTTGTGTAAGCTGTTAGATTACTATCATTTTAGATTCTTCTAAATAGATAAAATGCATGCAAATTGGAATATTTAAATAATAAATTATTGATGTTTATACCCTGACAACCCTCAATTTAGTTATGGCTGGATGTGAGCGAGTGCGTTGTTTTTTTGTCTGATTGGTGGTAGGTGTATGTGATCCTTCAGTGGAACTGAGTGCTTTTACCTTGCCTAGCTGATCCAACAACGAAACTATGAAGAGTCACTTTAAATATGAAAAATGCCTGACCTCTACATCAGCAGCAAATTAGTTATCATGCCAGTTGTTCGCTCCTTTTAATACCAAATAATAGTTTATATAGGACCACTCTAGTCTTCTAGAAATCAACGATTAGAGGGTCGGTTTTTAGACAGTTTGGAAACGGTTTCACTTAAAACCCTTCAAGATTTATGCTTTGATAACATCAGTAACAACAAAAACAAGAAATATTATAAATTTGTCATTAAATGAGTACAGCGAGAATATTACACTTTACAATAGCTAAAAATAAGTCAAAAGAGTGTCATTCGCAAATCAAATTCTAAGAATTTCCAATCTTTCAACGCCCTCCAAATCAATGGCTATTAACAGCTTTTCAGCGCATCATTACCAGCTGCCGCACAATTGCACTAATTTGCACATTATCAAACTATAATCCGTATTAAACAAACGGCTGGACCAATAGCGCCGTCAACTCGGACACCCCTTTCATTAACGACAGCTCAATCGTGAATTACAATGACAGCTACACCTACAAACGCACATTCATAGGCTCTGATTTCGGACCACTGACCGATCCATTGTTCTCCACACCCGGTCATTACCAGCTAAACCAAAGAAGTTAAGCGCCAACAACGAAATATGGAAAGCGTCAATGACGTACTGTGATCCCTATTTTCGAGCAACAAACAATAGAGGAAAATCAAGAAGAAATTAAAAAGGGCGCTATTTTCGATTTAAACAAAAAAAACGACAACGAAAACGGAAATTCATTCAATTGAACACTTACAGGGAAACAAACATTGGACACACATGAGTGCGGTTGTTGGTGTGTGCTTGAGTGCGTGAAAAAAGGATCGAGCGTTGTGATCGTAAGCGGATTTTTAACGCCCACAACAATTTGTAATGGTCACAATTGCCAGTTGGTGTGTTGGTCAAGCGGTGGCAATTGGATGCTCGCAGCATTAAAACAACACACAAAACAACAACAACAACGCAGCCTAACACAGAAGCTATACATTTCATACAATAGACAAAACTGTACGTGCCTCACTCGCATGCCACATACCACATGCCACATCCTTTAAAGGGATTAATGCGTGCTACAGCTTCAATCAAATAACGAACATTTCTATTCATGTATGTGTGTGCGTGCGTGTGTTTGTGTGAGTGTCCATTTGTTGTACGATTTTTGATTTCCCATAAAGGTGTTACCCGTACTTTACACCTTTTTTGTTATTTTTTTTGTTTTAAATGTTTGTTCTGTTGTTGTTGTTGTTTTAACAATTCTCACATAGTCAACTATTAACGATTGTCTCTTTGATAGTTTTCAATAATTTCTCTCTTTTCTATTGTCCTAATAGTCTGTGACCATTTCGATTTTGGCCGGCTTGTGGCACGCGCACCCCCACATGTGTCAATATCGTTTTTGTTGATTTTGTCTATTGTTTAACTTTTATGGAATCATTTTTATTCCTTTGGTTCCGATTTAATTGATGTATCCTTTATTTGCTCTTATTGTTTGAAATTTTATAATTATGTCTTGATTAAATTGTTAGTTGTCCGTGAAAATTGTCATGTGGTGATGTGCGACAGAGACTTTTGAAGACAGCGTGAGGTACATAGCTTGAAATAGTCTACGAGATAATCGGGAGTTCATTAGAGATCTACACGGCGGTATCCAGAAGTATAAAGCTGTCTATATTGTAGTCTCTATCGCTACCATTTCAAAATCTAATTAATGCCCTCTTCCCGTTAACACCAAATCTTCCTAGCAAACTTGGACTCTCAGAGAGCACAGTAGTTCTTTCGGCTCAAAGTATTATATTTCCCTACACTATGGGAATAGTGAGCCCAGGAACTAAGCGTTTCGCCTGAAAATGGCATCGCACTTGAGAAGGCGATAGTCCTATATGCTCTACGAATATGTTAAGGAAACGCCACGGTTTGTATTTTAAAATAGTTGAGTAGCTAGAGGGCTACCATGACTTCATAGTGAGTTGTATATTACCACCCGTTTTAGGTATTGAAAGAACTACTGATGTTGATTCTGTTATTTACTGTTTTCTTGACCCCTACAGTAGAGAAAGTAAAAACGAGTTGGATGAAACGCTGAGTCAGTCTGCTAGAGTGGTTCTATGGTCCACTGAATTATTTGTGATCAGGCGATGCTGAAGACTCTCTCTCTTTAAAATTTATTAAATGTTTTCTTGCCACACCATCACCTCTCTCAGTCCATCAGGTCATCAAAGTTATATTCCAAGTAGGTAGGTACATGGTGCATTTGTGTATCTTCTCCTCCCATGCATAATCCAAAAAGATGTTCAAATTAAATGTCGTAATTTGTCAAACTCGCTTATTAATTACTAAATAGCTGAGAAATTAATGATTAACAACAACAATGTAAATGACAATTGCTTATGCTTGTCAGTTAATCAGTTGATTGGTGGCAGCAACGGTTAACACATTTAACCCGAGAAAAGCATAAATGCCAGAGATCATGCGACGAAAGAAATTGTGTGGCGGCACGTGTAAATGTCATCGAATACAAAAACAACAATAAAATGCATAAGAAAAAAAAACACCAACGGATATGTAGCCGAACAGAATCTGCATGAATGTTCATAATTTCCAAGAAAATCCCACACAAGCCAAACAAACCCTGCAGGAAAAATTTTAAGTTAAGGAAAAGAGAGATTAAGTTAAAAAGTCGGCAGTACAGCAAAGAAACAATTATAATATTTTTGAATATTTCTTCATTTCCTTATGCTATCAACCATGCCTGAGCATAGCCCTTTTTTAGTACCAAACAAGTACAGCATGCCTTAAAAGATCAAGTACTTCGCTTTGCTGCATCTCAGAAATGATAATATTCTGGGCTCAATTTTAAACTTTATATCTCAGCAATCAGTTGAGATCAATTATGATTTTCCTAAAGGGTCATTTAAAAATGCAGTCTGGCAGTAAACTAAAACTACAAAAAAATCAAAAGAATATAACAAATCGAACGTTGCACCGTTAATGGATAAATTTTTGTGTTGAAATAGAGAAAAAACAACAACATCAAGATCAATGGATATACTCGATGTGATGTTACAAGGAAAACGTGATTTGAGTGAGAACAACTGCAAGCAAAACATAACAAATTGTTTATGAAATACAAAAACTACAACCAACATGTCTACTTATAGATCACCTCCAAACAAAATTCAAATCCAATTCTTTGCATGGAATTTATGATTTTTTAAATTTTTACCATACAAAACCCACATCGGTTGCATTTAGTGTTTTCATACATAAAAAATGTTTTCAACAGGTGACAAAACAATTCTCACTCCCTCGTACTCTCCTAGCAGCGGTGCATTCATAAAGCGCATGAAAATCGACGAGGAAGATTAGCTTTTGAATTTTAAGATTTAATAGGCCACCGGATGTGTTCGTAATTGAATTAGTAGCTCTGTCTTTTTAGTATGTAAAATTTATAAAACAACAAAATTTTCATCTCCGTATATATGTATGTATGTATGTATGTAAGTGTACAGAGAGTACATAACAATTTAGTGGGGGCGGCGGCACGCTCATTAATAAATTTGGAATGGATTAAGAGGTTGCGGTGAGTTCAACGCCACTTTTTTGTTGTGAATGGTTCGTGGCTGGGGCAGAGCCTTGACATCTGCCTACTTAACAATAAAGTTATGACTTTTACTAATTCCTTTCACCAGAAATATGTGCCCTTGTGGATTAAGAAGTGGCAAATGGTTTGTGTTTTTAATTTTTTTATGATGGTCGTAAGTAAGCCGTGTCATGAGGTATTTAGATAGACATTTTGTTTCCATATTTTGCTTTTATATTTTAAAGTATTCATGGCTATAAATGATGTGACAATTATTATTATTTCTATTTTCAATATTCTTTTTTATTAATTATTAGCTGTTTTTTTTAAACAACAGGACAATTTAGAGTCAAAGCTATGGCTTTTCTTATATGGCATGTTCTGTGAACTCAACTTCCAAACGTGTATGATTAAATTGGTTATCATCAGTACAGAATCTCATATAACAATTAAATGTGATAAATCTATTTGAATTGTTGTGTTGGAAAATTTTCAATTGATCCCTAATCTAACCTTCACTAACGGTTATGAAGTTGCAAAATGCAACTCACATCACCCACCTCAGAGGGGGCCCAGCATAATGACGTTATGCGGGCCGACAAGCAGCTGGTCATTGAAATACTTTGTGGGTGTAGAGTGCAAATTTCTGACAGCTAACGACACTAATATCATCAATAACAACAACAACAATTCAAAATTTACAACTGAAGCAACCAATAGGTCAACTGCATGAATTGTTGTTCATTTTATATTGCATATTCAGTACGAAATATTCCTTGTATACCCACCTACAACTACACCAATCTGTCCGTTCATAGTTCATGTTAGATCATCCCAGCAAACATTTATTAACAATCAATGTAAGAAGGTGGCAAAGCTACTGTGTGAAAATTTCGATCAGCAAGATTTGCAAGTCAAAAACAGATGATCGGTAAAAACAACAAATACAATTAACCAAACTTTTAAAAGATATTTTATGTTTTAAAACTCGGTTGTAAAAATTTTTGTTAACAACTAGTCGAAGTCTTCTCAAGTTCTGTATATTTTGAGAAAAGAGCATGGAAAAAAGTGTCCGCTTAAAATAGTCACTGAAAGGAAGAAACCCTGTCTAGATACTAGGAGCCAGGATAGACTAATCTGCACTTAATCGTCTTAAATCAAATATATCCTGAAACATAGCTTAAGAATTGATGATTTACTAAACCAAAGAGAATAATTTTTCTTGCGCTCACTGGTGCTCCACATATCCGAATCAATGGCGCACATTCACCCATCGCACACACACACACACACATATACATTTCTGTAAACATTTCAACAACAATCCATGTCCCAATATGTCCTTCATCCTGGCACAACAGCACCTTATCCAACATTCATTTCATATATCTCAAGCTCTCCGCATACGTTTTAGTACGTGTTATCCAACTCTACATTGGCCTGCATAGCTCATCATCTCTTCGGTTTAGCACATTGCCTAGCTGTTTGTTGTAGACCAGTTTTATTTTACTTTTGCTGTTCATCGAACAAACAAAAGAATTTTGAACCAGAAGCAATAAATTTGATGACATTTATTGGATTTTTGTGAGGTACATTGAATTCCTTTCAATGGGAGCAACCACCAACCAAGCTGACTGGCTACCCGAGCCAGCAAACGTGGATGACCAACCAATCGTGCAGCCAACAACTATATTTCAAACATCAAATGTGGACAGTTTTTCATCTCTGCTGCACCCTTCTCTGCTGCATCTTACTTCCTCATATCAGCCATGTGGATTTTAATGCGTTGTGTCATTCGGTCAATCATTCAAACACATTATCGTTCATTTTATAAGGCCGGATGCCAGGATCTAAGCGGACATATATACGTTCATATGTGGTTAATGGTATTTCATTTTCAAATATTGGTTATAAAATTGAGGATTTAAAATTTGACTCACATAGATTTAAACATTTTTTTATTGAGATAGCAAATGAATGTATTCTTTGCTTGGCTACTTGAGTATTTTCGTGAAAGGATGTGGTGGTGGACACGTGCCGACTCCACGACACACGTACAGTGTCAAAAGAGTCAGAACTTGCCAGCTTAAAATGTTATGGGGAAGCTAAGAAGAACCTTACTGTAGATCTTGAGGGAGTATTCCTCAAATTTAAATTTGAGTGTAAGTTTTATATGGGTCTACCCTGTTCAGCGCAAGCTTTAAGAGGTGACTTTAAAATATTTGGGATGTGAAATAAGCTTATCGGCTCAATATCACCTTATCTCAAACTCCATTTTTATTATCTTCTCGAGTCTAATAATTTTCTTGATATCGTCCTTGGACAGCTAGATAAAAGCTGGGTCAGCTTTTCTTGCATTCTATTCTTAATCAGAATTGTTTGGTTGTTATTACAAAGAAGGTGTCTTTTAATGACAATGACCTAGTGCTCTTTAGCGGTCCCAAAAAAGAATCTACATAATACCTTCCTGTTGGCAGCCCTTTGTGACCATAATAACCTGCCGTCTCCTACTGTGCTCTCAACCACACGACTAACACTGTTGAGTTCTAGGACGTGGCTAGGCTGAATCCATTTGTGGTTCCGAGACGTATCACGGGATATGGAGGCTGATTTCGTTGACGGCAGGATCGGGGCTAATTTTCAGTTATTTCGAAGCCCCATAACCCCTAGAGGCCAAGATAAAGCTCTAAGCTTCTGACCCGATTGGGCCGCAAGCAAAAGCTCTTATTTCAAATTTTAATTTGGAATTTATTTCGTAATGAAATATGAACACTGTGCGCTGTGGGTCATATCAAATGGTCACAGTTCAATGGGTCAAACCATAAAAATGCGTACAATATAAATATAAATATAACAACAATGCAAACAACAGCTACAACAACAACACCAAAGGACTTTTGATAACAATAGATAGTGACGAGTGTTTGCACTTTAACGAGTATCAATTCAAATCAATACACACACACACACATACACACAAATCCTAACATTTTTACACATTATTGAATTGGAAAATGACCAGCGCAGCGCATCGTGTTCAATAGGTTTTCAAAAATAATAACAATAACAATAAAAGTGACAGGATCGGGTCAACGTGGCCCAACCAAGGGGTCAACGAATATGAGAAACGGGAAACAAACTCACTAATGACAGGGGGTGGACGACATTTAAGTGCAAACAATAGACCGAATTGACAGAGGAGGCAAAAGCGGAAGAATTGTGAACGCACCGTTAACCAACGCTTGGCCTCTGACCAGCTTGAGGTCAGCATTTCGTCCCGCACACGAACCAGCCTATACAATGGATGGCTGGCCAGCGCGTTGACATTTTCAAAATTTGCCATTGTAAAGTGAGAGGAAAATTGAAATATTAGATATTCTTATGCTGAAGCCCATTGTGTGCACACACTGCCAAAAACAACAACAACAACGAAAACAACAAAGAAATGTGAAAACCGACAGGACATGCATAGCGGGCGTCGTGCTGGCGAAGTGCAGTTACAAGCGAGTCAAATAATTGCCAAGTACGAGTGCACTTACGCGCGGATAAATGAGTGACAATAAATTAGTGTCCTGCAGTAGCTGGCGCAAGGGGGGCGCATGGGCATTTGCTGGGACGGCTGTTGGCTGCTTGCAATTGAAATTTTTCATTTTTCTCTACATTTTTGCTTGTTTTTCACATTTCACTGAAAATTAATGTGTTATTTATAGTATTTATTTATGGCTGGAGTGTGAAAGACCTTTTGTCCTCTACAAAGTTATGAAATTTGATACTTTTCGTATGATGATCCAGCTCATGTCCTTGTGTGCGTGAAGCAGTTGGATTATTTGATGTGAAGCATTTGGCATTGAATTGTAACAACAAGGAGAATTGTAATACGAATAAGTTTGGAGGAAGATATTACAACTAGAAAATAAATAGTGAATTGGAATAATTAGAATTGTTTCGAGGAATTGCATCTTACATGAGAATCTGCTTGTACTCCACATGGCTGCAGTCGTATGGGTGTAATAGGAAAGGATTATTTAGCCTCTTCAGGACATGTAGTTATTGTTGTTGTAGTGGTTTGGTGATAGTTTACGTTGGCCATATATTAGTTCGGACTACATAGATATATAGGGTAAAACTTTCTTTCTTTTTCTATCTTTATCCTTATCTTTACCATAATAATATAGTCGGCGAAATTTTTTTGTTAAATAATGATTATTAATCGTAATGATTACTGGTTTGGTTCATTATTTTTCTCAAAATCCATTTGATGGCTGCTCACTATTTTTTAAATTTTGAATTATTATTTATTAAAATATAATCAAAAAAAAAAAAAATAATGATTTTTCACGGCTATTAAAAATAATCAAAAGTAATCAAAAAACAATTTTTGTTATTTTTTTTCGTATTTTTTTTTTTTGTTACTCAGTTTTTCTTTGATTTTTTTAATCGTAATCACTTGCTTGAAAATAATTAAAATAATCATTACCAATAAAAAAAATCTGTCTACTTCAAAATCAGTACTGTGGGCCTTTTGTATCCAGTTATGCAAAAGCTTAAATATGTTAAACATAAATAAAACGCGATCTAAATATTTGTTTAAGTCTTGCGGCTGTCTATATGTCTTCAGCGTCGAATCCAATTATAAATTAAAATATCTAAAGGAATACATTTGTATGTATGTAAGTCTTGCTTGTAGGCGTGCTGATAGATTGTCACACCATGCATATATTAGCTCTTATTTCAATAAAAATGTATGGCTTCCGAAACGCAGTTTGTCCTATTCTATCAGCTAAAAGATGTCATTAATGAACTTATGTATCCATAACTTTGCCTCTTCCGTCTATATGCTAACAATTGTGTGGCATTAAATGACAAATAGGGGCTTACAAAAACAACAACAGATGCACGAATAGCAGCGCCATGTGATTAGTATTTAGTTTACAAAACTCTATCGATCGATTCGCAAGCCCCACATGTTAGCCAACATGAAATTTGTTTCGATGTCTGCAAAAATATAAAGAAGGAAATTAAAAATCAATATGCATTACAGAAGACAAACACACACAGCCACATCTAGGTACGTACGTATTACCATGTTGGTCTATTATAAAAACATTCATTTCTAGCTGTAATTCCTTTCGGTATTGACGCTATGAAATTACCAGCTTGAAGGCCCCCTTTCCACCCTGCGTTTCAGTATTATGGTACATTCATTCTTTCTCTGAATGTATGTATGTATGTATTTATTTATAAGCATATGAGCTAGTATTTAGCGCTTTATTTATGTTGGTAATTTTATTTTGTCTGAGTACTGTCGCCAAAGCTACTTGCATTGTACATATGTATGAATACTTACATATTTACATACTGACATTTTATATATGTATGTGCACGTAGTTACATATATATTAAAAAAGAAATGTCAAACAAAATAAAATGTAAAAAAGTATCAGCGAACTTAATCGTATTAAGTTGGATTTTATTTTAAGCCGCATGTATTTATTTTATATTGAACCAACCAACCATCAATGCAAAAATGCAAAAACGAGAATTAAAATTAACATGAAAACAAAAATAAACAATAAAAAAAGGATATAACATACAAAAAATAAAATAAATTAAAATAAAAAGTGTTGAAAAAAGCGTATACATTGAATTCAACGAAAGCTTCCGAGTCTTACTCATTTTTATCTTTTTTTCCGCTTTTTCTCATTTCTTTCTTTTGCAATTTTATTTAATTTAGCATTCTCATTGTTATAGAAAAATAGCTTTATATGTATGTACATATATATTTTTAATTTAATTAGTTATATGCTGTGTATTTAATATATTCTTATATATTTGCATACACATGCAGATCTCTGGATTATAGGAAAAACAACACAAAAGAAAAAATTTTAATTCTGTGGAACATAACAGTGATCCAATTTTGATGTCTTGCTGCAAGATTTCGCCAGTGACATTATCACGAGTTTTGATCGGAAAAACTTTGGCTTACCGCCTTGTTCGCCTATCGAAAATTTCGATCGTATAAAAGTTCACTTCGAACCAGCTGATTTCGAATTAATACTGAACAAATAAATTTACGTGCAATTCTTGCGAATTTTTTAAACAAGCATACATTTTCGTACAGTAAAATCAAAGAAGAAAAAATTGTTTAGATCATATCTGGCCTGCTGAGTGGAAGATCACCCTACTTCAAAATATTTTTCTATTTATTTCTTTACCTATACCATTTACGAGTATAATGAATTAGTTAAAAAATTTTCATTTAAATTTTTTTTTTAAATAATTTCAGGCTTCCACTCTCCCTAATTGGCTTTTTATTATTCAGCTCATATTTTGTTGGAAATATAATTTTCACAGTCGGTTTCCTTTGAAACAATTTCATTGCATTGCATATTAAAATAATTGAAAAAGTGTTAGTTTATGACTTTTCCCACACCATGAAATTAAACGCGTTTTAAGTAATTCAAAATATGTGCATTGCATATTTAATAAATTGTTGAACTCAAGAAAGATGTGTTGAGGCGTCAATGCACATATGATTTTTAATTAAACTTTTTGAACGCATTAAAGTCATCTCCCTGCACTGAGAGCCACAGTCACATTTGCTGCATACTAAACACAAACACGTCCCATTATTTATTAGAAAATTTTATATAATTTTTTTTTATTGTTACAATTAAAAAGTGAAAAGACAACAGAAAATGTTGGTTTAATGTGCCTAAGCGGCTTTGGAAATGAGTTTCAGGCACGTATTTGAGGTGATGAGAACTTTGTGAGAAAAAAAACTGTAATATCTAGTATAAGTGAGATTATTTGGAGGTAACACGAGGAAAGGGTCTTGAAGTATCTGAGGAGAACAGAGTTTTTATGTATTTATTTATTTATTTATTTACTTATTTATGTCCTTGGTAAACTGACTGAGCATAAGGATGAATATTACTATTTTCAAGCTATCCAAATAATATTCCTCACTTATTTTTGTTGCATTTATTTTTATCTTTAAGATGAATTTTCAGTAATTAATTTTAAATATTCTTTTAAGATAGTTTGAAGGTTATTTAATTCTTTATATAAAAAGGTTTGTTAGAAATTTGACTTTGTGTTGAGTCTTCATAAAGCGACAGATCGTTACAGTCAAAAACCTTTAATAGCAACTCAAGCTCATCTTCCTAGAAAGATTTCCATTTCGTATTTCTCCTAATCTGTTTGTAGATAATTTAGAAGATTTCTTGCTCACATACTAAAATTAATTTTTAATAAAGCTTTCAAATGTATGGAAGTCTTTATATAAGCTTTTTCTCCCCACCCTCTTATTCCTTATCCCCTGGTTAGATGAATCTGTACCAAAGCACCTCCTACACCTTAATAAAATCTTAAATTTCCTTAATGGCAAAACATTTGTGAATTAATTTAGCTACAAACATGCATAAGTTTATGCATCAATTTTCATTAGGGTGGATCAAATTGTTTGGGCTAAAAAAAATCCAAAAATGCGATCTTCTGGAAATTCCTTTAAAATCTGCCCACCGAACCATACCTCAAAAAACTCCGAACAAAAATCGATTATTCCAGAGCTACGATGGCGATGTTGTTAGAAACTAATTTGAATGTTTTGCTGCAAGATTACATATACATACATATGCTATACTAAGAAGAAATTTTGCCACCAATATTTCTAAAATTTGTTTGTTTGTCTAGGTTTACACCCTTCGCTCTGCCTTTGCTTTTGGACATTGTTTCAATATTACTCGTCTACCTTGAATTGGGTTGAAAGCAAATCTGATCCACCCTAATACAACCACATACTTACATATATGTACGTACATATGCATGTATAAATACAATATATTACATATAAGAAAATCTTTAAAGTCATAAAACACAAATCCTCATATTCGTCCTATTTCAATGGCAGAAACCATTCAAAGGATGAGTGCTAAGCCATTCATGAGGGGTATTACTCGTAGCTGAGCCTCCGAGGGTGCATGCGATAAGCAAAGAATTTCCCATTTCTTTTTTATTTCTATGAGTACTTCCCGCCATTACTTGGAAAACTTTTTAAAATCATGCAAAGATAAGCCAATCATAAGTAAAACACACACACACATATGTAAGTATCGGGCTATGTATGGGTGTGATACCCTAACAATTTTGAAATGACTCCAACTCATTCCAAGGAAGCAACATTAGTGAGGCAGAGCTTATGCACGTGTGGAGGAACTTATGGCGCGTTTTATTGTTCGCAGTGAGTAGAACGGCTGCCTCTACCCCAGCTCCTGCTCCACACGCCGTTCTGCACTGTTTCAAGTTACAAAATTGTGCGTGCAGGGGACAACAATAAAAAAAAAGAAAAACAATAAAGTAACAAAAAAACTCAAACGTGCGGGTGCTGATGAGGAGTCTTGTTGTTGTTGTTAAATGCTCACAACAATTCTTACATACATATGTACGTACTAGTGATGCAATTTTTTTTTTGTATTTTATTTTAATTCCAGGATTTTCGGGATCTGATTTTAAAATACCAGGACACGGTTCTAAAACAATTTAATTTATGAATGAGAAAAAATTAAAAATGTGTACTTAAACTCTGAATTTTTTTTGAAAATAAATCACATAATTTTCAGATTTTAGAAACATCTTTGCAATGCCGAAAATCTCGGTGTTGTAAGGAGGAAATCGCGGGATTTTGGAACCTAACATGCCATCCCTAATGCACAGATCCATACATACATATGTACTCATGCTAGCAAGTGTAATGCAAGCTCGTGGCTTGAGTGGGTGTTAAAAGGGGTGCAGTGAAATAACTCCCAAATGAAATAACTCCCAACAAAAAAATGAAATAACACCCAAATATTTTCCATGCAAGTTGGGACTTATTTCATTATGAAATAGCTCCCAATTCATTGGGACTTATTTCATAATTTTAACTGGGAATTATTTCATAATGAAATAACTCCCAAATGAAATAATCCCCAATAAAATATCTTTGGGAGTTATTTCATAATTTTTGGAAATTGGGAGTTATTTCATTTTTTGGCACTTACTTCATTGCTTGTAATCCAGTCATTGGAAGTTATTTCATTTTTAATGGGAGTTATTTCATTTTTGTTGGGCATATTTTTAGCGAACTAACGTCATTGACATTAATTCGCATTAAGAAAGCGAACTAAAGTCAGTACATTTTTTTTATATTCCAAATTTTCATTTTTCATTATCACCTTCGACTTATGATCATGAATCTGAGATTGGCTTAGGTCAGATCCCCAATTCGGGGCGTGATCCATGGTATTTATGTGCAGAACTCCTTTCCGCATTGGCGGCCTTCGGCCGCGCTTCAAAAAATAACCCTGGGCTACGCCATTCCAACTCCGGGTGGTTGCCATAGCCGTGGCTACCGCCACGGTGATGTCCTTCCGCGTGCCACTCTTTTCTCACAGGGTAATGTGATTACAACAACCACATGAAAATGACTTTAACTGCAAATATCTCGCAAACTACTAAAAATATTGGTTCAGCGGAGTTATATTCATGCTCCTGGGACCAAAGCGCGTCTCCTGATACATATCTCAACATTTTTCGTTGTGTATTAGCGCTCGGTACCCCACGTAAACGATTAACCACGTCTAGATTTAGAATCTGAAATGAGATTTTTTTCAACCGTTCAAAAGTTATTTGCAGTTAAAGTTCACAATTTTCTGTCATTTTCATGTGGTTGTTGTAATGGCACATTAGGCTGAGCCCAAAAAGTGAAAAAGTGGGAAACGTGGCACGCGGAAAGACATCACCGTGGCGGTAGCCACGGCTATGGCACACACCCGGAGTTGGAATGGCGTAGCCCAGGGTTATTTTTTGAATCGCGGCCGAAGGCCGCCAATGCGCAAAGGAGTTCTGCACATAAATACCATGGATCACGCCCCGAATTGGGGATCTGACCTAAGTAAAATTTTCGCCTGCGGCACTACGTCGTCGAATCTCAAACCCAAATGCCTCAATGACATTAATTCGCATGTCCAAAGCTGTCCTGTATTTTTCAAATTTCATTGTAACTGATTATATTGTAAAAATATACCATTCCAAATTTTGATTTGGGATTTATTTCATTTTTTTGGGACTTATTTCATTTGGGAGTTATTTCATTTTTTTGGGGACTTGTGGTTTCATTGTGAAATAACTGCCAAATATTGGGAGTTATTTCATTTCCTTCTTTGGGAGTTATTTCATTTATTAAAGTTGGGAATTATTTAATTTTTATTGGGACTTATTTCATTGGGAGTTATTTCATGGGAGTTATTTCATTTGGGAGTTACTTCACTGCACCGTTAAAAGGCGCTCGTGCGCGTTGGAAAAACCATATGCATAATTATTTAATTGAATTAAACAATTTTGTAAATGGTAAATGATGCGACAATATGGAGGCAGTTGGTTGTAAAAGAAAATTTGCATAAATAATTATGTGCATACGCTTACAATGATATAAAGTTAAGTTAGTGTGTGAATGTATGTATGTACATATGTATGTTGGTGTGTGTTTTGAGAGGGTGTGCTTTATGAGCGAAGGATATGGGTGCTTATGGGCTTATGTATGTATGTACATATGTACATACATAAATAAAGATGTGAGTAAAAATGTATATTTGTGACTTCAATGAGAAGGACATGTTAAAGAATGGAAGCACACACAAATTATTCAAAAGTAATACAGTAAGGACAAATTTTATTGTAAGAAAGCGTATTGAGCTGAAAGAGTCTTAAAGGAATTGCTGGGAGACGAAATTTCAAAATAATATTATTAGTTAAAAAATTAGACCTAAATCAACATTTTTCGAGGTTGCCATATAATTACGTTTGTGGTAGATGCTCAACAGTAATGCCATTCTGTTCTTTCTTACATAAAGTTTTACTTTCGAATAGTGTGGACTTATACCTTCAATTAGCTTTCCCAAAGATATATATTTTTTTTAATTAGAAAGAGATGACAACTCTGCTGTTTAGTCACAAAAATAACTATATAAGAGGACTTAGGCTGTAGGAGACAAATTATATAAAATAATACATTTCATCTAATAATATGGGCTATGTTATACACACCTTACTTCATTTAAAAAAACCAGACATGGCAACCCCGTAAAAACATGTATAACACATTGAAAAATATCATTAATCTGAACCAAATAATATCGCAGTTATGTCGAGCTGGAACTTTTAGTTCCACTTTAAAATCCATATGTGACGTCACCATGGATGCCATAAAGTTACTTTAAAAATTCCCTAAATATCGATTATGAGCTTTGGATGCCAATTAAATATACAAAGACAGCCAGGAAGACACAGATTTCTGGTTAGCGGGCTTGGAATTCAAAAGATTACTTAAAAACCTATTAAATTTAATTTATGTAATCCAGCATCTCTTTACAATTACTTTAACATGATTAGGATAATTTTTTTTTATTTATAGTTAGAATTTAATTATTTTAATTTCAACTTGTTTGCTTTCTCAAAAATCACACAAAAATAAATTTATGTATAAAATATTTGCAACAAAATCAACACTTTGGTTAGCAAAACCAACAAAAAATGCAAAAATTGAAAAACATGAAATACAAATGCAGCACGTGAAACAACAACAAAAGCCTAATAAATAAAACAACTAAATATTTTAAAATAAAAAACCAGCGAGATTGTTTGTTGAAAAGGCAAAAATGTAAACATTACGAAAACCAACAAACGCCCATAAAAGCAAAAAAAAAAATAACCAAGCAAACATTTTCAAATATGTACATCACTGATGAGAGGGGAAAAGCGCATATATGACACTTATGCAATATTGCGTAATGAAAAGTAGTGTCACAATTTCCTGAGGCTCCAGCAAGCAGCTCCGTTAGTTGTCATGGCTCTTTAATTATTTTTCCATAGAAATGCCGGGTTGAAAGGGTAGTTAAGAGTTCGAACTCCTTGGGAATTTGTTACATAAAGGAAGTAATAGGCTTAGAGCTGAAGGTGATGGCATCGCTGACGCCCCTTAATGCCACTGCTGAATAGGCTATATTGCCGTTCCACAGACGATGTTCACTTATGTATGAATTCCCGTCGCGAAAAAGGTCGTTAGTGAAAAAAAAAATTATATTTCGAAGCAGAAATTTTTTTTAATCTATAGCTAAGGTTAAAGGCTCAAAACTTTCCAGAAATGTGATCCTTCGCCCTAAGTTATGCTTATAAGAGATTGAAAAATCGATTAGATCGTCAGTATAATACCATTTTTTAGGGTTTTTAGATTCACTTTTGAGATGAAATTCAAGTTTTTCTAGCCCACCATAGTTATTAAGTAGCTTATCACTTTCTTTCGGTTGCAAAATTACTAATAATATTAATTGGTTAATTAATAAATAGTATTCTAATAGTATGTATTAGAGTTCTGCAACGAAAAAAAAAAAAAAAATTTTGAAAAAATATTTAAAATCGTTTTTCACGGCTATTCTTCAATATGTGCAAACAAAATAAATTTAAAAAAAAGTCCAACAAACACCATTATTAAAAAAAGTTAGTTAAAGTTAACCAATACCGCAACATTTGTGTTAGCAATTGATTTTGTTGTTGTTATTTTTGTTAGTTTACCTTTTGGTTTTGCTTGTCAATGTATGAAAGGTGTTGAAAATTAAGTAGGCGTGGCTCTAACCAGCAGAGCAACAGCAGCCAAAAACAACAACACAATGTATAGCGAGCAGCGAAAAACCTTGCAACAAAATAAACAAAAAAAGTAGTAAAATATATACTGTTGTTGACTTTTTGTTGTTTTACTTTTTTGTTTTTGTTTCTGTTGTTAAATGATCACTCAAAGCACCGCAAAAATCAATTGACAATCAACATTTGCGGTGATGAAACGTAGATACATATGTATGTATATACAAATAGAAATTGATACACACAGACATATGTACATACATAGCAGGGTTCCTCAAGTGGACATGTACAGGGTGGGAGGTCAGTCAAAAGAGGTTTATTAATAATAATGGATCTCGCTCACTGGTTCATACTAACTGGTAGCCCAAATTTTTTGTTTAGTGAAGAGTGATTTCCTTGATGCCGATTGGAAGTACGGCGTGGTTGACCGTGTTCAAATAACCTAGCAAGTCTAAGCAGTGTTTTTCGCCGATCAGAGGTGTGCTTGGCGGACTACCTCTACATACATTCCACTGACTCTTGACTCAGTCCCTTTAAATCATATTTATTTCATGCGTTGAAGCTTTTGTGGGCACTGTCTATTATATGTAAGTCCGTCATCTTTGCTGAAACTCTTTTTATGACATTTCTGAGCGCCAGCTTAAAAGTCTATACTTGGTATTTTTCAGTCCAAAAGCTCTTTGAAGTACTCTGCCTCCTCTTGAGCTTTGTTTCTGGTTTTAATTTGTAAGGAATTTCATTCATGAAACTCAGTGCAGACTACCAAAAACGTGAACACAATTCTTTAATGACAAATCCATGTATGTATGTGTGTATGAAATTAGCTGCTGCCATTGCACTTCAAATACAAACAACAAAAACAAATTGTCAAATATTTTGATTTGTTTCTCCAACATTTACTCCATCAAATTTTTCATGGTGGCCAAGTTAAGTAGCATCTTCAATGGCGCCAAACGCCCTGTTTGCGATACTTCATAAAAATTAAAAATGTGCAACTTGCCGTCGAAAACATTCGGAATGTCATAAAATTGACAAAAAAAAAAAGCACAAAAGGTGCCGATCAAATACTAACGAAGTTGTTCCATCATTTCCTCATGCGGATTTTATTAATCAGTCGAATTGTTGTGTTTTTCTGTTAATTTCAATGGCGCCTAAATTTTTGTGCAAATTTAGAAGAAGAAATTAATATGTATGTAGGAATGTGCGTGGCAGCCTCATAAGAGTATAAACATACAAATATTTGGTATTAAAATAATTTAATGTGGGAATTTATTTGCGACCAGCATTGGTTCTGTAAAATTGGCTTGACTTGAGTGAGAACTAACACTGGAATCAGAGCCGATACAGAACAAAAGTCGAATTTCAAAAAGATACAGAACTATCATAAAACTGCAGAGCATTTCATTTTGTTGAAGAGATGAGTACATTGTCATCAGACTTATCTAATCGGAGATCTGTTAAATATATATGGCTGAAAATGATGTGGAAGCCGCAATCCATTTCATATTTCCAATAACTAATAAGTGACCAAAAAATTCCAAACAAAAATTTAAAACTTTATAGGATTTCATTTAACCACATTTATCAGAGGGAATTTTGGCGCTTTAGTTTTATCGGGCACTGTGGTTATTGTTTGAATAGTAGGTATTTTTGCATTGACGTCACACTTTGCGATTTTGAAAATACTTTTAAAATACTAAATAAACACATACATGCATATCTAACTATCACACATAACGCCTGCAACGGCTCTTAACTAGTCATTAATTTTCAAAACGGACGCTTTCAGGCAAATATTGCGCGTTGAAAACTTCAGCTGACGTTTTGATTTCCGAACATCATTAATTAGATTTATGCGCAGTTCGTACCATTGAGGGACATGAAGCCAACAACAATTATGTCACTATTTTGAAAATGCATTTGTATGTTTTATGTATTTCGTTTTTTTTTTTTTTTTTTTTGAGTTAACCAAGCGTAAGCGCATGCGTCTCGGCTACTCCCAGTTCGGCTTGCCGAACCGATAATAATGATATTTAAATGACTAATTTTTCGCAGTTACAAACAAATGTCATGGTTGACAGCAAATGTCATGTCTGACAGCGCTACAATAACTGCGATTCGCTCACTCAAGCTTCTTTGTGTGTGTGCCTGTGCCCATTTCCGATCCGAGGTAAGAACATACATATTTGCATCACGCTTTAGCCAACGTTTCAATTAAGTTCCCTCAACGGATCCATGGCGTGTTTTAATTGTCGGCATGTTGGAAAGGGCTTAACATGCAGTTACAGCGAATTAAAAAATTGCTCTGAAACTTAATATTTACATAAAGTATTGCTTGCTTTAGTGATTTTTTTTATTTTTATTTTCGATTTTTTTTTTGTTTGTTTGATATAAGCGTTGAAGCCACTTTGACTGCGTGGTCGCAAGCGCCATCAACATCATTAATCATTTTTCAGGGTGTTTTTTACTTTTGTTCCTCGAGCTCATGCTGCGCAGGCACCTTTTAACGTCATTCCGCGTGATTATTTTGACACAATATTTATTAATGAAAAGTGTGAAAATGTTAAAGTTAATTGTTGTAAAGTAAACAAAAGATTATGGAACATTTACAATGTGCGTAAATTTATACCTACTCGTACATACAGATGCATATCTACTAAAAAGGAGAAGGGAGTTTGTAGCAGCGATGTAGATTATTCTCTCAAAAGAAAATCACCTTAAACATTAATAGCAGTGTTCGAGAAAAAGTTCCAGAAATATCTAAGGCATAAAATATCCTATTCAATATAATGAAAAAGAGCACTTTTTTGAGACGGTCTAATTTATAAACATATGTATATCAACAACTTGCTGGTTATTGCTAAATTATGACCGTTATCTGTGCAACTTGACAATTTTATTGGTTGAGCATGTTTATGAAATAAATAAAAATGAATAATGCTACGGTGAATTTATGTTCAATGGTCCACTCACATACATACATACATACATTTAAGTTTTGTATGTTTATATGTGTGATAAGTTGTGAATTGATGTGAATATGTATGTATATCCGTGCTTGTTTATGGCAATGCAATTGAGATTTATTATATAATTTGAATTGATTTCTGATTGTTTCACTTCTGTTGTGTTTTGCTGCTTTGTAAAAATTTATTACAAATGGTTAATTTAGCAAAATAATTTATATGAGACATTGGTCTACGAAGGTTCCTTAGCACAATATAAGTTGCGCTGGCACTTTGCATAATTCTTAGAGGAATGTTGACGAGCTAATAGCTAGACTGTTTCTTGAACAGATGGTTTTGAGCTTCAATTTTATAGATCTTTGTTTTCCAATGCTCTCTTAGTGCTTCTTAAATAAAATATTGTATACCTGGCCATGACGTTGGCAAAATAATATTTTTTTTTAATTTAAAATATTTGAAGGGCGAGAGTGCAAAAGGGCCTAACCCACACTTTTTTCGAAATTGAGTTTTTAATTTTTTCAGTGTGCCAAAACACGTCTTGTCACGTAGGCGTTGACCAAAAAATTCTAAAAAAATTTTTGAATTTTTTATGAATTTTCAAAGTTGGCCGAGGTCCTAACCCGCGGGGTAGCGAGAGTGCAAAAGGGCTTAAGCCCTCATTGCTCCTTATGGGGAAACCGTGTTTTTGTTCATATCGCTCAAGTTTAAACAAAAACCATAAGTCTGCGACGACATCTAGGGTGTTTAGCGTTAATGAGAAGCTTCAAGTAATTATCCTACGACAGTGTTTTTTGATTGTGTTTTCCTAGGTTATGTTGTGACAGTTCAAAGTGCGATCGGTATGTTGACGTTCATGTAAATCGTTTTGTATTGGCAATTTTTAATCAAAATTTCAAAAAACCGCAATCAAGGCGTTGTGGAGTAATCCCCACTAATCATTTTCCACTTTATTTCATTTCTCTAGATTGAAAACTAGCGGAGAAATGCCAAGACAACGAGACTCTCGTCGCGAATCGCGACGCCAGGGTCACGCGTATACGACAGCCAAGGGGAAAAACATCAGTGCGAAACAGTCTCCGACTGTTGATGTGAGTGTGCAATAATAATTAAATAAAAACAGGAAATGAACAATAGCTGACGCCGGCAAAGTGAAAGGCACCTTCGGGTTAGGCCCTTTTGCACTCTCGGCACCCCTTGGGTTGGGCCCATGAGAAATTCGAAGTCTCGTAATTCCGAAACTACTGCACCGAATCGCATGAAATTTGAACCCCTAAGAAATGCTATCAAGATCTAAAAGTGATATCACTTTCAGATCAATACACTGAAAATTCGAAAAATGCGAACGTTTTTCTCGCGCCTTGAAAAATTTTGAAATTGTGGGTTAGGCCCTTTTGCACTCTCGCCCTTCATTTATTCTGCTCACATTTTTTCTTGCTGTCACCTGCATTTTCCTTCTTTTTTAAATTTCAACGTTTTGTATTTCCTTCAAGTGCAATTGACCTCCCACCTGCTTCATCCATAGCACAGAAGATCTTGCAGCCAGTTAAGTATGCCAGCGCAGTCATTACCCCAAGGCAGCGTAATTCCAAACATCTTTCCGCAGTAGCAAAACATACAAATGCAATTCGTTCGATTCACTGAGCAATTTGCGCAGGCGTAACACATTTGGCATAAAAAATAAATAAATTCAAGCCAAACGGAAATAAAATGATATTTAATATACTTACATACTTACATATTAGGGTGGGCCAAAAAAATATTGAATTTATTTTTTATTGCTACGGGGAATGTAGTATTTTTAATAATAATAGGAAAGACATGCTCATCGCAATTTTCCAAATAAGATCCAAAGTAGATTTTTCATTGAAAATAACGTTGAGGAAAAAATGTTGCACTCGCGGGTGGAGAGTTTTTAACTATTTTCCTCTATACATTCTGATACGCCCTAATGTACTTATTTACCAGAGTGATGATATGATATTTGTACCTATATTTTTAAGCCTTTGCGCAATTTTTCATTTTATTACAACCAAATGATAGGGGTAAATGAAAAATTGGTGTGAGTGCGCATGCGTCTGCGCATAAATACAATGCAATTAAACTACCACTACATAGCGACAAAGGTTTTATTTTTACAGTTTTATGTGTCAGTTAAAGTTGTTATACCTTTCATGACCGGTAGATATGTATATGTTTAGGACGTAGAAGGTCTGTGAATGTCAAAAGAAAATGAAATAAACGGAATTACCAGGATAACTCTAGAGCCAATACAAATAAATATCGAAGAAAGGTATATCTTGAATTTTACGACAGACGTCTAAAAATCAACGGTGGAAGCTATATTTAATTCCATCCAGCAGTTTTTGGGTGATGCGCGATCAAAGATGCAGACAGACAGACCAAAATTCTAAAAGCTGTTACTTTGGATTCTGTTGGCTCAACAGTGATCTCTTTCAAAAATTTTTCTTAAATATAAGCAATATATGGAACTACAAAAGTGATTCCTAAGTCATCGGGATTTGTGTGAAGGTATAAGCGCCTCGACGCAGCCGAAGACAGTACGGTTCTTACTTATTTGTCGTTGTGTTGAAATGTACGCCGACATTGTTTGGTGTTAAATGTGCATAACATAAGCAAATAAAACAAATTATAAACATACATATCTTACATTCAGCTTTTCGGTTGCGTAGATATGTTGCAGTGTTGCACCTTAGGCGCATGTAATACGGAATTTATATATTTATTACCGTGAGCACACTAACGGTGTAGGTGCGCGTTGTTGCAAAAAAACGAGCTACAAAAAATTTAAAATGAAATATCCGCCGGCAATTTGTTGTAGAATTAAACAATGGCAGAAGTGTTTATTTGAGTATATAGCTATGCACATACCTACATATCATATCCATTTACCCATACATTGTAAATATGTATGTATGTATGTATGTATACATGATTTGCAGTTATAAAACTGCGGCTTCAACCTGCGCATTCATTGAGTCACCTACTCAACTTCCGCGCTGTAACCCGCTTAAAAGCCGACTAAACAAACAGAAACTACTTACGAGCACAAAGACCGGGCTTACTAGCCTTCCTAACGTCACTGGCACCTCGAAGTCTCCGCTGATTCTTCAGTATAACTATGTATGTATTTATGTATTTCAAAACAGACCGACTCTAGCGAACACATGTCTTCTGTTAAACTAGTGCAAAACCAAACTCTTTGTGGTCTGTAACACAAGTTCGAGTCACCTGCTACGAAGTTTGAAGACCCAGTTTCTTTCAACGCGCTGTTGTATAAAATTCTGTTGATTTCAAGTCTAAGCAAAATATCTCTTAGCTCTTGTTTTGACTGTTCGGTTTTCCAATTTTCTGGTTTCTTAGATTGCCTCCCTGGTAACTAACCCAGCTCTATACCATTCGTGAAATCTTTCGGCATTTCATCTTAGGGTTAGGGGCAACTGCAACGCAAGCATGGTGGGCATCAGGCCTGCTCAAGTGCCTTTGTGAATTCTCTACGATTTTATTTAAATTTAATTGTAAGAGAATAAGACAAATTACATAACATACGAGCTTAGGAAAATTTGTTAGCGAACTAATATGCTCGTAAGTGAATTAGTGCATTAATGATGAGCGCATTTTTAGTATCATTATGTAATTACTTTCGTCCGACTTTGAGATAAAAAAATATCTCCGAGGCAGTTAGTTAAGCTTTGGTTTCCTCGAATGTGGTGGTTCTTCAAACGAATTTTGAAATAGTAAGTTATTGAAAAAACAATTTGTTTTTGGAAGCGAGAATATTGGCATTCGAATTATCAAAATCGGATGTTCTTGAGCTTCGATATAAAAACCAATTTTTAGCAATTTTAAGTGATCCATTTCAGAAATTCTTGCCTAACAGCAATCGGTGAAAATTTTTTGTATTCGTTTAGTAGACGATCTTCCTCTTCTAGACTACAAAATTTTTGATAATCTTTTTGCATATTTTCTCTTTAAGGTTTTGCCGAATTAGTTTGCATAAGTCCAAGGTGCAATAGCGGAAGTCTGTAAGTGCAAAAACAAAAACAAAAGTAAACGTAATTAACTTGTTTTACTGTTGCGATTTCAGCTTGAAGATATTTTTAAGTATTCTAATGAATGAGCAAATGTTTGGTGAATAAACAAATTGTTAGACAAATGAATGAAATAATTTTGATATGAAAGATATATTTGAGCGCTTCTAAATCTGATATGAATTTCATTAGAATTGAGCGTCTTAGTTGAAGCTTGGAAGTTTAATTTCAAAGAAACTATATAAACTGTTCTTGCATGTAAAACACTCCGCGGAGACAGTCAAAATCAGTGATTTAGGGATGTGAGTGCCTCACAGAATCGACCAGAAGGCAATCGAAAACACAAATTTCGAAAATCTAACTTGAGGAGCATTTTTATTAGTTATCATAGCAAATACCATCTTCATTCCACAATATTCACAACTCAAACACCAGAAATGCTGAAAAATTAAGCCATTAATAAAACACTTTCAGACTAACCAAATTAACATTATTAACAAAAATATATCCATGATATTCCTCCACTGCATTTCTCACGTATGTATGTTAAAGTTTCGTTTTCTTGAGTAAATATATCAACTCGGCAATCCCTTACAAATTACAAGTCAAATGTAAAGTTGAACATATTTCAGTGTGAGTACAACACTTCAGCGTTTGCCATGCCACCCCCACCTCTCACCAAGTAATCTACACTCAGCGCAGTACGCTACGCCGCAAAATTGTCAGCGCAACCCCAAAAGTTAAACACTCGATATGAATAACTTTCCGAGCGATTTTGACAACTTTATTAACTTGGCGTAAATAAACAGACGCTCGCAGTGTAATGACGACCAAGCACGAAAGGTACGAGTAGATGGAGCGATGTGCCGCGAGCGAAATTTATGAATCCAACACGCGAAGTACACGCCAGTAACGTCTCCATCCTCGCCACATCGAGCGGTTGGGCTTGCCACATATAATAATCCCTCACGACAGACTGCGGGGTAAGAGGACAAGAGAAGCCAAGTATAAGTTTGGTTTGCTTTTGATTTGCGCGTTGGTTTTTGGTTGACGCCACTAAGGCTTTTGGTCCTTGCGCTCGAGCTATGGGTTTGTACAACATTCATATTTGCTTGTATGTATTAGTGAATAAATATTTTTGGTTAAACTTTTGCCGCATTTCGTGTATGTTTCACGCATATTCCAAACAAATTTTCCATATTACCACAGATTTTCCAGCGGAAAACTGACAAAAGTCAAAGTTTGTGTCAACAAACACTCGCTGCTTGCCGCAAGTCATGTTTATTTTATATAGAAAACAACATAATACAACAACAACAAGTGAAACAATCTGGCGGAAAACCGTCATTGTGCATTTAGCAACCCTTTCAAACACAAATACAAACACAAACATAGATTCGCGGCATTATTTACATTCATATGATTATAACGGCATTCCCTAGAGGCGAGTCACGCACTGCACCAATACATACGCACATTTCCCATTTGCCTTTTAGGATGGCCTGCTTTTCCTAGCGTTGCTTTGTGACCAGAATTTCGTTGGCATCCGACATGCGCTTCCACAAACATATACTCCTGCGTTATCGTCGCCATATCGACCCCCCCCCCCCCTTCCACGTCTCTCATCTACCAACATCCCAATAACAACGTGAAAGGATTGTGGCGGCAAAATCTGCGTAACAACGAACTCCCATTTTTTTACCCCCCAAATCTCTCACATAAGTCTGCGGAATTGAACTTTGCGCTTATAACTCACTTCCCGCTCCACCACAAAAATGTGTTTCTTCTTACAAGCCAGAGCATTCAAATAGCGAGGTAACTGTTAAAGAAATAAAAAGATTTACGTTTAAAGATTATTAAATTTTATTTGCTGTTTATGGTTAAAACATATTTATGTTATTACTGTTATGAAAGAAAAAGGGTGGGTTACTACGAGTTTCGAACTGAAACAGCTCCAAAATGAATGAAGCATGTATATTTTAATTTTGGAGAGAAAGTTAAAAGAATAAAGTTAAGGCAAGAAAGAGTAAGATTAACAGGTCTTTTCGGGGTAATTTTCCGGTTTATTTCCTTTCCCGACTTTTTCTTGAATCCCTCAGGACCATTTCTTCAATGTTTGTTCTACTTTTTGGTTCCGAAAAATTGTCGAAAATGTCGGGAAAAACATACCGAAATGGACCCAAAAACAATCGAAATAATTCTGAAATGGTACCAAAAAGTTTCGATAACTATACTGAAATGTTTACAAAAATAATAATAATAATGAAGAATCCAGAAGAATATTCAGCATAATTTCTGAATAATTTCTCACACATCTAGTTTAACTGAAGAAGGCTTCACAATAAAAAACTAACAAATTTCAACGCAATTATCTAAAGAATTATAACCGATTCATTTTAAATTATAACTTTTAAGAAACCCGCTGTAGTTCAGTTCTTAGATTATGTGAAGTAGCTTTCGACATTCTGCCACACAAAAACTCGAAATTCTCTTGACCAACAGCATCTGTTAATAAGAAGTTCTTAAGTCACGTTCAGTCAGTTTATATCCTTAAGTTTCAAAAAGTTGTGAGTACGTGCTTTTGGAGCTAAAAATCATCCCACCGCCACTTCAACCATGCATTAAATGGCGCGAGTAGTGCCCATCAAGGATTATTGCTTAGCCGTCAAAAATTGTAGAAATATTTATTTGTTGTACTTTTTTTCACTTGAAATGAATAAGTTTTTACACGAAAGCCAATCATGAGCACTCATGAACCATATTTTATTTTATTTATTGAGCTCCTGATATTCTTATCTGCGGCATAAGAAATTATTTAGAGGCAGTAGATAATACTTTTTGTTGTTGTAATGTTTTATGAATGCATGTTTACATAACCTTCAAATACTTAAATAAATATGTACATATGAACAGTCAATCTAACAAATTGTATTCAATCCACCGTCACATTTCTTGTTCATATGAAATGTTTTGGCAATAAAAATCAATTTAAAAAATACTCCATTCATTTAAAATTCAATCCAATATTTCTTATTCATTTCACTTCTTCCTTTTGGCATGGACTACGTGCAGCAAGGATGTATAGCAAGCTTTGTAGTTGGCAGAATTATCCTGGAGGGGAGCGCCATACAAAGTGATACGTGTTTGCTTTACATGTCCGCAATATTGATAATATTGGCATATTGCTTTTTGGAAATTTAATATGGTTTTATATGTGCATTAGACGGGACAAAAAATTATAATTTTTTTACCGAAAATGATATAAAATTATTTTGCCAGTACAGTGTAAAAAATACTTTAAATGGTTCACATCTTAATATAAATTTTTTGAGATAAATTGTACATAGCAAGTTTGGATTTTTTAGAACTAGCCTCATTTGAACTAATAGTTCTGTAGAAAATAATATTCAACACAAAAAAGGGCAAAAGGAAAATGCAGATTCTTAAAGGAACGGAATTGCCTAAAAAAGTTGTAAAAATAATTTTTGGACATGTCTAATGTGCATACATATAAAATACAAATTTGAACCATTTTAAGCAATGATTTTTAGATATGAATTATAAATAGGTCGATCTTCTACCAAACAAAAACACTTTTTACTACCAAATAATGGTGGTGATTTTCGAATTGAGCCTTAAGTGCTTTTGCGGTTAAGTGAAATTATTGGATTGGTACTTTGGGATGCATTACAGCATGTGGGTTTTCTAAATATATTTATGAACATTTTATAATAAAATATACTAAACATGTATGTATGTGTGTGTGTACATGAAGGCTTGCTTGGATGAAGATGTTAAATCGGATTGTTGGATTTTGGCTGTTTTATACGTGGAAAATATTTGTGTGAAATTTTAAACTTTTAATATAAAAATACCTTTGTTCTGAGAGAAATTTTCTTTATAACTTTTTTCAGAAATTTGGTTTCTATTTTATTTAATATTCATTTCGATGCAAACGAAAATGTACTTAATAGGACAGCTTACGAATATCATTTTCATTCGCATCAGTTTGCTGATCTCGATTTGACCCAATATATTTGACATAAACATAATTCTTTCGATTTCCATAGAAAGTTCCAATTCAATGAGAACTTGCGCACTCCACTGAAATGCAACCCAATTCTCCTAAGCTACCTTTAAACACTTCATAGTTTGCTTATTACATATGTACATACATACTGTCTTAATGTTTGTACATATATCACAAGGCAACTTCACTGGAAACTTTGCAAATTTCTCATACCTAATAACACAATTCTTCTAATAATTCACGTGAATTTTGCAAATTCCTCTAAGTATTTGCATATTGCATTTGATCATATTTCGAATTTCATGCACATACTAATCAAGTCCATTGTCGCCAAGGTTGGTGCCATCAGTACACATAGCGCCGTAAGTTTAGACCAACCGCAATGGGACCAGACAATGGCGCTGCTATTTGCTGTAGATGATTGACACTTTTCGCCAATATGTGTATGTAGGTATGTGTATGATGTGAGTTTTCCTTGGAGTACCAACAAGTTCGCAAGAATAAAATATAAGTAAGCAAGAGGTGTGTTTGTTTCGTCATAAGAAATTGCTCAAGGTCGCCCAAAACGAAGTTTTTGCACTGTTTTGTTTGGGTTATCGGGGCAGCAAGTTAGACATTTGCGATTGCTCGTTAGTAGTCCTGCGTATAATAAGTGAAATCTAGACACAAAAAATATCTCATTGAATTTAATACAAATCAACTATATCAATGTTGTGTTCATTTACCGACCATTCCTATTTAAGTTTAGTAAAGAAAGTCGCTTGAAGTATTTTCTAATTTTAGAAGTTTTTTTCGTTTTCGGACGATAGAAGTTGTCTATTTTGCATTACCAAACGTTCAAAAGAACACACCCAATCATAAATATTTTGCAGAATAGAAAATTTCACATTTCTCATTTTGAGTGACTTCACGTTGACCAATCACGTACGTGCCATAACAGTAGCAACAACATAGAATTATATGCCTACTGTCACAATAACAATAACATAAATTATTCTATGCGTATTTATTAAATATTCAATGCAAGTAAAAGCTAGAAAACAGTAATAAATTTACGTTTTATTAATAATGTGCCAAGGCGAAAATGTTGGCCTCCAACAACTTGCAACCTGCAAAAAAGAGAGTAAAGTAACGAAATAAAAAAAAAACAAATTGAAAAAAATTTAAATTGAAAATTGCAAAACCAGCACTCTTGCTATTCGAATAGCTATCTGCCACAAAAGAACAAGTTGCTGACGCGCTCAGTTGTCAAGACTGGCGTGGGTGCGTTCGTTTTATCGGTCACTAGGTAGTTATAGTAATAATGTCTAAGTGTTAGCCTATCAAAGAGAAGTCATCTAGAAATATACACGTCTATTAATACTTAATGCATGTTGGGAGTATGTGCTTGAATATGTAAAACAGATCTAAAATATTGTGGCACGCATGTCAAGGTTGCGGAAAAGGAACCAAACTAATTTATATTTAAAATATACAAACCCAAAATCTGATAGTTTTCCTACTTTTTTCACTGTTTGCACTAACAATGTCAACACAGCAAAGAGAAGAGAGAGGTCCATGCAATGCTATGCTATGCAAGTATAACTGAGCCATAAGGCGTATCTGAGATTGTAAATTGTGCACCCACGGAAAGAAAATATTATTTTTTTCCTCATTTTTAGAATTACACAACATTGGAATGTGTTCGCAAAAATTTATGGCTAATAATAATTAGTTGAGGCTTTCCTGTTTATAGTACAACAACAACAAAAACCAAATGATTACCGGAAGGAGGCTAAGAAATTAAAAAAAGAAACAAAAAATCGTACATAAATAACAACAACAAAAACACGCAATTTAAAAAAGGTAAGATTATTACTGGAATGAAGAAGAATAAATGTTAAAATAATAAGAACAAGCACAATGTGAGCTTGAACATAATGTTAATGATGATCATAAATGCCTGTTGCTTGACTGCATATTTCAATTGGAAAGAATTGCATATTTACAACCAGCTCAGCTTGGGTTTTCCACTCATTCGTTTGGACGGTTTTGCGCTTTGGCGAAATTGCGATGGTTAAACTCGAAAGCGTTCATCGACTCATCATCAACTGGTCCGCATACGAACATCAAGACTGTCAACGACTAGCCACTTCGTCAGCGTTGTTACTCAACACTATTAGCCAGCTATTGGCCTGTCCAACTGTCCAGCTGCCCAATTTCCAAACTTGACGTCTGCATAGGCACGCATAAATGGCTTAAATGAAGATTTGATAACTCATAACTAGGCGTGACTTCTGACACTCGTAAAACATTTTAACGACTAAACGCTATTCCAGCAAAACATTAGACTTGGCCAAGCCAAACCAAACCAACCCAAGCCCAGCCAACTCAAATTAACACCAATAAAGGTATATGGTGAGTTTAAGGTAAGGCAGACAAAATAAATATGTAAATACATGCATATATGTATATACATATGTACCAGTATATATGTATATGTATGTATGCATCGGTTAGGCATTCGTCCAGCGCTGTTTTGTGAGCTGACTTAAGTACTCAGCAGCAATCGGTTGGATTGGACTACGAATGGAGTTGCAGTTAATATTTTGTTTTACAATAAAAGCTTAATGACTTTTCAGTTGACTTCTACAAGACGAGATATGGCAATGTCGAATGATAGTTACAAAAGCAACAACAACAATAGTAAATGACAAGCAAACGCAGCACAACAATTGCAATATTAACGGTGCTGCTGCTGCTGCTGCTTCTGCTTTCGCTTCACTGGCTCACTGCCGACATTTGCTTCCCATTTGCTGTTGCAGGGTATGAGGCTGCTAGTGATGTATGACTCCGATAGTTGAGAGTACTCGTTTTGGCGAGTCCGAATTAAAGTTTTTGGAATCTCATGGAGGGGGTCATCTGGAGCTGGGCGATCATGCATTCCCAGTGCCTTAATTTTCGGTAACAGCTTACTCAGCGCCGTATTCCGAGCTTGGAAGATATTACAGTGAGTGGGAAATTTTAATTAACAAGGTTCGTTTAAGAACCAGTTCTTGTAGTCAGCGATGATGTACATCACTAGCTTCAACCTTAAGCCCATTCTTGTAGCTGTTGCTCACTTCGTTGGTCATTCGTGTCACTGCTGCAGGATGGATACGAAACCAAGACCAAACAAGTTGCTATAATAAGAGTAGTAAAGCTCATTGACTTAAGTCATGTTTGGTCTTCCATGATGAGCATTCGCACTTTTGCTGTCAATTTTCGTTCAATTTGAAGTTCATGTAAGAGCCCAGCGTTGTTGTTGTTGCTAGTAAATCCTTCACCACTCAACAGTAATATAATCTTTATTTAAAAATTAGTCATGGCGCATATATTCTGGTGCTGCGGAGTAATTAAACAAAATTTAAATATTTTATGGGTTTATTAAGGCGAATTTGTTGCGCTGAATGAAATGCTTGTGCTCGTTAGTATGAGTAGGGATGACCTTTATTGCTAAATTATTTTAAAAAAAAGGTCTATCTAACTAATTTTGCTAGACGGGTGTTTTCAGGTACACTTTTGAGCTTGAAGCGTAGAAATTCTTCAAATAGAATCCCCAAAACCTTACTCATCCCAAACTCTCTCTATAGCAATGTTTAATGAATTATTTCATGTAAATGCTTGCGACATATTTCTAGGTTATGTCTGCTAAAGCTTAACCAATATTTGTGCACAAACAATAAGAATGGGAATGAAGCTTTTTTTCGATTATGAAAAATTGCTGATTTGGAACAAATTAGTATTGTAAAAATACTACACAGTAGGATAGCCAAAAAAAAGGAAGACAAAGAGTTAGCAATAACTAAAAAAAAAAATAAAAAATAAAAACAAAAATTAAAAACAGCACAAATTCGTCACAGGCGTAAAAGCGTTTTCTTGTTTTATGATTTAAGTGGATTTGAAATGTTAAACGAAAGGATTACATTTCTTCATGAACTTGATTTTACGTAAATGGATTTGCAGTTGCAGTGAGTCTTACCCCGTTGACTGAGTTACATACATACGTGCCAAATGCATTTTGAATGCTGTCATTCTTTGCTCTGGGGCATAAAACAATAAATTTCATATGACGATTGTTGATGGATATATGTACATATGTGTGTAAGTGTGTGTGTGTTGTGTGCTGTTTGTGTTGTTGAGTAATTACGTCAATGGGAAGAAGCGAGAAGAAGGTAAGCTTATTAAGACTCATTAGTTTTTGCATCTGCTTTGTGGAAGAAATTTATTGTAATATTTTCAGCATTTATTTCAAATTTTAGCAGAATAAAAACAAAAGATTTAGGCACCGAACCTGAGGTAAAAATATTTATTGCACATCTATTATATCAAGGCCAGAAAGTTTGGTGGATAAAAGTTTCAAAATTGCTGAACATTACAGGGATAGCAGTTTAATATTGAATTAACCGAATAATATTTAGACATTCAAGTGGTCAATATTCCAACAAGACGAAAGAGAAGGGTATTTAATTTGGATGTGCCCCTTATATTAATCTTAAGCCCAGCTGCACAAATTCCTTAGATTAAAACCCTAACTTAATTGATATTATAAGATCTTAAAGTTTTTAAGATAAACCTAAGCTATCTACAGTCATGAGCACCAAACCAAAATCATTGAAATCTATAATCTACGGTGATTCAGATCTTAGAATGTTTTATGTAGATTTATACACTCATATTGGATATATTCCTCTTTTCAACAAGTTCGAACACATTCAAAACAACATGACTGCATTAGTCGTACACTTCCACTGCGAATATAGTCAATTACAAATTCAACAAATGCAAAACAATAATCCACTTATTCGCGCGAATGTAGACGCTAAAAATATCAACATGATAAATTCTTATCATTCCAATGAACTCATGGTTTGTTTTCTTGTCGCTACTGAATCTATTATAGACGCTATTGTTGTTGTCGTTCATACATACATTGTGTTGTTGCTACTGCCGCTATGACCTGTGCGAAAAATGCCGACGGCACAGCACACACCATGTAGCGGCTGACAGACAAACACCTCACAGATGCCAGTGGAGGAAATATCGGTGGCAAGAAGCTGAAAATCAACAACACAACAACAACCACAATAATACAAAGCTAAGTAGTAGCATAACATCAACAACAATAAAATACGTTGCATTGACGTTTGTCACTCGCATTTAAAAGTGATTTATGCTAAAAAATTTATAGTTACGCATCGATACATACATACATATGGATAGATTTAAGGAGGCCGTAATACATGCTGTAGTGCGACAAATACTTACATATGTATGTATTTACAACAAAAGCAACAACAATGATATTAAGTGCAGCAATGTCTCAAGAAACGACAGCAATTGGCAGCGATGGGTAAAATGTGCAGCGAACGCATTAAACGAGATGCATCGGCTGAGTAAAGCACGGCAAGGGACTGAGAGCGGGCGGGGAGTGGGCTGATAAAATGGGCATGGCTAACTGACTGGTTGTGATCGATGATCAGTGAGCGGTGTGCGGCCCTGATATGCCCATCTGTCAATTCACTAATTTCGCTGCAACGTTTGTGTTGTTGGGCGCACAAACAGCAACACATCGTCGCAAGATATTCACATGTAAATTTGCAATAATTATATTTTTAAACTCTTAATTGCTATAAACAAAATAAAACTATAAGACAGACGGTAGCAGCAACAACAATGACAACATCTGCGAAATCTCTTCTTCTCACTTGCTCAATGAGTCCAATGAGCTGTCATTACAATTAAAACGTCGCCTAGCGACCGACAGCCGACAGAATTGACACGGCACAAAAGCATTTATAGATTGAAAGATACAACAAACGTACCTTTGATTATAGATAAGTACCCAACAAAAAAGGTACTGCTTATATTTGGCTTAGTTTAGTTACGAGCCTTTTCTATGTGCAAGCGCGATAGACCCTGCAAAGTAGAGCTGATGTGTATAAGGACTTTTTACAAGATATATGGTCTCTCAAAAAGTACGCTGCTAGAAAACCGACCTTAAGCAATTGATTCGATGGCTCTTTCAATCAACAATTACAATTTTGCTTTTTTTAATTTTATTTATTAATTGATTACCATTGGCGAAAAATATAAAAAACAATCAATAATTTAAAAAAAAAATTATAAATAATTTTAAAAAATGTTTGTTTTTGATTACTTTTAATATTTTTTGTATTATTTTTAATTTTTATTTTTTTCAACAACACCAAAAAAAATTATGTTTTATTTCTTTATTACTTTTTAAGATAAGACATTCTTATACATAAATCATTCCCTTCAAATAAATTTCAATTTATTGTTACTACTCACAACACTTTTTGTTGGGTGAGCTTTCGCTTGTGTGCGTGAATTTGTGCATTTTGCCTGCATATTTTGGCCAATATCCAAAGAATGTTTTTTAATCAGCGAGCATTAAAAAAATATTGCAACGAAGAATTACTGCAGCAGCAGACCAAGCTATAACAAAAACAATAACAATAATGAGCAATACATGTATGCAACAAAAATTTACATTTGATTTCAACTTAATTGAATTTATTTTATAGCTGAACTTTAAGCATTTTTTAGTTATTTTGTTTATAGACAAAAAAAAAAAAAAACAAAAACGCTTTTTATGCAGCATTTTAATTTATTTGAATTATTTTCGTAAATCGTTCACTATTCATTTGTATTATTTGGTAATTCTTCGATTCATGGGAATTTCAATTATAATAAAGTGAAAAAAAAAATTTGAAATGAAATTTTTCTTTATAGCTATTTGCAAAAACGATCGATTATATAGCGCATTGCATCTCTGGGTTTATAGCTGTTTAACGGTATCGAAGTCTCACATACACACACACACACGTGCATGTAAAGCTTTGCATGCCTTCGTCAATATAGCCAATAGCTATAAAATCAATAGTATTTGATATAGATTTTTAATTATAAATAGGCATTCGAATTTTTTATTTTTTGTTTTTTATTATTTAATAGCAGCGATAAAAGAAATTTCTAGATATATTCGCAATGTAATTGAAAATGAATTAATGATTTCAAATTTCCTTCTGAAAGGGCTAACGAATTTGAAAGATTTCTGTATCAATTCAGCCATTAGTGAAACTGTAAATAATGTTATTATTTATTTATTTATTTCAAAACCAAGTGCGTCACCTAAAATTTTTTTTTTTTTTTGTAGATTTCAAGTTGTACAATTATTACATTTTTATTTATTTTTAAGGACCTGCCAATAGCCGCCTGGCAGGAATCAGTGCCAACTCTTGACTTTATATTTTAAATCATGTATAAAAATTATTATTATTCCTACGTTAATCTCTCTATGGTATCAGGGGCGAACCTAGGCGAATTCGTATAACCTAGCCCTTTTCTCCGGCGATCGATTTGGTGAAAAATTAATAAAAAAAGTTTGAAAATAAAAACCTTTAATACGAAACTGTAGCTTGCATGTCTCTTCAGCGCAGCTCATTTTCCAGGTTGACCGCGATTGAACCCACTCATTCAAAATTCTCTATCCAACACTTTTTGGCATGTTTAGTCGACTTTATGTATGTATGTATTCAATGAAACTTTGCCACTCGTAATGTTTCTTAATTTTATTATTTTTAATTTTATGCTGATTTAGGTATTTAGAGTAGTTATTGTCCCATTTATTGTGTGTTCGTGCCAGCACACTTTTGTCGGCTCCCAGGCTTTTTCCACGCTTTCAACTACATTTTTATTCATTAGTATACATTTTTGAGTATATATGTACTAAATAAGTATATTCCCACATGTATGACTGCTGTTACAATTTCTCTTATTTTTTGTTATATTTTATTTATTTCATAGTAAAAAAGTTTTATAACATTTATATTTTCTTTTATTTCATTTTAGTTAACAATAATCGAGCGAATCGCGTTTCGAATAGCAAATTAACTCAAGCCAAGCAAATAAAACGGGATATACATATATACAATTGTATGTAAACATATTCATGTACTTTGATACATACATATGTAGATACTTTTTAGATAAGTAAGTATGTAGATTAAGGCACAAAATGCGGGTGTGATAATTTATTGCTACGGAAAGGTAAAAGAAACAGACCAATAACCAATTGTTGAGACCGGACAAGTAATGCTTCCATATAAAAGTCTCTTATAGGATCATAGAAAAATATAACACGCAGAATAATATAAATGTGGAAACATTTTCTTGGCACCCTTTCCTGACTAAGGCTATACGACGCTTCGGTATTCGAAATGAAGTCGACTCATCATAACAAAACCATTTTCGGTAAAAGTAAGCAAAATCTTTTCATAACCACTCCCACTTTTAATAGTAGTTTTAAACACTTTGAAGAGTGTCAAAGGATAATTTCAGACTTAGGCGGTTATTCCATAAGAAGTCAGAAATATTTTATCGCTTTCCACCCACTATCGTCAGCCTTAACACAACGATCTTCAAATTTCTGTTCACAGAAATTATGCGAAAATGCGTAAAATCAAATTTAATGCAGTCAATGTAATATCCCCATCATCTGCCACATGCCACATGCCACAAGAGCTGGTGAGCGCGTGCAATGGGCACAATTTAACACGAATCTCATTGAATTAAATTGAATTAGTTTAGCATTGCATTGAATTGAGTGAATGTTTGGATGCAATATTTACAATGTTGTTGTTGTTATTGGTTGCTTGTTGTTGTTTGTTGCACGTTTGTGCAAACAACCTTTTCTGCGTAGGCTGCAAGTTGCTTGGAACGTTTTGGCTTGACCAACTGGTTGAGTGTTCTGGAATAGATGTGTTTGTGCGTGTGTGTGTGACTGTTTTCTTGTTGTTGTTTGCTTATGTTGCTGCTACAGTCGCTGCTGGCGTTCAAAGTAATGCTTGTTGCAAGCTTGTAAATTTATTTGTAGCATGAGTTATGACCATATTTGCGACAAATGCCAAAGAGTTGTCACCAAGAAGTTGTATTGTTTTTGTTGTTGTTGTTGCTCTACACACTACTCGCTGTGTGGCAATGCAGCAGTTATGTTTGTTGTTGTTGTTATTGCAGCTTGTTATATGTTGCATTTAAAAAGATGTTTTACTTCACGACGTTGCAGGCAGTTGCAATATTTTATACGACACCAGTCAGCCAACTAAGTTACCATTTTTACAATAACAACAACAACAAGAACACCAACAACAACAATCAACTGCCATCGTATTGCCATATTTTTATGTCATTTGCATGTCGGTCGATCCGCGAACATTGCAACGTGTCGAAATATAAATACAATTCATGCACCAAAAACAACAACAAAAAAGATTAACCAACAATAACCACAACAACAACGCCACCAAATGCAGATTTGTTTGAATTTTTTATTGAATGAAATGGCGAAATGGCACTTCCATGCTTGCTCTCCTCCGTCTTTGATTCATAAATGCAAATCGCAATAACCAGCCGGCTATACGCGATCAGCCAAGCTATCTCTGCAACCACCTAAGACATAGCCAGTTCCAAAGCGAGATGATCTGTGCTCGTCCTCACCATGTCTGTAATGTAAATGCGAGTAAAACTATTTAACGAACCATCGGCCTACGCACCAGTCAAACGGCAAAAAGAATGATTTCTCTGTGTTTCATGGGCAAAAAGGTGCAAATTAACAACAACAACATGCAACAACAAACACCATCAACATGCTTATGAATATAAACGCATTGTCACCACCAACAACGTGATGATAATTTAAGGTAAACAGATAAACGAATGGCGCAGGAGGGGTGGAGTGGGGTAGCTTAAGGAGATTTTATGGCATGGATATCAGATTTCAAAAAACCTATGTATATGTACGAGTATGTATGACTGTGTGTGTGTATGTTTATTGTTTGCTTTTGTTGTTGTGGCATTGTGTGGCTGTGGAGATAGCTAAAAAAATAGATCTTTCAATTGGGAGATATTTGAATTTTTTTGTTTGTAATGGTTTCCATTCCCGCCTATTTACATTCAGGTAGTGGTGAGTTTCTAGAGGAGTACACGCAGGCTCTGTTTTCTCTGATCAATGAAGAAACTAAACGGAAAATGACGCTTACCAACGATTTCGCATCAGATATGCCTAGGAAAGAAGTAAAGACCTCTCTTGGATGTGGAGTCAAAAGAAGATGGCATGATGCTTGGGAAAAAACTTCTCCAAAAGATAGTCACTCCTGCGAGAGACTGGATTACAGTTATTCTGAAAAGTCTAAGAAAATCAAAAATATATTTTTCCTTTGGTACAAACCTTCATTAACTTAACTAAAAGATACTGTCATATTTAGTTCGGTTCGAAGAAAACGTTTGCCGCTATTACTTCAATCCAGTCAAGATTACATACCAAGCATTACAAACCAAATATTTAAAACTGGAAAGATCACTAAAATAGTTCTCAAATGACTTAAATTTACAACTTAAATATTTTTTAGATATTTATGAAATGATAACGATGATGAGTGGCATAGACAAATTCAAGCATTTACAAAGCGAGTTTGGATATCATCGCTATGGATTGGGGAGGCAGGTATTCGGTGTCATTGCAGCCAAACAGTCTCTTGGAGTAATCATTTAAACATCAAAATGTCTCCCAAAGGTCTGATTGCACTGCAGACCAAATGTCTGAGAGTAGAATGTGAGCAACTCAAAGCAAGTATGTGAGTATAGTATGTATGTATGTATGTATGTAAATAAGAATTTTTAATGGTTGCCTAATATCTTTAGGTGAGACCTGTAGGAAATCTATAGCCAAACACTTAGATTTATCAATAGAATGTATAGCTTCAATTTCTACAATTTCCGATGCTTTTACAGTCATAACGATGGTCTTGAAACACCAAATTCATCAGATTTTTTGTGAATGGGAGCAGCATCCCCAACAAAAAAAAATAAAAAACCCAACAAAAAATGTTTAAAACTATTTTAAAATAGAGTGATCTTACGCTCTATTGCCGATTTAAAGAGTAATGAAAATATAATTGCATTTAAAAGTTCTTTCCAGGGACTAACAAGGTCATCAGCTTTAAATTATAGACAATCACAGTATAAGCTAAAACGGGGGCGAAAGACAGAGAGGTCTAAATATTAGAACGTATTTTTCAAGTTACTTAAAAAAGAGCAAATTTTGTAATATCTCACTTTCTCTCTTTTTAAAAAACTGTTTGGCGGAATGCACTGAAGTGGTGGTCCTACTGGGTGGCTACTTAATGAATATGTACATAAGAATTTTTGAAAGCATCAAAAAACTATCGGTAAAGCCAGCATTAATTCTAACGATTTTAAGCAATGTATGATCATTGAAAATTATGCACAAAATAAAAAATGTCATTTTATCTCACTTGAGAAATCAGATATTTATTTTTGATTCATAGAACTAATTTATAGTTTCCTTTAGCTTTACCACAAAACACACGGCTAACCATTAGTTCAACGGCAAAGTGTGGTCGATCGTTTGTGGGATATCAAAATCAATAAAAATATATTAAAAATGTTGTATGTCCGTATGTATCACTGTTAAAGGTTAAAAATCAATGGCAGCAGCGGCAGTGATGGCGAGAAAAAGGTGGACCGAAAATGTGATTATTAGATATTAGAAACAGAAACACAAAAAAAATATGGAGGCATAAATGAACGACAAAGCATCAATTCGATCTTGAATTTCGTTTAACGATTTATTTAGAGGAATTTCTTTTTTCGTGGCGGTCCAAATAAAATTAAAAAACAAAATGCTGCATTAAAATAAAATATATCTGTGGGATATAAACTAAATATTTTTTCAACAAGTTTTGTATGTGCTTTGTTGTTGTATTTATGGAGTTTTCGAGTATGAACGGTAGGTGCCAGTTAACGTCTTCTGGTGCTACGCAAGCTGCAATATCTAAACTGACAATCTTCATCGCTGCAAACAAACCGAATGGGAGCCACGAACTGCCACACCACTGCTGAGCAGGATAGAGAAGCGACATTAAGGATGCTGAAGTTGCATGCCTGAGACCTTTATTAATATTTTGTGGTCATTTAATGATTTCACCAATGGTATGCAAACAACAATAACAATATGTGAGTAAACTTTGTGTTATTTTTATAAGTTATTTATACCCAGTAGTGCTAATATAGGCAGAAGTCTAATTGAATGTGTATGACGATGGTTTATCACGGTATAAGCGATAAGGACTCCCAAGAAGTCAAAGCGATTGAGACACCGAACTAAAGTCCTTTCAAAGAGAGCTTGCCACTCTCGGTTTTTGCTACAAAAACCATAAAGCTGATAGGGATAACCACCTCTACCGAAGTGCAATCTCAGACTCCAAAATAATCACAATTTTTATTTATATGATTGGGTAAGAATCGGACTGTTCACCCCAACAGAGGTAGTTAGCCACAGTTGGTAGATAATTCCAACTCATATTTAATAACTTTGTGTGGGGCAAACAACAAGTGCCTAAAAGTATGCAGGCTCTCATATCTCACACCTTCACAAAAATTCGACTTTACGACACACTAAAACTGAAATACTTGAACAAGCTACTGGGTATATAATATTCATTTCCATACCAATCCTGGTTTACTTATTTTTTTTAAATATATTTTTTCTCATTCATTCCTTTTTCATGAGCAACACCGAGTGTGTGTGCCCAAGCACATTTAAATTATTAATTAAACAACATTTTTCGCTCATTAAAATCCATTTCATTTCCAACTGCTTGCTGAGCATTGAGTCGCTGAAAGCCTGAGTTTGGTACCTGTCAGCAGCAAACTCAACTTTTTATCCTGTGCACCGATCAGTTTGCTGCCTTCATGGCCTCCTTCGTTGTGGCCGATTAAAGGATGCTGAATTGGTGTGTAGGAGCGAGCATGCAAATACCGTGAGTGGCGTGGATACTTTCTGGGTGTGTGTGTGTGTGTGTGTGTAAGGGTGTGTGTTGCATGCAACCGGAAGACATTAATATTATAAATTGCGACTTTGAGGTATAAAATATACATATACTACAACGTATCTTTCTGTTGAAATGAAGGTAAGCAAATAAATAAAAATTCAAGCTAAAACCACATTTGTGCTATGTCGCGCGCTTATTAATTGGTTAATAATATTTTGATTGTGCATAAATCAGGGACATAAAAACGCACAATAAATAAATATCATACATTTGCATATACATAGGTAAATATATACAAATACCTACATATTTACATGTGAGAACTCGTATTTGCAGACAAATATGGAGCTCCAACTACTAATTGACTCGCTTGTACCGCAGGCGCTCATAACACATAATCCAAAAACAAAATGTGCATGAAAATAAGAACAAAACTCTTCACAACAACATATCAACAAACCAAAAACTAGCTTCACAATCAAAGTTGACAAGTTTTAATTTGCATACGTTGCTTTTTACGCGCAGCTTCCAAGTCGTTTGTGCGCTTGAGCTGCCCTGACGGAGGGCGCAGCGCGCGGTCTGCTCAACTTGAGTGGATCGCCGGCATTGCGTGTGGATCTCTCCACCAACACTACGAGTACCACCGTAGTCACTATCATCATCTTCACTAACTGCGTGTACATCATCACTGGCCCTCTCCACACTCTCAGGTGATATCTCATGCTGCTTGCCCGTACATGCACATGTGTGCAGCCATAACAAATGAATTATTGACATTTTTAAGCAATATTCACAAATATTCGTTCATTCCAGCGATATGGAAAATATTGTCAACGCTTTGCTGCCTGCCTGCCAGTCTTTTAACAGCTTCAAATGTCAGCGCATCCATATATAAATACATACATACATACATGGGCGTAGTGAAGTGGGGCTGAAGAAATAAGAAATTCTTTCGACTATTTTTTTTTGGTTGGTCCATTTTTGAGATACGAAAAATACACTGTAAGAAGCACCTTTGTATATGGTCTATTTGCTTTTTAATGTTAAAGATTAGTGATATAATTTTTATAAAAAGAGGTTGCCACCTGTTTAAAAATTTATTTTTAATGTATTAGTTGAACTATTTATTACTCAAGAATGGCTTAACCGCTTTTACCACTGTTAACGAAAAAAGTTCATTAGTTCTGAGGTGAAAGTAGACAATTTGGTATTCGGCTTCCGACCCAGGTAAGAAAAGGCGATAGTAGGGAAAACGACGGTTATATGGTTCCACGATCTTTTACAAATTCTTCTAAAACTAGATCAATCTAAGTATAATTCATAGATCCCTTCTATGCTCCTAATCAGCTGATAAGCGCTCCGTTACTATAGAGACATGTTCGATTGAAGAGCCCATGCAATAATTCTGCGAACAAAGCCATTTGCTTCCACTAAATAGCTTTATAACTGAACTTAAAGTATGTATTTCGGATTAGCAATTACTTCATAAGCCAATTGCGGGTCAATAGTACCACTCACTAACCCTCCTCACTGACTACGCTCATATATTTGTTGCCTATATTTAACTTCACCTTTCACATATATGTATGTATATCTATCTGCCTTAGCCCTTTTACTCAACAACTTGGTTTTACGCTCTTCGCCTCGTCTTAAACCAGAACTCGATTGGTTCGTTTGTTTGTCGTCTGTTTTGTTATCCACAAAATTTAAAACTTTACTCATTAATGAATTTAAATGGCCTCCTTTATAATATTTAACGGCTTCTTTGCCTCATTTGATGTTGATAATATTTTAACGGTTACCTTTTCACTTTAAATTCACACCCTTTCCCCTTTTCTGCTCTCCATCCACAATTTGTCCAATTCTTAAAATACTTTATGGCTTACACTGGCCATTTACTTATTTGTCGTTCTGTGTCGAGTTTAAGACATTGGCGCGCATTCATTGTTGGTTTGACTGCACTAATATTGGATTCTTAATGAGTTCAAATTAAGTTTTGACAGATGACAAGTAGTGCGTTTGCTGTTGGACAAATCACAGTTACTTGGAATGGCACAAGAAAACGAAGGCTTACAAACTAATAAACTGGCTAGATATAGATGAAGGATAAGAAGCGTTTAGGTAATAAATATAAATAATTATGGTAAGCAATTAAAAAAGATAAAATATATATCGAATTAAAAGCTCAATGCAATGGGACCACTGCTTCTTGAGGACACCCACGACAAAGCAACTAGATTCGTCAACGCTTACGTTTGGAGAAGCTTGAGGCACCAAAGCTTTGATTACCTTAGAAAGAAGATGACGTTATTTAGACTGTCCTGTTTTTTTTTCATCCCCATTGGTCTTCCGATATGTTTAGAGCACTTCTTGAAATGGTTTCCACAGCAATCCAAACATTAAGGCTGCATGCCTGGCCTGATAGCTGAATATAATAGAATTCAAATATTCTTAACGCATAATCTTCTTCTTATTATTTCCCTCTTTCGCAATAATTGCCACAGCTTAAGTAGGGATCAATCCAAGTTGCATTAAGGAATAAATCAATGCCGAGCAATTTTGATTGACAAAGCAAAAGCTAAATAACTCATTTACTCCAACATTCACTTATCCGTATCAAAGATGAACCAACGTCGCGAAGTCTGCAGCATTTGATTTGTGCTAATAAAGAAAACTATTTTTTCATGTTCGAAAACAAAGCGGAAATCACTGCGCATTTATGAAGCTCACATACAAACTCACGGGAGCTCCATTCAGCCTTATGTCCTTAGAGCCACATCTAGTGAAGTTTTTGAAGCAACAACAAATGTTCACATCATATGAGCGCCATGAGTTACAGCGAAATAATCAAATGGAAGTGCTGATCCGGACGCATTTGTTAGTTAGCAAAAGAATTCCTCAAGGGAGATATTAACGTATGTCGATACAAACGCATATCCTGACACGACCTATGAGTGTGTGTGTATGTATGTGTGGGTGCTTATGAAAGCAAAACTTTTTCGCTCTAAGCCAAAGATATCTCTAATCAGCAATCGTCAGCAAACAGGCGCAACACATTCAACGAGCTCAACTCAGCTTCTTCGTCCAGCACGGTTTCTGCCCACTTTGGCAAGTACATACACGCTAACATAACATGTCCAAATGGAGACTAGAAAACCTTTTCTAATGAACTCAATCAAATATCGATTTGTTATTGATAACTGCGCTGGAATAGAGGTAAATCAAGGGAGGCAGGGTGGTTGTTGGGGTACATGCTCGTAGACTCTGCAAATTGCATCTTTGAGATAAATTGTTTAGCATTAAGTGCTTAAGTACAAATGGCCATGTTGCAAGCAAAGATTTGTTTGCGGATTTCGCTGTTTAGCTCGGTGGTAATATGGGATTTTTTTATATTTTCACTCTTTGTTTTTGTTTCTTTCTGCTGTGTTGTTTGATGAAAAAGAATTATTAATAATCGCTTGGGAGTTTGCAAGCACTTAATGAAGCGTCTCTATGCACGTATGTTAGCTCACATATGGCCATCCATTGACTAGTGGCGTGCCCTTACGCTTGTGGAAAGGAGTCGCGCTAATTGCCAATGGCGTGGAGAGCTGATTTTGCCATAAACACTCACAATCTTAGATCAAAATGTAGGCTTATGCACTTTTTTTTTGAGGGAATTATTTTAAGTGACAGCCTTCTGGGTTGCGATTGATACGTAATTATAAATACATGAATGAACATGTCTACGTTCAAATAAGTGAGGGCACATTTATCTTTTCGCTGCCGAGGTCATAGAACTACATTTTAACTCTTGATGTTACTGAGTATTGGCAGTAGTAGTCCGATATGCGAGCTTTTGGCACAATGAACCACGCGAAAATTGATTTCAGGAAGCTGTCATTCTCCTAAAATTATGGCAACTCAAAATTCTGATGATTTCAACCAGAGTTGGTAAAATGTTGAAATAAAGGAAAATCTTCATTATTCATAAACCATGATGAACAACTAAAACGAAGCTTGATTTTTGTATCGGAATTCTAAGAAAGAATTATTTTTTTACGGTGTTTCCCAAAAAATTAAAATTTCAAATAAGATGTGGACGACTGATATGGTATTTTTGAAACTCATCCTGAGATGGGGCGTTATTCAAAGAGATTTTGGGGTGGGACGTTTTTGAAAAATAATTTGAAATGGATGATCTTCACCTCAGCCGTCAATATGTTATTCAAAAATAAAATTCTTTAAATAAGATAAAAAACTTTTTTTTCTTAGAACTCCGATATAAAAATGTTGTGGATCAAAGATATTTATGGCATAAGAAATTTCAATTTAATTAATCTTATAAACCTATTAAAGAAAATAAAAACATATTCTTCAGAACAGCATTTCTCGGGAATACAAACGATGAGAACGGCATCAAGTCAAACATACGAGTACATACATATATTAATGCTTACTACGGTGTTGTTGTTCTTGCGCTTATTAAAAGCCACAGTGGTGCATAATAACCAATTGAAACAACTTTTAATAAAGCGATTATCACAGCAGGTTGTATGCGCCAAGGCGTTTATCACATCCAATGGATGTAAGAGAGGTATTGCCGAGGCGTATTTATTAATATGATAGCAAGTAAGTAGTACGTGTGTGCGGAGAGAGAGAACTGTGATTATGGATAAGTATGCAGCATAATTGTAGAGCGCGAAGGGGCATATTCTGGAGCACACCTGTCGCGAGGACAGCTTGATCTTGTGTTATCCAATACTTTAAGGTGCCACCACTTTGGGCACAACTGGCGCCACTGCTGCCGACTACGCTTGCTCAACATGTGGTGATTATAATTTCATAATTTATTTTGTCCAAAAAAGAAAATTTAAAATCAATTTCAATTAAGAACCAAAAACGAACGCAGACAGACAAACAATTTGAATAAACCAAAAATAAACGTTCAACGGAAACCATTTTTTTGGCATAAATCTTTTTAATATATGTAATTATTTTGGTTACGCTTAGTTAGCGTAAATATTATCATTTCAACGTAATAATGTGAAAATTTATTAATGTTTTGCTTCCTTTTAATTGTTGTTGTGATTACTTGGAAAATTGCTTGTTGGTGAGGTGAGCAAAGCAGCCACTATCGCCCATTAATTTCATGCCCTTCCTACGAAATTGATTATTGTTTTTCTAATTCTTCGTTTTTGTTTTGTTTCATGTGCGTTTTGTTTATTTGAAAGGCAATTAAAAATTGCGTTGACAGCCGTTTATTGCTTTTGTTTGTGTATCGATTTTATAATGGGAGATTAATTGCGAGATGTTGAGAGCGGTCCACAGAGCTGCACGCGCGCTGGAATCAGTTTGAATATCATAATAACATTTTTTTTTTTGAAATATCCTATTAGAAATTCAAAAACAAAAGTCAACTCTGGTAGGTATAATTGGCTTAACACTAAAGGTGGAGAACTCTCTGACTAGACCCTTAGCCATTGATAAAGTGAAAAGCAAAAAAAAATGGAATCCGAGATGGTTCAAAGCACGTCTCAAAAATATTTCCCCACGACCCAAGAACTAAAATAAACAACCATAATCGCTGCCTTGCCCAATGACAGTGACTTCCAACAGACCTTTACCCTTTAAAAACCGAAAATGAATTCTTTGATGTCTCACAAATAAAATTTTCCCACTTGCCCCACTGTTTGAGGCTAAGTCATATTCATTCAGCAATCAATCATGGCTTAAGCTTTTCATCATGTCTCTAGACAGACCTCAACGTATTGCATAATAATAACGATTGCAACATGCAACAAATCACTCAAATTTCTAATATCGCATTTAGCAATCCCATGCCAAATAAGTCAAGATTAAATAAAAGCAAATCAGGCGCGCGGGCACACACACAACCAACCAACTCACTTGTGGGGTATACCTTGGCAAGTATGACTGTCGCAATTTACCGCCTTTCGGGGAGCGCGCAATGCCACTGAGAGAATCCAGATTTGGTTGGCCACCTACCAGGCGAACCAAATGAACTGTGGTTTGCCATAGAAATACAAAATTGCGACCATAAATCATTAAATCCAATGCAGAACAAATTTAATAATTCAAGAAAGCAGCACAAATGACGAGTCAGTTAAGCGCGCCAGTGACTCCAAATCAGCGCGGCGCCCTCTGAGTAAATTCGCGCAAAGCGAACGCCAAGGACGCGACGACTGCGCTTTCATATTGATTTTACAATTATTACATTTGAAATGCGAATGCGCAGTTGGTGATGTGACGCAGCAATGTTGGTGGCAATATGTTGCTGAAATCGGCAATCATCTTTTTGTTGTTGCTTTTTTAGTTGACTGCTTCTGTTGGAGTTGCTGTTGGGACTGTCAACAACGACGCGCCGCTGTGTATTTTATCTGTCGTCAATCGTATGAATTGAACACTCACATACAGAGCAGATACGAAGCATATTCCACACTTGAACGCTATGATTGTTTTTGTAAAATATTATTGCCCTGCCCCGTTGCTCGTCCGCGCTCAAACCACTGTCATTCATTCAATCATGCATCAATCGAATGAGCCGCACTGCACCGTTGCTGCCGCTGACGCCTTTTCTACAGCATAGCGCGCACTCTTAATTTACACCGCGCACGCACGCCCGCGCAGCTATAAACTTGTCGAATTTGGTTTTGTTTTACTTTTAGCATATTTATTGTCGTTATTGATATGTGTGCAACTGAGTGGCAAGTTGAAAATTGTGATTCGCGAGCGCGACGCGCTACTCAATTGCAAAGCCGCTTAAAGCGGGCGCGTTTAATAGAATGCATATCGAAAGCGTCGACGCGAACGTGAACGAGCGCGCCTCTCATTGTCAAAGTTGCCATAAATATCAACTTTTTTGAAAACGTCCAGCTGTGCGCCGCAGTAGCGGTGGCTATGATGACGCTGGCGGCTCAATGCTAAAATGGCGTTGAAAAAATTGTCAACCCGATTGCGGGGGGCCCAGCTACTAAACGTTAGCGCTGCTGCTTTTGGTTGCGCTTTTTCAATTTGTTGCTTATTAAGCGCTGCTCATTTCAGTTGTTGCTTTTGTTGTTTTCTTTATGTGATTAATTAAATGGCAAAAGACTGGACATGATTTACAATGATGAATTTATTTATTTATATGAGCGCTATGCGGCCGCCAGCTGTTAATATGTATATGCGCGCGGTATGCGGTATGCGCGGGCGCTTATGTATGTATGTATGTAAAAATATTTATTTGTGTAATATTCCACGCTGCAAGGTTTCTTTTTGATGAATTGTTTAAAGATAAGCGGCGCGTTTGATGCGAAAATGTCACACAAATCGTCCAACTAACTTACCAACTTACGTTGCATTGTTGACGCGTTCGTTGATGCAGTACCGCTGCTACTGTAGTATTGCAACTGCCTTTTCGCTGATTATTTTTGGCATGTGCCGCGACCTCATAACCCAGTTCATTTATGGAATATCAATTTAGTCGCTTTTATTTATGATATGCTGAATATGGAGCCATGAACAAAACCAGATTTGATTAACTGAGAAATGATAAGTGCCCTATATTTCGTTTGGGCCATTTTGTTCATAATAATACCACTCAAAATAACTTCAATCACCGCTTACTTCAGAACAAGTTCTCAGCATTAATTGATTAATCTCGTATAAATAGCATACAAGTTAGTGGCATTTTTGTTGTATTATTGCAACGACTGTTTTACAGATTTTACGACAGCATTACCATATCCCGAAATCTAAACTCTCCAGACCTTGCAGGCTGCTTACAAATCATTGCAGTGAAAAAATTGTGGCCAAGAAATAAAGAAGAGACTTTCATTTGTTTGTTTGTACTACAAATAAGTCAAACATAAATGTGGGCTTATCGATTATTTTGCGCGTACCACACCTCCTACATACATACATCGTCCTCGTACGTGGAGTTGGAAATACATTTGTTTATGCTAAAATCATCCAATTAGTAAGATTGTTATTTTTTGTGTATTTCACTGATGTAGTGCGACTGATATTGTTAGTGGACGTAGCCAGCAAGCAGTCAGAAGACAACAATAAAAGAAGCTGCAGCTGTAGGAGCAAACTCACCATCCAAGTAGTAAGCTTTCGAGCCCTAACATGTGGTGAGCGCGTCTAGTAGACGCCTGTGAAATGGCTGAATTGGATATGCAAAGTGCCGGGAAGTGCAGGAAAGCAAAGCGCAAGTTGCCACGGAGGGACGCACCTCACTGTGCTGTGTATTTGGCCTTGTTGTTGTTGCAGAGGTAGTTTGCTTTACGCTGTTGGGTGTTTGCTTGCTCCAATTGTGGTGCGCTTTAGCAGTCAGCAGGACAATCAACCAATCGACCATGTATTTATGCATTCAAAACAATAACAATTGTAATGAATTTTGAATGTCGTTAAGGATGCTAAACAGCGGTAAGCTAGAAATACAACGAAAATATAATAAATACTTTACTTAGGTAGGTGTGTATGTATATTAGGGTGGGTTGAAGTTTCGCCAACAAAAATAAAAAATTTTAAATCTGTTCTAAAAAAACTTTCCATAATTAATTCAATAAATTTAAAAAAAAGAATTGTTTTTGTAATGACACTTTTCTATTTTCTTAAATTTTTTTTGTTTTTGAAAATGTGTGCTATTAGCGAAAATATGTCAGCCCACCTTAATTTGCATGTACATATGTAGCTTTAAATCCAAGTAGCCATATCCTCTGAAACACTGCAAAGCTAAGAAATTATTTCATCGCCAACCCCTTGGTCGAGTTGTTTGTCTGTATGTATGTATGATTTGTATCAATAAACTTACTCACATTTGTTTTGCATATTTGCTCAGAGATTATGCGATATGAATATGGTTCCCACCATCACTACCAATGCAATGTAGGTATGTCCCTTAATAGCCACATTCATGTATGAACACGTCAAGCATTTTAGTGCTACAATAAACAGCTTCATGAACAATTTTTTGTTGCAAGCAAAAGTCACAAAAATAAGAAGAATCGTCTGATTGTTTGCGATTAAATGGTGGGCGCTGTTGCTCTCTAAAATTCCAAGCGCCTTCGCCCAATGTTCACGAGCAGGAATTAGTGGCGATTTGTAGACATTCAACTGATACATATAAATGTGTCAAAGATATTGGGAATGGAGTAAGAGTTTAAACAAGAATGTATCCAGTGCATCCTGAAATCATGCAACATGACAGGGCTGAAGAAAAACTATTCAGGACATATTATCTCCACTCCAAAAACTTGTCTCCCAAATACTTTCAACGTAAATTTCCAACTTAAAAAAAAAATGTTATTCTACTTAAAAGGATTTTGGGAAGGGCTGGAGGTCCAAATTTCTTTTATGAAATTTCGAGGACATCTTTTATCCACAGTTCCTGAAAAGTATTACTTTTCGGATTTCGAAAGGGTGTGTGGGGTTCGGACCCGAAAAACACCCCCGTGGTTCCACCCCATGTACATATGTATACATATACATATGTATGTTTCCACTTTTGTTTGTGTGTAAATGCAATCAACTGCATGTGATTATCGCATCAACCAATCAAATGCTAACTGTTTTAAATTTAAACCTTGTCTGAACTCCAGAGCCATGTGATGGATGATCACGTTTCTGACAGCCCTGAGAGTGGCTCATCATCGCATCATAGCCAAACACAAAATGCATAAATGGGCAGTGATGTTAGCGCAAAAGTTCAAGTTGAACCCAAAAAGCAACAACACAACTCCAAACACCAATTTCAAGTTATAACACCAATAACTTCAACATAAAATTACTCGACAGAAGATCACTCCAACGCCTTCATAAAGGAGGTTGTAGTTGGCATTTCGTGCATTCGTTCTTCTTCTTGCGCGTCTCATGCGCCCTCACTCGATTTGTCATTACTGTCACTGGGCGCTCGCTCGTGAGTTTCAACAGCAAAACATGAAAATTACAATGGAGTATGGAAGGGTATAATATGTTTGTATACCCAGTGTTTGTGTGTGAATATTAATTTTTCTTTTTTTTTCTCTCATTTTAAAAGTATAACTGCTTCAGCCATTATAGTGCTAGTACTTTATTTATTTATTATTTCAGTCTACTTTGCTCTTTTTTTATTCCCCTTTTATTTACAGCCATAATCAGTAAGCGTAGCCAACTTTCGTAGCACAAGCACCACCTCCATTTACAAGCATACAGTGGTGCCTAGATATATTGAACTAATTCTTAAAGCAGTCTGTTCAGATCATTTAAGCTGTCAGCAGCGCAACGAAATTTGTATGCTCCCACGTTTTTATTTGTCAATATTTGTATGTTAAATATTTAGTATCGTTCGATATATCTAGTCATCACTGTATATATAAATGCAACAAGCACACACTGACTGCCCCCAAAGCAAGTCGTGTATCTAGATGGAAGACAATGCCATACCAAACGCACAGAGCTTCACTTGGCGCACATTCACTACAGACTAATGTTCCATCCATTCTTAACAAAAGGTAGGAAATAAAGTCGAAAAAATTATACATAATAAGTTGTGCATAACAAAAGCTACACACATACATACAAAGAAGTGCTTGAATAATGTCCGACTCAGAAAACCATTTTTAATATGAACCAAAACTTGACATTTAAATTATGGGAACAACACAATTTCCTTTTGAGGGCATCTGTTTCTCTTGACTTAATTTGTTTTGCCGATTTTAAGAACCTACGAGTATTGTCGTTGTTGTACTTGTGAGTAGGTGAGCTGGTATGTAAAATAGTTTAATAAACGCGGCGTATTGTGCAACAGACCGTTTGCTGTTGGTGGCATCTCCCGTGGCGCAAACTGCAATGGCGGTCGTAACATGTAAATGAGCCGCTTGGTGGCGCTTCAATTTGATTATTACTGCGGACTGTTGAATTTCAAGTTGTTGGTAAATTTAGACGCAGTATTGCACAAAAAGCAACAGAACTATCTCCACAATTAGTGGATGTGCGGCAAAGTCATTTTTTTCGGTGAGCTCGTTTTGGCTGAGCATGTTTCTCATCTTTCAACCACTGCCTATCTTCCATGGCACAGCGCTATAGGTTTGTAGAGGACCCAGAAGAACAAATTGCGTAGGCATATTAAGAAAAAGGAAACGTGAGACCGAAAAGCATGAGAATGAGGGTCTTGAGATGTTAGAGAACGGCAGGAGTGATCTGACCCGCAACAGTTGGGTGTACGGTCCAGGGAGCCGCGGAGTCACCATTCTGGGACCTTTCAAATGAAATTACCTCAATACTGTTCCGAAATGATTCCAAATTAATCCCTAAAACAGTACCGAAATAACACTGAAAACACCCCAAAACAATCCAGAAAATGTTCCAAAATTACTTCTAAAATAATCTCTTAAAATATCCTGGAATTTTTTCAAAAAACACTCGCTTCTTCCCGCTGTCTATGAGCACATATGGATATAATTTTTGCGGTATTTCGGTATACAATTATTTTTCATTTTCATAAGCATGAAAATTAAAATTTTATTATTTTTTTAACTTTTTTTAATAACCAATAACATTTCACTCGTCAACCGAATTTTTCAAAATGCCCCCGCCAGCTGTTATCACAAGCACAACATTTTTAAAACGAAAAACTCAGCATTAGAAGTTTTTTATCTCAAGTCGTATAAGATAGCTGAAAAAGGCTGAAGTTGAAGATAAATGTCCTTATGTTTCAGAGGCCGTTCTCATTGTTTAACAGCACGGACCCAATTTCCGGCATTGCCACGTGTCCATGTGAAAAATAAATGAAAAGCAACAACAAAAATAAATACTTTATCTTAAATTACAAGTACACAGTTTGAGCAAATGATTGGTATAAATACCGAAAATCTTGTTAGTAATGATTACAATATCGATTAACACGATGTAGTATATAACTACCGTAATAAGTGCCAGGTAATTAGGTACATGAAAATTTAAAAAGGTATAAAAAAAACATTAAAAGGGTAAATAAAAATGCATTTAATTAAAAATCCTGAAAATAAAAAGTTGATTTTAATACATGCCGACATATGAATATATATGTAAATAAGTGCAATGAATGTAACTTAACAAGCATGAAAACATATCTACAAAGTGTGCTTGAGCAGGGGTAAACAGAAGTAAGTATGCATGTGTGCAGCAGAGTATTAATAACGGCTGCGAGATAATTAAATTATTTAAACTTTTTACATACATACATACCTACATACATACATACATATGTACACACAAGCACACGTACAGCATTCTCATCTCAGCTCCTACCGCCCACCTTGCTGTGCTTTGTAACTGCCGGCCATTACTGAGCGGCGTGTCATTGATTGGGCATTGATGGACAGCCATAATAATCCACCCACGCCAAGGCATGCAAAACACATACATACACACATATTTAAATATATTTATTTCTGCGTCGACTCTGGCATCTATCAGCAAATTATAGACTTTTAATAATTGCAATGCATTAAACTTTTTAATCGCTCTCAAGTTTATTCATTTGCCATATAATTTTTTTTTTTTTATTTTTATTTTTTTTTTTACCAATATGCAGTATATAATTTTTTACAGATTTTTTGTTTGTTTTGTTTCGCCATGTTTTCATAGTTGCAACCCACTCAATTATCATAAAATCAACATGACTGTGATTATCGCGCAATGACGTTGTAGCGAATAAAAAAAAACGCATTTAAAGCAACAAAATATTGCACGAAATTAAAGAATTAACTCTGCAGTAAAACTAAAAATAATATGAAAAAATATGTAGATTTATATTTATATATATCGAATGTAGTTATTCACTTATAAAGGTTAGGTGGACCTAGCAGGAATCTTGGTGCAAGGAACAGGTGCTTGCGCGTTTTAGGTGTAGTTCACGAAAACTGATTTAAAAATTAGAACATATATTTATACATTTATATTAGGCTTCTTTGTTGGTTAATATTCCTGCCCAGCTCCAAGGTAATCGTAACACCGACGGGTAGCTCTATTCTAAAAACGTTATTAATTTTAACCCGACCATAGTTATTTCCAGCAAGGCTTACTCCTCTGTTTCAGTATTCAATTTTGATTTAATTTACTTTAACACATTTCCCTAGGCCTTTATATTAATTCACTTTCATTTGCCTTTATGAGTATATACTTAATACGGATCTATATATAAAGACATGTTTGGTTATCTGTTGATGCAACTGCATTGTAACAAATGGATGTGTGTAATTTCATTAATTAAAATCGCTTTCAGTGCGTATTACAGATTATGATATAAAAATAAATTCGAGTGATGAATGGAATTTTGTAAAGGATTTCACTACCTTTTTTTCAACGCACTGCCAATTTGTATTATTATTTTTCCTTTTTTTTTGTTGCAATGCTTTGCGTTCTACAGAGGACTTGTTTGCAATCTTTTTTGTTTGTCATATTTTTTCATACGCATGTAAATATGTATGTATGTAGCTTCCTTTTTTTTCTTCATTTGGACTTTCATTCATTTTAATATGTGGTTTTGCTTTTTGCGTTAAAAATTTTAATTGGTATTTGTTTTTAATCTGTCAATCAATTAAAATGCATGTAGTTGAGATTTATCTGATGATGCATTACATTGCTGCATATGCAGCAACAACAGCAACAACATACACACATGCATTTTCGCATAACTCAGCTGTTGAAGTGTGAGAATATTGTTGCAAAAACAAATATGGTCGGCAATAACTTACTGAAAACAGAAGGAGGATAGGGGCACAACAGCGAAAAATTATTATTTAAATGAGTTGTGGTGATATATTCAAGTTTGAAATGAAAGTGATTTAATTATTTAAATATGAACGCAATAAAATTTTAGAAAACTGACTCAATTAAAATTGATCTTCAATTTTGCAACAATTCAGTTGTTGTAGCAATTTTTTAAACCTTTTCGTAGCAAATTCAAATTAAGTACAAATTTACCCCAAGAACTCCCCACTGTGCAGTCAAAAAGTGTAGAATTTTAATTCGTTTTATCAAAGCAGCCTTAAAACATGGCGTTTTACCGTTAGCAAATGAAAAATTATACGAGTACGCCATTGCTTTGCTACGACTTGCCCACCATTCTAAAAAATGGCTATCTCCCCTCCCCAATTTACTATTAGTTATGAATTTTCTGCTTGCTTAAAGTCTAATTTTATTTGTTATGTAAATATGTATATACTCGATTCATTCTTTCTGCTTTGGGAGCCATGAATTTTCATGGAATACTTATTCATATCAACCCACTTTCGGCTGTCTTAGCACTTTGTTAGTCCCACTTACTTGTTATTGTTGTTTTTGCATGTTTGCTGGCGTGAAAATAGTTAGTTATTTTGTAGGAACTTGGCTAACAATAATCATGTAATTATGTAAATTAGGGCCAACAGCAGTGAGCACGATATTAAATCCAAGTAAGATAGTAAATGCATTTGATGTAGGAAATTCGTTGATATTCTTATAGAGGTAACAGTTAAATACCCCGCAGCGAAACCCGAACAAGTTCGAATAAATGCATATGTTCTTTTTCAGTAGTAGCTATTACAAGGTATTCAGAAAATATTTAAATTCGAACTTAAAATGGAAAAATTCACAAATAATGATCAACTAATATTTTCAAAAGCACTTTCTTAAATTTTTATAACGCATCTTATCTATTAAATTTTTGTATGCCGAACAGGCGAAAAAGAGAGCTTTTACAGTTGCATAAAACTCTAAGGGGCTGATTATGTAAGTCACCGTGGCACTTTGCGTCGTAGTCACTCACATTCAGCACTCCCATCTATTGGCAGTTATTGAAGTGAGTGAATGCTATTATATCACACAAACTCTGCTTAAAAAACTGGCATGTTCGATTTTACATAATGAGCCCGTAAATTTCGTTTTTAAAAAATGTGAAAATTGTTACCGAAATTTTCATTCCCTTAAACAAATGTATTGAGACGGCTATTAAATCATTTTTACTGCAATACCTAATATTGTTTCAGAGAAATTGACCTAAATACGGACTAGGGCTTGCTAAAAAGGTTCTTGTACAATATCGGAATAAAACAAGGAGCTGACCTTTTAGCATAATTGTACTGGTTCAATCCTATTTTATTTGAAAATTTCTTACCCCTACGAAACTACGGCATCACCAAGTAGAATACAAATATGAATTGGAACATGAATGGAAATAAGAAAATATTTGGTAAAGTATTGAATTAATATGTAGGGTGTGGCGAATAGAAATGGGAATACAAAAATAATCGCAAAACTCAGAGGAGTCCGAGCGGAAGGAGCTAGGGTTATCGAAAAGGAACAGAGAAATGGTGGGCTAGAAGAATAGAAGCGAGATATAATTGGATAAAAATTAGACTTGTTAATAGAAATATATAAACGTCAGAATTTATTTTTGATCAGAAATAGTGCGGTTTAAAGTTGAATAACAGCCGAATAGAAGTCACTCACCTTCCTAGCACCATGGGGAAGTTGTGCAAGCAACTTTGACGGCCGGTACGAAGAGGCAAGTATACTCAACTTGTTTAGCTATTATAAATATATTTTTAGCCTTTTATGACATCTAATAAAGAAATAAGAAATATTAATTAGTAGCCAATTTATTCAGTTCAAATGTTTATGTCTGTCATAATTATATAGCAATTCTTTAGCCGATATCAAGCAGAGCGATCGGTGTGGTTCGACCTGTTTTTCACTGTATTCTATATTCACGCACTGCTCTTAGATGTAAGCATATATATGTACATATATACATACATGCATGTAGACATTAGACCGTAACTAAAGGTCCGAATTTCTCTGTCCGTCCCCCAATATCAGCCAGTAATATTAAAGGCATAAATACCAAACTCCTAGTAACTCTGGCGGACGAGATTTTGTTTCATGTTCTAGTATCTTTGTTCAGAAACCTCTCAGAATCCAATTTAAGTCCTTGAACATCAAATACTGATGTATGCTCAGTAAAAATTCTGAGTTCTAAAGAAAGAACTCTATTTTTTTGTTAAATCAAAATTGCTTGAACGTTGACAATAGCCCGATCGAATTTGCGCTTAGATAAAAAAAATAATATTTTTGTAACGAACGTAGTGTTCGATACGATTTAATGTGGCTGTATAGTCATTTCATAGCTGTTGGCGCTTTCAATCACTGCTGATAAAATCGATTCGCTTAAAATGGAACAAGTTTAAATTGATTTCTAATATTTCAACTTTGCTTTTAAAACGAAATCGCATAAAGAGAATGAAATTAATAAACGCCAAGTTGATCGAGATCTTGCCACCAACCAAAGCAACTTACTAGTAAATTATGAAAATCGCTTTGAAGTGAAGAGCAAAATTGAGCAACAAAGAACAAAGATACATAAATAAATTAAATTTGAAGCAACCGCATAAAAGCGCGATTCACGCCGTCGCATATCGTAAATTGTCACGCAACTCGTGGGAAAAATTTTATTCAAATTTAAAATACTAACAACTTGAAACCATTTTTTTACAAATCCATTTAATAATATAAAATAAAGATTTGTTTGTATATAAATTTATCAATGTTTTATTTCTTTTATTCTTTATTTAAATATTGGCAAAAATTGTTGCCAAAAATAAATTTTGTTTGTGTGGAAAATTGCGCGAAATGTTTCTCATGGGTTTTGAAGCACATTTATCACATGCGATTTGAATCAGAAGATTAATTTATCGAATATGGCAGTGACGCTTGATAACAGCTGGCTAAAAGCGTTGCGGGCTGACTCAGCTAGACAACTAATGAACTTGTTCATTATTTGGCCGAGATGCATTTTTCCTTCATAGAGACGTTTTGGTTTATGAATTATTTATAAAATTTCGTATTGACCTTCGTCAGCTAAGTAAAATTTTAAAAATACCCACGGTACTATCGATATATCGATGAATATTAAATATCGATAATACTGTGGCATATCTTTCTAGGCCAAATATAAATTTTTGATAAAAAAAGTTCTATTTCTTATGGGTTTACGCGGAAGAAAAGTTCATTTAATTTTGACATATCGATACATGAAAAAATTTCGGCGGATAATGAGCGCCGATGTCGCGAAAGTACAAATCCTAAAACTTGGCATCCCTAAGGTAGACGTAAATGCATTTCTCTTAGGAACGTGAGCTTTTCGGAGAAACCAACAGCAAGAATATTCAACCAAACTCTAATTATGTCTTTCAAGAGTCTTAAACAAAGGAATGTAGTCACGATATGATCAGCCAATAGCAGCTCAACATCTACTTGAACATACATATGTATATAGTTTTGGCCTAATTAAACAAAAAAAATGTTTCATTTATTAAAATGGAAATCCAATTTTAATGAACTCAAACTCAAGACAGTGAACAACAAATGCGATCCCTCATAGAATGCTTGTTATAAAGCCAACTTAATAAAATATTGCAATTCCTTAGCAAATTTATGTTAGTACGCATGTGTGTGTGTGTGTGTGTGTGTGTATCTGCCTATTGAGTATTTGCCCCTCGATATTTTGTTGCGCATACAATCTCTCGTTGATCACAATTCAGTTGACATGCAAATATCGATCGCGATCAACAGGTTGACCAAGTCAATGCGACAGTGCAGGTCAGAGGAATGAAGCTGCCGTGCAAAAGCAACAAATAAGTGAGCAGCAGACACGCATGCGCAGATCTTGCTTCTCATCCTATCCTTGAATTTGTGTACCTATGTATATGATTTGTTTTTGTTTTTGTTTTTGCTTTTTTTTATTATTTCTGTGTCTTCGTTTATTTATTGATATTGTACAATAAAATTTTGCATGTTTGCTTCCAATTTAAATAAAATTCGACAACTCTAAATCACTACATTTTGACATTGTGAAATGGACGCGTGAAACATCGGTCTACTTATTACTCGCTACTGGCATTTGCCGGATGTGGACGCAGTGTCTCCGTTACCCAAAGCAGCTGGTACATACATATGTACATGAGCTCATGCAGTACGTTGAGCTCGGACTATGTAGCATTTAAATATTATAAGGGTAGATGGAATCTTTGAGCAGCAACTGATTTTGGTGTTTTGATTATTTATTTATTTTGTTTCATTTTATGTATTTGGGAATTGTTGCACCAATTAAATAATATCTCTAAAATGCTTCCAAGGAGGTTCCAAACATGAATAAGTCTGCAAAGCAAATCTGAACCTCGTTGAACACTCCGAAAACCTTCGGAGGAGGCATGCGCTAGACTCAACATTTTCAATATTGCTATCCTCACTTCATCGTGGACGGGTTTTCCATGGTCAGGCATTAGGGTATCAGGGTGTATAAGGATAACTTTTCACTCTACAATTCAAATAAGCTCTGTACTGAGCTTATCAAGTCGCCTTTATTGTTCCCATGAGAACATGGTACTACAGATTTCCAGTCAATCAGCCTAGGTACGGCTGTCTGTCTGCTTTCATCATTGAAAAGTAATCCCTATTCTTGGCTTAATATCTCTATTAACGACAATTTCATGTTTTAATATTTTCATTTTCTGCACTTAACTTAGGTTAATACATGAATGCCGAAATATGTGAATTAACATAAAATATTCATTAGGCCTACAAAGTAAATTCCACGAAATTAATGAGAGTAACACCTTTACTATTCAATTTTCCACTTTATTTTCTCTAATGAAAAGGTGTTAAAATGACAAACAAACCATAAAACTGTGATAAACGATGCAAAACAATGCGTTTAGTAGAATGGATCTAATGCAAGCCGTAAAACGACTAACCAAAAATTCTATGAGCATTAAAACGCGAACTCGAGCGAAGGGAAGACTGGACAACATTGACCCGCAGCAGGATATGCGCAGCAGTCACACTTTTTCAAAGTCAATGAATTCAAAGCGCAGGCGTGCAAGCAACACAAACAATACGAACAAACTCGGGCAAGCGAAACAGGTGTTAATAACAGTCGGTTGATGTACTCGAAGTGATAGCGCGAGGGCAGCAAACAGAAGGATACAACAACAAGCGAACGGACGTACGTGAGCAATTTTTGTAGCGGGTGTAATTTACTTTAGTCTCCTTGTATTATTTTGAATTTTCTCTTTTTGTTTGACGGCCAATGTGCTTATCAAGTTGTCATACATTCAAGTAAAACAATTTATTGTTAAAAAATAAAACAACAAAATGCAATAAAAGCAACACCAACGGCTAAAGAAGGGCGCGTAAATTATAAATTAAAAGTATGCGCCAACAAATAATGATAATCGAGTCAGCGGGATGGCGAAAACAAAAACAAAATATTATGTAGTGAGCAAATGACTAAAGAAGTCAAAGTAACCAATTACAACAATAAGTAATAGCGCATAATAATAACAACAGGAAGTAGCTTTTATGCCATGCGCAAAAGGTCATTTGAGATTGTATACCCTTCATGGCCTGCATTTGTTTAGAATAAGCTGCAAAATGGAACTGAAAAAGTACATAAATATCTAAATATTTCAAATAAAAATTTTGAATTTTATAGAATTAAATTACGCAGCTGGACAGAGAAATAAAAATTTCTTAAAAGTTACAAAATGATGCTAAGAGTAATTTAAATCTCTTTTTTAATAAAATGAAAAATATGATGAAATAAAAATAACATAAACTTTTGTATAGAATTACTAATCCTTTAACTCGAATATAAAAAATATTGATTACCTTACAGCAGTGAGACGAGCATCTTCTTTAAAGAAGGGTATAATATTAGATGACACCTTGTCTTACTATAAAACTACCCAATTAATTCAAAGGATAATACACTGTGCATATTAAGTTTACACATGCGCAGACACGCCATCGCTTTATTGGGCATGTCTTCGGGCGTTTCTTTTTGTATTACTCACTCCTTGCTTATGCTCACATTTATTTATCGAATGACATACCGCGGCCCTTGTTAAGTGGCGCATATAAACATGCATATTTATAAGTAAAATTAATTTGTATTTTCGTCTAAAAACCCAACACTTTCCCAACAGATAATACACGATAAATAAGTGTAAATGGAACAAAGAAAAAAAAACACAGAAGAAGCAGCCTGCATGAAATGAAAATTGCCCGCGGTGTCAACGGTGTACGAGTAGATCCTTTTGTTCGACTCCTTGCAAATGATCCTGCGTTGTGTCCCACTCTGATCTGCATTACCCGCGTCCTTCCTTTTTCTTTCCGCAGGCTTCACTTTTATAATTTTTTATTTTTAATTTTTTTTTGTCTTTAATATGCTCATTTCTCATTTGAAAATGTGCAAAACTGCATTATTTAGCTTCTGGGCTTCTTTCTAGTTTTGCTGTTGGTGCCGTCTGTTGCCGTGTTTTGCTGATCGTTTAAGGATATTCTCGCAAAAATGTGCGATCAACGCATTACACACCGACGGTGTCATGTTCGCCAGTCAACAATGAATTATTTAGAATATTTAAGCGGAGCTTAAAAATGTGTTTGCTTGCTGCGTGTTGCGAGTTGCAAATGATTTCGCTTTTTAGGCAGTGCACTGCATGCGGAACTATTTATTATTACCAGCATGGAACAACAGTTGCTCATCGCAGATCCTTATCGGCTTAAGCATAGAAGTAACACCTATTCGTTGTTGTGGACTTTAGTTAAGTTGTTTGCAATCCGAAAACTGGTTTCCGAGATACTTAATGAAACAGCAAGAAGAAGTGAGGTTAAAAATATCCAAAGAATTCTTTTAATTCAACAATATGAAAAATATGCCTCGTCTTTTCCAAAAAAAAAATCTTAATTTGTCTTCGGGTGGCTACATCCAAGTAGACAGAGTAAGCGGCTGGTAACATGCCAAATAAGGCCAGGACCTAAGTTTAAGCGAATCATGATTTACGGTCAAATCGCCGATGAATTTCCGTCAGACCATGCGACCCTCCATAGTCATCACCACAGGCGAAACAAATTCGAAATATATCTGATAGTTAGATACTGCTAACCCTTGTTGTGCCCCAGATAAAGGTGGAAGCATGAGTGGCCCTCAACCGGTGACAATACCGGAAAACCTTGGGGTACAAGCACACCAGAATGGGTTCGAAAGACTCAATTAGAACTCTTTTCTTTTTCAGTAAACACGAAACTCTTAGCTACCAAAGAAATCAAAACGTATTGAACTCGTTTTTTAGCTAAAGAGGGCGTTGCCATAATTTGTCAGCACCCAAATATTTTATTGCCCATCATTACAATACAATTCAACCACTTTATTTATTTATTGTTAAAACTAAAAAAAAAAAAAAATTAAAATGGCAAAGCGCATGCTCAGCCAATAAGTAATTGTACAACAAAATGAGTTTGTTTCACATGCTCAAACAGCCAGACGCTTATGGCTCGGCTATTTGTAGGTGTATGGAGCTGGAGACATTTGTTGTGCGCACCGTCCAATTCGATCAACCTCATTCGCAAAGGCATTTTTGGTTTATGCGCGCGCGTTTAAGCCAATTTAGCTTATGTTTAATGTATTAAGTAGCCAACAAAAACAACAACAACAAAAAAAACCTCATACCTACGTCATTTCGTATACATACATACATATAAGCGAGCAAATATAAAATAAAAAAACTTCTTAAACCCATTGTGTCACATATAAATCAGATCAATTTTTTTACCAGCTCACCAACGACTGCCCAACAACAACAACAACAGCAAAAAGTAGTCTTGTCACTGTATGTAAGCGACATTATAGCCATTTAAGAAATGGTAAAAACGTAAAATTTTGACAACAATTTTCGGTTTTTTCTCAGCTTACAAAAAGCTTTGACCGAAATTAAAATTCAATGCACAAACTCGCAGAAAAAGAGCTGCAAGTGAAGATTTGGCTTTTGGAATGTAGTATTTATTGGCTTGGGATTCTCCGCCCTCCTATTGACAACGGATACCATTAAAAAGTCATGTCATAAAAAGTACATAACACACAAAGACGGACGTTAAGCAACTTAAATATGTAATAAAGAAAACGTTCGCTTGACGCATTTAGGCGAGCGCTGGTGTTGATCGTTGAAGTTCGTTTGTCTCGGCTGCTTAAATTTGATGGGCATTCGTCATTGAGTCTACAGAAATCCCATAATTTCTTTGGTCATAAATAAAGTTAACACGCTGACGAAACACTTCCAAACAAATCCACTCTGACGTGTTCTGTCTTTCTGCTGGACATTCGTTGGTGTTGGCAATATGACAGTTCCCACAATGGCGAGTTCATTGATAACCTAAATGTGCGAATTTCTCTTTTATCCTTCGAACGAGTTATTCATTGGTTATTTAATAGAATAAAACAAGCAGTTGGTAACTTCGATGAGAAAGATGTGGTGAGATGAGGGATAAACTGGCTGCGGTGGTGCGCTAAATATGTATCTTTCTACAAGTGTCCCTTAAGCTAGACCTCCCCTTCCCCTAGATGTCATTAGCAAAAATCTCCTGTTCCGGGACCTTCCTTGTTCATGTCCATACGTGAATTGTTCAGTTAACTACAAATTAATCAAAACTGAATGCAACCATTAAAGAAAGGTGATCAATAAACGCCCACATTCATATCAACCAAAAATATCCTTTGAACGGCTTCGTTCTGTGTTGAACTGGTAATTAATTAATTTCTTTTCTGGTTACAAAGCGAAATACTGTAAATGAAATTTTTATTACAAAAAACGCACTCAATTATAAATTCTTAAAAAATACAACAACAACGCATTTACAACAGTGCGCTTATGCATGTATGTTTGTTTGTGTAAAAAGTTACAGTGAAACAGCTGCGCAGAACATACACATATGCAATTAAATATACATACATATCTGTATGAACATTAGACTGGGTCTCAGAAATTTTTTTTTTTTTGGAAAATCGTTGCAAACTTTTTAGAATTACGATAACGAAACAGACCTTAATATAACTCTTTCATATACTTTTTTTGATTTATAAGCGTGTGAGGTTGCTGTAAAAGTTTCAAACAATTGAATTTACTACATTTAGCTGCACCCGAAAAGAGTAGGTCCCCTCCGACCGAATAGTATTTTCTACCCTCGCCTAGCTTAGATTCATCTGGCACCGATTTCAGCGTAATAATTGCTTGACTCAGAAACTAAGTAGGCAATTTAATGGGTAGCCTGGTACCCGTTGTCATCGACTTCGAGCAGCAGACTCATCTCCTATTTCCTCACAAATTTCTGAAACGGTCTAATTTCCATATAAACGTAAATATGTGTGGATCTGTGTAAATGTATCCATGTAATGTAGCAGTGCGTGCAGGTGCTCAAAGCAGGGTGGGTGCGCAGTTGAGCCATGATTGAATTTATCAGCGCCATAAGCACAAAGTCAAAGTGAATTGATTTTCCTTTAATTTTATTCATTTTGATTACTCGCAATTTTTTTAAACCCTCACACACACACACACACACACATACTCATACGCTTACACCTTGGCAAAAGAAATGCGACAAACATATGAACAAATATGTCTTTATTTGTATTTTTGTTGTCGTCACAAAATCCGTTACGCCGCTGCAGTTCAAAATCGAAACTTGCGAAAACGAATCCTTTTTGTGATGCGCTCAAAGGGAATGCTCTATGGCACGCTCGTTTGTCTGTTTGTTTGTGTGTGTGTATTTACATATGTATTTTGTATATGCTTGTAAAATAGCTTTTCAGAAATGTATTAAAACATTTCGTTTGACCAATGTTGCAAAGCTTTTACTTTTCGCAGTGTTGATGAGATGGTGACGCAATGGCTTATTGCCATTGACCTGACCCGCAGCCAACACCCTCTTTTTGGTCACCTGCTCTCTGTCAAGCACATCATAGCTACACATACATACATATGTATATATTTGTATTTCTGTATTTTATGCATTGCATATTTCCACAACTTTGGAATGGTGCCCGTGGGATATGACCGATGCAGTGGCAGCACCAGAACTTCGTTGTAAGTACTGTGGGCAGGAAATGATGATGTGAAGTGTAAGTTGCAGTACAAAAAATTGTAAATTATGAGAAGACGAGACAACCTGGTAAGGGGTAACTGATTCGACGACCTAATATCGACTAGGATCACTACCTAGTTCTAGGCATGATCCATGGCCTTCTCTGTGAGACAAACAAAGTATCTCGTAAGCACTCTATGCCGAGTGATACGAAGAACAACCATTGGCTGTCCGAAGAAAAAACCTTTTACGATGATGCGTGCCACTTTAGTCTGAAAAAAGGGACGCAGAAAATGGGAGTTGAACTGTCGTAAGCTGAGGATTCAGACCTAGTGGACTCAGTGAGTTTACTAAGTTATAAAGCAAAAGTTTGAGCATACTAAATGTAATGCACTATCCACCGTGCGACGTCGCCACACAACGCAGCAGCAACGTAATCCGGATTTTCATTCACCATTCAGGAATGTGCAAATGAAAAATCTGTTTTTGGAAGCATTTTAGCGTAAAAATGCAATATGCGAATTCATTTAAATGTTAAAAAGGTAACTCCAAACGGCCAAGCGTTGTTGCAAAAAATCAGACTGCACACATACAATTGCGTAACTGTATATGTACATACGTGTGTATGGGAATGTAACATACGTTCAGTTGGGAAAATATATGATGGATTGTAAGTGGAAAGAAATTTAGCTACGAAAAGGTATAAAGCCTCAAAGTCTTTTTACTGTGTGGTTTAAGTTTTCTTTGAAGTTATCTTCTGGAAATCAGGAAAAAAGAACATTTGCTCAATGGGGCTTATCTAAGCTGACAACACTATTCTTTTTAACAACTAGAAAACCCGGTCATGCTTCGATCCACATTCTTCTAGCGCATTTTGGGTCAAGCTGGTCTACATATTAGTCCAGTACTCCGAAATCTGCCGAATTGTCGAAATAATGGATATTGAAATTTTAATTTTACTGAAAAATATACAAAATACCAGAGCATGCCTTTTGTGAAAACTTACATATGTATGTATGTATGTATATATGATTCAAGACTATTGGTCAAAGAAGCTCTCTCCTAGAAAAGTTTTCTTGACACACACGAAACCGGCAGAAAGGAAGTGAATTCTAAGAGACAAAACTCCTTGTTGTTGTTGTTTTCAGCAACAAAAAAAACCAGATTTTTTGATATGACCAGTGGTACTTCTAGGCCAAATTACCCCCTCCTTCCCTAAGGACTAGATGATGAGGAGCACCATTTTATACATATCTCCTTCCGGAATATTCTAACTTCCCGCAGAAGACAAAAAGATCGTTTCCTTATCCTTATTAATTTCTGTTTAAACATTTTAAGACTTCAACTAAAATACTTCCTTTGAATTTACTGCGAAATAGAATTTAAGACTTAAGCTCTTATACCCAAAAAGCACCAAAATATCTCCGTCAACATTTGTGTATCATCGAGCATAAGGAAAAAATTCTTGAGAAATATATCAATCATATATGCAAAAATGCATGCAATAAAAACGAGCCGCTCCTTCACTTGACAACTCATAAATTTGCCACAAGTCATAAAGGAAATCAACATAGCGCAAAGCGACTACACCGCTGCTATGTCAAAATCTAAAATGAATCTGTGCTGCCGCATTTTAATAAACAAAAAGATATGTGTCACCTATCAAAAATGCCCTAAAAGGGCATAACTCCTCAGTCACAATGCCATAACAATGCTGGCTGCCGGTCTGCACTGCTCCAATGTTGCTCAGCTGATGGTGTTGCAGCAGGTTGGTGATGCAGCAAACGCACATACATACATACACCTAAGTGCATACAAATCGACACATGTTTTACAGCAACAACACGTACTAATGCGTGTAGTCATTGCTATGCAGAATGCCTCAAGGCAATGCGATCCGATGAGGCAAAGTGTGGACAAGCGGCTAGCCCAACTGCGCAACCGCGCTAAGGTCCATTCATATGTAACGCTGCTGCCAGCTTGTCTGACAATCGATGACAATCAAATGTTTGCATTGCATTTATTTATTTATTGGAATATATGAATAAAACGTTGAAAACGATGAAGATGATGATGATGATGATGATGCCCCATTGTCACTGCATTTTAAAGCAGCTCCACAGCGCACACTTGCCGCCTCATTCAGCCATGCTTCTGCGCTTTTTGCTCGCTCGTCAATTTTAATTCTTGCTTTTGCTCTTGCATTGGCCACTTTTCTTGCGAATTGTCATCACACAGCAGTCAAAATCAGATTTAGTTAAATCGTTCACAAGTTCAGCGACACACATCCCTGCAGGGAAAATAACACAGGGAGGAAAATCGAAAGTTACGCTCCCAGCGCTTTGGCTCATTTCTAAAGTGATAAAGAGAATCAAAAGACGGAAAAATATCGCCTTGAAGTATGCAACAATTTTGTGTGTTTTACATTTGTATTATGTATTTTCTGCTCTTTCATTTGTCTGAGAGAAGCGTGCTTATCTACTTCTCTCCGATCTAATTTTTTGGACTATTTGTCATGCATAAAATTCCAAATTTCAAATGCTACAACCAAACAAACTGCAATCAGGAATATTCAAAGGTTAAATGTTTCAATTTGTGATCCTGACGTTTTTAACTGAATTGGAAACTATAGCATGTCGAATCGTATTAGTAACGTCTTACCGTCCCACTGTACCTTATATCGCTGACGAATCCAATTTATTTTTTGCTTTTTTTTTTTTAAGAAAAAACTTTTGTGCTGTAACTCACCATAGCTGTCCTATCGACTCATAACTAAAACTGTAGACTCGATCATATTTTGCATATAAAGGAATAATAACTCTGTCCGACATGCAAATCAAAAATCACAAATCACTAAACATGAAGCCAATGATAAAACATCCATAGACGTAGTTGTGAATAACCGAACCCAAGTAGCCAGATTTGACAGCGAGGAAAATACATTTTTATAAATTTCTATCAGTGACCGTAACGGCTATGACTTCTATAACAAAAGCCAATATTAAGAAATAGTTGAAAAAGTAGTTTTATTATGAAAAATAAAATTTGAATTTTAGTAGTGATTCTTTGGCTTTTTTAACAGAGATTTCGATAATTAACTGTTAAATTCGGTCCCTGGTATCTACACAATTTCAGCAAACGCTAATCATCAAATAACTCTTTTTGCAGTCTCTGTAAGTCGCCAAGAAATGAGCAAATATACAACTTTCGGCACAGGGGAAGCCCTAACAGCTGACTTGTTCGACGTTTCGGCCAGACAGCGTGGAGTCGCGCGATCATTGAACGCAGTCACACACGCGCATACATACATACATACATTTGGTTGGTGTTTGCGCTATAAACTCGAATCTGAGCTTTTTCGCTGAAATTCTGTTTGTGTTTGGAAATAGCTGCGGATGCTGCGCATACAATGAAATATCTTTGCACATTTTGTCATTTCATTTATGCGACAAAACCTAAAGGTGAGCGCAAGTTTTTCAACTCAACTGCTAAGTTTGTTATTTCACATTGTTGTTGTAGTTGTTATGTTTAAAATTCACTTATTGTTTAACAAATTTCTTTGGGATCATTTGCGCCGACACCTCGTACAAGTTAACACACGCAACATACAAACATACGAGCTGAACGATCCGCACTAGCCACAGCTGCGCAAGAAAATCAATCCAATGTCCATATATACATATATAGAGAGCTTCTTTGTTGTTTTTGTATTCAACACTTTTTATCCACTTTAAATTTATTTATCATAATTTTTTTCTTGCTATGTAACTCTGCTTCTTCCCCGTGCTTGCTTAAGCAAAAATTTTACATTCATAAACTTCATCATCCTGCTGTGCCTCTCCAGCTTAAGTCCCTGCTTTTTGCCACTTTGCTGCAATTCTGCTGGATTCATATCAAAATCGCGTAATATTTATGATCGTCGCGATATTTCTGTCAACTTGGCGGCATATTTTCCTCATGTATTTGTATTATTGTAGCAACAACCAAGGAGCTGGAATGCCATTCGGAGCTTTGGTTTGTCTTGACGTCTCATCGTCCTCTTTTTATTCAACGAATTCATTGCTTTTGGTTTCGTTGTTTTGTTGTTGTTGTTGTTATTGTTATTGTTTTTTGGCTTAATGTATGAGCACGTTTGTTGCATATGTTGAAATGTTATTGCTATGAATTGAATGGCATCTCTGGAGCATTGCTTGTTCCAGTGAAAAAATACATAAATTCCTATATTGTATCAATACTTGTCATACTTTAATGGAATTTCGCGCAGATCGTTAATGCCCAATCTTCACACCTTTGTTTCAGGGTTTTTGCTTAAATTTTCAAGTTGGTTTGAAGTGTCAACAGCGCTTTGAAGTAAGGCGCAAAAAGAAAGAAATTTGAAGGCAATATTTCATATCAAAGAAAGAAGAAAGGAATCGGCCTGTTTGTCTCCTGCTCTTATCTGTGGGTTCATACAATGTTGGACTAAGGTGCAAAGTGATTTCATTGACTGGCCAGAACTCAAGACTTTGGAAAGATATAGAGATATAACTTACTCTCCGCAGCTTCAAAAGGTTGAGGCTCGAGTTTGAACCGTCTAAAATCCATATTAGGTGGGGAAATCTTTTGGCGTGGATAGGCAAAATCCTATTGGTGAGATGTCGCTCACCTCTCAATAGCAACCTAGAAGGTTACATTGGGTTATATGTATCTACCAAATTGTTCCCACTACAGTCGGGCATGTACCGCAAGGGAGTACCGGATTCATATCCATAAAATGACTGTCAATAGACCCCATAGACTTCAGAATCGCAGCTAAAACAACAACAAAAATTAAATACAACAATAAGCTCTCAAGGAAACCCTTTTGACTTTCGACTTCCTTTTACTCTCAATGCGGCGCTCAGCTTACCCCAGCCATTTACAACTCATTCCGCTCAAACTGTTTCCACTTACTCCCATTTAGCAGCATGTTTATGCCCTCAGGCCGAGTAATTATATTTTCGAATATTGAATTTTGCGCATTTTCAATTTATCTGCTGGTTATACTTTTTTTGGTTTTGCAAATCACCAGCCATTCCTCCCTTCATTTCATTTTGAGTTTATTGTTTGTGACATTCGTCGGGTATGCGAAATCGGCGTGTCATTGCTGTGTCGCCGACGATGAGTTACGCATTTGAGAACGCTTCCGCGGGGGCTGAGCGAATTTTCCAGTTGATATGGGCACGTGACATGAAGAATGGGCGTTACCTACAAGAAAGAACTGCAGGCCAAGTATTTGAATATACTACAAAGTGTACTTCCGCCATATGTGCCAAGGACATTTTGCATTTGACAGGCTGCTAAAAAGAAGTTAATGGGCAAATTATAAAATTTAGTGACAAAGCGTGCCATGCCAAAATTGCTCTGGGTGGTAATATGTGTTAACACGCATATTTGATAATTTGTGAGCAAATATTTATCATCCAAAGTAATGGAAATTGAAATGTTTGGCGGAAAGTGTCCTTTTCATACGGCGAGTTGAATTGTCTCTGGTGTGATTGGCTGACAAAGAGCCAGAACTTTCAGAGTGATGGGGAGAGGTTCAAAAGAAATGTGTAACATGGTACGCCAGAGACAGGGGTGCTGCCTCCTTAAACATGACGCTCCAAGGTCTGGAACTGGCCCTTCTGTAGCAATTAGCATTGAGTATTTGTTTAGTCGACCCCCTACCTAACTAAAGCAGATTTCTACTGAAATAAGATCTCTGTTTTTGTCAGTAGTTGTCAAAAACCGCTAAGCTGAGCTGAAGACTATTTCTCTAAGGTTGTTAGAGTCTTAGCAGAGGACCACTCGATGATATTCCACTCGGTCTTGACGAATATCAGAGACGCCTTATGCAGTTTCAGCTCAATGAAATATGGGAGGTGTCTTGATCGAGCCGCCATATGTTTGGCTTAGGCTTACTCATGAATATCCCAGTCAGAATATAGTAAACGTAGAGGCAAAGTATAGAGAAAACGTAAACAGTATCAATTTACGCTGACCCTCAGCTGAAGTAGCTGTCATCCGATATAACCTATCATAGGCAGATTAGCTTTTTCCTAAGATCACATAGCTATTTGCTGTCAGTATTGCAGAGATAAGGGCCTATTTGTGGTTGATCCTTATGCGACCCCAAAATAAATTTCCCTAAATGTCATCTTTGCTCTCGAGTCCACCCAGAACAACTTTATACAAATAATAACCCGTAATTAAATCCAGTTCACCCCCTGAGTAGTCTCACGTACCTAAAAGCAAATCAGATACAAATAAATATATACATATATCTACTTGCTTACGCCCCTCGTTCATAAATGTAATGAAATAATTGAACAATTATGTCCAACTGTCCGCTCTGCCACTCATTGTGTGATGAACAAAACCTTAGCGAAGCGGAAAAGGACATTTATAATTACCTTAGGGCCATTTCGACCTGATTCCAGTTCAATCTCAACATTGGAGCACCACACACTCACAAACTACCAAGCAATCGAGCAGACACAGTGACGTTTAAAGAATTTTTTTACGTTTTCGCTTTCATCTCACCACATTTTTACAAGCTGCCTTCGGTAAGCAATTTCCGTACATTTCTTCATCCAAATGAAGATTGTATTAACTTGATAAGCTCTGCTACTTTCACAGTTCAACAACAAGCAACTAAAGAAAGGATATCAAAGCAGCACATTTCTTGGCAGACAAATACTTGTGGTAGAGAGTAGCTATTACTATGTTTAATCGCTTGCCATATAAATATTAAACCTAAAACTACCAGCAACCATGCCTTGTACGTGACCGCTGGGGGTAGCAAATAAAGACAACGACGACGACGACGACATTATTAACTCAACCTCCAACAATCGACAGTACGACTGGCGCTTTCATGCCACAAAACAAACACGCGCCTGACAATCAATGGTGAACGCCCTGTTTTTCTCCAACCCGCAGATAGAGATTAGATATAATGAGCTTGATTTTTTCAGCATGGCCGCAAAACAAAGAAGAGAACGAGGAAAGAAAATAAAATAAAAGTAATAAGTAGAAAAGAAAAGCTTAATTGCGAGATAGAAGAGCATTCATGAAATTATGGTAGAAGGAAGGGTATGAAATGGGCGACGACAGGCAGAACATGGAAGAACTTGGTGCACCTAAAAAGCTCTTAAGCAGCAGGTTTTTCAAAGGATAGTATATCAGAAGATATGAACTGGAATTAAAACGCACAACTATAAAAATTAAATTCACTTTTTAAAATATCGTAGCGTCATATTGCTTGAGCGCCTGAAATTAGGCAACATTTTTTTATGCATTATTCCCTTTTAAGGTGAGCGTAAAAAATCGATTGTCGGCCGCCTAGTCACTCTTCAGTATGTTCTCAAATTGAAGGAAATGTTGCTCTGATTAATTTCTGTTTTATACGTAATTTGAGCTACTTCTCGGTATCGAAAGGAAAATATCAATAGAACATAAATGGTTATTTAAATGACAACTCATTTTTATCAAATGAAACTACGCAGCTGCATACATATTTATTGGTACAATTTTAATTAAAACTTTGGTGATTAACATAAATCAAAGTTCAGCGCTTTTATATATTTTCCACCACTTTTCATTTCACAGTAAAATCAACTCAAGAAAAAAAGTCTAAGCAAATTCATCATAAAATTACTTTCAGTGCTGGGCAGGTGTATTTCAGATTATTAGCTACGCCTAAATGTAGACACACTTCGGTTATTAGACTGTACAAAGCTCCATGCTAGCATTGTACCTAGTTCTGGGTGTTCGCTGAACCCTAATTGACGGTACACCGCATTCCACGCTGATTGACAGTCGTGTCAGTTTGGCGTGCGTCTGTTTGTGCAACACTCTTTTTCCCGTTCTTTACCTGCGTCTCATATTTTATGCGCATCTGCTCCTAAGCTGAGGCAAACAAGCGGTCTCATATTAGCCCTGATTCGAATAATGAAGTTGGCATAAATACCATTCAGTATTTATTTACACTTGAGGGGCGCTAAAAATTACCTGTCCTTAAGTAATTAACTTCTTTAGCTACACACGCAAATTTATATTTACCGCAAGCATATTTTATTGCGGTAAATGCCAACACGCGACGCCAATTTCAACTTTTTGTTTTTTTTTATTTAGAAAATTGTTTGACTCGCCGAGCTATTTGTACAAAGGGCGTCGTGGCTGTTGTGGCAGCGACTAGCTTAGGACAATAATATTTGGAAGGGCTGTGGAAACTCTATAAGAATTATTTTTGCATGTCTGCCCATTACGTCCGCATGCTCATAATCACAAGTCGATCAATTTTTTACAAATGGAATATCAACAGAATCAGGGTTTGTTGTTAAACAATTTTAGTGGTGTAGAAAGTTTTTGAAGTACATAATTTTTCGTAGAACTTTACAAAATACTTTTCAACAACTTTATGGCACTTTGACGACTGATTTGTTGGGGAACTTAAATTGGAGTCATTTGACGAGCGCATAATTCAAATTTACATACGAACTCAGGTGTCTACCCCTACCAGCTGCTTTACGAAGTATTGTAAGGACGAAGAATCGTTCGCGTGTCTGCCACTTAAGTGAAATCGCAAGTTGCGTGTGTGTGGTTGGCCAACTCATTCAGCCAGTTGGACCCTAAATTTAATTGCCAGAATTTCTTCAAAATCACTCACCCATAAGGCCACGACATTACCAACCCCACGCCACGGACGTGGTCTCAACTTCGGTTAGCTTAAACTTCAGCTTGCATTAGTAATATTTGCCTATTGGTGGCGCATGTTGTTAGTTGACTGCGTGATTTTGATTTGTGTGGCGTGCTCGACAAAACAAACAACAACATGAAATGTTACAATAATGATAACAACAACAACAGCAGAAACATGGTCGTCGCGTAAGCTAACTTTGTTTTACTTTGTTATTTGCTTTTCAAGATTTTGGCTTCCTGGCCTTCGCTGCTGTTTGAGTAACCGCCATTAAGGTTATCCTAGGCCTACTATCACATTCACTTGCTCACCTTTCATCTTTTCTTGTTCTATGTTAATTCATGTGGAATTAATTGCTTCCGGTATTTAAGCTTTTCCGGCCTTCCAAAACTTTAGCACCAAGTCAGGCGCTTCGCGTTAAAGTATTTTGTTGTAGCTGCCACATTTTGTAAAGAGGAAGGAATTTTTACTGGCACACTAACTGGGGCTCCTATGGCGGGGGAGGAACTAGTTCGATAGCAACCAGGTCTTACCTAGCTTTAAAAAACTGGTATAAAGCAGATCCGAACTTTTGCTACGTTGTTGGGCTTCACGTCAGAACGGAAGTGTAGTTTTAGGAGCAGTCTGGTTGCCAAAAGCTAGCCTATTTTGAACCGACTCACATCCAAACTTTGGAACTTAAAAACCAACTATACATAGAACTAGAAGCAAACTGGATTTTTTTAGTAAAACAGATAATTCCTAAAAAAGTTTTTTTCACGCGGTTTTCGACTACCCCCCGCGCTATGAGCAAATACAAAATTGAATTTAATTACACATACTCAATTTTCTCGCATTCGCATCATCCAACTATGAAATAAGCAAATGCAGTGAAAGAAAATGCAACAAGGTATTATTGATGATGCATTGACTGACATAAAAAAAAAGAAAAAAAATCGAGATAGCAATGGCGAACAAAATTTATTGTAATTGACAGCAGCATTGACTGGCTGACAATATGAAAATGACTGCACACTCACAAACAGAACGAGAAGAAAATTAATTGGAATTTTAATTAATGAAAATTGTTTCACAAAACGGGTAGAGATATTATTAGGGGGGAGGGATGGTAGTAGCGGCGTGGGTGGAACAGAAGGAAGCGCTTGAATGTCAATTGTATTAATTTACTCATATGATACTGGTAATTGAAGCAATAGTTTTCACCGCCATTTTTTATTGGATTTTCAGTAGATCATTGCTGCAAACGAAAACGAGAAGGTTATTTAGCGTCAAACTGCAGCTGGTTTACATACTTGCACATATCGCTTAACTTATGTATTTATATTCACATCGACTAATTTGCATTCATCATAAATTATGGAAAGTTTTGCCTGAACCGATGCTGAAGATCGCGCAATTCAAAAACCAGTTTTTTGGCAAATAAACTTTGAAAAGTAATGACATGAAAGAAATGTGAATTCAAGTTCAAATTGTTTACTACATTGCATTACGGATGGTTTGTTCCAAAGATATTATCCTGTATTTTTTTTTTTTTTTTTAAATAAATAGTATGATGAAGTCTTATGATCGGCAGCACACAAAACTTAATTTTTTAGCAATTCATTTGTCAAACACTTTTTAAACATTGTTACATTGATGGCAATAGATAACGAAGTGGCTCTTAAAATACAAAATTACATCAAAACAGAATCAAATTGACAAGCATCGGCGGGCTCATCGCATAAAAAATCACTTAAAAATTCTGCAGCCAAACATAATTGAATACAAACATATGGCTGTTTATAATCTACTGTTTTATGTATTTTAAATCAATCCAAGCAGAAAGATGTGCCACGATTGCCTACATCTAACGTCTAAATACTTATTTATCAGTAGCTGCATTGTTCAAATCTCCACGACACTTTGTTTTGTGTGTATTTCTAAAAAACGAAAGTAATTGCTGCGAAATTAAAAATAAACAAACCCAGAATTGAGCGCGCGAACAACCCTAACAAACAATGGCCAGCAGTTTCACAATCAGTTCTTCGCACCCCTCGCTGTTGAATGTATGAATGTATGTATGTAGCTAAATGCGTTCACAATTCAGGCGCCCATCGTACACTGGGTTTTTGCGCCTAAAAGTCTGCCTCCCTCGCTAGCAAACACGAACATTTAGCATGTTGCATTTGTTTCTTTGTGTACGCCGCCGTCGTTCGTATAAATCTAACACTCAATTTTCAAAATTGTTTAATTCAATTTTATGGCTTGCCAATTTTTTTTTTTTTTTTTGCACATATCTGCAAATACATACATACATAGACAAATTTGATTATATTTGCTAACTGCTGGCGCATACATATTTGACATTGTCAATATTGTCAGCGAAAAATATTTTTGCATAAAATGAATTTATTCGTTTATTTGCTGGTGCAACAATTTTATAAAGTTGCATATATTTCGACCTGGGAAATGAAAGTTGAATGGCATGAAAAACGAATGAAGAAAAGTTAGCTCAAGTTCCCTATGATTGGATTTTATGTTTCAAATGCTGCACGCTACAGTCGACATATTGGTACCCAACAAACGAAGCAACATTTTAAAACGCTTCCTGGAATGAACCCATACCTATACATACAAATTAAAGCCTTTTAAAATGTACGTTTCAATGAAAGTTCAAGTGTCCAAAGCTAACAAGTACAGTGTACCAAAAAGGATTCGGGAATTTTTTTTGACCTGATACAACAACAACAACGTGCCACTTAAGTATCAGCAGTAATCAGCTGATTTCGCAGTTATATCAGCCATCTTATTGACATAGCACAAATGGTAGCATGCTTTTAGGCGCACCTAATAATTTTCATAGTAATAAGTTAAATTTTGCAAGAAAAAGAGAATTTTAATCAAAATATTTTAAATGACATTTAACCTACAGACTCAATAAAATCTTTAGAAAAATGTAAAAAATACTAATTTCATCAGCTATTTATTTAAAAATTGAGCGTACTATCGAAAAATGTCAAGTAACATTTTTTTAAATATTTTTTTATGATGTCAAGCAAAAAAAAATACAATTTCCACACCGCACAATCGCTAAGCACTCGACCCAATCATGCGCAGTGTAGTGTTCACTGGCGCGTTGAAGTGTTATTATCCGTTATGACTCTATCTCCAGCGAATTGCAAAATTTATTTTATTCAAATATTACATCTTATTTATTTATTTTCCGTAGTTTTTACTGAGTGTTAAAAAAAACTGCAATTATTCAAGAGTGGCCGATAAGCCGTGAAATCGCATAGCCACTCAAGCGGCTCGATATAGCAAAAAATAATAAAATAAAAGCAAAAATACCAACAAAATAAACTAAATGCATGGCAAATAGCTGCACAGCACTTCTTTAACATTTATTTTTTTATAGAAAATTTTACAGCACTTAACAACAACTAAAGTTACACTTGAAATATTTGCGCGAATTGAATGCATAACAAAATCTGGCGGAAATAAAAAAATTATAACGGTTGAAAATAAAAGGACTTTAATATTGAATCAAAACATATTAATTTAAATTTTCATTAAATTTTTTCTATTTTGTATTAACATATGTATGTGTATACATACGTGTGTAAATATATTTTAAAAATACTTACACACATTCCATAGTCCACCCTTTATTTTTACATAATTGCGCATTTCCTTTAGCATTCATAATCATGTAATAACTACTCGTAGATAGCATGACATGAGTCAGTTGTTAAGGGATTAGTTATAATGTGATTAAAAAAATGTTCCACCAAGCAACTGGCTGACGGTCGGGTGTCAAATTATGAAAATTCATTCATACAATACAATCCTAATCGTGAAGAAGAATTACCATGCACCACGTCACTGACACTGGAGTCGGGCTTAAATAATTGCCATTTACAAAGGCTGTTGTTATGGGAATTAGGCATGTGGAAGGTCTACACATACATACATACTCGTACATACCTACCCAGCTTACCAAAGTCGGAGCGCTCCGAAAAAAGCATCCAAAAAGAGTCCGTAATTGGAGATTTTTCGGAGTAAACACCGAAGAACCACTTTGTTATGAAGATTTACGGAGCGTTGAGAGAAGAAATGAATATTGTAGAGCGAATGAACTGCAAGGCTCCATTATATGAGCAATTTTGAGCATTTTCTGACCCTTTTTGTTGTAGGCGTACAGAGAATTGTGAGAAAATAAACGTTGGAGATCAGATGAGCGGCAACGTTCAAATATGTGAATGTTTGCGAGCATTTTCTGAGGGTTTTTTTACTTTACCTTACCGAAGGTAAAGATCATATATTTCATGACGCTTATTAGTAGGCGACTGACCAAACATTTTAACATAGCAATTTTTACATTTTCAGATTTGTGTCAATAAATCTGCATAAAACTTTAAAAGGTATCTTTCCTCTTCATTATTTATAAAGCTTCATAAAAATGTCGATAGGAACCTCCAAAATGACCCAAAAGGAGTAAAAAATTACCCCAAATGAGCTTCAGAAAATCATCAATAAAAGGCCCCGAAAAGAGTCCAAAAAGGCTCCAAAAACCCTCCGAATGGACGAATAAAAGGCTTCGAAAAGAGTCCAAAAAGGCTCCGAAGTTCATTTAAAAAGAGTCATAAAACGCTCCAAATTCATCGGAATCGGACTCATTTCGGACTCTTTTTTATGACTCCGTTTGGGGTGCCCGCGTAGAACGATTTTTCGCTCCATTTGGGCTCCGAAAGGAGCTCATTTCGGAGGGTAAAGTTCTGAGAAATGTGCGTTTTATGGCTCCGAAAGGAGTCTTTTTTTGCACTTTTGGTTAGCTGGGTACATCCATTCGCTTCATACTTGCATAAATATTAAAAGGATATTATGTAATGTGATGCCATAAATGAAAGGCGCAATGTCATGCTGCTAAGCATTTTGAACTGCCAACACAATCCGTAAAATATCTTGCTAATGTCCTTTAATATTTGACGCGTGCAAGTATTTAACACAAAAATTTATACATGGATTAGGCACATAAAATTGTCGCTAATCATATATACGTATATATAAATATATACCTATCTATAAGTTCTATTATATCGTACTATTAAACAAAGAACTGCAATGAGACCTCTAGATTACATCAACGGAATGATTTAGAGATCAATGAAAAACGAAAAAAAAGGGTTTTAGTTGCAGACGCTGCTTGTAAAAATCGGCTTAAGTTATGTAAAGACCGATACTCTAGTATGAAGTAGTATTGAAGTTATACAGCAGTGAGCACCCAGAGAGATTTTCACTACAGCTAACTCGAGTTTATAATTTTTTTTTAAACTTATGATACTCAAAGAAACTTAGTCGTTTGTAACGTGTTAGAAGTCTTTCCTTTTAGAATTAAAATTGAACCACTCATCCTAAGGTTTAATATTGGTGCTTGGCTCAGGATAAAATAAACAAATTTTAATTTTTAAGAGTTTAATAAAAATTTGTTTGAAGCAAATTATTTATCTTCAAACTTGTTCGATATTGCTAACACCAAAAAAGTAAATGCATTAACAAAACGCTAAGATGATGATTTTGTTTTATCTATCAAATGAAAAAGCATTGCTGTGACAAGTGCCATCAAAATAGATGTGACGGAATATTTATCACATAAATTTACGAGCGAGGAAACGTGCCAGCAAAAGCCAATACCAACACACATCCACACATACATATGTATTTATCTAACTAAGGCGCCATTTTATCAAAAACCCCAAGCAAAAGCAAAGATAGAACGCCGCAAAATATGCAACAAAAATAATATTAGCATGACTGTCGTGAACGCAGTGAGGCATACAAAGTTGACGAATTTTAAAGTGGAAGAGCACCTTGAGAATTGTAGCCAAGTGACATTTACGCATCATTTGAGATTTTAAGAGGAAAGAGAAAAAATAAAAAATGGAAGTTATATACAACATTTATAGCAGGGGGGGAAACTGCCAACCACTTCGAAGCTAAGCAAAATGGAAAATTCTCATCATCATCATCGATCAATCGAATGAAAGTCAAAAGTGAATAGATGAATGGATGATTGAGAATTGAGTGGCAGCAACGCATTTTGGCAATTTCACAACTTTGCCCATTTTGCAAAAAAAAAGAAAAAAAGAGAAGAAGAAGAAGTAATAAATTTCACTGAAGTAAGAAAACGACAGTTATCAAATATTCAAATTGTCAAATGGAAATGAGGCAGAGCACAAAAGAAATAATGGCAAACTTGACTTTGGCATTTGAACATGCATATTACTGAAATGATATCTTTGCTGTGTGTTGTTGTTATTGTTGTAGGTAGTAGCTATATATTATTAAAACGAGCTAGGTTGCAAAATTAAAGGCCGCCAGCCACCGATGTAACGCCTCGATGACAAACGAATGTCAACATTAGGACAAGGGAGGGAAGACGTGATGATGAGCATCGAATACATAATTCAACCGATGGCGTATATTTGATAGCAAACAACTGCAATGATAATGCAAATGTGATGAGGGCAATGCCATTGGGTATAATGATGTACATAAGTAGTAGCAACCACCAAAGTCGGATATACATACATACATACATACATCAGCGCAGACAGAAGCTTTAAAAGAAATAAGTTAAATGCTTCTCCAACAAAATCAGATAAATATTGATACTATACAAACGCATCCGTGTTCAATCTTTCTATAAAATATATGTGTATATATTTCTTTTATCAAAAACGCCTCATCTACATTCTGTTGTGATTATTGTTACGCGCACAAGAGTAAACAAAGCATTGTCATACCCGTCATCATAATAATATAAGCGTGAAAATGTGCCTGAAAAAAAAATATAAAAAATAAAAATATTTCCATCCCTTTATTGCCTACTTTTGTGCGTTTGGCAAACCAGCGCTCTACAATAACAATCAACTGACTTTTAGACAGTTACAATTTTCCTATTTACCTATGTATGTATGTACAAATTATCATTCTCAGAGCTCATTTATAGTCATGCTTCTAACAAAATAGTAAAACCCCAAAGTAAATTGTCTAAACACAAGAAGATTACAGCTTCGAATTCCGGACAGTTAACATCAAGATTCTTTCGTAAATAATAAAATAAGAGCCCAGTTGTCCCTACTACAATATTTTGGATGTTTCTGAAGATCTCTGATTTCGATTCATCTAGTACCCGATTCACCTGATATAGACCTACCGTAAAACCGAAACCAGTGAATAAAAAAAACTTCACTAAAAATGTTTGTGTTCTTTTCAAAATCGTTCGAAAACTCGGTATTCTGCAAAAGTCAAGGTAGGTAGTCAGAAGGGGTGCAACCAAGGTAGTGAGGTTTCAACTAAGAAGTTCGTTTTCTATTAAGTCGTCAAAACCCATTAAAGAGTTGTTGATAAAATCCAGAATATTTGGAATCCCTATTTCAGATAACCTTTCCAGATTATGGATATGTCTAGATTGTTTCTTAGCGCAGATGCTAAGCACTGGAGGTATCTGGATTTGTTTTTCGCTGAAAGCTTTCTAAATCATTTTTGCAGCTCAAACTACCACAACAATCCTACAGAATAAAAGATTTCAGAGATATTTAAACGGGAAATTTATTATTCGATTAATGTTTCGACTTTGATTCCTAATCTAGTTCGCTGTTCAATATCAGAATAAAACTCAGTCGGAAACTTTTTCCTACTTTGGTATCAGAAAGTCCAAAACTAATGAAAAGTCCAGAATGATTTCTCATTAAACAGTTATTACGGAGCCCTGACACACACACACACACTTCCATAAGCATTTATAAACGTGTAATGTCACGGCAATTTGACTGGTTGTACTTGCGCTCCTGTTGCTGTCGTTCGGATAGGGTGGCATCCTTATTGTTCGTGAAAGTGGCTGCACTCGCAAGAAAATTTGCATAATGAATTACACTTAAATGCATAAATATGTACACGATAAGCACTTGATGTGATATTCGCACTTGAATGCAGTATATGAACACTCCCAGGGCGCTTTGTGTACGCATCCACTAGACAGTTGTTGTTTGAGACGGGATGGACTGACTTGTTGACAGCGAACAAATTTTGAAGTCATCTGAAAAGATTTGAAAGAAGTATGAAAGTTTTAAATTTGGAAGGATAGCATTATTTTACCTGTACAAAAGGAAATGCAATTAGTATTGCTAGTATGATGAAGACTTCGTTTCCCTTCTAATGTCTAATTTCATCATTTTTACTACTATCTACTATCTCTTATTTTACAATTTTTTTAATGTTTTTGGATACAATCATCCAGTGTTATCTGGAATATAAGCAAGACTTGAACAAAAAAAAACCAATGTCAAAGAAAATTTTAATTTTGATTCGTACTCAGCCGCACAAATATTTCGGAAATCAAATTTGAATTCGAATCCTTGCACACACTTCTTTTATTAAATTCGTGATATTTTTGTTTTAAATCTCCCAACTTACTACTTCAACCCCCACCTTAATTCTACATCTCCCACTTATTTCCTCAAGACTAATTTATGTCCATGTTTTGCTTTTAATTTGAATTTTTTCTGGCGCGAAATACAAACATTTCGTTTAGCGTTAATACCACATCGAATTCGAGGCAAAAAGTCATTTAAATTTAAATATTCCCCAACCAAAAAATTATGTTCTCTGGCTGACTCTTAGCGGCAGGCTCAATTGCTATTCAATTCAAAAGCATGTAATCCCATTTGCCGAAGTATAATTCAAGGATTCAGGCGCTGGAGAATTTTTAATAGCAAAGCGATTTTTCACGCGGCAAATAAAGTTGAACGCTTCGCTGGACCGCAGGCAGCAAGTAAAAGTAAAGTAATCTTATTTGTTTTTCAGACAAAAAAAATGTTAGTCCCAAGTGTCTTTTGCGATTTCACGCTGGCGTTTAAATTTTAATCAATACAAAGTAATTGCAAATAATAAATCAATCAATTATGGAGTACGGAGGCGTCGTCTAATGACAATGGAATATGGTGGATTTTGTAAAACAAGTTGGCACAAGTTTACAACGCACTGGGCGGAACTGGAGTCAAATATGTATTCATTGCATAGCAAAAGGACATAATGAAAATGCAACAACACAAATAAGAGGATTTGCATGTCATTTATATGAGAGCTAATCCCATTTACTGGCACGCAGCATGTCATCCACATTAATTGCATTTGGTCTAGAAATCGTTTGAGTGGCCAAAGGTGATGGTGTTACCTTTACAAGCGCGCTGAGCGACATCTATTGGGACATCTTGGCTTAACGCTTGACAGCTCTACCATTAATATTCTTGAACGAAGGGAAAAAATTGACAATTAATGTATGAGATTTAGCTAAGCTTTAAAAGTTATCAACAAAAATGTATTTATGTATCTCCACAGTTTATCTGAAATACGCTGATCTCTGATCTGACTGCTCACCCACAAAATGTGTATTAACCTTTGAGACGGAAGCTTTTGCGGCTGCCGTTGTAGCCACGTGCCGCTGCACGAATGATAAGAATCTGCATGCAATTGTCGTCAGGCAGGCTGAGTGTAGCAGCGAGCCTCAGCAAGACCTACTGCACTGTCTGCCCTTCGTGGCACTCGACACGCTGCACTCCGCCTACGTCGCACACTAATCGCCAACACGCCGAAATGTCTATCTTCAATATTTACATGATGTTGTTGTATGCAGCTCATCCGGCTGTCGGTTCTCATCTCGTCTAAGACTAAACGTTTTGCTTTTCCATCACCCTCACCCTTTCACCCTATATTCACACCTCAGTTGTACATCGATTTTGTTGTTGTAAGTTAAGCTTATGTTGTCCTATGATAATAATACTCCTCGCTTGTGTTTGAATTTCATGTTTTTCTGCGCATTTTATTGTTGTTGGCAGCGTGTGAATATTATGAAAATGACAAATGTTCGGGGTTCTCATAAATCCGTGGCGTGTGTTCGCGACCTGTTGTTGTTGTTGTTGTTGGGTGTGTTTGTTTGTCAACCAATGTAAACAGAACGGGGTACATGATAGAGGTCGGCTGTGTTTAGATTTATCTATCCTCGTTGTTGTTGTTTTTGTTTTTGTCTCATATCATTTTGACAAATTTTCCGCCTTTTTGGCTTCCGCATCGGATAACAAAAATTTTGAAAAATGTACCACGCCGCTTCCCACTGACAATAAGTCATCGGTTGTTTGTTCATTTGATGCCCAGCGAACCAAATTTTTGTGTCACAAACTGGTACGAAAGCCAAAAAACTCGAATAAAAATTAATGGTTCTGTCTGCAGAAGTCTTGATATTAGATAGCGAAGGCTTTGAGTTGTCATTCACTAGGGCTCTGTAAAGCTTCTAACAGGACGTCATGCCCTAAAGGGTTCTCTAGGCTGATTAATAGTTTCGCTGACCACAGTGTAATCAAGAAACTGAGCATAGTCCAATGGACCGACACTGAACGACATAGCCCAAAGGCCCAAAGCATATATAAGTACCTATGTTGATTATAGGAACAAATAATATGGCTTACTTGGTTATTGGCTGCAATCTCTGCTGCTAAGCTCTACATGCACGTGTTAATTGTCAATAAATTCTGTACTATCCAAATCAGCAGCGACCTCATCAAAAGGCTTAAAGACCAAAGTGCGACATTTCTCATTTTTCTGTTGTGAGACTTTCATGAATTTGTTGTTGCACTGCCCTTGATGTGTGAACAGGAACATAACATTAGCTTAGCGTTGCATGTTAGCTGAGATTTGATATTGTATTAATTTGTGTGCAACGTGTGCCACATGCAACATGCGTCTTAAGTCAACAAAAGAGCAGAAGCTAAATTTGATTAACAATTTTTTTGTTTGGCTCTTATTCTCATTGGACGCGCAGTGAAATGTGACACCATTAGAGCGTTTACAAGCGAATATGAATTTTAGGAGGAATTGTGCTGCGAATGCCAATTTGAGTTCTTACAACATAAGGATGAGTCTGACGCTTTGTTGTTGCTGCTTTGGACAGCAGTCGCTGGGGAATTTCGTTCACGCTGACTAAGTAAATGAATAAGCAACAGCTTTTCTTTGTTGTTTTTTGTTGAAAAATTTCGCAATTCGCTTGCATTTTTTATGCGTCGCTGAGGTGTTGCCACCCTTTGGAACATATTTCTTATGTATGTACATGTGTATGTTTGTATGAATAAAATACCGTTCAGCGTGAAAATAAATAGTCGCTCATAAAGACTTAATTCACCAAATCACTTCTGATAGATTTCTCTAGGGTCCGTTTGATGCACACACACACACACATGCACATGGCGCATTCACATTCATATTTCACTTTCCTCACGAAACATACGCGCAACGGAGCTCTATCGCTTTGGTCATACCGCCATTCCGCGAGTCAGGCAGTCAACCAACCGACAGACACCCCATAATTTCACACTTGTTATTGTCAAAGTGACAGCTGCCACTTGTTTCATGATTATTTATTAAAAGAGCTTCGTTTTGTTGTTAGATTTGTTCGTTGGCTTCCCTTTTTTTATTTTTTTTCAATATTTTTGCTTTTGTATAACTTTTTTTGGATATTAGGGTGTTCCGAAAATAATAAGGATTTTTTAATTCGAATGTAAAATGTTAATTTAGTATTATACCTGAATTTTTAAAAAATATTACAACAAATACTTTGCTAGACTCACAGCGACAACTCTTTTATGGATATCCAAATGGAACCCTTCATTTCGGTAGTTGATGTTAAACTCTTGCTGCAGCCTAAAGATGTCCAAAAACCGGTTGATCAATAATCGATTTTTTTTTTGTTTATAGATAAAACAATAAAGATTGAGAAATAGATTTTTGAATAAAATAAAATATCTAAGGAGTAATTAAATAAACTCAAATCATTTAAGATAATAATTATAGAAAAGTATCCAAATATACGTTCTCGGATTTTATTAATCTAGATTCGGGAGATTTTCAATAGTCCTAAACATTGTATTACATTAAAAAGTAATACCAAGCTATAAAGTAAAAAATGTAACAATTTTTTGGTACAAAATCAGATTCCTTTTCGCTTATTTTAATTGCAATGCTCAATGACAACTCGCAGTAATTGTCGTGCTTCAAGTTCCAAGAATGAATTTATGGCGCACCCTAATGTGTGTATTTATGTTTTCGACTACATACATGTGAGTATTTACATATGTATGTAAGTCTGTAAGTGGCAATTGTTTGTTATTGTACTGTCGTTAAAGCTCTGCATTGTTGGCAATGATTGCAGCTGAATTGGTAGCTTGGACAGTTGGTGGCAATGCCACTTCTGAAATGCGACCTTCAAGTGCATTGAAGTGTGTGCTACGTCAGGCACTCATCAGCGTCAATGTCCTTGACGGTTGTAGTAGAGATGGGCATAAGAAGAAGCGTCAACTGGGATTTACTTCTGAAATCTGTCGGTTATACTTTCGATTTTCCACTAGTTGCTAATTGCTTTGTGGCTGAGTAGGGTGAGACCCCATACCTTAAAGCGGGCGCCGAGGAAAAAAGGGCTAAAGCTGATTGAAACTGAAAGTCCGTATTCTAAGCCCATCTTAGCCTTATCTACGGGTCCACTATTCCTTTTTAAAAGAAAAAGAAGAAACTGAAATACTTAAGTTATAATAATAGTTCATAGACTTCCAGATATAGCTATCCTTCCCAAAAGCCAAACCTCTAAAACTGAATCAGAGCGGTGTGTCACTGCATGTATGTTGAAAAGATATATTGAAATATCCAATCTGACATAAATGTTGGAATGATGCTCGAAACTGAGGATGCCAGTAAATTCATTCAACAAAAATCAATGTCATCCAATCATGTTGTCTCGTCTGCTGCTGCCCACCATTTTATTATTTTTAATGATGTCCTGTCGCGGCGGTCGTTTGTGAGCTTAAGCGCTTGGTTCGGTGCGGAACTGCTGTTGCCACTTATACAAAATGTCAATAGGCCATGTTAATTTCCCTCGATTGACAAAGTGTCAATGTGATTTTCTTTCAAGCATTGCTGTTTTATTTTGTATGTGTATCATTGTTGTTATATTATTGTTGTTTGTTGTTGTTGAGTGCAATTCGGAAATTATTATGGCATGACATTTAATTAAAAAACCGAAAGAGAGATGAATGGAGGCATGATGTTTGTGTTTGTTTAACAAGAGAGGAGCAAAGAAGAAGCAGCATCGGCGTGGTATGAGAGGTAGTGGCTGCAAACTGTACGTAAGGGGGACGGCCTTCTTCTTACTGACGTAAATTGGAAACGCCAAGGCAGCTAAGGTCACTTGCACCTCTGTTTTCATCTAAAGCTCTCTCTTTTTCTGCTAGATGGAGCTTGCAGCCTTTGTTTAGCTTCAAGTAAGGGTGGGAATCTTTGAGCTCGGACCATAGCTTTGTTTTCTGCTAGGAAACAATCCAAACCCCAGCAGGTTGGGTAGGATATTCGAAGATGTAAAAAGAAAGAATTTTAGCTGGGAAGGAAGTTAAAAAATATGAGTAGAAATGGAAAAAGGTTCGACTTGAACTATTTTACACAATAGCGCTGCAAACTCCGAGTCCTTCAAAGGACAAGAGCACTTTTTCTAGATTAATTACTCGCCCCGCCTTAGGTTTCTATTGGACCGTAACTCTTCTCCAAGGGTACCAACAAAGCGATTACATCTAAAAGTTTTTTCAACGATTTAGTAGAAATTTCAAAAATTAAATTTTTGGCTTAGCAATAAACGCATTTCCAGCTTCCAGGAACTTAATATTAAATCAATCATTGAAATTTAATTAAAACCCAATTATTTGTAATGTCAGACGTATTCGAGGGTACGAATGGTTATGATTTCATGCATCTTCAGAAAGGTCACAAAAACTTCAATTTGAATTCGACACACCTCAATTGGACATAAGCACTACATGATTACGGGTGTACCCGGTACGAATGAGCCTGCATGGTCACCCCAAAGGCTCAGTTGTTATGTGACAATTGATTAGTTGTGGCACTTACAACAGCGATGACAAGCATGGAAATAATTTTTATTTCAAAACTGCAAATCAAATTTTGAGCATTGGAAAAGTTGGAAAATACTACGAAACGAGAAAGCATGCAGATGTGGGGTATATGAACCTGAATGTCTCTGAGGGATACGAAGCACTTTTAGCAAGTATGTAGTTGTTATTGTAATATGAACACTATCACTCTACTTATTTTTATCTGAGTTAAAGTTCAATGATATTGCTGCTGCTAACCACCCCATCGGGTTCGCCCACTTTTCCAAAAAATACGCACACATTAATATGTTCTGCAATGGTATCGACAAGTACACAAGTGTACATACTTATACATACCTATATGTATATATACTCATTTATGTGTTACCACCTCCAATAAATAAAATTGTAATTTTTTCATTGCTGATTTTTCCATTTAATTTTGTTGCTTTTGTCGTTGATTTTCGTTACTAAAATTGCGTAAAAATAAATGCATTTGACCCTTAAAATCGTTATTCGATACACTCGTGATTTGCTTGACGAAACTTGACATTCAAACATACCCACCACTAGTTATCTTTATATTTGGAGTTATCTTTTGCTACATTAGGGAGGTATCAAGCTCAAAAATTAAGCTAGGAAAATATATAAGTACTTTAAGCCATAGTACTAAGGTGTTCAAAAGTAGGCACTGAAGAAATTATTGCTTAGTGGCATTCAAGGTTATAAAGGAAAATGAAGAGGGTAAATAAGGGGAAAGGGTATGTCGGTGAGACGAAAAGCAAGAGAAGAAAGAAAGAGGATGATATAGGAATGAATGAAGAATGATTATTCTAGTCGCATTTGCTAATCACTAAAATTTTTATATTTTAAATATGTACATACTCACTTAGTCAGCGGTTGGTGCATTAGTTTTGCACGGCATTGTACGCATATTTAGTATAAATAGCAGTAGTGACAAATTGAATGCAAACCACGCATAATCGTATTTATTTGTTTATTTATTCTGTGCGTATTCTAGCATTTTTGTTGTAAATGTATGCGTATACTTTATTACAAACAGTGTTGTAATCAATTTAGTTACACCCACACAACATCATGAAAGTACATAAACATGAGGTCAAAGTTCAAACTACTTGGTCAGCGTTTACGTTCTCCTTTCATCCCTAAATACACAACTACTCGTACATACAAACATATTTACCTACGTGGCAACGTAGTTTTATACATAACTACATACATGCTATGCCATGCAATAATTGATCATGTTGTCGTAAATTTATTAGTCACAAGAGACACATTTGTAAACTTTACTCATAAATAGTTGTAGAATGATAGTGACTATATTCATATTCGTGAACATAACTTAGTCTTGTCATATTACCTTTTTATATCGAATTCGTTCTGGAATTAAAGCTTTTGCAGCTGGAAGTACGCCGCATTTCAGCATTATTTTCAAAGGAGTTTAATCTTAAAATCCGATTTAAAAAGTGCCAAACTCTCAGATTCCTCTCGTGTACTTTTGTTAGGTTTTACACTGAGGAGTTATAAGGGGAATTTTCGGAGGTTCCATATAGTTCGTTAGGCTTTTACGCGTCCTAGTGAAGCAGAGTCCTACACTCAATTTGAGCAGCATTTCCGTTAAAAGATATTGATACCATTCCAGAGGCAGGGTAAAGTACTGTTACGCAACAACAAAAGGCAGTTTAATTTACCACAATTAAAATGTGTTACGCCAGCAGTTAGCGAAGCGAAGTAATTTCATCATCAATCGGCTGAATCATTAATTAGCTAAGCTTTCAAAAATTATTTAAATTCTTTATCTAACGATTTAAATGCCTTAAAATGTTTATGAGCCGTATATTTTATCCAGACTTATATAAAAAAAGGGCAACACATATGAAAATAAATCAGTGTTGCTCCTTATCTTGCACGTGTGCGCAATTTTTGAAAGCTTTAATGCAGATTAAAGCAAAAGCTTGCTACAAAAGCCTTTTTTCAATAAGCATATGCGGCATTCAAAATTTTTTTGGGAAGGCAGTTGAACATTTTTTATTAAATACTTGTACACCATAGCCCTAAAAATTAAAAAATAACATTTTGCTTTAAAAAAAAATATTTTATATATCATGGATTTGGGGATAAGCATTTTAAGATCGTTTGATTTTTTAACTATTCGCCTTTAATTAAATCCACATTTGTCTATTTATTAGGCACACTCATAGCTAAAAAAAAACTTAGTTAGGTACCTCCTAAAATTTTTAAACATTGTTTTATTTATTTCTTAGTGAATAATAAATGTATGTTTTAAATGGAATTATAAAATTTATTGTCTCGTTGTGTTTTTGGATCTAGCAGTGCTTTTCTCTCATCATACAACAAATGCGCAAAAGAATGGTTCATGTGTGTGGGCATCACTGACATAGAGAGATACCAAAAGTGAGACACATTCCCATTCATTGTGTACCTCGTTAACATTCCATTGCAAGTGTGTTGCAGAGAAAAGCGTAACTTCATAGCATAAATGAATAAATACAAACACAGCTCCAACTGGCACTCTTTTTCTTCTTCTTTTTGGATCCTTTTCAGCTCATCCTTTCACTCGGCGTATGCGCATCACCATTTCGCTGTGCTGTTATTATCCTTCCTTTGTCAGCATTTTTATGCGCCGATTGTTGGCATCTTTTGCTTCATTCATTTGTTGACTCGAATTTTTATGCATTTGTAGATTCGTCTTTTTGCATACTTTATACATATTTTGCTATGAAATTTATGTGCGCCATTGTTTTTATGGCATGCACCCATTTTTTCGTCAATGTGTATGTGTAGCCTCCTTTGCCAAATGGTGGAGCCATCAAAAAGCAAAGGAATGTATGCTAGTTAACGATCCGGGAGGGGGTTGAGTTACATACTTTTACAACATATCTACATATATATATGTATGTTTGTAGATATGTATTCATGTACATAAATATATAAGAATAAAAATAAGCAGACAGTTATCCGCAGCGCGTACGCTCACTGTGGGTGGAGCTTATGGTGTACTAGTGAAAGTGGGGCTCATATATTCACTCCATTCCCTTTATTATCAACCAAGTGTCATATTGTTTTCATACCATAACAACTACACAAAAACAATTCGATAATAAATTCGATAAGCACATGAATATTTATTCTTGCAAAGGAATAAAAATGCTATAAAAACAGGAAGAAATAATGAAATTTCTAGACAAACATTTTATGGTTTTCATTATTTTGACGATGCATATGCCAAAGATGTGAAAGACGTAGAGACTGTGTGGGGGTGCATAGGGGTACATCTGATGGGATAAGACTAGACCAAAACGATACCACAAAATGAGGTATCAGTGAAACTCGAGAGAGAATATATGCAATCCACTCAAAAAAATAAACTCAACAGACTCACTCGATTTGCTATCGGTAAGTTCAAAACTGCACGATTTATATAGCAAAATATATTTCGCAAGCTTCCTTTAAGTAGAACTGCTTACGTTCTATTTTCGCCCATTTTGAATAGAACCCTCTTTTTAAGAACCATATGAAATTTTATAGCAATATATATTTTTTTCAACTAAAATCCAAGGTCTCGAAGATTCAACGAGTCGAACATAGTTCACCAGGCAATCAGGCTGGTACCAGAAAGTGTAAGTAAGTGAAAGAAGCAACAACTTGGAAGTCTGCTAAGACTGTCGAATATTGAGAAGAAATCTTTTGCAATAATCTCTCTAAGAAAAGATTTTACATGCCAGCAATATATTCTCGCATAAGCCTCAGGACTTTTATTTCTTTGAAAATTCATAAAACACAATATTTGCCACATTCAAAATAAATTTCAAATAATCTTGACGATTTTCGCAGGATTTAAAGCAACTCAAATTCAAATGTGCATATTCTCGTGTTATAATGTAATTTGGTTTTATGTTTTGCTGATATCTATCCGCCATATTTGTTATGCCCAAATTATACAGTTTTCCATTATTTTTATTGTTTTTGCTTTTTTCTTTTTCTTCGTGCCATTTTCTCTCACATTCCGCGTATGCCAGTACGATTTCTTCTTTTAGGATGTTTCCTCGCTTTGGTAGGCTGAACATCTTGGCAATAAATGGATATATCTGTTCTAAGATATGAGCACAAACAAGCTTAATTTTATGAGCAAATAGGAGGATGTGATGGAAAGGACTGTGGAAAGATAAGCACAATCATATGCATTTGCATGAACGTGGTTATGGATTTACATTTGTGAAAGTATCGAGATTTTATTTCGTTGAATATGAGTTCAAACGATTTTTTTTTATTTTGCTAATACTAATCTAATATGAAATCTGCGGAAATAAAAATAAAATATGCATAGAATGTGGCGAATAATTTGAGCAAAATACACCAGAACTTTGCTTGAATGTTGAATCATCGGTATAAAAATACTTCATGGCAGGAGTGCTACTTCAAATTCTACTTCGCTCAAGTTATATACCACATATATTATCCACATTGAGTATCGTCTCTGTTTAGTTACTCGTTTAAGTCCACCTCTTTCGCAGTAACTACGTTCGATAGATTAAAGCTCCAACAATTTTTTTTTTTCTCAAAATCTCAGATTTATTATTTAACTAGGGTCCAATAAACACTATCACTTCACTCAATTTACCCAGCCCATAGCAACTTATAAATGCCAGTTGAAAAAGCGCCACCAAAAGAAATAACACACTTGGTATGAGCATAAAGCATTTGCTTTGCCTATCGCAACAATATATTTTCAAAACTATTCATTTGATAAGGATTTGAAACAGGATTTCTTGAATTAAAAAGGCCGCCAACCTAACACACCGGCTTGGCGGCAATGCGACATTTTCTTTGCTCCACAATATTTTGATTGCACGAACAACATAAATCACAGTGATGGATATGTTTTGATAGAAATTTAAGAGCGCAAAACTCTATGATTCGTAGGTAGAGAGAATTACGAACCAGGGTCCGCACAGTAGGACAGTTTTTGGAAATTGTGGAATAAAAAATATTGGCAGGCATTTCTACTTGCTAAACCTCGTAATAACTTGCATACTTTCATTATCTTTTACTGCAATTTTCTGAAAATATAGGTAGACCCAGCAGAAATGTTCAATAAAATAAAAAATCGAGTTCGTTTCCTAAGTCTTTCATTTTTCTCTCCACGATCATCATTAACGCGATCGTTTGGCTTCCTACAGCGTTACTTAAACTGTATTTTAAAGCTTTCTGAAAAGAGCTTTCCTCAACACATCCCTAAAATATCTCTTTGTGCGAAATAAAGCTAAATCTGACTCAAAGCCAAACATGATAATGCCACCACTGCTAGCTTAAAATAACGCCACTCACTCGAACTACTTTTGCAAAGTCGGCAACTTGTTAAAATCCAACCATTCAAATGAATAAAGGCAGATCTTCAAATTGACTCCCCTTGCTCCACATCCTCCAGCCTACGACCTCACAGCCACATAGTCCACATAGGCCACGCAGTCAGCCATCATTTGCGTAGTAAGAGTAATTATCTTTGATATGAGTTTGGCTTTTGTGAGCATACATATATTCAGTTTAGATATGGAGGTAGTGGACGGCACCCAAAGTCCAAGCCAAACAATAATCGTAGGCAAGTTCACTTTACTTGTATGGGTTAGTTCATCCTTCGCTTTGGTCTGTCGGTATGTCGTAATGATTAATAATGTGCAAACGCATTATATATAATGTGTATGTAGGTATGTACAAGTGTAAATGCTGATATCTGTTGATATTGATTGTGACAAGTTGAAGGCATAATTTCACTAAAATGATTATTTTCGATATGCCAATTTTCCGTTTCATATCATTATGGGATGCAGGCGAATGAATTAAATCAAATTGGAATATAATTTTATTGTTGTATTAATTTTATGGCTTACTTGTTTTCACAGCAATACGAAACGTGCGTTGATGAAATTGTGCGGCACAGGAAGTCTGAAGTTGCTGTGCAAATTATTTGAGTTGCGAACTTTTCTGGTGAGTCATTTTTGACAAGGGTCAAATCGCAGCTGCAATTATATATATTTTACATACACACATATACTATGCGTACATACATATATACTATTTAGTTCATGTATATTTTAGCAAATCTCGAGTGTGAGTGTACAGTCGGTTACAAACATTGATTTATATTTCTAACTTTTGATATTTTTACCTTCTTTATGAAAACTTTTAGCAAGCACTGTATTTCCAGCTCAATTTTGACTGTCTTGATTGTGAAGTTAATTTTATTTATGATGAGGATCAATGGCCAAATTTCCACAAAATGAATGTAATTTTTGTTGTCAAACGTCATAATTAAATATAAATACTTGCACAATTTCGGGAGTATACATTTTCAGTTGATGAGTTCAATGGATCCTCATTTAGGATATTCAAAAACAATAAACTTTTAGATTTTATTCAAATAGCATTCCCACAAAAATGTGTAAATCACCCGAAAGAAATGACATTTTGAACTAGAAAGGCTTCATATTTACAAGGTTCGACATAAACTTAAAGCTGCATAGACTGAGTTTTATTTTAAATCCAGCCACCTTAACTATGCAGAGTTTTAAACATGTTGTTAGAGCATATTGTGCACCTTTCAAGACAATTCTGACATGAATCTCAGCCCAACTTGAAATTGCAACAAAATGTGACAGTTGTTTGATGACTGAAGTCAACAACTAAATAAAAGAGCTGAAACCTTGAAATAAACTATACAAATTTAAATTAAAATAACCAGCAAGCAACCATCCTTGAGAATAGCTCACCCAGCCTGACACGAAGTTCTTTTGAAAAAAATCCACTAGCTCATTGATTAAAAAGAAAGCCAAACCTATGTACATACAATTAACAAAAATGTATGATCCCAAAAATTTAGTTTTTGACACCTTAAAATCAATCCAGACGAAATTATGCATAATAATCGACATTAACTCGCCGCATACATTTGAGTTGTGGATGACCCGCGTAACATATCAAAGCTTTCGCCCTTGACGCTTACTTGATTTTATACGCGAACGATATCAAACGCATTAACTAAGAGGCAGATGGAAACAGGCGAATTCCAAAAACAAAATTGGTGCCAACTGGCCAACGAAATGCTACTTGTATGTGAGTTACGTTCGATGATAGACAGACGAATGAGGCAGGCAGAAAGCAGTGAGTTGGAGGCAGCACCCGTACACGCTACACACACCATAATCTCCAAATTGGGCTTCGAGCTAAGCTTCAAACCAAACAAAGTACGACCACTGCCACCCGATCTGCCCTGTGTGCCTACCAACTCTGCTCGCTGCTACTCCAACAAATTCAGTTGATCCGATTCGTCTTTGATTTGTTGTTGCTGTTGTAGTTGATGTTGTTGCTTCTTGTATTTTTATATTGTTATTGCTTGCTGTTTGGTCAGCATTTTCCATTCAACTTCCTTATGTATGTATGTACTTTCTGTGTATAACTTCAATGAAATTATCTTTTGCTACCTCTTCTTCTTCTTCTCCTACCTTCCTTAATTCCCTGCCGCTACATACTTTGGCTTGTTGTTTGCGCTGTTTTTGTGTGATTTATAAGGCTTTTAAGATATTTTATTAAAATGCATATTCGTTGCTCGGATGTCACTTGCCAGCGAATGTTTATGATTTTCATCTGCTCATATAACAGAAGGTGTCCGTAGTTGGCCATTGTGTGCGGTGTTAAAGAGCAGGATATATTCGAACCCAAGGTGCGATTAAACATTTTACATGTTGCATGTGTGTGTGTCGTTTTTGGATTAACTTTTATTTTACTCATTTTTAGTGATAATCTGCTGAATCTTTATTTTTTTTTCTTTTGTTTTTTCCTTTTTTTATTTTAAAGAAGTTGTTTGTTGTATGTCATAAATTGTCATCGCGGCATAATTGCTCTTTAGCGATTTTTACTTCATGATTGTATACTCACATAATTATTGGAATAAAATAATAATGGTAATCCAAACTGTTTTAAATAATTTCTATAATTTTAAAAAAAAAAACAAGTAAGGAAAGGGCTGTATTCGGCTGTGCCGAAGGCTTTATACCTTTCATGAATACGCACAACTTTTCTAAGTGTCCGATCCTTACTTACAACTACTTACAAACTCTCCAAAACTGTTAATTTAAAAATACATAGCCAAACCACATTTATCGGAGCAATCGGTAATATGGGAGCTATATGTTATGTAAGTCCGATCTGTATGATTTTCACTACACACATCCCATATATACATATATAATAAGTACCAAACGTGCAAAATTTTACGTTTCTAGCTTTCTATTTGCAACATTTATAGCCCAAAACCCATTTATCGAAACTATCGATTATGTGGGAGCTATAGTTATGTTGATCCGATCTAGGTGATTTTCACTACACACATTACGTATATAATATGTACTAAACCTGCGAAATTTCGCTCTAATAGCTTTTTAATTGCAAGAGTTATAGGCCAAAACCCGTTTATCGGAACAATCGATTGTATGGGAGCTATGCGTTGTATCGGTCCTATCTTGCTGGTTCCGACAAATGATTAATCCTATGCAAAATGGCGCCTGCTTGCAAAATTTCATCGAGATATCTCTAAAACTGAGGGACTAGTTTGCGTTCAAACAGACGGACGGACAGACGGACGGACGGACAGACGGACAGACGGATATGGCTAAATCAACTCAGCTCGTCGCCCTGATCATTTCGGTATACTTAATGGTGGGTCTATCTCTTCTTCTTCTCACACTTACAAACATCGGACCAAAGTTATAATACCATTTCATGTTCATGAAAGGTATAAAAACAGGACTCAATCGCCACCCATCTTCAGCTAAAATGCCGTCGATTGACTACTTTGTACTCACCAGTCTTTGACTATGTTTACTAAAAATTCGTGGCGGGTACTTTAAACGAAATATTATGCAGCAAATAGCTACTGCTTACAGAATATTACAAACGAAATGATGGAGCCATAAACACTTATGACGCTACTCAAGTGTCAAGCCATGCAAGTGTTCACGCTAAAAATGTCACACCCTAAACGCTGGATATAAAACGAGGGATACAAGAGTCTAGCCATCTCTGACTTGGTGAAGCTGCTATGGACAACAGTTTTTCTATTTTCTTTTCTTTAGACAACTCCATTCCAATCACAGCAAGTAAAACCGAAGCGAAAAGCTTCCCCAAATAACAGCCCGTCACTGAGAAGATGAAAATAATGCAAGACAAGCAAAAGGATAAACAAATACTGAATATTTATATGATTTTGTATGTAACGAGCCGTGTTTGTTGTTGAGGAAAATTGTATGTTTTCAAAATTCTGCGCTCAACGTTTCCCATCCATGCACCCAAAAGCTTTTGCGTTGCTCTTGAAGTTATTTGTTTGTGTTGCGACCTCCTTCAGTTACCGCAGGATCTGGCGTGTAAACAATATCAATTTAGATAAAAGTAAACTCGATATTTCTTTCTCTTTATGTGCGTTTTCATGCAGCTATGAAGTTTTGTGTAAATAAATTGGTTTATGGTTTGAATTTTAAATAGCTATGACAAGGGCTCATACAGAAGAAAGAGTAAGCAAGTAACTTTACCACTATCCTAGTCTATGAGGGGACGTTGCTGGTAGCGCAATTTAAGTATGACAGGCACTTATTTTCCCTTCAGATATTTGCACCTCTCAACGAGTTCTTTGTCTACTTCATAAAGAAGCCCACAGTACTGGCTCGGACAAACTTCGTTCCCTTCATCTGAGTGGAAGATGGAACTTCCTTTACTAGGAGTTGCCCTAGCTGGCTTCTTCCTTCGTTTCCAATTCAGTGTCTTTAGAAATAAACTCAAAATCTGAAGCGTCTACCATCGACTTGTGTAACTATCTACAGTTCTCATAGTTTCTTGCTACTTAAAGTGCAGTCAGGAGTATATATTTCGACACAGAAGCTGAGTCCTCGAACCAGAATAATTTGATATTCCGACAATTGCAGCTGAGATTTTCTTTGTGGTTTTGACTTCTTTTGATATCAAATTTCAAAGAGAAGCACGTAGTTATGGTACATACTTACGCTGATTGCCCAACATATCGATTTATGGCAGTTGCTTTGTTATAGGTGCTCTTGTACGAGGCATAAGATCCCATGAATGCGGGTTTCGTGGTCCATTTTCTTAAAACGAAATCTCATTTTTTTCTGAAAAGTTTGGCCTTAACCCCTCAAATTTATAGTCACATACATACATACATATGTACACCTTCTATTTAAGAGTAAGTAAGTGATTTCATTCCAACATACTGCAAAATGAAAAATGAAAAAAAACAATAAAAAATAAAACGATTTGCAGAATTTTCCAGGTGAAAGCATATTAGAGATTCACCGCAGATATATATATGTACATATGTTCACATGAGCAAATACTTCTATAATATATGTATGTACTTGTATTAGAGATGTTACGGAATTGAGTTTGCCAAACTTAAAGAGGGGCTGTTTTTTTTCAAATTTGATCTATTGGACTGGTATTAGAAAACGGAGCCACAATCTCGTTACATATGGGTATTATAATACATAAAAAAGAGAAGTGGAGTGGAATATCACCCCATTTCAAAATATTTTTCAATGACTTCCTAACTTAAAATGAGTTACAAAAACGCACAATCTCAATGAAAATTAAAAATATTTTCATTTAAAACTTCTATTATATTAGTCAACCCCATAGAAAAAAATCTCAGAATCAGTAGTCTCAAATGATATTCGATCTTTTTTCACCGATATCGAACCTCCGCAACAAACCTAATGTATATCTAGTACAATAATATTAGTATGTATTCGGGTGCTTACCTGAATTTATAGTTGTATGTATGCCCTATTAAATTAAATTTACTTTTAGTGTCAGTCACGCGGCAAACAAGGGGGGGACCAGAGAATGTGCAATCTTTTTTCTCTATATGCACGAAAGTTGAAGAAAAATACAAGTAGTTCAAAGCAAATATTAATCTATCAAATAAAGTATTGTGGGTAGTGCGAGCAAGTGGGTAAACAAATATGGGCTGACGAATGGTGGTATGGATCATTACTTGAACAACCATATACAGACATAAAGACAGTCATGTATATATGTATAGATATAAATAGTACATACACACGTAGTATTTATTACATATGTAACCCAGTAAATGGGTAAATATATCTTGTTATTTAAGCGTACCAATCTTCAAGCTATATTCCGCCATATTTGTTTCCTTTTCTTGGGGTTGTTTCGTATGGGTGGCTCCATCCACCCACTCTTTGCTGTGACAAATTATGAAATATGAATATTCTTATGTCAACCCTCTTGATATATGTATGAAGCGTTGCAACATTGCTTCATAACTCCATCGCTTTATCCATGCGCTCAATATTTGTACATTTGTTTTTTAGGAATTCGGTTGGGTTCTGCGCATGTTTCATAATTTTTGCGGTTAATATGGGGTTGTTCTCCCTTCATTGGGTGCACAAGTGGTGATATGTTTGTCATTCGCTGCATGACCTGGGGAAAAAATATTTTCAAATTTGTTTTTAATCTTTGAATCTTTGATTTTCTATATGAACGCCAAAAATAACTTTTCAAGAACCTGGAAAAAATTGCAAGGTGCCTGATTTTGGTTTTAATTCACAGTTACAAACTAGAAAGAGATCCTGAAATGCATGATTAAAGTCCTTAGCTCGACCAGCCGCCTTTAATTCCACCCTGTAAAAGCTACCTAATTAAAGATATATGTACATATGTATGGAAATATTCACTTTAGTTTCATTCCCTGCCGTTTTTTCAAAAGATACGAAAACTTTTATGGCAAAATTAATTTGGTGATATCTTAGAAAAATCTCGTTAAGAACCAACATTAAATATTTAGCAATAGAAAAGATTTGTCTGGCTTTGCGATTGTACTTTTGGCGGCAATGAACACATCCAACCATGCAAATGTATATATGTATGTATGGATGTGTGATTATGCCTAAATAAAGCCTAATCAAAAACTTACAAACTCACACGTAGCGACTCAATAATGTTCAAGAGTGTGTAAATAATTTAATACATCAAATAAATTGGATATGAAATGAAAGTTTATGTTGTCGTCTATAAGTAGGAAAGATGTATGTATGTATGTATCTATGTTTGCTCAAGTAAATGCCATTTCGATATGTGGCGATAAAAACTAACAAAATAATGAACAAATACTTTGCCAAAAATCCAACATGAGCAACCAACGAACTTTGTTCATTTAATTGTTCTTTGTTGAATTACCATGTAGGGAAATAATTTATAATACTACAAAAATTGACAAAACAACTCCCACTTAGTGATAGTAACGGGAGTGGTTGGAAGCCTTTATATAAGAAAATAAAATTTTCTTTGAACGGAAAGAAGTGTCTCGTTATAAAAGACAAATTTATAGAAATTAGGCTATGATGAGAGTTTTATAAATTTCATGCGCATGGGAACACTATAACCTAGTCAAAAATTCCATATTTGGTAAACAAGAGAATTTATTGTATAGTTTTAATGTTCCAAAGAAAGTGCTTTTTCGCAAACTCAAAAATTCTTATAGATGGACGTCTTTGACTGCTAGATGAGGAGGTTATGCCGACAAACCTGATATGTGAACAATACGTTGCATTAGAGTCATCATAAGTATAATAAAGTAAACCGTGCGTAATTCAAAATTTTTCCTACAGGGTATGCTTTTAGTGCAATTTCACATACAAATATACAAAAATATTTACTTAGTATGTGGTTATCAGTATTATCAACGGTCAATATGGCCGTCAGTCATAGACCGGCATATACACCTGCATTTCCACACACACACACACATACACCCCAAAGCTCATTTATTATTTTTAATGCTCCTCATCTGCTCAAATTTTTGTGCGCTTAATTGGAAAATTGATATTTTCTGTTAACTTTACTTTTACCAAGTTTATGTGATGCTTAGCAATACTGGCAATATTTTCTTACGTTGTTTTATTGAAAGTGAGCACTACTTCGTCTTTATTAAGAAATATTTTTCCCGAAATTTATTTAGAGACTTAATATAGAAGAAATAAAATATATTTTTAATTTTACAACCGTCGTCAGAATAATATTGGAAAATATTATGTTTAAAGAGAACTGGGTATATCACAAATTTTGTTAGTTTTAGCTATGACGCCGTCTAATCTATATAACTTAGTTTTTGTTGTTAGTATCCATTGAGAGTTGCTAAACAGTACATTTACAACAACATGGCAAAATGTTTGCGCCTAAATTGATGATGGTCAAAATAGTTTTATTGATCGATTGATTGCTTGATGAAGTATGTTTGCTTTGATTGTGGAAAACTTTGTGGTCAATGCATTTGCGATATATGTACATATGTATGAATGTATGTAGGTACTCGTATTATATTTAGATAAGGTAAAATTACAGGCATACAGTGGCTCACAAATGTATTTTGCTTTCGAAGGTGATTAACCTTTTACTTGCATTCTGTCAATGGTTTGTACAGCGAAAATTGTACATACAAAGAGAATGGTTCGACAACCCCTCGGAGTGCACTTCTTCCATGAGAAAGCTTTTCAGTATTATCATGCGAAATACTTTTACGAGAAACTGTATATGTGCATACTCCATATTTAGCATTCATTTCATTAAATATTATTCTGGGCCTCAATCAAGTGCGAAAATCTCAACTTCAGTTGAATAAATATTTGTTAATGTTTAGATGTGTTAAAATATTTTGCTATAAGTACATACATAAATACTTGAAGAAGGCTGGTTCCACCTCTTTTATTGTGAAGGTACTTCATCCATGTGTCTTAAAGTCCAAGTCGTACCTTGTTCCTATTAACTCTACATAACAGGGAACCTACATACATATGTACATATATGCGAGGAACTAATTTTATTAAATTTTTTAACTGAGAGCGGCCCCAGTAAATGTTTTTCTAATCATATATGTTTTAAGCTTTTTATTCTGAAAAAAATCGGGCGATTAAACGTTGCACTTCAGAATTTCTATAGTTTAGCTTACATTCCCCCACCACACTCGTATTTAAAAACAGCGCGTGGCTTGCTAATCTAATCCTAAACTATAAGCTTACCTTAAAGCTCACGCAACGAACAAAATAACTAATTAGGGACTTCTTTTGCTAATTCATCAAATTATATTTTAGAGAAGTAGCGACAATTGTGAAATTAAGAGCTCGAACTAAATACATACATGTAGACATTTGAGCTTAACATAAAACAGAGGTGGGGCAAGCTCTAGGCCACCAAAAGTTTAATATTTGAGGGACACAAAATACGTATTCAAATATTTAGGTGAACATTGACAGGAATTCTTTTGCTATTTATAAAATAAACCGAGGGAACGGGGTAGTAGTATACGGCAAAAACGGCCCCGAATGCGTTGTAGGTGTTCATCTAGAGCTTTTTAATTTAAACAGCCAAAGAACGTAGACTTTCACCTATACCACCTGAAAGGCCACACGGCTAATGATGGGGTTCAAGCTTTGCTGTAACCTTTCGAAATGCTTGAACAAATTAAGAAAATGTCCAGTAAATAAATATTTTAAAAAGTGTAGCTCAAAAAGCTGTGCTTGCCCACCACTGACATGTTATATGCATCCATAATGTAATCAATATAATCTCCGAAATTGACGCATGGTACATAATTTAACCGTTTAATCTGATAATGAAAGCAATCTACGTAAAAATACAACAACAAACAATTTTAATTCAACGCGACCCGCAAGAAACAGCCAACATATTTGCCAACAATATTAATGCATTAAGAAAAAATTGTTACATAACAAAAGATTCACACCAGCGAAAATATGCACAGTAACAAATCCGATAATAAAAGATGAGAATAATGAAATCTGGTCATAACATCCGTACAAACAAAAAAAATCAATCAAAAGATGCACTAACTAATTTAATCCGCATATGAGCTTCACACTGCACACAGCTCGAATACCCATGAATACATTCAACCTTGCCCTTCCAAGCTACTGAACCTGAATGTTGCTGTTTGTCAACCTGCTGAGCGGCAATTTAGTGGGTGTCATTATCCGGCTATTCTTTTTGCGCCTTTGTCTGTTTGCTTGCGGCTTTGTTTGTGCCACATATGGCAGCATTCGACTTCAACGCTGATGATGATAATGATGATGATGGGAATGTTGCGCGGTATCGCTTACCAGTGCAATATGTCAATTCTCAAAAATGCGCCACCGCATAGAACTCTCAGTGGGTGCAATGGGGTGCGGCAGTAGTGACAAGCAAGTGCAGGGTGGTTTACAGCGCAAAAAAGTAGCGGGTGGGGTTTTAAAAGGCAAGAGCTTAGATGCTTGGGCTTGGTGGTTGTTTGTTGGCTGGCGAGGATTTTTTTTTTTTTTTTCAATTCAATTAATGCGACAAATTGCCAGATGAAGAGGTCAGCGCATCTAACAAATGGAAAATCTAATAATCAACTTCCTGTCGGATTGTTTGCCAGAAGTGGTTAAATATCACAGTTTATCTACTAAGCCCAGTGACATCGATCAATTTGTTATGAGCTTGCCAATATTTTCATTAACTACTTTTTACTAAATTAAGAATAATTGTTTTCCCAAACCTGCCTGATAACTGTCCTAATGTGCGGCTGCGAAGGTCAAATGACATTTGGAGTATTGAAAAGAAAATTTTACGGAAGACTTGTAGGTCTTACCCATAAAAGTTTAATATTGAAGATATTTCGAAAGCTTTATTTAGTTGAACACAATGGTTCAATCCTTAAAGCTCATGTAACGAAGGTTCCAGCGACAGGTAACATCAAACAATTACATCAGTGAATATCAAGTTCAGCTTTAGAGCTTTTGAAAGTTAACAGATTTCAAATTTACTTGTTGAGAATTCAAATGGATGATGGGAGAAAAAGTCGTGATTAACAGCTTATAACTGATTTTCTCTTTCTTATATAACTTAACTATCTATCAAAGATGTTTTCCTTATCGTAAAACTGTCTACTTGTAAACAAGGCGTTTCTTATAAATCATCGTTTAATTGTTGTAACTACACAACTAACAACATTGATGTAAAAGTTTCATTAATTTCAATTTCGTTGGCTGGACGCTCGACGCTCAAATCGTTTGTTCGATGGTTATTACATTTGTCTGCTTTTACCATCGCAATCAAAGTGTCTCCTTTCAGTAAAATAAATTATATATTAATATCTACATTAAATTTATGAACTACAAGCTCTAGACAATGCCCTCGACGTTGTTAAATGCAATTAAGTTAACATTCGCTAAAAATTTCATCCAAGGCTGCTTCTGCGCATGCGCAAAAGACTTTCAAGCGCACGCAAACACCTCAAGCTCAATGCACGTTCAATCTAATGCGATCGCAACAAAAACAATTTGAGATGTTGCAATGTGATCTTCTACAATTATTATTATCAACTATAGTTTCTAAGTAAATGCATTTATGTATGTACATATGTATGTATATAGTCTTTATGTACATATAACAAAATGTGAGGCGTAATTAATTATTGAAATGGATATGAAAACAAAACTTATGCTTAACTCGATTTCACCTAGTGGGCTAGTGCACCAAATGTGCAATATAGCATTCATAGATATTTTAACGAATTTGGGAGTAAATCACGTTCTAGCCAAATGGATTACTTTCTTTCATATTCCTTTTCCCTTGCCAATAACAGATTTTCCACGAACTATAAAGGGCGATAAACGACTCGATATAAAACGGCATATTAGTCATCCACAAATAGTCGATAAACTGCTTCGTCAGCTCTCTCCCAGTGAATGCCGTCATTCAGGCACAAACTATCGAGCCGTCTCTTCCAACACTCATTTCACTCTGATCCAGCCCTACTGCAGCCCGTAATTGTTGTTACTCCCGTTAGAAGATATTGATAACAATGCTAGGTAAGGAACGTGACGACTAGGCAGATACTAAGCAAGACTCTTATAAATCTTCGAAGAGTCTTTCTCTGGCTCCACAACAACAGCAACTGAAGCAGTGGCGGATCCAGGACTTTGGGAAGGGAAAGTCCAAATTTTTTTTATGAACATCGAGAACGGCCGTGGAACTGTGGATAAAGGTTCCTAAAAGATATGACTTGTTCGATTCCGAGGCGGGGTTGACCGATGTCGGCTCTGGTTTGCATATTACTTTATATATGCTGTCCTATAACGCCTTCCTCTAATACCAATAAATACGAAGCCTGCCTGTTTGAGGAAGCGGCACCCTCTCTTTAAGACGTCAAAAATATTCCTGGTAAGTAAAGCTTTTAACTGAATTTCAGGGCTTGGCTTACTTGCTGAGATTCGATGAAAGAGCTCCGGCCCAAGAGTACTTCTCGCACGAACTCTTAGTGGAAGTTTAAAGGAGAACGTCCACCTGCGTTGGAAATATTTATTTGAGTACTATAGCTATAAACATATGTACATACATATAAGCTTCTGTAATGCCAAAGAAAAAGTGCAAGCAACTGAAGTTAGCCAATCTTTTGATTTCTACTTATTTGCGTATTTTATTGCTTCTCGTGATCGCGTTTTTATGATTTTTAATGAATTGCATCGAAGAAAACAAAATGTATTATCTTGCACCGTTGAATAACAAAAACATGTCAGCGAGCTGGCAGATGCACACTCACACCCGAACCCATGAGATCGCATACAAACGAACTAGAAAATACTAAATGGAAGCATCAGAGCATCCAAAGCTGAAGCTACTGAAGCTGAAGAATTTAGCAGTGAAAGAGCTGCACTTGTTACAAATTATTAGCGCCAATGATTAGCGCGATGCGTCGGCGATCTCAAAGTAGATAATACAAGCATAGGAGGTGGGCGCACTTGCGCAGATTCCAAGCATTGCTAAATGGTATGATCGCATGCCAACTCTTCACAAGTGACTGCTTCAATGTCCAAAAACGAGCCAAGCGCAATTTATAAAAGCAAGAAGCTCACAGCAAATCGGCTACAGTTGCATTTAGAATCGAAAGGCGCGCTGAGATCGAACGAAGCTGCCAAAAGTGTGGACCACCCAGCAAGGATCGCATGAAGCTAATTGGCATTACCACGAAGGATTAGAGTAACGAAAGTATCAAAAAGGCAGCAAGCACAGGCACACATACACTCCTCCAGCATGCGGCTGAGCAATACAATCGAGTGGCTACTCATAGCCATTATGATCAGCTTGATACTGGACATAGTAACAGCACGTCATCACCACCATCTTTCTGCCCACCAGCGCCAACAGGAAACACAACAGCATCAACAACAACAGAGCACGCAAACAAAGCGCTACACCCACATTGCAAGACGTCAAGGCAGATCCGCTACCACATCCAGCTGGTTCGGTCCAGAATTTATGATTGCGCGTCGCGTCTATGAAGATTGCCAAGATAAGAATGACTTCATTGGTTGTCTCAAACAGAAAGCTCTGAGTGCACTGTCACGTGCACTCGAACAGGACTCCATCAAAATAGCCGATGGTCTGGTGTTGGAGAAACAAAATCACACCGATAAGGAGAGCATCATTAATTCGATTACCGACGCGCGTACGCTGAGTTCATTGAGTCCGATTGATCGCGCGCTACTCGTAAAAGTTGATAAATTGGCACGCACTCATACGCTAAAGATGGACATGGGTGAGGGGCGTGGTGGTCATGGTGGTGGTGGTGGCGGTGGCGGTGGTGGTCATGGCGGTGGTGGCCATGGCGGTGGCGGTGGGCACAAAAAGAAGGGAGGTGGTCATGTTAAATATGTCATTGCGGCACTGCTCACTGCCATGGGCATTGCTGGGCCCATTGGCTTGAAGGCATTGGCGGCAATTGCGGGCAAAGCTTTGGTTATTAGCAAAGTTGCGTTGACCATAGCCAGCATTATTGCACTGAAAAAGCTATTCTCCCACGATCATCACGAAGAGTCTAGCTTCCAAGTGCATGCGGGTGGAGAGCATAATCGGTAAGATGAAGGGAGTTTTCTGGGTTGTTGTTCCATTTTCGTAATTTAATTTCATTTTTCAGCCGCAATGCTTACGTACTACGTCAGGTGAACAAATCCAGTCAACCCACAGCCGGTGCCGGCATAAGCCAATATTCGGATCCATATCGTTATTACTATGAATATCATTAACTACCTATGGACTTCTAACTAATTTATGTATTTATTTATATAATCCAATGTTAGTTATAGCTTTTATTGCAAACGAAAAAAAAACAAGCAAGCAGCTAAGACACCAAAGATATTTGTTTTTAATTTGCAGAATTGAAAAAAGAATATTCGGCATCCAATTCCCATAAAAAGCAAATCCCAATACTTGCGTGGAAAGTCTCGGTTTCCTTATTTAAGACAATTGACCCAAAACAACAGAACAAGAAATGTGACCTTTGAGCACACTTTCAGTATTTTGTTGTTGTATAAGTCACATTTGTGAAATATGTTGTAGTGTAAAGATTAGCACAATTTATAAAATACTGTTATTTTAGTTTTATAGTATGTTTAAGAAAATAAATAAATATTCAAACTTAGTATTCCAATGTAATATCCACTAATGGTCTTTTTTACTTAGAAATAATCCAGTTACTTACATTTTGTAATTTTCCAGGAGCTAACCATAGAGGTGAGCTCTTTCACATTTCTCTAAACAAGGCTGGACAAAGGCAGTATATTACTCATAAAATCGGCAGACGACGGTTGAGCTGTCCAACAACCTTAGTAAAGAGTGAGATCAGTGTAATATGTAAATTGTACAAGTCAAAATACCGTGTTGTTGTGGTTGTTTGCAACGACAAAACCATTTCGCTAAGGTTTTATCGTCCACTCATAAGCATTGGTCTAATTAATCCATTACATACTTTTAAGCCCCTCTACATAAATAACCTATACCCCTTACCTAACCTAACCTATTTATTATATTTACTCTGTGTCTGCAGAAAATTTCACTTTTCGAAATCAATTTTACTAAACCTCATTTTATTTAAACATAATTAATTATAATGATTCATTGTTTTTATACAAGTTTTGTGGATATAGAATTAAGTTACATAGCTTAGAATGTAGTACCTCAACAATGCAAATTTTAAAGGGATATTTCACTCCTTCCTTATTCAATATCTATGAATTCTGTAGAAATGTGTGTACGAGTATTACGGCTTTATCTTTTTGAAGCCTATTCTCTTTTCTCAATTTGTACATTTTTATACGATTATGTTGGCTTTGTAGATATCAAAAAAATTAAAAGGCAAAAACAATACTTTTGAATTACAAAGATTGGGTGCCAAAAAGTGGTAAAAGCAAAAGGGATACAATTTTAATGATAAATGTGCAAAAAAACAAACTTTGCTAAAATGCAACAACGCACAATAAATGAAGATTTAAATTTAAGTGTCTTATTCCCAAACATGGAGTAATTTTAACACCACTTAAAAGGCATTTCTACGCCTCACCTGTACATCATACATTTTCCCACAATTTCAACTCCATTTCTAAATATTAATTTGACGAACTGATCAATAATCAATAAGAAATTTCTGTGGTTACATTTCAGATAAACTTAATGGTACTCTAGAGAAAAAAGGTATTTAATTCTTTGAATTAAAAAAGTAATAATCATCATCCTCAACGACCACACATTCCACATTATCGTTGTTGCCGTTGCCAATACTACCATCGCTAACAACCGCATTCTCTAGATTTCACCCAGATACCTCTTCGCCTGCAAAATCCAGTTTCACCACATCGGCTGGCAGACACTCCTCCTCATGTTCCTGTGTGTTGATACGATTTAATGTCATCATGACATCAGGACCCGATTTTAGAGCTATGGAAGAGGTTGTGGCTTGCGCAGCCGTAGTTGTCGCTACTGCCCCGCCTCCTACTGCTGCCGATACTGCACCGGTGGCTGGGACCATTGCAGGTGTTGGTGCAACTGCAGTTATGGCAGTCGCGCTGCTTCCTACAACTAAAGCTGGAGTTGTAGTTTGTTGTGATGGCTTCTGCTGCACCAACTGCGTTATTTGCTTTGGTTGTGTTGCGGCTTGCAAGACTACATTTTCAGTCACTGTAGCCTGGGTAGGCGCAGCCGATGCTGCTAATAATGCTTTCTGTTGCTGTTGCATTTGTTGAAATTGCTGCAGTGTCACTGTTGTTGTATGTGGTTGTTGTATTATTTGTGCTGCTGCGCTAGTTTGTTGTATAATAATCTGCTTTGGAGATGTTTGTAGCGATTGTGGAGCAGTTAATGTTGGTTGTGAATGCTGTTGATGTGACAGTTGTGTTGCCTGCACCGGTAATATGCGTTGTACGTGTTGTATATGTACCGTTTGTGGTGTGGTAGGGGGAGTTTGATGTGGTTGTGGTTGATGATGTGACGGTTGCTGCTGCTGTTGATGCACTGTTTGTTGCTGAGTTATAACATTGACGTTTTGGTGCTGCTGCTGTATTGTATTTAATTGCATTGTTTGCTGTTTAACAACATGTGTAGGTTGTTGGGTGGGCACTTGCTGCACCGTTTGTATGACATGTTGTACTTGTTGCACAGGCACCTGTTTTGCTGGTATTCCAGCATCTTCGAAAGCTTTCTTCTTGAGCGCTTGGCGTATTTGAGAGCTGTTAGGAAAAAAGAAATGAAGTTGTATTAAGTTTGTGTTATTCACGTAGGTATCCTCTCGCTACATCCTTGCAGTTTGAAGGCACAGGAAAATTATATTTGATTTTTTACTTTCAAACTTACACTGTACGATTTTTGATGCTTAAGCTTATTTTATTCAGATCATCTGAGAAGCGAATTATGGATGAATGTAGCATATTTATCTCATCATCGGTCCATTTACTGTTCAAAAAAACACAAACGCATTCAAAATTGTCCATTTAGAGTTAATATGGTGGCAAAGACAGTTGGACATGGAATATAGCGAGAGAACAAAAAGAAAATTATTGAAATATTATAATAAATTTTCTGATAGAAGAATTGCCTTCAAGGATGTGCAAGTTATATTAGCAGAATAAGGAAATATTTCTTTCCCGAAGATTTGGGGTGTGTTGTCGAAAATGGCACTCCTTTAGAGAATATGAACCCGATATGCCCTTGCGGTACAGGCCCGAGTGTTGCGGGAGCGATTTGTTAGCTCCATTGTGATACCTTCTTGTTGATCTCACCAGCCCCTTTCGTAATTTAGGAAAAGATGGGTGGTGAGAGGTGATATATGCATACCGATAATTTTACAACGGCTATATATTTGCGTTCACACGATAGTAGAGCTAGTACTAAGTCTGCGAAAAGGATGGCGAAGTGTTCTCGAGTATAGGTAATGTGCTAGGAGTTAGGTTCTTACTCTAACATCCCAGGATGAATAGGATTGTACCCGAGGGTATAACGTTTTGCATGCACACCAAATCTACCGGGATAATGCATTTGCTCTACCTACCCGTCGTAAACAATAAGCTAATAGAATTTAAGGATATCTTGATGAAAGCCATTGAACCTTCACATATAGGCTACTTTGAACAAGAGTATTTAAAGGTTTCGAAAGATCTGGATTTTTTTTGTAAATAGAAATAGGACCAACCATAACACATGTTAAACATATCGTATATATTAGGTTCTACCTTTCTGCCTAGTATTTAATAAACACTTCTTACCAAATAATTATTTGTTATAGCAATTGAATTTTACAACTTATCCCTCGTCGTTCATTTCGCTAGAGTTTATCAAGTTTTATTACTCTTTGTACTCTCAAAAGGTTTTTCGCATACGAACCAAACAAAACTAAAGACATATTTAAACAATATTATATTTCGGGAATTTCGCTTACCCAGAAGGAGATTCTGCATTCGGATGTAATTGCATTGTTAAATCACCTAAGCGGCTAAATGCCTGACCAGCAGCTGTAAATATTTCACCAACCTGTAAAAGACATTACTCAATATTAATATTCCTAACGATATAACCGACCCACAATTGGGTTCCCAGCTTTGAGGTGCGACGTCGAGGGAACATTTGTTTAGAAGCACAATTCAAAACAGAAACCGAAATAAATATTGTCCGTCCACGAAACACCCCGGCACGAAACGAATGAGACTCTTTCTCAAGAGTAAAAAATACGCGCGCCGAAAGCCAACCAAAAGGAAGCTCTTCCAATAACTTGTACAACAAATCTTCATAGACGCCGCTTCTAAAACCTCAAATGGCCTCCTTCAACGCTGGAAATAATAACCAATTTGCAAAATTTTACTCACTTTCGTTGCCGAATTCATGGCGAATCCTTAACTTTGTTCCTAATAGTATTTTATGATAGCAAAAAAAAAGTCCGCTTAAAAATTTTTTTATATAGCATTTGCTGTCAAAATCTGGCTGTGGGCAAATGTCAAATGTGAAAATTCAGCGCTACAGTCACGTCCGCTATTCAGCAACGTTTTCAGTGACATCTGCTTGTGAACTTCAGATGTGGCGCTGATGATTAACCCTAATAGTACGTGCACATTGATGTGTTTTGGAGCTTATTATAATTTTCTAAGCAAAACATGCCGAAAACCGATGTTTTCTATCCATCCCACACCTAATATGCCGCCGTCGCTACCTTATCAGAACACTGCTAATGATATAATTCGTTATGAAACTTGAAAACATAATGCATTTGCTGTTTTCTTAGAGAGATGTGAAAAATCAACGGCAGATTTCATACAAGACCGTTAACGCTAACCTGTTCGCTGTTAGATTAACTGTCTTTCGTGAAAGTGTGTATATTATAACTTACATTTTCGCTTTCCCAAAATTGCACAATAGTTGTCCAATGAAATAGGGTATCTCAGGATGAACAGCCATATTTTTAAGAAGTGATTTATAAAAAACTAGGTGTTTTATGCTATAGTGTGTACATGGTCTAAGGCACCAAGTACAGTTCTGTCCACCCTCAACATACCCATACCATCTAAACGTCTTTAGAAATTATGATTATAGACTTTGTTCCCAGAGACTGTTACAGTTACCATATGCGGTCATTAAATGAATACCATCGTAAATGACTGTAAAATATATTTGCAGAGCTCTCCAAAACTCAAGGTGTATATATAATCAGCTGTGTAAAAAACTTAAACAGTTTTTCTAATTCAGCTTAATGTTATCTTTTTCACTATATTTCCTTTTAAATAAAACAAAGTTTGTATTTAAATTTTTAGCAACAATTTTATTGAATTCTGCATCCATTACTTCTAGTTAGTAAGTAATTCCTTTTACATTCCATTACCTTTATATTAATCATATACCTTGTTGTAAGTAACTTTTACTTACACGAATATGTTTAAGTGTGTATCTCTTGTATGTATATGTGGCCTTTAAATATAACTTAACTGTGTACTTTTATGCTTTCGAAATTTGGGTTTTCCATAATTTTAATAGAATAGTGTTGTTCCCTTCCGAAGCACAACTTCATTCACTTTCTCCGTGCATTCGTATAAAAATAGTGAGAAATAAACAAAAACTATTCTATTGAATAAATATGTCTGCGTGTATATGCTTGACATATTTTTATTTACGTATGTATACAAATCTTCAAAAAAAAATCTTTTATAAACTTGCACTTGTCTAAGTTCAAATTATTTAAATGAGCTTAAAGAAAATACTCTGTGAGTGGCTGTTCACGATTTTTATGTAAATATAATATCGTGGTTTTTTTTTTTGTTTGGTATACTACAATATTTTTATATTAAATTACTTGATTTTATTATAAATCATGCAAATTGTAAAATTTAAATTCAAATTATTTAATATAAATGTAAATTTAAGTACTTATGTTCGAATTACATACGTAAAACGAACCGTATTTCTCACTTTCTCATTTTTTAATAAAATTTATGAGACTTTAAAGTTCAACCGAAGTGCACTACAAAACATAAGCCGTAATAAATCAAGAGAGCCGTGACTTTTTTTTTAAATAATATAGTTTACCTTTTTACATAGTACGTATACATTCATTAGCTGTTTGCTTTTTTTTCAAAGCTTCATTTATTGTTTCTATGTTATTGTGTATAAAAAAAAATGTAGCTTCCCATCATTGCTGTTTTCTTGTTATTGTATTAACGAAATGAAAACAGTAATATTGCACAATATTTTTGATTTTTGCAATTTTTTTTATTCTCAGCTTCAATGTTATGGTATGTATCTACATGCTTTTAATCCTTCTATGTGTTTTGGTTTTTTACTTTTTGAATTAAGCAAGAATAAATTTATTTATAAATAAGTGTTTATTACATAATATAATTTATATATTATTTAGCGAATTTTAGCATATTTCCTTTTCTTTTCTTTAGATAATGCAATCACAGTTTTAATATTTATTTCATCTTCATTATTCTATTTAGCTATTATTTGTTTTGTTTTTGTGTTTGTTTATAGATTAATTCCCAAACTCATAATAAATAAATAATACAAAGGTGTATAAAGCTTTTTGCATGGAAATTCAATATTACAAAGCATCATAATTTTTCATATCTAGCCATTTTGGAGATAAGTATATAAAATATTTTGAAAAAATTTGTTGCATTCTTCATGTTTTAATTAAATGGTTCTTGTAAGGTTTTTTTTATTTTTTAATAAAGTAAGAAGTAATTTAAAATTCCAGTAAATTTTTCACACATTTTCAAAATATCAAATTAAGTCTAACTTACATTCCTTCCCAATCTCACATCCTTCCACTCTACTCTGACTCAATATTTTCAAAGAACGCTATTTTTAACCCTCCTAAGACCATTTCTTAAACAATTTTTCCCCTCCTTCTGCTGTAAGTCCTTCTTTATTTAATTATCTTGACCTCGAGATTTCCAGGCGCTTTCACGACCTTTCATGTTAATGAATACCCTTCTTCTCCAATAAATTATTTTTATTCACAAGCAACTTTCGATTCTTTTCCGTTTTGCAGCTGATTCCATATATTTTTACGTTCCTCAATCTTACGCACTATTTTCAATACGTACGCATTTTGAAATATCTGGGCTACCCGGTCTTTAGCAAGAAATGGTGACTTGTGGTGGATTTATATGAAACTAAATCTTAAGGTGAATTTGTGCCGTTTTTACCATACTAGTTGCATACAATTAGGCGCAAATATTTTAAAACTGAATTGGGTTTGGTTTTACAGTATTCCGTTGCCGCTTAATTTTTCCATTCACATTTACTATCGCGCGAGAATCCAATAAGCGTGTTTTGAGCTGTAGTTTGTAATTCTAATTAATTTTTTTGTAAGTTTTTATCAAACTGTTCTGCTATGTCTAATTACTTTTTAATTCCTGAGAAGTTCGTATTCGTATGCTAATGCTCGTATTCATTCTAATTTGATCATTTACAGTTAATACACTCATTTTAATTACATTTATTTATATATGTTTCTGTGTATACATTTTAGTGTATGTGTAATAGAATAAATTTTTTCACAAAAAAAACTTCTGTAATATAATTAAATTATTGCTTTATTAACAAATCAAAGTTATTTTCAGCGGATACAAAATGTTTAACAAACATTCCCGGACATTCTGAAAAGTCTTTTTGGAAGTGATTCAAAAAGGTTCTATGGTCAATCTGATGTAAATGTAAGTCTAATTTGAATGCTGTATCTATGTTATCTAAACTTTTTCTCGCTTGTTTATTTTATTATAATTATTTTATTTGAATGTATGTAAGTGTGTGTGTAAGTGATATTTGTTTTAATTTTACACTGCAAATGCAATTTTATTTCTCTCATATTGCAGCGAGTCTCATCGTAAGCCCTGAGTTTGTGGTATATTTTTTTATAATTTATTTCTCCAATTTTTTTTTTAAATGCTTTAATTTTAAATTTCTTTGCTGGCATGCTATTGAGTTGGAAATTTTGTTATTTTCCTATCAGTTCAGAACTTGAGCTCTCTATTATGTACGTACATGAAAAGTTTAACATTCAGCCATGTGTAACTCAAGTGTAAATTCTAAACACAAAGTTAGTTTACAAATAAATGATTAATATAAAAATCCCTAAAACTAGAAACAAGTACAAAGTAAATAAACAAAAACGATGTTAATGTATTCTTAAAGTTAAATTTTGTTCGCCTCACCTAACAGTAATTCATTAAAAATGTCACACTAATGCCACACTGCATGTAATACATATTATTTAAAAAATTTCCTTTAATTTATTATAAGCCGAAAAAATTTGTACAATTTTGTCTTGTAAATGCTTAAGCAAAATTCTAATAATTTTTAAATTTTATACCGCTATTTGTTTTTTGTTTTCTTTTTTTTGTTTTTTTAGTTTTAATTCTTTTTTGTATTTTTCTTTGCTATCAGCAAATATTACCTGAAATTTTGTACTCGTCATGTTCCAAAAAGTTTTGTGTAATCATTTTCTCTCTCTTTTTTTATTGTAGCGGTTCTTTCTACTATCTCGTTTTACTGCTCATGCATACATTTCTCACGGTGTGACCTTAGCGTTCAACTCAAAAATTCAGATCAATTAAATTACCGTTGCTCTTCTCCCCTGACCTTTTTCGAGATACAAAAAAATGCTAAAAAATGTTTTGAAAAATTTTACTTATTTATTTATTTTGTACTATTTTAAATATTATAATGCTTATAACTCGTTTTGTTTTTTGTTTTTGTTTTGAGATTTATTAAATCCACTTGACTTACACACACTGACTTTTTATTTGCCTTTTTTGGTTAAATCGAAATAGATTCTAAAACACATCTAACGTTTATACTTTGTATACTTTTTGTTCACATTTAAATACAACATTTGGCAATTTTGTTTTCTAATTTCTGTTCTGAACTGTTTATGAAAAATATTTAGGCCTAAATTTGTGTAAGAATATCGATATTAAGTATACCTCTTCATACCCATGCTTCCCCTAAACTTTATTTAATACGTAAATAAGCAGCGGGTTGGATGTTTTTTTTTTTTGTTTGTTCTGTTAGATTTGACAGAGTTGAAGAAAATAGAAGTGCCTTTGAAGTCTATAAGTTAAAAGTAATAATAAAATATAATAACAAAATATAATAACAATAACAAGTTAAAACTAATAATAATAAATAATATATTAAGAAAAAGTAATTAAAAATTATAACCATAAGTTCGATCGTACATATGTACATATGTATGTACTCCCACCGGCTGTGGTTAGTACCAAGTTCGAACAATTTTTTGTATTCCTTGGTATTTCCAATCGCCACCAAATTCCAACTCCGTAACGAAATGTTCCACATGCTCTGTTAACTATATCGTACTTACTATGAAACAAGGTAGTAACAGTAGTATTAATAAATAAGATGCAACCACCGGGGCCCTCATTGCCGAATTACGTATTAAAAAGTCACGATTCCAAAGACCTAGGTATTCGTCTTTGAATTCGAAAAATTCACCATGGTACAAAACATAATAAAAACCCAAATTAAGGTAACGAAATGAACAGATTATACGAAAATAGTAAAAGAAAGCAGAAAATTTGGGCGAAATGCTTCACCTTGCTTATGTATGTGTTGTGTATTCCATTCTCTTCAACTCTTTACATCGTTGGAGTCTTTGCAGAACTATTTCCATTTAAACACTCTGCGTTCCACTCCCCGTTGCTCATCAGATTTTTGAAATGTGAAAAACTTCATGTCTAGTCGATAATCGTACTAGCTTCCGATCTCTAATGAAATTGCTTGAATTATCTCTCGATAGTCACCTAAAACCATCGATAACTTGCCCGAATGGAAGTTATCGATAGTGCACGATTGGTTTTCCAGCTCTGCAGGCGCGTTTTCGCAAATTCAATAACGATGTGTCAAATCTTCAACTGAACACTTTATTTATTTATTTATTCATTCACTAACCCCTTCCTTACATATTAAATATGTATGTATGTACTTCCTTTCTGTTTCATCTTCAATTCAGCAATTCATTTCATATCGTCAAACTACAGTGTTTTTTGTTTATATTTTTTTCACTTTATTTCCAAAGTTTTCGCTTTTCTGCTCGTTATACACATGCATTAGTTTGTTTGTGTTATGTAGCATTATTTTTTAATTTTTGTTTTTAATTTTTAATTTATAAATTTTAAATTTAGGTTTTAGTACAATTTTTACATTTTACATTGGTAACATAGCATTTTGTGTTTCTTATTTATTTAGCATTTATTTTTGTTAATGCATTGTAGATAGTATACATACATACATAAAGATTTAAGTGTAATTTTTTTGTGTTTGTGTGTGTGTGCATGGGTACAGTGGTTTGGGATCAAGGGGAACTGCTTACAAATTTTATGGGAATATTTACAAAAAACCTATCTAAAAACATTTTGTTTTTGTGATTTATTTTTACTTTGCTGTTGTTTGCTTTAACATTTCATATCTCGCTGCTATGCATTAGCGTTCATTTTGTATTTCTTGAACATGGTTTTTTTTTTTAATTTTCTTAATTTTGCTTACCGTAATGCGCTGCTTCAACCATTCGTCTTAAAACTCGAATTTAATTTTAATTTTGTTTAATTTTAATGTTTAGCCAAATAATTTTTTTTTGTTGAATTTTTTCATTTTATTTTGTTAAAAATGCTACTGTTTTTCCATAAAATTAAGTTCATATTTTTAATATTTAATTTGGTTTTAATTTTAGTTTACATCCAAAAGTTTTATTTGCTTCACGCGTTATTCATTTTACATAATTTTGCCATAAGTGAAATTTTGTTTGTTTGTATGTATGTTTATGCTTAAAAATAATTTTTTTCATCAAATATTTACGTATGTACTTGGTTTTTCCTTCATTCCCTTTTCCATATAATTTTGTTTCCTAAAGTTTACTTAGTAAAATTCAAATCATTTAAGTTTTCTTTAAATAATTTTTATTTTCCATGAAAAGTTTATTTATTTCATTTAAATTTTTTTCACTTAAATTTTATTTTATATTGTTATGCCTAAAACTTTTAGAAATAACCAGAACTTGTTTTTTTTTTTTTTGTGTTTGTTATTACATAGATAGATTTGCAGACGAAATTAAGTTGAAATATGTTTTCTTTCCAAGCCATAAAGTATTTGATTAATGTAGAGTTCGTGTACCTTCATTGTTGTGTCGCTCGGTGTAACGCTTTAAATGCTAAGCTACTCTTAGAGCTAAATATTTGTTTTCTTCTTTTTTGTTGTTTTTGCCGTTTTTGAATACGATTTTTGTAAATATTTTAGAACCAAAAGCATGTTTGTATGGGACAATTTATGTATGTATGGGTAATTAGCAGAGGTGCAAAAGATCACCGACCCTTAAGATCATCACCCTTAGATTGAGTTACAAGTCATTATTTTTTCCAAGATATTTCTTAAAAGCACCAATTATTTTTTAATATTAGTTGTGTAAAATTATTATCAAGAAAAAATTGAAAATAATAAAAAATAATCAAAATATGAAATCTGATTATTTTTGGTCATTTGGCGGGATTATTATTTACTGCTTGATTACACTGACTAAAACGAAAAAAAAGCAGAAATTCTAAACGCTAGCAGTTAGCGTTGCCAGATGGCGTTTTTCTTTCAAAGTGGAAGCCACAAAATTAGTGGGAAATCAGAATGTAAATGTGAACATTGTTTAAATGCTGGATTGTGACAAATTTCGTATCAAAACATTGTGTGTTGTATGTTTCATGTGGGCAGTTAAACTCATTGAAAGTGGCGAGCAATTTTTTTCATATTTTAATATTATAAATATTTACTAGTATGGACAGTTATAGATTATCATTTATTCTTAGCCTGTTTACAAAATGCATTATTTATATTTTTTTATTGGTAGTGGGAATCTATTTTAAAAATTATAAAAATTGACAATTAACATCGATAAATGCATGTATGTATGTTTGTATGTATGTACTTTCAAAAATTTCTTGCTATATTTTACAATTATTTTTAAGTTTCTTTGTTTTAAGTTTATTACTAACCGTTTACAAAATGGGGAAGTTAATTCTAAAATATTTCTTAAAAGAAAACATCAAAAAACAACATTACTTAAATTACATAGAAAAAAGTACAGTGCACAACATATATTTGTTGTTTGTTTGTATGTATGTTTGTTTTGTATGTAAAAAATATACATTAAACTGAAGTCTTACTGCTGAGGTAGTTACGTTACTATTGCGCAGTTCTGTTTCGTTAATGAACATTCATTAATAAACTTTTTTTGTTTACGGCTTAACTATTGCATTTCTATGGACTCACTTTCGAAGCAAAGCATTTCATTTTCATAAATTAATTTCTCTTTTGTTTTTAACATTTTCGTCACACGCACATGTTAGTCTTAAGCACTTTACTGTATACACAATTTCCATGCTTTTCAAACACAAATGATATTTTTTTTAATTTTTTTTTTGTAATTAAGTTAGTTTGTTTTAAAATAACTTTGAGTTTAAGGGTAAATTAATTGAAACAAAATGTATTTATGTACATATCATAACACATAAACAAGGCATACTAAATACATAGGTATATACTATATGCAGAATTATATTATAATAATTAGTTTATATAATACACATAATGATAGAACATAAAAAAAATTAATTAAAATATTATATAATAGCAACTGGCAATAACAAAAACAAAACCAACTTAGTGCATTAAAATATATTTATATATATGTATATATACGATGTATGTACATATGTATATTTGCAAAGCTCTCAATTAAGCTTGCTTTTTCTCTCTTTTTGCTTTTGTTTTCGCAAAGAAAAAACTTACGAAAATCAAAAAAAAAAAAAAAACGTTAAACTACAGTTGAGGTATTTAGTTCCTGTTGTAATGCTAATCAATCACTTTATAAATTTATAACTAACTTAAATAGTAATAGTTTTTAAAATAAAGTACTTAAGTTAATTTAATTCAAATTTAAAACTATGAAAAGTTGACAACTTAAAATGTAAAATTATAATAAATGCATTTGATGCATACATTTCTAACACTACTGTAGTTTGTAGTACAGAAATAGCTAAAAACCGAAATTTGATATTTTGTTGGGCATGCGCACATTTGCTGTTTTTAATTTTATTTGCATAAAAGGGTGAGTTCTTCTACAGCTAATGCAAACAACAAAAATTTGCGGCAACATATCCAACGTACTTAAATATAATGAAATTCAGACTCCTTGAGACGCTAGACGTATTGCCCAAATTATTGTTGTACGTTTGGCAAAGAAGCCGGTTGTGAAATGAAATTATTATCATTTGGACGCTATTGAGATTGTGAGTTCATTGTTTTGTACACTAAAACATTGAAATATTTTGAAATAAAAAATGTTTAAGAAAAATAAAAAAAACGCTCTAAATCAATTTTCGCAACCGATGCCCAACACAGATTTTTATTTAAAGTTTCCTTAATCACAAACATCTTAGGCTTATTATTTTAACGGAAAAACAAACACTCGTAAGCCTAAACCTTTTTCAAATTATTAATAGAAGTGCGAATATGTAGGTAAAATTAAATTATCATAGCCCGGGTTATTATTTTGTGTTTTTTTTTTTGTACCAGCAAATGTCTATTGTTACAGAATTTTTATCACAAGCAGCTGTTACTAATTTTTGAAGTGACTTTCTGCACGGTTTTTTTTTGGTGCTTTGTAATGAAAACCTAAAACCATTTGGTTAAAAATTCGTAAAATATTTTTTCACAATTGTTTGCGAATTTGCTGTAAATATTTGTAATACTATTGCTTTGCATAAAATAGAAATAAAAATAACTATAATAAAATAATAAATAAATATGTATATAAAGTGTTAGCTATTGCTGTGCAATTAAAAAGGAATTCAGTTACTATTGCTTTGTTGGAGTGGGGTGCAATTAAATTGACTTTTAAGTAATTCGAGAGTGCGCGAGGCATTTGATTACGGTTTTATGCGTAGAAATTAAATTTGCTCATTATATTAAACATGACGCGCTCCAGAACAAAAGCGTACAAAATTTTTTAGATGATGACATTTGCAGATTATTCAATCTCAAGTAAATCGAAATGAATTTTGTTAGTTTTTGCTCTGGCCCCGCCATAGGTAGCAGTGTTTCGGAACAGGCATCGTCATTTCATAAGCCAATCGTGCGAGCTCAAATCACACAGTTTCGACGATGCCTGCTTCAAATTTATTATTGACATATACATATTATGTACATATTATGTATTCTTGCTCTAAATGCAAAATAATAGACTTTAATTAAATATTGTAAATGAAATTGAACAATAAAAACACGAAAAACACGAAAAACAATAAAACTATTTAAATGCACTCCAGTACGCCAGTGCGTATACGCGACCAGCTATTGTACTAAATGCGACATCACAGAATATAAAAGGGGAGGGGTTATTGTGGGTCTAAAGAACTTGCATTTTCGCTGCTAAGAATTACAACAGAATTTTAACAGCTTATTATGAACAAAAAAAACAAGAAGGATTACTGTAAAACTAAGATTATTTCAACTAAATAGTATGCTTGTATGTGTGTTCTGCATGTTTTTGCTTACATTTTTAAATATGCTAAATGCTATACATACATATTTGTATGTATGTATGTATATACAAGTGTTAGTTAATAATTATGTATGTATGTGTGTAGCTTTGCTCAAATGGTATTTGACTATTTGGTTAATTCTATTATTTATTAATATTGTTTTAAGTTTTATTGTAATACATATGTATATACGTTTATGTATATTGTTGTTGCTTTATGCACGCTTGCATGATTGTATATGTATGTATCTATTGTTTGTAAAGCATGTAAAATGGCTATTGTTGCTATGTTACTATTTATCACCCTGTTTTGTTTGTTGTTGTAGTTGCTACTTTTGCTATTGTTAAATAAGTCTATTGCATTCTATTTTCACAGTTTATTGACACACATACATACATTTGTGCATACACACATACATATGTATACAATTACATTTCCCTGCAAAAAACCGAAATACTCCGTTCCATACTCCATAGAGTACTCCTTAAGGAGTATCGGAGTACTCCAACACTTATCCTCGCTCATATAAAAAAGGTGGTCCAATTTCCGACTCGGAGTACTCCATTTCTTTGCTTTTGAATACTCTATAGACCACCTACATGAGAGTACTCCCAAAATACTCCTATTGGATTACTCTATGGAGTATTCAACAGCAAAGCGAGAGAGGGAGTAGGTGGTCCTCAAAAAGAACACCTACTCCCTCTCTCGCTTTACTGCAGAGTACTCTATAGAGTAATCTTTAGGCAGCATTTTCAAAGTACTCTCACATAGTAGGTGTTCCATAGACTATTCAGCAGGGTGCTCCGATATGGATTAGGTGATCCAATCACCGGACATGGGCTTATAAATTGGACCACCTTTTTGTGTGAATGAGGATAAATGTTGGAGTACTCCCATACTCCAACGTTTTTTACAGGGTTAATCAACTTAAGTTGCCAATGTATGCATATTTGTATGTACATATGTATGTATGTGTTTAGTTATGATTGTGTGCTTGTGTTTGTTATTGTATCATCAGTTTTGTAGCATCTTTTTGTTTCGTTTTCTATTAAAACTTATTCACTATTACTTTGCTTGCGAATGTGTTTGTTGTTGTGGTTTCGTTTTTAATAATTTTACTATTTTTTGTTTTTCGTTTTTCTGGTGTAAATTCATGTTTATGTGCCACATTCGCACATGTTCCGCTTTTCACATGGAGGCTTCACTGATCTTAATTAAATTACATAAAATGTTTCTTTCATGCAATCAGAAAACATGTTTTGCTTTTTGTTTCTATGCTGCAGTTTTTGTTGTCTTCCTTACATACATTTTGCAGTTTTTGTAAGTTTTCAATTTTTGTTTGCTCTATACTTAACTTATTTATGTACATACACAAGTTTCAGTTATCGTTATTATAATTAAATTAATTAACTTTCATGCTTTGTAGTTTTTGTTTACTTTAGTATAAAATTACAAGCATTTTATTGCTTAATCGCTTGTAGTAAATTAATTAAACAATTCTTTTTGTTTTACCTAAACCCTCCCTCTTTCCACATATCTTTTACTTTCTTATATGCTCGTTTATTAATGATGATCATCTTGTAAGCTTTTTTGTTTTATTTTGCTCGATATTTTTTGCATTAGAAAAAACTGAAAAAGCTTTTGTTTTTGTATTACAATTTTTCAATGCGTTGTGTTTCTGTTTTCTCTTATTTGTATGTTCTCAACACTTCTACTTTCTTGGTTTTGTTTTTGTTTACTCTCTTTTTAACTTCAGCCAAAATTGCAATTTTTGAAATTTTTGAATTTTGAATTTTGAAATTTTTGTTGCAGCAACGCCGTTTAGTTCTTACAACAGCTGATTGCTAACAGAACTAGAAAAATGTTTTCCAAAGGTGTGCCTAAACGAAAAATTTTGATTTGAACCAAAAATAGTACTAAGTAATTCTTTGTGGCTATAGCTTGCGCCTAAACTTAGGGATGTGAGGCGCATTTCATTTCAGCTATAGTTAAACACTTTTTTGTTGAGTTTTCTTATTGTTTTTTCTTTGCATGATTATTAAACATATTACTAAAAGTTGTAAAGAACGTTTTTGAATGGTTTATTTTTACAATTTTTTTTTTTTTTGTAATTTATTTTTATTTAATTCTTTTCTTTATGGCTTCTATTTTTGCTTGCTATGTCACCGATTTGTTTGTTTGTATGTTTTCTTAATATTCAAACTCTCGTTTTTGTTATATATATTATTTATGCGTATACTATATAAAAAATTTAACTACTTCCATTAATGTTTTTTGCTATTACTATTTTACTTATAGGCACCCAATTTACCAATCTTTTATCAACAAAAAAATTTACAAAAATATTAACATTTTCAAAAAAAAGAAGAACAAAAACCTAAAGCTCGTACAACCACAGTGGTTGGTAATTACATATATCAATTTTTAAAAACCTAATTCGAATTTTGCTTTCCAAGATTTGCAGACAATAAAATTAATCGGTCCAAAAAGATTTTTATTTTTAAATTTTGCAAGCCAAAAGCGTGTTTTAAGGAAAAATGAAACGGATATTGCAGTACTTCGTACTGTTAATGACGCGCAGAGTTGCATTTTGCAGTTGCCTCTTATACTCCGCACTATAACTTAAGTTTTCTTGTTTACTTGAAAATAAAAAAGTTTGCTATTTTTTTGTTCATTTTAACTTTTCTTTTCTTAATAAGGTTTATGTTAAACAATGTATTTGTATTGTTCATATTTTTTTCATAAAATATTGCAGGTACATGCGGTTGCTATGGGTCATAAGGTTGTTAGAAAGTCGTGTTGGGGAGAGAGCGCATGTACTTGAGACTCAATTGGATTCACTTAAGTGAGCACCTCTCGCCTCCCGCCACACACCAACGCAAGCGTCACACACTTTGGTTTGTGGATTGCAGGCTTTTCAGTATTTCACCTTTTGCAACATTTTCACCATAAGTGGTCTGGTATGGAGTTTTGGCTGCGCACACCTTTATGACATTTCAATAGATGTATGTATGTATGTTTGTTAGTAGGTATGTATTGGAGCATATTATATATGTATGTATTATGCTTCTTGAAGTTTATTTTCATGTATATTTAATGCTATTGCGGTGTATTTGATTGTTTGTTTATATTTCTTAGTTTTTAAATTTATTTAATGAATTCCGTTTGCTCTATTTTTATTGCATATTAAGAAATGTTTAATGTTTCTACTTTATTTAATGACACTTGTGGTGTGGGAAGTAAATATAGAACTCTACACCAGCTCGCTTGCACCAAAGAAGCGTTTTTCAACCTTCACCACTTTAGTTCGTGTTGAAAAAAAGTGTTGAAATTCCAAAAAGCCGATTAGGTAACAGCGGTTGGTTGTTTAGTTCTGGCTTAGGTATGCAAGTATGTGGATTATTAGGTTTAAATCCCTTCAAGCTTTTTTCAATTCTTTATGCATTTCATCATAAAACGTAACTTATAATGCAAAAGCTGTGGGACTTACATATGAATATAATGTAAGCATTTCGAAAGCAAGAATTTAAATTGTTTTTAAAATGAAAAAAAATGCTATAAACCGTGTTTACTTTACTTGTATGTAATGTTATAAATCTTTTAATTAATTTATTTGTTAAAATTTTTTTAAATAAACTACTTTTTTAACTTTTGCAATGGCAACACTTTTGGAAATTCAAAACGTTAAAAAAAATACTTAGCTGTTCCTTTGGTTGAAAAAAGATTACTGCTTCTGTCGTTATTTAGTAACACCACGTTTGCTGCGCCAATGGCTTAAGAAACGAATGAGCTTGTACTATTTGGCTTTGCAATTTTAGGACTTTACTTTGTTTGCTCTTTCCTTGTTTATAATATCGTGTGCTATTTTTTGCTATTGTAAACAAATTATATATAAATGCTGTTTGTTTTTTTAATAATTTACTTTAAATAAGGTACTATTTGTTGCTTATGTCGTATTGGACTATTGCCAGTTTGGTATAAACACTGTAAACTAATGTTTTGTTATACAAAAAAAAAAAAAAACAAAAAAAAACAAATATTACAACAAACATATCGTTCTTTTCCTGTTTTAAGCACATCAACACCAATCAAAAACGTTCAAACTTTTTCTTTTTATTTTGTTAATTGAAAACTGAATATTTGTTTGCTTTTGTGCTTGGTGCAACAAACAACAAATATTTTAATACGTTTTAGTTCAATTTGTTCTGAAATGGAACTGCATTTTGTTTAATTTGAATAAGTTTTTTGCAAGACGCTTAGCATCTCTCAAATACAAGTTTGATCGATCAAAGGTTTTAGAGATCTAATTCAATGATGCATGACTAAGGTCAGTGCTGTCTGAGCAAGCATGCAAAAAATCTTATTCAAGGCTGATTATATAATTTGCTGATCGTTTTTGTATATATGTATAACTGTTTAATTAATTATAGCACCCTGAAAACAATTTTTCAGTTTCATACAAAAGTTCAGTTTCATTGTCGAATTCTTTGTTTGAACGAAATTACATATATCATAAGTAAAGGCCGATTGTTTTTGTATATTTATTGCATTATTTAATGGGCATTCCACAAAACAAAAAATTCAGTTGCAATTAACATCGTATTTTACAGAACTTGAAATAAAAATTGAAAATCTTTTAATAATCAAAAACTACAAAATTAAAATCTTCGCTTGTTGTTTTTTCAGTGTGCTTGCTTGTTTGCTTAGTCAATCATTAATTGCGTATAATTATTGAAATGTAGCATGCTTTTAGGCTGATTAAATTTCATTCTTTTGTTGCAATCTTCCTTGCATTGTTTCTTTATCTTTTCTTTGTTTCATTTAAAATTGTAAAATTAAAATAATTCACAGCAGTTTGTTGGCTCCTTCTTTCTTAAGTCCAACAAAAACTTTTCTTCATGCATAATTAGTAAAATATTTAATTATTAATTCATTAAAATTATTGTTTTAGAGCATATTTACTTTTTGTTGTTTTTAAAATTCTTCTTTAATTTAAATTAATATAACTATGTTTGTATATGTGTGTTATATACATATACTCCATCCGAGCAACAGCGGTTGCAACAGTAGTCATTCTTCTTCTTCTTCTTCTTACTCTCTATGAGCAGCAAACGGTTGGCATGTTGTTAGCGGTAATTTGTTTACCGTTCGCCAAATCGTAAGCGCTCGAGTGCGCGTAAACGAAAATCTTCATCAGCTTTTTCCCTTTCTTCCTTTTCCAACAAACAAATTTATTCGGTAGCATTTGCAGTTGTTGTTGTTGTAGCATTGGCATTGGCATCGATTAATTTGATTGTTGTTTCTGGTTCAGTTTCAGTTTCTGTTTCTTTTTGTATCGTTGTTTGTGTTGTGGTTACCTGCGCTTCGCACACACCAACATCTTCCGCAGCAGCTTCGGGTTGACTAGTTGGTGTTACTTTATCGCCATCGTCAGTTTCCATTTCCATTTGTACCGGTGGGGTTTTGTCAAGCTCATCAGTGGCTGTGGATTGTGCAACAAGTTCGGTTGTTGTTGTTGCAGTTTGAGGTGTTTCAGCTTCAGCGCAATTTGGTGGTTTCTCCTCGGCAGCTTTACCGTTGACTTCGGCAACCGATGACGAAATTGTCGGTGGCTCAGCTGCGTCTGTTTCCATTTCGCTGGAAGTATTTAAGCGTTCCACAGTGCTGTCGGCCAATTGATCAACCGAGGAGTCGATCGTGCTGATTGTGTTGTTGTGTTGATCGCTGGTGGTACTGCTGGTCGTGGAGGTATCTGTAGCTGTTGTACTACTGTTCCCAGTGGTATCCATGAGTGAGGTTAACGCTTCCGCCTTTGGCAGCTCTTGTTTCTCACGTTTAGCTTCCGGCTCCTCCTGCTCCTCTAATTCCTCTACAATAGCGCTGTGGGCAGTTGCGGTACTATTACGTCGCCGCTCTTGTCGCTCCTTTCGCTGTTGTTGCTGCTGTTGTTTACGTTCCTCTGCTGCACGCGTCGATGTGCTGGCTATGACGCCAATGGCGTTTGAACCGGCAATCGCACTACTGCTGCTGCTTGCCATCTCATCAGTGATGTTGCAGTTGCCACCTTCTCCGCCGCTGCCGACGACTACGACACTGCTTGTGCTGGTGCTGCCACTTCCACTAGCTGCTGCGTCTCGTCGCTGCATACACTTTTCCAATGCTACTTTCAATGATTTTCGTTTACGTTGTTTTGTTGTTGTTGTTGCTGTTGATTTCTGTGCACTCATACTCATGACTACTGCTGCTGCCGCTGTTGCGGCCGCATCCTATTGTGAATGATTCGCAGCCGCCGCCGCAGCTGCAGCGGCGATGGAAGCGGGCACAATGCCTGTACTGGCGGCACTCAAGCCGATCTCTTGCTTGTGTTCGCGTGCGATGTGTCGGCGCACAGTGTTGTTGCGGGTAAAAGTGCGCGAACAGAATGGACAATGAACGCGTATGCCTTGATGACGCTGGCGAATGTGCGCACGCAGATTTGTTTCATAGCCGTACAGACGATCACAGTACAGGCACTTCAGCTTCTTACCTGCATGGCGGGGGAGGGAGAGCAAAATGAGAGTTAGTGCCTGATGCAATATACTATATCTTATTTTATAATGGCGGCTGAGTGGAAGAACGTCCTATGTCAGAACTTGAGTAAAAATAAAAATATTTCAGCAGCTGGTTTAAGTGATCGCTAACTCCTGACCTTCCTTCTTCCACTCAGCTGAGGATATCTCATAGAGAAGTAGCTACTTTGTGTTAAAAACTTTTAGGTTGATGTTAGTTTTATTTACAAAAAATTTATGGAATTTAATTACCGTCTGCCGTATTGACCATGCCACTATTTTTATTATTCAACTTCGTCGCATTCCATACATTCAACATATCCTCCGGTGCTATGGACGTTGCCAAATTACTCGGTAATCCAGCTTCAGCATTTTTCAGATTTTCCAATAGGGCGGATGGTGTGGTGGAAGATGCGTTAGATGTGGGTGGCTGTGGAGGATGCGGCGAGTAGTTTGAGTTTTCTAATTTTACTCGCAAATCTTCGGCTCCATTCTGCTAGAAAAATTTAAGAAATTGATTATGTTTGTTGTTTGTTTTTTTGGAACATTGCTTAAAACTCACATCAATAGACTCGTCGTGCTCGCTTCGCTCATCGTCGTTCGCCTCGTGTGTGCTGCCGTTGTTACGCTCCGTTTTCACTGAACGATCTATGCTTGTGGACAAGTTGCTCGGCGCATTGCCATTGCCCGCTGCTGCACCAGGACTGTGATTTTCATAACGGCTGTGAAATAAGAATAAATAAATTTGTAAAATTCGTAGCCTCCACGGAAGTACATATGTATATCTGCACAACTTCCTCCATATCCTCAACCTAATATTGATTTCCTAATCATATTTTCCACTCACCTTGGCGATGTTCGCTCCGATTGCATTGTGTCCGCTTCGGTTGGTGCATTCGAAGATGCGCTCGACGATGGCCGATGGTATGGAGGTTTGCTGATCGGACTCGCACATTCGGACAATGAATTTTTGGAACCGTCACGCAGCACACTACAGCGTATTTCTTGTTCACGATATGGACTGAGGTGAAGACGTTTACGTCCTGGCTCAAATGCCAAGGGGCGATAGATGGGCGGCACATAGGGCGGTATACCAGCCAACGCTTGTGCGGTGCTACTTTGCATTAACGAATCGCATTCCTGTTTCAGATTACTACTCGAGCTGCTCAGATGGTGTACAACGCCAGCGCCGCCACCCAAACCTCCGGCTGCACCACCGCTACCTCCCGCACCGGGTACTGTGGTATTGCAGTGTGCGGTGACAGGTCCAGTGATGATATTGCAACCAACATTGCTACCGATATTACCTCCACTACCATTGCCGCCATTATTGTTATTGCGCTCTGCGTTGCCGGCCATTGTTGCAGCTATGTTGGTGCCGATTATGGCGCCGCTGGGTATGCCACCGATACTGGTAAGCGGACTACAGCCAACAGTACTGCTATTACCCGCGCCTCCACTCAAGCTATTGCGCATGCTACGCCGACTATTGGGTGACTCTAGTGGCGATGCATCGACGTGCTGTTGTGCTTGTTGGGCGGCCAATCGCCCGGTTTCTGTTGATAGTCCTTTCACCTAATCAAATATTAAGGAAACAAAATCAATTAAAATGTTATCAATTGTTGCGTTTAGCCTAGATTTGTTTTTTTTTTTTTGGCTGACTTTTGGATTTCTTACCTGCAGATTTTCTGCAGATTTCAGGAAACTATTTAGAGCCTCTTGCGACACATGCACTTCACCTTTGTACATAAATTCGAGCAGTGCGGCCATATTGTCGGAGGATGTGGCTTCCAATATGACGACGCATTGTCCATTTGTTGGTGTACTCTCGAACAGTTCGGCGAATTTCTTCGAACACGCTGCCAATATGAGTTTGTGTGCCTTGAATACTGTGCCTGTAAGAAATTAAAAACAAATAATAATTATATTATAATTTATTTTTACAGATTTGTTATTGGCTATTTGTAAATAGTATCTAATTTATTTCTAAAAAATTTTAAAATATCGAAATGTCCAGAAGGGAAACAGAGAACAATTTGTCGGGGTGCATTTTACGGCGATACTAACGAGCGGACAGTTGGACAGCCAAAACCGTTTAGAAAAACTCACAAAATTATAAACTTTTTAGAATAAGCACGAAGGTTGAGGTTAGGAACATTGAAACGCATTTGGTCCCACACGGGGCTCATTGGTTTACACAGCTTCTTAAACTTGTTTGTAATAAAATTCAAACCTTTCAATTACCTACACAAATTCGAGTCCTAAAAATTTTCACAAACAAAAAAATTTAGAACTGAGTAATAAATAGACTGGATGGTTTCTTCAATCAATACAGATTAATATCCCCTTCATGCAAACGAAGTGGTATTATAACTTTGGTTCGAAGTTGGAATGTATGATGAGCAGAAGAAGATACCTATACATAGACCCACCAATAAGATAAGTATACCAAAATGATGAAGGCGATGAGCCGTTCGTAATATACATATGTACATATATTAATCATTTTTCAGAGCAGCTCCCTTATAATCGATTGTTCTGATAAATGAGGTTAGGGCTATGTGTTTTTAAATTAACGAGGTGAGACCGTCAAATTTCGCACAGTTTGTACTATATAGTGCTTTCCTTACTTGTTTTAATTGTTTTAAAAATTCCGCAAATACTAATTGATAACCCTTAAGAAAAAATTGGTGATTGTTTTTAATTTTTTTCTTTTCTTTTTTGTTAATTTTTTTTCCTGACGTAGTTTAAGCTTATCAGTTCAACCTACATATTTACACATACAACTTGCATGCGAATAACGTAAATTAAACTCGATTAACGATCTGGCGTTTACACTCAGCTGGCAAATAGTTTATATATGTATGTATGAGGCCTTCAGAGCATAATCTTCATCCAGCACCAAAAATACGTTCGAAAAATAGTTTTTTATGACTTATTTATAATAGCTGGGGTCCAAAGCTTCTTCTATTTCATTGAACGATATCCAATTGTTTGACACTGCTATCGTTTTGAACACAGCTGTACATTACTTTGAAGAATGACTGAAAGCAAAGAACTATCTCATTCGAACAAATGTCAGATTTATTGAATTGCTTGAAAAGTGAAAGGCATAAAATATATTTTACTTTGAACCAGAGACCTTGAACCGATAAAGTTATACATTCATATACATATGTACATATGTATATTTGAGTTTGTAACTATGTACATGCGTCGGTATCTCAAGTTCTGAACAAAATAACAGTCTAACCCGACAACTAAGAAGTAGCAAGAACGAGAAAGGAAGTAAATTATATCCTTGGTCTTGAAAAGAAAGTTTCAGTGACTTAGAGATATACATATATATTCCTGTGTGTATATGTATATGTACAAGAAACATATGGGTTGGGTGGGTGTGGTGCGCACAGCAAAAGAAAAGAATACGAAACATCAACAGCAACAGATACGAAAGTTATAAAAAAAATAATCAGTAGCAGCTGCCAAGATAACATAAACAGCTTTTAGCTGAATAACATGAACACGCATATACATACCAACATATGTATGTATATCAATATATGGATATGTAAATACGTATGTAAATTTTTTGCACAGAAAGTGTGAATAATTGTAGCTTTAATCCCCAAGGATTTAACAAGAGGTGTTTCCTTAAAATTATAAAGAATGTGAAAAGAAGAAACCACCGGTGATTTGGTAACATGAAACGGAAAATAATACATCATCTAACAGTGAAAGCTATGTACAGTGCCAGAGAGAACGAAGGCACCGCAATTTCCGATTAAACTTACGATAAACTCTGGAGCGACCAAACTTAAACAATATCAAATATTAAGTGAATGAAAACAAATTTTGAAAATATGTCCGAGTGGTTTTTTTAGGAATAACTTTTTATTTCCAGCTACCTCTTTTCAGGGACGTTAGGTTGGTTTCACTTACACCATCGATGTCATTTTGATGTTTTCTTTTGAAATTCACTCTCAGAGCTCTTTTGGTCTGCTGTTTACTCTTTATTTGGTAATAGTTTTTTTTTTTCTTTTTTATTATTTATTTTTAAAGTCATGCCTTAATCTGTGTTAGTTACCATTTACTTATTTATTTAATTAGATATTTTTATATCTTCAAAAGCGTTTCATTATTTAACAACACTTTAGATAGTCTTTTCCAAAGTGTAGTATTTTAATTTATCAGTTTTGTTATGTCACCGAAAATTGTTTATCATTTTTTCTTCAGCTTTTTTTTTGCTCTTCTTATCGTGTTATATTTAGCTTTGTTTAAAAAAGCTCTAATGATATTATTTTCTATTTCACCGTATTCTTATTTGTATTCCCTTGCAATTTTTATTATTCCACTTGTTGATTGCAACAACAATAATTAGGTCAATATGGCTAATCGCCCAATTTTTAAAATTTTGTTTGTTTTGTTAAAAATAGGAACAAAGCGAGAGCAACTTTTAAAGGCACGTTTATTAGAAAGTACGCATTTAATATTTTATACCCAGCGAACATTTTAAAGATTGTACTCAGAATCGTTTGATAGTCGCGGCAATTTATTGACATGGGCATTACATTTCTCTGAATTTGGTCGGTCACACACAAAAAATTTCTCATTCCATGGTTTTTATTGGACACAAGAATGCAGTACTGCGTCCATTTGCTGATTCTTATAAAGACTTTGCTTTGACTGAACAAATCACTCCATCCGCGCTATAACTCATGAGTTTCTGCAGAAAGGGTTGAGAATATGAAAATTCATTAATTTCGATGTGTGGAAATACTGACAAGTTCTGCACCGCTTAAGGCATAACATATGTTCATATTTCAGTAATTTATATTTCAAATATACCATATAAACTTTTGTGCGCTCTGTCCATCCCGAAAGTATCTCACGAATGTGTGTTAAAGCGTTATACATACATTGTTTTAATTTTTCAAAGTTATTTTATGTTTGCGGTTTTTCAGAACTAAGTCCATATGAAATCAACTCAACATTGGCCAGCAATAATGTCGCCAGAAATACTAATCAACAAAGTATTAGTTGTTTCTTTTTGTTATTCTCTTTTTAGTCGTTTCATTTACTTTACACGCATGAATGCCTTATACAAAGCGAAGTATGTATGTATGTAGAAATTCAATTTCGGTTTCATTGTAATGCAATGCCTATAATCCACCAAACAACCCACAATATAATGTGCCGCCCCCCAAACACACACAACACACTGAGCAACGCCAAACGTACATAAACCGATACTATAAAACCTTTTTCCTACAAAACTCCTTATTTCCTTTTTACTTTCTATGACTCTCTTCACTGCATTGTTGGCTTATCGCGGTTGAAATGAAAATTCGAATATCAAAAGTTGTTGGTGACTTGCGGTGAATTCTTTTTGTCAAACTCCAACACAGGAAAAAACCGTTAGCATGCACATCGGTATGAGTAGAATTTCAATTTATCAATGGCCATTCCACAAACTTGACACCGTTTTTTTATTTCAATGTCAACAGCTTTAATATAACTAATATTTAATATGAAAGTTGAGAAATTTATCTGAAAAAAACCCGCGAAAGTTATACCTCAGTGTATAAAAATTCACCTTTTGAGTCTCTATCTTCTTTGGTTAAGAAAAAACACACTTGGATTATGTTCACATTTAATTACTTCTGTTTTATTTCACTTAATAAACACGGGGTTCTCGTATAAACTGAACGTGCGAGTCGGGTGAAGATCAAAATTAGAACTAAACTAAACTACAGCTTGTTACAGCCTACCAAGCTGCAAATATGTTGTAACGGTAAGTATTTATTATTTAGGGAGAGTGGTAAGTATACAGGTAAGTATGTATGTATTTATAGACATTAATATTTGAAGTATTGGTAAGTTAATAAATTGTTACAGGGTGCATGTTAGGAATTCATTCAAGGTAGGTAAGTAAAGGGTAAGTATTAATGCAAAATTCAAGTTTTTCATGTGTGTATGTTTATATGTACATATGTATATTTGAAACTCTATGATTCTCCTAGTCCTCGAATTCGATCAGATTTGCGCTCATGTCTTCAACATGGCGGCCGGCCTGCGGAGCTGACAGATATAGCAGTTCTTTCAGTTCCTCTAGGGTTCCCTTGGCTTGGTTAACCAAGTTTTGAAGCTGTCGTAGCTCCCTTTGGCTTCGCTCCACGCGAACGGTGGGTCGTTGAATTACCCGCCTGTTAAGCGTACGGGTGCTGTCTCGTCTTGTACTTGACGGAGTTGAACCTCGTTGCTGTCCTGACCGTGCCTGAGTTGGCACTCGTTGGGGATCGTTGAGGGCCGTTCTGGTAGTAGTTGGGCGATGTAGTAATGTATGGTGGGCTCTCCCGCACCGGCGACACCCACTCTGCGAGGTACAAGCGTTGGTGCGATGCGACGTGGCTAAACAGTTGAGACAGTAATTGTGAGCGCGGGCGGACTCGTACCGTTCAGCCGGAACCATTACCAAGAAGGCGGGACAAAAACGTAAGCTGTGGTGGCGACAGCAGAGGCGACATCTGTTGTAATCCATGACCTGTGAAAGAACCAGGTAAGAGAAGAAAAACATGAAAAATTAGAGAGGGCATGGTTTCGGTTGATTTGTGAGTAGGGAGCTGAAGAGGTTGATCGTGATGGTAACCCTAACAGGGGAGAACGCAAAGTTTACTGATGTTTCGGGTGACGGTACCCGTTTGGGTGCGAATATCTACTACGCGCACATTCTTGTCTGAAGCTGGATAAAGTTTGACGACGCGGCCTAGCCTCCATTCATTCGGAGGCAAAAGATCGTCTTTGATGACGACTAGGTCCCCTTCGTGGACGCTGGGTTTCTGGTTTTTCCATTTGCAGCGTTTGTGAAGCTCCTTCAAATATTCAGTCTTCCATCGCTTGCTGAATTGATGATGGATCACCTTTAATCGCTGCCATTTATTTGAGAGGGAGAGGTCATCTGCGTTTGGCTCTGGGAGGGCGAGCAGGGGAGCCCCGCGCAGAAAATGGCCTGGTGTTAGAACTTGGAGATCATCGGGGTCTTGCGACATTGGGGAAAGCGGTCTGGAGTTCAAGACCGCTTCGATGCGAATGAGCAGAGTGTTGAACTCCTCATAGGTGAACTTTTGTGTTCCGGCGACCTTCGTGAAATGTGTTTTAAAGCTCTTCACGGCGGCTTCCCAGAGTCCTCCCATGTGAGGCGCATAGGGAGGAATGAACTGCCATGAGAGACCGTGGATTGCGTAGTTGTTTGCTATGTCGACGGAGGTCTCCTTGAGAAACGCGGAAAATTCCTTATGTAAGCTTCGTTGGGCTCCAATGAAAGTTTTGCCGTTGTCGGACATTATTTTAGCTGGAATGCCACGACGGCCTGCAAAACGGGCAAATGCCGCCTTGAACGCTTCCGTGGTGAGATCCGAACAGACTTCCAAGTGTATGGCTTTGGTAGAGAAGCATACAAACACGCACACATATGCCTTGGCGTAAGATGCTCGTCGAAGAGTGGAAGTTTTTACGAGGAATGGGCCAGCAAAGTCAACGCCTGTCACGTGGAAGGGTACGGAGTAAGTTGCACGTTCGGGTGGCAGAGCGGCCATTATTTGCGACCGCATTTGTTGCTTATATATCGTGCACGTTTTGCAATGGAATATGCACTTTTTCACTTTCTGCTTGAGTCGGGGGATATAGTACTCCTGCTGTATCATTCGAATCATTAGTTGCTTATCCGCATGGAGCAAAACTTTGTGGAGAAAATCTAACAGCAGCGAGCAAAACTGGGAGCTATCGGGGAGAATTATTGGGAATCGTTCGTTGTAGCTGAGGTCAGCATTGGCTAAGCGGCCATTAACTCGCATGATGCCAGCTTTATCTAGCATGGGGTTTAGGGACAACAATGAGCTTTTCTTGCCTATGGGGGTTGCTGCTTCCAGCTGAGTAGTTTCTGCTGGGAAATGGTAGCGCTGCGTGACCATTATCAGCTTCATTTTGGCGTTGTACAGCTCTTCTTGCGTAAGGACGAGCGTACTGGGAATTGGGTGTTTCTGTGTGTGGTGGATGAACCTGTACATGAAGGCGACCACTCTTAACGCTCGCGGATATGATGAGAACCGTTCCAGTATCTCGGAGTGATCGATGGCATGCCAAGCCTCTATGCGCTTTTTCTCCGGAGGAGTTGGATTGGGCTGGGCCTCCTTTGGCCAAAACGAGGGGGGTTTAGAGAGCCATTGAGGTCCATTCCACCATAACGAGCAGTCAATTAAATCGTGTGGCTTGCAGCCTCGAGTTCCTAAGTCTGCGGGATTATCGCCGCTGGGTACGTGGTGCCAAGAGGCGCTACTAACGTTTTGCAGAATTTGGGTGATTCTGTTCGCTACATAAGTCTTCCATGTATGTGGGGGTTTTTCTAGCCAGGCCAACACGATGCTGGAATCGGACCAGAGGGTCAGTTCGCTTGATGGCACCTTCAACTGGGATTGGGTTTGGGCGACAAGTTTTGAGAGTAGCACCGCCCCGCAGAGTTCTAGGCGTGGCAAACTTACGGTTTGCAGGGGTGCGACCTTAGTTTTCGCGACAAAGAGGTGAGTTGAAAACGAGGTATCATCATGCTGCACTCTAAGGTAAACGCATGCCGCAAATGCCTTTTCGGATGCATCGGAGAAACCATGAATTTGGATGCGTTTTTGGGGGGAGAATTGTACCCATCGAGGTATGCTTATGTTGCTGATGGCTGAGAGGCTTTCACGAAATGTGTTCCATTTGTGAAAGGAAGCCGGTTTGACGTGTTCGTCCCAGTCGGTTCCCTCTAACCAGAGCTGTTGGAGGAGAATCTTCGCAAGAATCATAATTGGCGATAGCCATCCTGCCGGGTCGAAAAGTTTCGCTACCGCTGAGAGTATTTGTCGTTTCGTGTTTGACTTAGATTCGGGTATCGGGTCGTATGAGTACGAAAAGCAATCAGTTAGTGCATTCCATCTGATTCCAAGAGTTTTAGTGGAACTGGTGTCATGGAATTTGAGAAAATCGGCGTCTAAGACATCAGAATCTGGGATTGATTCGAGTAATTTGGACTGATTTGCCGTTATTTTTTTTAGGGGGAAGCCCGCCGATTTTAAAGCTTCGATTATTTGGGTCATTGCTTCGAGAGTGGACTGTATATTGTGCCCGCCAGATAGGACATCATCTACGTAAGTTTCTCGCAGTATGATGTTTTTGGCGATTGGGTAATTTTCTTCGCAATCCTTAGCAAGTTGATGGAGTGTGCGAATCGCGAGGTATGGGGCGCAGTTAACCCCGAAAGTGACGGTTTTTAATTTAAAATCTTCTATCGGCTGGTAAGAGTATTCGTTGGAAATCTTGATCTTCTTCTTTGACTAAAATTTGGCGGTACATCTTTTCTATGTCGCCATTGAAAACGAATTTGTAGAGGCGCCAGTTAAGGATTACAGACGTCAAGTCGTTTTGGAGTGTTGGGCCTGTATATAATGCATCGTTCAGGGAGTTTCCTGACTGTGATGTCTTGGACGCATTGAATACGACTCGAACCTTTGTCGTTTTGCTGTCGGGCTTCAACACAGCGTGATGGGGCAGGTAAAATGTGAAATATTTTCCGTTTTTTATTATCTCAGTGGGCGGTGCGGGTTCCATGTGGTCCATTTGGAGGTACTCGGTGAGTACTTCCGAGTATTTATCCCGTAGTTCTGGTTTCTTTTCCAGACTTCTTTCCACGCTAATATATTGCTGCTGTGCCGCTGGACGAGAATGCCCTAGTGCGAGTGATTGTGGGAAATCAGGCTTAAACGGAAGCTTTACCACGTATCGGCCATCCTTTCTTCGTGTGGTGGTGTTACTGTAGAGGGTCTCACAAAACTGGTCCTCCGCTGATGTGGATTGTTCTATTTGCACTTCTTCTTGTTCCCAAAACCGCCTGAGCAGGCTGCTGAGATCCGGTTCCGTTGACTCGCTGACTTGGGTGGAGAAAGTCGAGACTAGTTCCCGGACTGGTCCGCTGAGTACCCATCCGAAAATCGTGTTTTGCGCTATCAGGGTTTCTTGGGCATTTCGTTGCAGCCCTTCGAGCAGAATTTGGGGAATAATATCGCTACCTATAACCATATCGATTTTTGAGGGGGTAAGGCAGTTAGGGTCAGCAAGTTTAAGGGAGTGGAATTCATTTAGGCTAACCTTTGAGACTTTATTACTTGGAAGAAAATGAGTTAATTGAGGGAGTAAAATGGCGTTGGTACTAATCCTTTTGCTTAGATCAGAGGAGCATAAGGTGACCTCGCAGGTTTTGTTTGACTTTTGTACTACCATTCCTCCCATTCCTGAGATTTCAAAATGTACTGACTTTGTGGGTAGTCCTAACAGTTTTTGAATACGGGATGCCAAAAAGGTTTTTTGAGAACCTTGGTCAATGAGCGCACGAACTTGGTGATATTCACCCGCGTGATGTATGGGAACTAGTGCCGTGGGGAGTAGTGTTGTTTCACAGCTACCGGAGAAATGTGATGACACCGTGTGGGTGGTGGTATCCTGTGGTTTCTGCGATGCTGCTTCATTCGCCGCCTGCCTTGAAGTCGATGGTTGCACCGAATTTTCCTTGGTTGGTGTTGTTGTGTGGGCTGTGGTTTGCTGGTTTCTGGAACCGGTCCCACGAGAAGTGCTTTGATGGGGTTGGAAGTGTAGGAGAGAATGATGTCTTTTTTGGCAGTAAACGCATGTAAACTTGCTTTGACAATCACTCTTGAGATGCGAGAAAGACAAACAATTTTCGCAGTAGTTGTTGTCTCTTACGTATTTGAGGCGGTCGGAGACTGAGAGAGCTTTGAATTTCACGCAAAACTTCATAGCGTGGTTTGAGTTGCAGAGCTTACACGAGACTTGATGTGGGTCTGTATGGAAATTATTAGTTCTGTTTCTGTTTACGAATGTGGAGTTATGGGCGGAGTTGTTGTTTGTGGACCTCGGAGTAAAATTAGTTGGAGACATTTTCGGTTTACCAGGGCGATATGTATAAAGTCTCTCTACTACTTCATATCTTGAGGTCAAAAATTTATCCATGTCTGCCCATAGCGGCAATTCTTTCCGGGAACTTAGAGATTGTTCCCATAGGGAGAGCGATTCATTGGGTAGTTTCGAGGAGCATATATACACAAGGATGGGGTCCCAATTAGAGGTTGGAATACCTTGTGCTGCAAGAGTGCATAAGCAGTTGTTTATTGCGGTTTGCAATTTTTGAATTTGCTCACCATTTTCAGTGTATATCTGCTGAAGACTAAAGAGGGTCTTCAGTTGGTTGTCAACTAATATTCTTCGGTTTTCATACCGAGCTTTTAGGGCGTCCCATGCTAGCTGAAAACTATCATCCGTGAGTGGGTACTGCTTTACGAGTTGGCCTGCTTGACCTCTGGTCTTTTGTCGTAGATGATACAATTTCTGAGCCTGGCTTAATTTGGGATGATTCCCGTAGACCGCAGTAAACATGTCCCTAAAGGCTGGCCATTCTTCGTATCCACCGTGGAATATTTCGGTGTCGCACGGTGGTACCTTGAGAAACCCTTCTGCGGAGGTCGGAGTATTTATAGAGCTACGGGACTGAGATGTTTGTGCAGTGGGCCTTAAAATTTGCATTGCGTCCATCATTTGTGCCATGCAATTTTCATAACTTTCAGAGCATTTTTGGTATTTTTGCTCAACTGAATCTGTGGAGCCCTGGTGGCTTGGGGAAAGGGATACTTCTTTATAGGAATCTACGAGCGATTCCCATAGGCGCTCGAGCTGTTGGGTTTTCACCTTAAGCAGGGATTCAGTTTGGTCAGATATCAGGGTTGCTGACCACTTTGAATAAAACGCTTCTATTCGGTTACTTTCGAAAATAAAAGTTTGGAGGCTTGTGTCGGGTTCGCCTGCGTCAAGACTATCATTTGATTTTTTACTCATTTTGTTTTTTATGTTTAGTTATACCAGGAGAGCAATATATGATAAGGTGTACCAATTAGCTAGTTTCGAGAATGCGAGTAGTATTAAATTTGATAGTAAGTTGTAGCAAACAAATTTTTTGTGTATTTATTTTCCGACACACCCTAGTGTTAGTAATGTTGCAACGGGAACTTAAATAGAGATCAAGATGAGTAAATGGGCGGAGCTTATATATATATAGATATATGTGTGTGTGTCACTACTAGACTTTGTATTAGGGTGGGCTTATTTTTTATTAAAATTTTTCGATGTCAAACTATAATGAAATTTTTACTGTTGCGGAAAATTTTAGTATAGAAGTATAATTTATGTTGGGATTCTCTGAACACACCCTAATGATAGTGGTTTTTTAAACTTCTGTCTCTGCTGCCTTATCGAGTATAAGTTACCGCTTATTTGGGAACGTTTTTCTCCGTTTTATACTATGTGTAGCGGTTACTTTTTTTTTCCAGGTTTGAATAATATGTATTAATTTTGAAACTGGGTATATTATCTGAGATGAGAGTGGCGTTTAGTTTATGGTATTGTATATTACGTATGTATTTTTATGTAGCGGTTTATTTAAGGAGCGGGAAAGAAATGTATGCGGTACTTATGTATATACCAAGAACGAACGGTAACTTATAAAGTTGTTAACATGAGATTTGATATTTGAGAGATTAGGTTCAGTGAACTTGAAAACCGTAGAGACCGCTATGAGAACTACACACGTAATATATGTGCACTTACCGCTTGTTCGGCTACCACCAGAGTTTACCTTTTTTGGGTACTGTACCGTGATGTTGTTGTTGTTTTGTAATGTTTTATGCAACACCGCTTGCAGGTCTACTGCTAGTGATACAAAATATTTGCTATGAACTTTCTATCACTTATAAATTATTCTATTTTTGGCACCCTCTAATACACGTACATATATTCTTATGTACTTATGCCTTTCGATATTAGAGCACCCAATTTTGCACAAAAAAATTTTGCCAACAATTTTTACTTTATTTTTGGCTGATTTTTAATGGTGGCGTTTATTTTGATCACTTTAACACTATTTTATTATGTTTTGCATGTAATATATTTTCTCTCTTTTTCAAGTGATAACTTTTGTGTTTTGAATATTTTTATTTATTTTTTTCAGATTTTGTTTTTTTTTTTTGTAAGTAAAATTTTCTCAGAGATAAGTATAATTTTTTCACAGGTAAGTATAACTTTCTCCCAGGTAGGTATAATTTTCTGACAGGTAAGTATAATTTTTTCACAGGTAAGTATAATTTTCTCAGAGGTAAGTATAATTTTCTCACAGGTAAGTATAATTTTCTCAGAGGTAAGTATAATTTTCTCACAGGTAAGTATAATTTTCTCAGAGGTAAGTATAATTTTCTCACAGGTAAGTATAATTTTATTCACAGGCTTCAATTTCACTTGTGTATGTGCATATATGCACTTTTAGAATAATTTAATTTTTTTTGAAAATTTTTCGATGCACTAATGCGCACTCTACTGTATTGTATACAGTATATGTATGTAAGTACAGTTTTATATTTGTGAGTTGCTTTGCAATTAGGATTTATTTTTAACGATTTTAATAAATTTTTGCATTAGCGCGTCGCGAACCGGTATATATTTTCTTTTATATGTAGGTTTTTATTATCTTTTTTTTTTTTTTTTTTTTTTTTTTTTTTTAGGTTTTAGGTCACTGCTTCACTAATGGCACCATAAGGACCATGTATAAAAATTCACCTTTTGAGTCTCTATCTTCTTTGGTTAAGAAAAAACACACTTGGATTATGTTCACATTTAATTACTTCTGTTTTATTTCACTTAATAAACACGGGGTTCTCGTATAAACTGAACGTGCGAGTCGGGTGAAGATCAAAATTAGAACTAAACTAAACTACAGCTTGTTACAGCCTACCAAGCTGCAAATATGTTGTAACGGTAAGTATTTATTATTTAGGGAGAGTGGTAAGTATACAGGTAAGTATGTATGTATTTATAGACATTAATATTTGAAGTATTGGTAAGTTAATAAATTGTTACAGGGTGCATGTTAGGAATTCATTCAAGGTAGGTAAGTAAAGGGTAAGTATTAATGCAAAATTCAAGTTTTTCATGTGTGTATGTTTATATGTACATATGTATATTTGAAACTCTATGATTCTCCTAGTCCTCGAATTCGATCAGATTTGCGCTCATGTCTTCAACACTCAGTTTGGCTATTTTTTTTTTCAACCACAAATCGTTTAATTTTTAGATGAACAGCGAGTTCATGGAAAAAGTTCCCATCAATACGGAGTCTTTTAATTATTTTTTCATTAATTCACCATAAAAAAGAAAGAAAAATAATAACAAGAACAACTGAATAAGGTGTTATTTGAGATAATGCAATGAAGAAGCGACTAAATCCAGACGGGAAGTTGAACCGGAACAAAGAAATCATTTCCGCGACAATTGGTCTTCTAATAGAAGTTTTTAATCAGAAGCGAAGTATTTATGCTGTTCCAGCAACAACAAAAATATTGATTTGTGTATAAAACTAAAAATAAAAATAAAACAAAAGCACGCGTAAGCTTTAAGAATGAAAACAGCAGTAATTGTTACCTAATAATAACCCCGATCTACAGCCATACATACATACTTACTCCCCAAATGTAAATATGTACATAAATGTATATATATAACGAAAATCGTCAAACATAATTGAGCAAAAGTTGGTCGAAGGCAAACAAAAACTACAACAAAAAGTCATAATAATAATCAAAACAAAATCAAAATAATAATATTGGGCCAACCTGACCTCAGACAACGGCGTCTACGCATACCTACAGCAAGACGACCCATAACGTTAAATATTTTGTATCTTCTGCTATCGTAAATGAAGAACAAAAAATACATAAATATACAGTTAAGTAGCTACGTGCGTACGTATCCTAATGTATTGGGGTGTTTGCGAAATTGTTTGTTTATGTTTGACTGCGCATTACTTGGCGTTGTCAATCTTCACTTTTCACTTTATTCACACAAAACCTGCACAAGATTCGCTTAATTCTCATGCTTTCTTACGTTCGTATTTATGTGTTTGTGAATATATTTAATAACACCATCAAATTGTAAGCCGGACAAATAATATAATCCCACACGCACGTGAGACCTATGTACATATGAATGTACTTGTGACTGTATATAGCTTGTATATTTAAAAATGGGAAGCATACAAACAGGCGGTTAAGCATTTTTCTCAGAGAATGAGCTTTGAGTTCGTACAAAACAACAGACTAATACACGGGAAATACATACATACATCCTACGACTCTACTTTGGATGATAAATGTGCTCTAAATGGAAATTCATTTGCATATACATATGTACATACAAAACAATTTATGTACAAAATAAAAGTAGATATGTAAGGTAATGGGGGTGTAATATGGGAAAAACATTTATAGCAACGAAAGTTATTGAATACTAATTATGGGTTGTGAAAAAGAAAAAAAAAATAACAAGGAAGTCTTGTCAGCTGGCCTAAACGCCCATACGTTGAATAGCAAGCTTTCCCTAGCAACATTTCATTCGGACTTTGGAGTAATGCTGTTATGAATAAACTTGGCCTAGGCAGGACCACAGAATACATATGAAGGGCTCAGAACCAAATGGATCTAAGTGACTTCGAAATTGATTTGAGATATTCAAGTTTAAAGTTTACTGCTTTTTGAAAATTCTATGTAAAATCTGGGTAGGGCGTTTATTGTATGTATAATATATGGCACTACAATGCCCGAAATGGCTCGGATCTCTTTGCCAACAAATAAACACCATATTTCGCTATACAAATATAGGTATAACTCAGTTTCAAAAAAAATGTCACTTAGATCCTTTTTGTTCTGAGCCCTTCATATATTAATTAAGTATTAAAATAACATTTTTTATTATTTTTGTTTTATTGATCATCTAAAAAAGCATTATTCTTTTCTATTTGTTTTTTTTTTTTTAAATAATCATTAAAGCCCGACAAAAAAACGGAGTAATAAAATCGTAAAAATTGAGAAAAAATCGAAAACCAAAAGCAATCAAAAACTATTAATTAACTTATTTGGTTTTGTTTTCTTTAATTTGTTATGATAATTTTTGGTTTTTTCCAATGGAAACCAATTAGTAATAGCGGTTTTTGGAAATAATTTAAATAATCATTATTGGTTAAAAGAGCTATTCAATAGATTGTTAACTCAATTGTAATGGGAATGCAACAAGTCTGAGTTATATATGTATCTTAATGGTGTACGCACTACTAATATTTTGATAGCAGGTGTATATCTATATATATTATACAGATAAACATTTCTACCATTGTGAGCCGTGGTTTTTGAATAATCTCTATTACAATGGTCTTAGTTAAAGTTCATACAACAACTCGAAAACAAGACGAATAATGTACTAAAGGAAGTACCAAAAGATACCAAAACCAACTTCGTGTGAATCTTTAACAAATTGAGCGCCAGTGATCATTTCACCAATCGGACTCAAAGTGCTTTTATAGATATATACATACATATGTATATTCATATTATATCTCCTGCTCATTCTTTGAATGTTATTGTTATCGATTTTTTTAGATTTGTTTTGAAATTCGCCAATGCGGCAAATAGTTTTCTTCGTGTATTGTTATTCTTCAATTTCCGTATTTTCGTGCATCTTTGTACATACATACATATGTATGTATGTATGTATGTACTAGTGCATATGTACCTACATTCAAATTAAGCTTTCTGCATAGTATTTTTTCTTTTATTCGTTTTATGAATGAATGATCCAGCGAAATCAACGAAATGTGAGTCAGAATTAATTTAAAGGAGGCCTATGTATGTATGTACATATGTAGGTATTTAAGTCGCTTTTGTACCAATCATTACTCGCATCAAAGTAGAGTAATTGAAACACGATTTTAGTATGATTAGCAGCAGAGGAATACTTTTTTCTAAAGAATTCGGACAACTTTACTAGTTCGAGGGTTATATAAAAGGACTCGCCTTTGGAAAGTATAACACTCTTAGTGCCAGTTAGTTCAGGGAAAATGAGTTATGCCCTTGGTTGTATAGTTCCACGTACACTACGAGTATGTAATCTTATAATAATCATGAGTTTGCCTTAGCTATTTGAACTATTTGAACTCTAATACCACTTAAGTACTTTAATTCCAACCTTCCGAATCGCGAGATTTGGCGTAAGAAATTTACTACTTAATTTAACAAAAATTATAATATAATAATTATAAAATTAATCAATTTGATAATTAAAATACTGCAACTCACCATCACACGATAACGTCACATCTGCCAGCACATCCGATTTAAATAGACTGGAGAATGTAATTGCCAAATTGGACGAGTAACTGTTCCATTTCAAACAAAATTGTTGCTGTGGATCCATTTCGAATATTATATTAAGTTATTATTACCAAATTAAAATTAAACGCTTATTTTGTATCTTTTCTAAAGCACTATCACCACAGGATAAATTAAATAAATCAAACGACGTATTTTGTGTTTGTTTGTTTGTTGTTGCAGGTAACCAGAACAAAACCGTAAAACTAAATTATTAAGATTTGAACGAAGATAAAATATTTTTTTTTTTGTTTGTAAAAATAGCCAAATGTTTGTGACTCCTGCAAACGAAGGCTTATTGATATCCCAGCAGCAAGCTCTCACTTTCGACTGCCACTAAATTTCGACACTGTTTCCGAAATAAATGCGAATGACGCTGTACTCGATTGAGCCATTCATCAAGCAAATAGTAGCTGATGCTAAAAAATTTCTTGCCGTTTTTCTCAGGCCTCTGCTTTTCTAAAATACTTTCACTCTTTTCCGATCTTCACTCAGTTGTTTTAACTTTCCAAATTTTTATGTTTGCCTTTCTTTCTTCGTTTTCAAACTTTCGCCAACAGTTGCACTGCTTTTCGTGACGACTTTAAGGACATTCGCAAATGTTTCGCCTGCGTCAGTGTCGGCATATGCTTCGTATGCGTATTTCCGTACCAGCGTTTCCCGAGCTCCGCCGTACTTGACAAGTTGTAGTGCGCCTTCTTTGATTGACGGAGGAGCGTTGTCGGCGTATGTTTCGTATGCCTCTGGCTTGTCGTGCGTTGCGTCGCTTCTTTAATTGATTTTCGCACTTGCACTGCCCCTTGCGGTTGTTGTTGCGATTCTTGCTCTTGCGTTTGTTGTGCTACGTTTTTTGCTGCCAATAAGCAATCCGAATGAATTATGCCAAAATGAAATTTTTGATAAATTTGTTGTTGCATAAAGTTTATGCGTCGTTGTTTAATAACTTCTCTAAAGAATTTCTTGTAATGCCAAAGGGAATTTTCCAATTTTGTAGATTTTCTGCTTTTATGCGTTCTTCGCATTTAAATGGCTTTTACTGCTGACGTGCGCTGCACCCAAATGCGCCGCCCCTTCTGCTCCACAACAATCGCAAACGACGATGAACTACGCAATTCACTTAGGACACGTGTGCTGCGCCTGCGCAATAACAAACTTTTGGTGGTTTGATTCTGTCGAATCTGCTTTTGTTCCTTGCTTGTTGTTGTTGCTCTTGCTCTTGCTCGCACACACGTTTATCACGTTCACTTTTTGCCGTAACACTTCCGTTTGCCAAACGCTCTTTGTCGAAAATTTTCGTATTTATACGCCGAAAAGCTGCAATTAAAATGAAACGTAAAAAATCATTAATGCAAATTGAAGGCATAAAATTCATTTCATATAAGCAACGTCATGGACTGCTTAGTAAAGTTGTCTAGCAGGCGAGAAAAATTAAGAAAAGTGCATTTTCTCTAACAAGTGAAATGAATGAGCTAAGGTGTTTTGTACAATATTTGGTGAATTGATGCCCTGCAGGAAATGGCGATAATTTTAAAGGAACTCGAAATTGGTATTGAATTCAAGTTTTCCTGCTTTGAACTACTTTTGTATGACCCGAGAAAAGTTGAAGGTGTTGTTGCAGCTGGCTTTTAGGACTGTTCTTGTTGTTGCCCAAAGTCGCTCAAGCTACTGTTTCCTCTGCGGAAAGGGCCACAAAACGAAGGAAACCCTTAAAAACCATAAGCCAGTCCCACGAAGTCATTTAGTAAGTGAAAAAATTATTTTGCCGCAGTCAGATTTTATATAAAATTAGATTAAAAAAATCAATTTTGATGAAAATTTATTCCTTGAAATCGGCTGTAAACCAGAACTATGTATTTTAGAACCTAGATTTTCGGAGGAAGTTTCATAATGTTGCGTTCTCTTTAAAATCTGAATATGAAAAGCGCAAACGTTATTGGTGAGGCATCTTAACGTACATACATACATACATACAATTCATAATACATAAATTTGAGTTTCATAATAACCATCAATAGCGACAGATAATTCAGTTGGATGTTTGGCAATTCTTAGAATGAGTTCAGTTTTAATGCATCAAAGCAAAGCTGCATAGATACACACATGCATACAGTGTACCACAAAAGTCTTAGTACAGCACCCAATAAAAAGTGCAATTATAAAAATTAGCAAAACAGGGGAATATTTTCAAAAAATTTTAATTCAGATTTATTTGCTTTGTTTTCTTGCATTACAATTAAAGAAAAACCAATTAAATTCAACAACTAATTCAAAAGTTATAGGTAAAAATCAGAAAAAAGAAAGAAAATTAACAAACACAAAAGTCTTCGTACATTCGCATGAAATGCATGAAATGATTTTTTAATACTTTGTGGGGTAAGCTCTATTTTTAATAACTGCATCTAGGCGATCTGGCATTGATTCCACAAGCTTCCGGGTATAAATTGATCCGATTTTCCCCCATTCCTCTTGAAGGATTTCGATTAGACGCGATTTTGAGCTTATGTGATGAGTTCTTATACGTTTTTCAAGGAAATTCCACACATGCTCAATAGGATTGAGGTCAGGACTTTGCGGTGGCGTCTCTAGAAGGTGGGGTACATTGTACGCTAAGTACATCGTTGTGTTATGGGCCTTATGTTTAGGGTCATTGTCTTGCTGGAAATAGTACCCTTCAGACAAGCCCAGTTTTTCTGCACTTGGCCTTAAATTTCTTTTTAAAATTTCAATGTATGATCGGTGGTCCATCACCCCTTCAATTACCTCGAGGTTGCCCACTCCACTGGAAGCCATACAACCCCAAACCATCACTCCTCCGCCACCGTGTTTTATTGTTTTGATTGTATTTATTGGGTTGTATGCTTCTCCGGGTTTTCGCCACACTCTGACTCTACCATCTGACCCAAAAATGTTGTATTTTGATTCGTCAGAGAATATTACGCTTCGCCAAAACTCAGCAGTTGCATTTTTGTATTTAAGAGCAAAGGTCAAGCGCTTTTTTCGATTTTTTTCGTTCACTAATGGCTTTCGACGTGGTGTACGAGAATTAAACCCAGCATCTTTTATAGCCCTACGCACAGTTTCGGGATGCACTCTTTTTTGATTATATTCGTGAAGGTCTGCACTTATTTTTGGTGCACTTATAAACGGATCCGCGGCAACCAGTCGCTTGATTTTAAGCCGATCATTATCGGTCAGTATTTTTGGTCGTCCTGATTTAGGCTTATTTTCCACGCGCCCTTCATATTTAAAACGTCCGATAACATATTGTATTGTAGATCGGCTACGCGAAGTTATCTCAGCAATTTCGGCATAAGTTTTACCTTGCTTCCCGTGCAAGTTTATTATTAGTTCGCGTTCATTAATCGACAAATATTTTCCCGGCATTTTTTGTTTTTTCGATGGAACTTTTTCACACAACCTAAAAATTTTACGTTTAAAATGTGTCACTTATGTATTGCAGTCACCTACTGTGTTTTATTTTGGAAAAAAATTACTCAAAGTTGGCAAAAAGGTAAGGATAGTGCAAAAGTACGAAGACTTTTGTGGAGGTTGTTTTGTGACTTTTTTCGAACTTTGGTGTCCATCATATGAAGTGCCTAAAGGAAACTTGGTATTTCTTCACAGTCTATAGCTAAAACCCCATTGAACGAACCCTAGATCAATCTTTTTTAAAATTTCTGCTCCGTTATTTTGTTTTCAACATTCGAAATTTTTATTGGGTGCTGTACGAAGACTTTTGTGATACACTGTATGTATGAATATGAATTTATACAGAAATGTGAAGAAAAATGGCAGAACAATTTTTTGTTTGTTTGTTTTTAATTGAAAGGCCTTGAATCCTGAGATTTTATTGTAAAGCAGAAAATCTGTGGGTACAATTCGAAATATCGAAATAATGTAAAAGTTCCTGTTTAATACATTAATATAACCTAACCTATACCTTCTATAGCACTACATACTCAATATTGTCTCTATAGTGTTTAGTGTGAAGTCCAATCAAGCATACTGCTATTTTTTGCACAACAGTGTACGTAGATTCCAAATATTTATTTAATAAACAATTCACAAAATGCATAAGACTTTGTTTATTCCTTTATTTATTTTGGCTTGAGTGACAAAGTGTTGAAAACATAAAATTCGTGATTTAACGCCAGCGCCGCTTAATTGGTAACAAAAACAAACATTTTGTTGTTCCATAGAATGACACTCACTACCAATTAAGGAGAAATTATCAATTTATTCCATTTTTTTTTTGTGCATCACTTTTGATCAAATGTTTGTTATTTAAGACTAAACGTATGACAAAGCAGAAAGTGTTTAAAATATAATAATAGTCGCAAAATAATTTACTGTAAATAGTGCAAAAGGTATTATGTTAGGTTAGTTAATTGTAATTTAAACTTTAGTAGGGAGTGTATTTGAAGTGTATACAGGAAAATTGATAGATTGAGTGGTTTGTCCAGTGTCTCACATTCCAAATCAATTTATTTGTATCTTAGTTATCTAAGCTATAAATCGTTCCATTCGGTTTGAACACCGAGTTATTATTGGTGTTTGTCTATATACATATGTACATACATACATACATATATAAAAATCTTCTGTACGTGTGTTAGTCATTGAACTTCGCCTGAACGGCTGGGCCGATTTTGATGAAATTTCGTATGTGTTTTTATGGGGGTTTATTAAGTGTTTAGATTTAAAAATGTTTACGAGAAGTGGACCAGGGACTGACCTATTTTCAAATATTGCATTTATTGGGCAATTTGCTTGAAATTTCGTACGTGTGTGGTAGTCATGGGCAGCAACTCATTTTTGTTTTTTGCTGGGTCAGCTAGTCTTATTATATAACTTAATTCGAAATATGTATGTATGTCTAATACAAAAACTGCAAGTCTTAATCGGATACCACATTCAGCTTCACTTCACTTTGCACCGCATTTGATGTACCTACAGGCGAATTTGAGAATTGCTTTCTAATGATTAAACAAATTCGCGGAAACGCATCCGTATAATTCTTCCCCTTTTCTAAGGCATACATTCAACTTGAATTTCAACGTCAACATGCCGCATAACGAAGCCACTTACTTGCACAACTATGCAATATTAGCCAGAAACTATTGTACAATAACAACAAAGTTGACTGCCACAACAGTAAACAACCATTTGAAAGAAGTCACCTGCAATTTCTTGGAATTACGGCGCGATGGAGCGCATAGCTCGAGATGCGTGCCCAAAAGTGTACGTTAAAAAGACCTTTTAGCTGGTGATTGCAAAAACAAACAACAGCAATAAAAAAGAAGAAATTGTCAAGGTTAAAGCGCATCGCAACGCACAAGCAATTTAAATGAATCCAAAGTCAGATTTGTTGCTGTTTTAGCAGCGCCAAAGAAGTCAGCAGCAGCGTTCGCCTTGCTATTGTGAATGCAACTGTTGTCCAGCCGCACTTCAGCTCGTCTCTGGACTTTTTATGCCACCACACACACACACACCAACTAAGTATGCATGTATGTGTGTGTTTGGAAAGATGTATGTTACTTTCAAGGTTTGGAACGCCTTGGAGCCTTAACAGCACGCAGCAGCAGTGGTGGCGGCATTTTGTTTAGATCCGTGTTGCTGCGCTTCTTGGTTCCTTCAATTTGTTTTCTTATTTTTTGGCAAACGACTTAGAGCGATTCCAGGAATTAAATCGAATATCTACTTTGCAACTAAAGGGATTGTGTTGCCGGTGCGACCGTACAGCCAATCGTAGTTGCTGGTGAATGCGCTTGATTAGCTTCTAATAAATTTTGCATACACGGAAATGCTCGAAACATTTTTGTGTGCCCCCGCAAGCGGTGGGCTGTGTTGCTAACATTAGAGAGAAGAACAAAGCAGGGTACACGTTTCGAATGCTTGCTGTGCATAATTTGTCAGTAATAAATTTCAATATCACCAACATATTGAATTACAATAAACAGTTTGCATTGAGAAGTTCAGTTCAGATAGGTTTGCTCTCTGGTTGGCATAGAACTGTTGTTTATTAAAAACGTTTATGGGCCATAAAACTTGGGGTTTGACTCTCGGAGACCTCATTTAATTTTTGAGTTGAGAGGTTCCACTACGCATCAAATAAACATATCCAACGTGAATAAAATATTCTTAGCAAGGACATATAGTGGAACGTTTGCTGCGGGCAAGCCCTTAAAACTTCTCCAGATCTCTAGAATCAATTGAAGTTGAAAGACGTTCTTCGAAACAAATGTAGTCATAAACTTGAGGGTAGGTGAAAGCCCGAGGTGGTATTTACAAGTCGAAACAAATTAGATTTCGGCGTGTTTTGTATTTTCTTAATCCCACCCTTTTGCAAACGTCTTAGAATAGAGAATACAGAAAAAGCATGATGCCTCAAAGTGACACACCCTAATACCAATCCATATGTATGTATGTATATGAAATCTCCACACATGTGTGTCAGAATTCCTTTAACTATTATTGTTATGTAATTTCATATATTTTTTCATAAATGTCTTGTCGTCTTGCATTCAATTCGCTTCAAATGAGTTTCTCTTTTCTCACCCCAAATTTAAGCATATGACCTCATTTATGTTTGCTTTGTAAGTCGTCCTTTTGTTTCTTATTCATTCATTCAACATTTTTCTCTATTCTTACCTTTTGGTCTACTTTACTACATGTTTCCAGCACCAACAAAGCAACAACTGCGCATCAAAATATCTTCAACCAAAAGGGTGTTTAAAAGCAGATTTTCTTTTGAAAAGAAAAGCGAACACACCTGAATTCTTTGGATGTGCGCATTTGCAGGAAGCTTTACACATCATTGCAATAATATATTTGTTGCTGCTTTACAAACAGGATTATTTACAGTATACACATATGTACATACATACATACCCATACAACCATCTATAACACGAAACTACTGGATTCTTCCCAGTTAAATGCTGTGTTTTGAATGTATGCTACTGTACTGAACTTTGAATGAAATATTTAAAATATATGGCTAAGCTTTCAGTACTTTTTCTTTATATATATGTATGTATATATGTATGTAAGTTATGCTTAATGCACAAGTTAACTGGCAGTTTAAATTTCGCTAAAAATGAATACATTATATCAGTTTGTAGTTTTTTCATTTTTTTTTTATCCGGAGACGAACGATAGGTAATTCCAATATAATTCGGATACGCAGAACCCAATGATCTTAACCGTTTTAAAAAGTTAACTAAATAATACAAATATTTTCCTTCAAAAACCTCATTAAACCAGCAAAGTCCCAAGGAAAAAAATATTTATTTTGGAAAAGCTTTACGCAAGGGATTTCGCGTATCCGAATTATATAGAAGAAACCTAACGCCGGTCTGTAGTACATATGAAAAAAGATGGAAAAACTACAACAGTATTATTACTTTTGGCCTTGAGACCATTTATAGTCATGAATATTTCCTGTATTTTTGTATAACATTTTTGAAGCCTCTGAAACTATTTTGCAGCTGACAGTGTCGTTACAAATTGCTATGCCCCAGTTGCCGTTCACATAGTTTTGATTCTAGAAGAGCATTGTCATGATATTTGTGTTCGTTTCTTTCTTTACATACATATACACACTTACATACATACATATGTATGTATGTACATATATAAGAGATTTCCTATCAACACGGATATACTCTTCATATTTATACTTACAAAGCATGCTAGGATAAGTATGGAACACGCAAAGAAAGTAACCAGTTTGAGTGGCACATAAGACTCCTACCACCCACGGTAGACCTTGAGAAAGAAGCAACTTTCAATTTCGATAGCATACAATTTTCTCAGGAAAGTGTCACGAACACAGCCATACATACATACATACATATATACTTTCTTTATATTTATTCACACATAACAATTTCTATATATTTATTCACAAAGTATATAAGCAGTATATACAACGAAATTTTGCTGAACTTGCAGCTCCAATGGACCGTATTATGAGCTAGCTAAGCAAAAACTTTAAAAACTTCTGTGAAGCACTTTCAAAATACTTGGCAAAGCGCGAACATTTCTTCGAATTGTTTTATTTCTATTTTCACTTACAGATGCTGCTTAACTTTCACTACACGTTAGATGCTACGCCAAAAACCACAAGGAATTGACAGCCATGAAATTTCGCTGTGACAGTGAGTGGCTGTCAGGTGGCGCAATCGAGGGAACGTTATGTCGTTTATGCCCCCACAAACGCGCAACTGTATGTGATAACGGAGGATGTGCGGTGCCAGCAACACTAACACTACGAAACATTCAAACCTCAATACATAACCTCAACTAAGCTATCGGCAGGCACTTTTTCTCCCAGAGGACTTTCTAAAAGCAGCACAAGCAAGCGTCGAATAGAGAAAGTTGCTGATGTTCTGCTTTAACATTATTTTGGTGACAAAAATTTGTTCCAGAGCGGTAAAGTGAGAGTCAGAGTTGAACTTAATTTTCAAACTTTTTCCAATTCAAAGTTTTGTTGTTACTCGGCAGCTTACGACTGCTTTACTTAATTTGTTATATTTAAAACTTTAATAAGTTGGTGTATATCTAGTTTAAAGAAGTGGTTTAAAGGAAAAGTTTTCGTGGGAGTATAGAAATCGATTATAGAACCTGGCGAGACTAGAAAAAGCTGTAATCTATTTTAATGTTGGCTCGAATAAAATTTGTATTAGGTACTTGAAAAAACTGCTATTAAATTTATCTCGAAAACTGTTTATAGTTATTTTTGTGTGTATTAATTTTGTAGAGCGTGTCTTACTTCAATAGTTTTGTTAAAAACCCTAAACATCACAGCTGTTTTCTTCATCAAGCTAACTAGTTTCAGACAGTCAAACGCTCAGAATAAGTTCGTCAATTTAGCTGCAAAATTAAGCAGCACCACAATGGTCTCACTTATTTACTGGGAATGTAAACAATAATACCAACTACCTAGATATGTATGTATGTACATATATTACTATTTCTTTATTATAAAATTCAAAATGTATCTCAACCACGAACTTCTTAGTAGGTAAACCCCAAACTAATGTGCAACCAAGTGCGAAGACAACTGCAGTGACATGCGTGCAACAGCTACACTTGAAATAACGGTAAAACAATTAAAATAAAAATCCAACAAAAACAAAAATAAACCAACAAATGTACCTACAAATGCAGATGACATGCATTTTGACATAAATTTTCCACCGGATGATGTACTAATGCTAATTTAGGTCGAAAACTTGAAAGTCGTGCATTGAAATTAGTTGCGTCTGCAGTTTAATTACCCAAACACTAGTAACAACAACAACGAAAGTTCAAAACGAATCTAACGCATACACCCGCGCTTCTTGCAATCTAATGTACATACATATGTATGTATGTATGTATGTAATACAATGGAAATAGACTTTTTCGAAACTTCTCATCAGCAACTCGCATTTAATTACCCTCATTATAGTTATGCGTGACATGTTGCACATAGTTACTTGGGAATACATAAATTAAATGTGGAGACTGTTACACGATTGCTATAGCTATCTATTTGTATCAAAACTGAAAAAAATCAAATCTACACAAACTTGAAATATCTAGCTGGAAAATAATGTCTAAAGAGAATTTGGTAAAAGGGCATTTTCGGGGAAAACAGCAATAAAAAATTATTGTTCATATTTTTGGCAACAAAAAAAAGCTATTATCAATAGGCATTGGGCTCGTTTGGCATAGCAAAATTTGTAAAATGAGCAGATTGTAAAAACCAATAAAAATTTACTAAAAATTGTTCTAAAATAAAGTTAAGTCAGTCGCCTAGATTTTTTCCCCTAAAATCATTTATTATTTCTTCGTCAGAACACCTTTAACCTGCTCCCGATGAGCTTAAAACTACTGCGAGCTCATACATTGAAGTATGCCACAACTTTACCATACAAACCAACTTAAAAAATTTGAGCAAAATTCGTGCCCACATCTTTCATGTTATTTTTAATATTATGTATTTCATCATATTGTTATTCTATTATAACATTTCTAAACCTGCTCCTATTTCTTTTGAACAACTGCAATACTTACACAATCTCAACATTAATAGTCAATCTCAAGGCGCAATGAAAGCTTTTTGACATGCCTCTATCATCTCATCGCATGCAACGTCTATGTAACTTTCGTAAAATCGCAAAATTTCCGTTTTGTTTTTGTACTTATTACAAAATTCGTACATACATCTTCACACTGATAGTGACAGCAGCCATCAAAAGCCTTGCCACCAGTTTATCACATTTCGCGCTATAATACCTTTTATAATAGCAATTTCTTCATCTTATATCATATGTCATTATTTCGATTTCCGCGCACAATCACACAAACTCACATAATTTGCATAATTCACATAATGTCCCGTTGTTTCTAACTCAAATACAAACTGACATTAACCCCAAATCCACATTTACGACGGATGCATAACATTTTCTTTTTAAGTAATACTCTCTTCAATTCTTTCCATTGCAGATCTAATCATTCATGCCTTCATTTTCGAACCCCTTTAATGTTTTCATGCAACTTGTCAGTTCTATTTTAAGCTCGGTCCCACCTTTCTTTGCCTCTCTCTAATTTCTGCCATTTTTATGCAATTTCGCTTTGAAGTTGAATTATTGATAAATATGCTGCGGGGTTTTCATATTCCTTTTCTTTTTGTTGTGTCATATCCCACTGTGATTACGGCGGCAAAAACCAACAAACCTAAGTCGGTACATATGCAAGGCGCTGTCAAAGGAGATGTGTCCTTTTCTATATTTTTATCTGTGGCTGAAGAGTTGCATAGCGCATTGTTGTTGTGTGATATTGCAGCACATCTGTGATTATTATTGCTATTATTATTTAGGCATGTAACAATATTTGCTTCTCGTTGCTTATTGCAAAACATAAATGTAATTCTTTGTTGTTGTAGCAAATGTGGATATGTAAGAGTGGTTTGCACATTTTTGGAATGATGCAATGTTATGGCATGGGAATGGAGTACTTCGATGCATCTGGCAGCATCCATCACAAATGAGACATATGCAATATGCCAAACACATACGAATATACATTTCTTATACATATGTACATATATATTTGGGTTATGCTTGGTAAGGGGAATACGATGCATAATTACATCAATTTCATACTTGAAGATTGACCTTACGTCTCACTAATAGTCACATCGATTTTAAGAACTTTGGAGCTTATACTCTAGCGCACTACAACTATTCTTAGTGATTGTTTTTCTAATCTATGCTTAATCGATTGATTAAAAAAATTGGCTGTATGAACGAGTTTTTTTGAAGGGGATTTTTTTAATTTTTATTTGAACTTTTCTTAATAAAAACAAAAAACTGATTAAAACGAAATGTATCACAATAACCAACAAAAGTTAGCTCAAAGCTGAATTCAAATACTTAAATCTCAACTTTATAGAGAAGTTTTCTTAAACGAAGTTATGTCGCTAAGATTTGAACTCGAGTTCAGCGAAAAGGATTTGGGACATCTCAATCACATTTATGAAAAATGTTTGGGAAGCTAGTTTGGGGCCTGCAGGGCACTCAAGAAAGACTTCAATACTATTTCAAATTATTCCTCACTTTTCTTCGGATAATACCGTCTTCAAATCTTTCTTGAGTGACGTCTAAGTCTTGAGGCCCATCTTCACGTAGTCTAGAAGAACATTGTGATATAGACTACTTTCGAAATATGTAAAATGAATAAAATAAATATCGATAAAGCAAATTTTAGAAAGAAATACATCTTTGACATAAATATTTGATCGGTCCTTCTTGAAGAAAATTACTGTAAAATCTGAGATAAATCGGTTCAAGATTACGAATTTCAGAGATAATCTCACCCCATCGAAATATTTTTCGGCTGTCTATTGATTGATTCAAAAAAAAAAAAATGTGACGTTCAGCTCCATCAACAGACAGAAGTACCTAGTGCAAAACTATTAAATATTCGGCGGAAGTGCAAAACCGCATGTCACTACAAATTGTTTAATTTCAAGACGAATAAAAGATAACTTCAGAGAACAAAGTTCCCATCAAATTTATTTCTTTGAATACTTGTTTGGCTCGAGATGTAGTTCTCTCGTCTAGATTGTAATGGCATGAACCCGAGAAAGTATTTGAAAAAAAATCCGGATTAGGGCTTTCATTTTTTTTGCGCCCCCAACAACAAAATAGACATACATACATACAAGTTATGATTAAGAAGATAAAAATAATTTGTTATACAACATCGTATTAAAATATGTTTCTACATAAATAATCCGCGAGTAGACAGCACACACAAGAGTAAATGTTGTTATATGATTTTCTATTTATGTATTATGTGTCTTGATAATACTGAATGTCAATTGCAGAACATTATTTTCTATTAGCATAGGCATTCGTTTTGGGTAAAATAGTATACAATAGCACATACAGATGAAGGAAGAATTGGACTAGAACAAAGATTCTATGGAAATGAAAGTGGAATAAATACTTTTAAAAGATTCTTTATTTTCATTTCGATTTTCGTTTATTCTATCCAGATATGATTGCGATTGTGTTATGGCCGCTAAAACCTGGATATTTTTATTTTTGTTTTTTAAAAGGAAATCGGCATTAAGCCTCGATATAGATGGGACTTCGATTTCATTCGATTAATAAATATAAAAAAAAGTTATAAGAGAATTGTACGCGTAAATTTTGAATTAAAGACTATATGGAAAAATGGCCCTAAGTATGATAAAACACTTCTCTTCAACTGCAATCCTAAATGAAAAGATTTACGACAAAATTTAACATTTAAGGAGACAATTTTGATAGTTTTAAAATTTTTAATAAATTTGTTTACCATTTCAAAACATATTTAAGTAAATATACTTTCTATTTTCTTTTGTGTAGCCATTAATTTGAGCATCTGTTTATGTCAATGTCTTGAACCCCAACAGAACATAATAAAATATGTAACAGTAATCCCAGTTGTTCATACGCTCTGGTTGCAGCTCGAACATCGCTCATAACTGTTCCAGGGAAATGTCACCCCTGTAGTTTCCTCTAGGTACCCTACCATAGCTTTTCACGTATGTAGGTGATACTATTTGTATTGTTAATATGTAGTACTTCTAAGTTTATGAGCTCCTGTAGCTATCTGCCTGCAACTAACAATTATAAGCCGTCTTCCAACCTTAATTTACATCATTAGCGACATATTCTTGGGTTCTTCAATGCACTGCATTGTCAGCGAAAATTAAAAATTAGATATGTACAAAAGTAACAAAATAACAATAATGAAAACGTAGAGAAAAAACAGCGCGAAATAAATTAAAAGCAAATGTGAGAGCAAATTTAAATTTGACTCTTTAAATCTATACAGGTTAGACCGTTATAAAAAACTAAAACATTTTTCTCACTATTAAGAATGCAGTCGGCGTACCCAAATTAGGGCATTCAGCAGTTCGATTTTTCAGAAATCAATACACCAAACGTTCTTAAATTATAAACGAATATTTGAAATTCTGGGGGTGCTTTGATTGTTTGTTGCTATCGATGATCTCTGTAACGATATTGTTGTTTCAGATTCAAAAAAATTACCAACAAATATAGCTTCAAAGTGACTCTCGCGATCTTAAGTTCCAGAACAGTTGCTCACTAAACCACTTGTTCAAAGTGAAAGACCGGCAAGAAATCTAAGTTTCTTTTTGCTAATACAGTCTAATGGACGCACATGGTTGAATGGCTGTTTAGTCGTTGGAACCTTGTATTATTGTGGCTACTGGTCGATGGACCAAGGCATAAAAGACAAGAAGAAAAAGTATAACAAAAAATATTAACGGTACACAACAGCTGGCTGACAGTGACGTTGTTAGCGACAATGAATACTGAAGCGATACAAATGGTGTTGGCCAGGCCAAATGGCTTTACGCAGGAGGCGTAGGAGGCAAAGCACGACTAGCTCCAAACGCACAGGAAGTATCGAACAGCCGGTTAGCATCCACGACAAAGAATGGCAGACTGCTGGCGTTAGATACAGGAATGTGTTCATACCTTTCTAAATAGTCGAGACGAATGTGGGGGGGTGAATGTGGTTGTTACTCGAATGTGCGACTATTTGCAGCAAAATGTCACTGGCGCATGACATTAACATGGCACACGTACAAACGCACATACATACACACCATCTGGCTTATACACGCATATGTATGTATGTATGTATGTATGTACATATATTAAATACACAAAGCGTAATTCAGCCATGCGTTTTGACCAACTTGAATTGAACTGACAAAATAGACAGCAAGAAAAACTAAAAACAAAAAGTTGCGTTTCAACGACCAAAGGCCTCGTCTGGCCCAGCAGTCATTTGCTGCTCTGCGATGTAGCACAACACAAACACCGCCCACCAGACATCCCTCTTTTTTCACTTCTCCACCTTCAGAGCTCTAATTCTCTTGCCCCTCAACAGTTTGAACGCATGTATCATTGATGAATGCGCCGCCGATAACAAATCTCAATCAAATGTCAAAAAGGTAACAGACATGCTGTAATGCTACACAATTTTCACAGCGAGTCAACGGTACAACAACAATAACAACATATCGCAATAATAGTAGCAAAAATTGGTGGCAAGAGAAAAGTCCAAGCGATGAAATTGTTTTTCGGAAAAAGTCGGGACAATGTATTGATGCAAAAGTTTTGTAAACGTCCACACACAAATACACACACATACATACATACATACACACCTGTGTACACATGTACATACATACATAAGTGCATATGTATATAGAAAAATGTCCTGATCATCACACACACTCACACATGCGTGCAATTGTTTGAGGGCGTGTTCGCATTTTACTTGAAATTGACAGTTGAAATTGTTATTTCGAGTTTTACCTGTCAAAAATGGTGAAAGGACGTGAGCTTAGCTCATACATTGACTCTTTCTTAACTATGGATGTATGCATATTAATCAGAGTTGGGTGAGAGGGAGAGTTGATTTTTGGTGGCTTTTGTGTGTACTCATAAAAAATGAAAAAGGCGGTAATGTACGTTCTTAGTATCTTTTTTGTCAATTTATTTATATACTGTATGTATGTATGTATGTGCATACATACCCAATAAACAAGGCAGTGTTCTCTAACTTCCAAGGAAAGAGGAGGACTAGTACTGAGAAGCATATGGGACATAGTTCTCATTTCGACAAAATTCTTGTATTCCAATATCATTCTTGAAGGCCGGTATGTATGTAGATCACTAGTAATTGCTCAAGAAAAGTTTCTTACGTAAAAAATGTCTAAAAAACCATTATGAATACTGACACAAGCGAGAAGAAAAACGCATAAATAAACGAACAGAATAAACGCTTCTTACTCGTACCAATAACTTTTGATTGCTATCAAATTTTTATTGATAGATTGATGAAAGATTATTGATACCGATATCTTTGGACATGTTTAAGCAGTTCAAGCTTTTATTCCTTCGAGAAATATGTATATGCCACTTGTTATATTTATTGCGGAAACCTGTCGTACCCAAATTTCACGAGAAAATAGTAGTAAAGTTTCGTATTATATTTCTTGTTAACTGGATACAACCGCATTTTAATAGCCTGTCCCTTTCTTGGCGGCAGCTAAGTTAAGACAACTTTTCCAAAGGAAATCACCCCACTTCCAAATATTTTTCAAATTCTGAAAAAGGCTTTTCCGCAACATATTTTGAAACGGGGCCACCTTTCGCTCAGCCCTCGAAAAATTATGGTTGCTATAAAAAAGCGTTTATGGAGTGTCTTATTTATTCAGTATCAGCCCACGCTTCCGTCTCAATCTTATACTATCTTTATCAATAGTATTGTGTGAAAATTAACTAAGGGCTGGTATTTGGAAACTTCCTCCACTTCAAATCTTGAATTTTTTATGAATACAATTTGACCAAGAACCTTTAGCTGCTTGTAATTTGATATCACTTTAGAATTGTATGCGTATTAGAAAAACATTCGAAGCAATTATGCGATAAAAATTTAAACTTCGTTACAGCATTTGCCCACTCTCAAAGCGCTCTCACATACCCTACCCTCTGCCTTAACTACCAAGTTTAGCAAGGAATGTTTATTAGCACCGAAAAAATATTTATGTAGCAAGTCAAAACAAGTTGTGATGGAAGGTCTAGGCACTTCAAACCATTTTAAATCCCTTACCATCCTAGCTTGAAACTGCAAATTGTATAGAGAGTTGGAGTTGAGCCTACTACAGTCAATCTATCAGAGGAGGCTTGAATTTAGACAAGTCAGCCATGCCAACCAATACCGATTTGAGCACCAATGAATTTGCTAACTAACGGGTTACGCAGTAATCTATGTATGTATGTATGTAAGAAGACGCGTTGATGAGATTTCTAGCTTTGTTTTATTTATTTGGAATTGGAATTTTTTTATTTCTTTGTTTGGTTTTCAGTCATCTCAATGCCGGAAAGGAGCGCAACAGCATTATTTTCAAGCCAACAGCCTGTGAAGCGCGATAGCGGCCAACAGACTGCCTACTCAACAATTCTATGCTACATAGCAAAGTGTGAGTGATTACATGACGGACACGTCTGACGAACTGTCACAATCCGTCGAGGCGCACATCATTGGATTTTGCCATTGAATAAAGACAATTTGATATGTTTTATTTGTGTTGTTGCCCTTCAAATTTTCATACATTGACGCAAGATTTTTTAACTTTTTTCTAGTCAATATTTTTAAACAACGACCAAATGGTATGCATGTATGTGTGTGCATGTGTGTGTTTTTGTAATTTCTCTTTGATTTGTAAGCATAACAAAAGCACTCGAAATCGTACATACAATATATGAATTACAAAATTCATACGACCTGCCTACCAACCAATCTAGTCATCATATCAAACCGAACCGTTCAATATACGTATGCAAATACCAAAGAGGGGGCGCGGTGTGAGCTGGAAGAGTGTGAGCAAAGTGGTTGTGAGGCGCATAGCTTCCTGGCAGCAGCACGCATGTTTGTTGCGTTCCACACAATGAGAACGCTACTTCATTTCCAACTTATACTCGTATGCAAACGAAACGGATTTGTAAGTTATGCAGTCGAATGATTTCAAGTAACGAACAATAAGATTGAAGAATTGAGAAAAAACCTTCGTAAAGAATAAAAAAGTTTTAAATTTTTCGAAGTTATGTATGTACGTAAATATGCGTGTGTGTGTGCTCGTTAACGTAGTGCTTTTTGGTGTACGATTAAACAGTTAACTGCAGCCGGCGCGCTTCTGGCCACCAACAACTCTTTCGCAATACACCAACTCCTCGTATTTCATCAGCGCAATTCATCGATATTGGTAGTGGATGTGGCACAGGCCTTTAAGCCACTCATCTCCATCAAATCGACATTTTGGGGCATTCATTCAATTGCTAACGGTAAATGCGCATTGCCATTTGTATGACAGCAATCCTCGTACCCCTCGCAAAGAAATTGTTCTGCTTACCAACCCTGCAGCTATTGTTTATGTATGTATTTGCTTGTATGCGTCACATACGTGTGTGGGTGTGTGTGTGTGTGAGTGTTTGTTCATTTGGGATTGATACATTGTAATTGTGTAAAACGTTTTCAGTTTTACATTTCAATCTTAATTTAGTTTTACAATAACGTTTGCCTTTTGCGCTGTCGCATTTTTGGGGGGGTCAATATATGATTGCCAATGTGAGAATAAACTAAAAACAATAAAATGGAGCTATAATGGCGGGTTAAGGACTTTCGTGCGCTCCTCCATTGTACTAAATCTACTCATTGGCTAGCTGAAATATCGCCGGCGTACAAGTGCTGGGGCGGAATTTTGTTATTTTTTAATTGAACAACAAACATTCAATGGTTGCTCTTTTTTTTTTAAATATTTATTTACATATTCTTTCATATTTGTAGACGACTGACGAGTTCGTAAAGCGGCAGGAGAAATTCGCGCAATCAACTCGTCAATGTTAATTAAGTTTATTTAACTTGGCAGTAATACTCGTAATAAATCTGTGTATGGCTGTACCTATAACTTTCGCATATGATATGGCGACTACATCCATCAGCAATATTTATACAATAAAAATGCCCACTCTCTCAAGAATTCAAATTTAAACAACAAAATCCTTCCAATCAACGAGGTGATGAAAAAAATAAACTTGGTATTAAAGCTAAGTTTTAAACTTTATGAATAAACGTGGTCCCATCAGTTGAAATTCCAAAGTGATTATAGAAAAATTAGTTTTTTTAATTACTATTATTATAGAAGATGGGTCTATTTCAAAATATTTGAAACCAACCGATTATTTTAAAAGTGAACTTGAGGGGTGTTATTTTTCGTTAATTAAACAAAACTTTAAAGTTTTAGCAAGGAAGAGTCAAAAATATGTCAATCTGGATGTCACACAACCTTCGGAAGCCCTATCGAGGGTCCAAGGTTTACCTTTTCAGGAACTAAATCCTTGACTTCCGCTGCCCTAAGGTCTATGGCTTCATCTTTAAATAAATCTATTGAGGTCAAAGTTTTCTTTACGAAGTTGCCCTCTTTCTTTTAAACCCACAAATTTGAAGTAAAACCGCCAACGTTTAAACAAATCTTTAACTATCTCGTTTAAATTTCAGGCAAAATAACATTGAAATGCAATAAATCTCAAGTTTGAGCTGTTCCCCTAGGCCATGTAATAAAATCATAACTGGCTACCGGCTCAATTTTTTTTTTCGCCAGTCTTCTCCACCCGGATGTGTCTGCGTATGTTACCCAAAAAGGCAGGAAGAGACGCAATATGGATATGCGTAGCAGCCACGGCGACATACCAATCACCACAACTTTAAACTGTCAATACAAAAACACCCACGTCGCTATAAAAAATTCAAAATTCACGCACATATTGAACTAACGACATCGGTGATGGTGGCGCGTGAGCTCTAAAAGCGTGTTTGGGTGCTCAAGCTACTTTTGCTATCAGCGCTCCACTTACCACCCCACGTCTAGCGAGATTTCGTTAGCCAACGATGTTTTATGTTGTGTGCTCCTTATCAATGCTCACAGTCCGTCGACAGTCAAGCCGGTAGCCACGTTAGTAGGGAAAACAGTTTCAGAGATTGTGTCTACCTGTAGACCAAAAACCAATCAAGTGGTGCGCATCAGCAAAAGGCACGTCAATCAACAGCAATACTGGCAAACCGTTAGCATTCGTCGTTTGCCACTTTCCCAAATTGTTGGTGCCACAATCCGTTGCTGTTGGCTTCCTTTCTATTCGTTATTTCAGCCAGTTTTTTGTTTTTTTGGATTGCGCACATATTTTTATTGTACGTTCCCCTACGCATCAACATTTTTGGCTTTTTTTTGTTTTGAACTAAGTTAGCTGATGTGTCCTTCCGCTAGTTTGTTGTACCATCAAAGTACCTTGGCTACTTTACTGTGTTTGTTTGTTTGTATGTATGTATGTGTTTCGCATTATGCTCGACTATGGTTAGTCATACTGAGTACATCCTGATCATACTACATATGTCCTTTGATTTACTTCTGTGCTTTAATATTTTGATTGTTATTGCAGACTTTACTAGCTAGCCATGGGAACAATTCATAGATCTGTGCTACCCATACGCCTCGTAATTATAAATATTTGGAAATGTTAGCAGGCCCTGTGCCTGCACTATTCTTTGTCGATACCCGGTAAAAGTTGTTGTATCCAGTTGTATTCTGAATTCCAAGTTCTATTATCACAAAAAGTGCATGAATTTTTCTCGAAACGTGAAGATTTTATGGTCCAGAAACCAAACAGCCTATCCCTATTTTTTGCTTGCTTGAATTTCTAATAAATCAATGGAATATTTCTACAAAAGCTTTTCAAAAAACTATCATCTCAAAGTCCTTATTTCAGGTAATTATTGTAACTTTCAACCCTATCTTAGGAATAAACTTGGTAGCCAATTCAGAAACATCTGCTCGACTATCAGAACTCCAGTGCTTACCAAACTGTTCGTCGAACAACACTGTTTTAAAGGCGATGCCACTATTATTCAAACCGTTTTTCGAGCATGCTGGTCATTTATTTAAGATGATTTATGAAAAAAGTGAAGTGAGCGAAGTGAAGTGCTAATTTAACATGTGGACTTTGCTAAAACAGGTCATATAAAATCTTCTGAAAGGACAAAAGGAGTAGCTGACCTTATAATCGTTGAAAATGGGCCCTGCTGGTACAGAAGTCAATCTGTTGAAGCTATTTAGGACACGTAGAAATTATTTGCTATTGTTGGGAAACCCCCATCCCAAAATTCGTTTGAAAAAATAAAAATAATAAAAGAAGAAAAAGAAAAATGAATAAAAACTCTTCTAATTAATTTTGTCCGTCGAGAAGTATTAAAAGAAAAAATAACGCATAATATACCACCCACTCTTTTCCATCTACCTTCCGCACCTTTATTAAGTCTTAAATAACTTGAGATTTCCAAAAACAAAAAAAAAAAAACAACAGAAAAAATTGCAAAACACATGAAATATTGAAAATGAAAAAGAATTTTATTGCAGCACCCGGTCATTTTGCGAAATGTTCAAAAAACATGCAATTAAGTCGTTAATACTTCATCGATTTAATTCCCTACGCAAACCTAAAAAAGCCAAAACGGTCAGGCAACCAGCGCACTCCCACCGCCATTTACATTCGTAAACTAAAACAACAAAAATGTGAATGGCAATACGCCCGCATCGTGTGCCCACCATTCCGCGTTTAGTTTGGTCTATCGTGGCTGTTGCGCGTAGTGTTGTGACCGGCGCATTTTGCTACCAACAAGAATATTGACGCTTCTTATTACAGGAAGAGAAAGTGGTTAAGGCAGTACTCAATGTAGGCGTTCTCGATACCTAAATCATTACACTGGCGGTTAGCAAAAGGTCAGTCATGGCATTGAGACTAAGGTAACCTTTTCGAAGTCCGAGATATACGCAATGATGGACATCATCTGGGTTATCACAAAGTAGCATGGCTCAGAGAAATTTACTATCTCAAAATAGATCTAGTTACCGTTTGCTTTTGTGTTGGCTACTATTTAAGTTGTTAACATCCATCATACAAATTTCTCAACAATTTTGTTACCGGTAATAAAAATGTAATCACTCGCCCAGAATAAGGCTGTAAGGAGTGTTGTATGTACGTTCTGGTAGAATGGGAAGGTAAAGGATTAAAGCATTAGCGCGTGCGGACGTAGCGGATGAGCCGACTGCGTCATCCGCGTCGTATCAAATGAATGTTTGCCAAATGCAAAAATGATACCTACTTTAGATTGTTGGTAAGCAAACAACGAGCCAGGCTTGTTAGAATCATTCGGTCATATATATGATGGGTTGCCACATACCCTTAACTGTTGGACTCCAGCTCCAGCGCTCCGTTATTTTAGCGCACTAAATAGCAATTCACTGGGCTGGTTGTTTTCGATTTGTCTGTCGCGGCGGCTATCAATTCATCAAAACTGAAACAGGGCAAACAGAATGCGCAAACACACACACGCACACACACATACACATACGTGTTGATATGCAAAAATTTGCGCCAGGTGATAGGGTTGAAGATACATACATAACTCAGAGAAAAGAAAAACAAATAACAGTTACGGAAGCGGAAATGGAATTGGTAACGTTGTTAAGTTGACGCTGGCGAAGCAAAAAGTTTGGTCGCCGCCGTCGCTGTCATAGACTGCCTTGGCCGTAGCTCTTGTTGTGCACATTTATGGCCCATCATAACTGTCGGTTGTTGTAGTTGTAATTTTTGTAGTAAACAAGCTGGTGTCTTGCCTGTTTTACAAAAAAAGTTTGTTACTTCACTGCTGACGCGGTCTACCAACGAGCTGACTAAACGGTTTTCGCAGAAGGTTTTAATTAATATTTCTACTATTCAAATAGTGGAAGAACTTTGGCTTTGGTTTAAGCTTCAATTACTAGTGTTCCTATTATTGATCTTAGTTTAATATTTCGTTTGTTTTCAGATCGAAGTGGAGCTGGGCTGGGTTATACCGAAGTAACAGCACTTCGCATATAGCCGAATGTCATAGGCATGTCGAAATATAACGAGAAAAATGGGCCTAAAATTATGTTTTGTCATACATATTTATAACAAAAATAAGGGGCTTATTTATAAGGAGCAGGTTTAAGCTCCCATCAAGACAGTAAAATTATTCTCTCTTGTTTTAATGACCAGGGACTTTTCAGATGGAACTTCAACTATGGCTGGCCATGTGCGTGTTATAAGCGCTGATTTTCAAAGCAAATTTCAAGATTCGAAATTTGATTTTGTTATTTTATTCATAAGCCACTAAGTCTTTACGAAAAAAAATTGGCTACGGCATTTCAAACAAGGAAAGGATAAAATTTTAAAAACTTACTTTTCCATGATAGAAATGTATTTGAAAATTCACGGCATTTGTAGCATAGCCTACCTGAAATGAAAAAAGAAGACAAACATATTTAGAATATGAAGTGGTAGATATATTATTTATATGTAAGTAAAACATTTATGCAATTAATTTTGATTTTTTTAAGCAGAAAAAAGCACTTTTAACAAGCAATCAAATATACTTCTCAATTCACACACAAATTGACTGGTTGAAATTCCCACATTTTCACAAATTAACCACACTTCGGTGGACACTTGCGAAAATAAAAAGCTGAAACACACACACACACATAAAACAACAGCAATTCACTTGACATGCTTCAAAGACGCTAAAAAGAACGTGAACATAAAAAGATCCTTAAATTTTTTTTATTTCCGTCTGCAAGCAGCACTTGAGTGGCGCCTGAAAATAGGCTATTATGAAAGCGTAAGGAAATTACTTGAAGGAAAAACCAAATTGCAAGCTAATATACCGCCACTGGCATCGTTAACTGGCTTGTGTACAAAACAGCAGGCGCGGTAATTAAAATTGCTTTCAAAGTTGATATAATCATAAAACAGGTGAAGAAATACGACGTTTTCTCTTTTAAAGTACAATTTCGGGCGCATTACTTTCGCCGCATTTCATTTTCTCCGCTGCCCTTTCAAAATTGCTTTGAAGTATGAAAATGCATACCAAACAAAAACAAAAGCATCTTATACACTAACTCAATTTTGCCTTTGTTTGGTATAATTACCACCCACTCCGTTCCACTCGCGCTCGCTCCTCTTTCTCCCATTTCTTTCTCCTTCCTTGTAACATGTGCATAATTTCTTGCAATAACAATTTTCGCATTCAACATGCAATAGACGCGCTTCCTTCACACCAAGCTCCCCAGTTGGTGACAAAAATTACTCGTCGGAAATTGTTCTCTGATGCGTATACACATGTAAAGCACCGCATCGTTTTGCGTTTATATTCTTCGTATCCTGATTGCTTGCGTTTTGAACGGTTAGCCCCCTTGAGTACTATGAGCGCGAAATTAATTGGAATGGGATATAAACCATTCGTGCATTTCAGTTTTTTTTTTTTCATTTCAATCTTAAAGCGTTCCAGCGGGCTGTTTGGGGGAGCTTTCTATCGTTAGCGGCCTTTCATAAGGTACAACTGGAAGCGTTTTCTTAAATGTTTGTGTTGGCAACATTGTTAGAAAATGAAATGAAATGTTATCTCAGTATATCATAAAAAAATTGTTTTGGGAACTCTTCAGCGGCACCAAAAACAATTACAGTAGTCGCTCACAAATTAGAACTCTCAGTAATTAGAATTTCCAGAAATTAGAATCAACTTTTTGAATACATTACACGCTCTGAAATTAGAATCGAAAATTCTAATTTGCGAGCGTATTTTGTTTTTTGTTGCAAAAGGAGATATAAAAAGAGGAATCCCCAATTTATTCATGTTACCCTCGGTAGTCGTTGAATTTTCGTCGCTATCTGTACAGTTTTTGTAAGTTTTTGTGCACGTGTTTCGGCATTGTTTGCTTGATATTTGACGATGATATGCCACTAGCACAGCTACTGCAAAATGATCAATATATTTACTGTAATTGGAGTTTTTGTTTTTTGGACCTTTTTTTGACTTAGCGCATAAATACATATATGTATATTGGATTTTTACCTTATGTTTTCTCGTTTTTATGAATAAAACTGAATAAGACAAAATTTCATTGTAGTTTTTCAATGCAAATTGACTTAAATTTTAAGGTTTTATTGAAATAAAAAAACGTCCAGGAATTAGAATTTTTCAGAAATTAGAATCACCCTAAAAACAAAGTGATTCTAATTTGTGAGCGTCTACTGTAATTTAGAATTGGGCTGATTATGGTATTTAAAGTGTTTGGGCTAGGAATAATTTTTAAATACTAAAACAGAGTTACGCGGTTATACAGACATACATATTTCATTCAAGCACTTGCAAATGCAATGCTGAAGACTGTGGATGGCTATGACTGCTGTCACTGCAGGCGAACAATTTTCGGATGTCTAGATATCAAAAGATAACTATGTATACATATATGAATTTCTGTAATGCACATCAATTTTAGATTGCTTTATATTTTGCAGTCATGTGTCCTTCTCTACTGTAGCGGACATTGCAAGTGAACTGTCAATTTTATCCAACACATAAACAACAACAACAATAAAACGTCAAGCGGGCCAAAAAGGATATATCTAAAAAAACAAATGTTCAAATAAATAAATAACGAAAAATCTATGCACCCATACAGCACCCTTTTATGCATTCGATACAACCCCGCAAATATTATCCCATAAATTCTCCACAGAGTACTCAGATGTACGGATTAGTTTTGGAACACTCATATACTCTTTAAGGATTATTTTCCTCGTGATAGAACGGATTTGTCTCGTTTTTGCAGATACTTTTGGGCTCTAGCAACTAGTTGCTTTTACTGCAGGGAAGTCACATAAATGCAAGTACGTACATGTGTATGTGTGTACATATGTATGTATGTACATATGTATGTGTGGCGGTGGCGCGTAATCAAAGCAAACAACCCCCAGGCGTCATATTCCCACTGCATGTTCGTTCTTTCTGCTATCGTCCCTTGATGCCACTTGAAAGTCCACCGTCGTTTTTTTGCGCGACTGCAGTCTGGCGAAAGTCTTTCCTGCGCACTGGGCAATGTATCGGTGACATGGCGGGAAGAGAGGGCTGATTGCCGTTTCTGCAATGCGGATTCCTCGCACCACCGCTGGCAAAGAGCAGTGAGATGACAGTGGCATTGTTTTGAAGTACATACGTGAAAAATGGTTTTCGGGAATTGGCGGTTATCATTTCGCGTTTTTTGAGGGATAAGTTTGGAACACTTGCATGACTGTGTTCTGGCCCGTTTCGGGAAATTTTCATGGTCATTTCGCGAGTGTTGTCGCATCATTTCCGAAACAAACCGTGATTGTTTTCTTTATCATTTCGAGACATTTTTAAAAACATTGCGAATAATTTCGAGAATATTTTCGGCGGGATCCTTTTCGACTCGTTTTTAGGAACATTTCAGGATCATTTCGGAATCGTTTTCGATATTATTTCATTATTTGTGGGATCTATTTTTAATTGTTTGTCGTGATATTTCAGGGATCATATGGACACGAAAGTATGCCGGAAAAGTCCCAAAATGGTTGTTGTACTATATAAATATGCCTACATATTTAGATAAGTTTCATATTTTTCTTGCATCAAACCACTGTGCACATGCTTGAGCTGTTAAGCTTTGTTGTTTTTCTTATGTTATATCCTGCCGCATTCGATTCTCTAAGTGCATGTTGCACGTGCCGCATGTACATTATTGCATTAGTGCATTATACTTTCCACATTATTTCATGCTTTCACTCTTCATTTGGTGCGCTCGTCATCCCACCACCAGAAGTAAATCAACTTGCCACACGCTGCAACAAAACAATGTGAAATTCTGTGAAAGGATATTTTTTCAGTTTTTCAGTTTTCCTGTTTTTTAAAAACCAACTCGCCTAGAATGCACAAACGAATTCATATCTACTGTTAGTTTGCAACCATGTAAAGCTTGGCAGGGGGCGCGCAGAAAGGGGTATGTGAATAATATTCGTGTAAACTTTAGTGGCTAGTTAAATGAATTTGTTGTCGTTTATGCGGAATAGCGGATTAAGCAGTGGTGGTTCGGCGCGTTGTGTCGTTTGTTGCACAAGCACAGCTTGTCGAATGTTGAAAATGTTGCCAATTGCAATTGCAACCACTTCTCATTTATGATTTCCTAGCCGCTTGAGGGGATTGAGCAGCGTGTGCAGGTTTTTCAAAGTTGTTATTCCTGTCAATATATTGCAGCAGCTGGATGTCATTAACACAGCGTGCAAGATCTTTTAAGTTTTTTTAGATTTTTTTTTTGGCATCCACCACGGAAGTTGTTGTAAAACTGAAATATGTAGCCTCTTTACATATTTTTTAAAAACATACCTAGGTATGTATGTATGTACATATGTATATATGTATGTTTGTATGTAAATATGGTTTACATGTTACTTTATTTTCTTCTTGTTTTCAGTACATATTTTGCTTATTAGACACGCTCAATGAACAGTAAATTTAATGATTGCAATTAGTGCAGAAGCCTGTGAATAGAACGAAAATGCAGTCAAAAGTCTTGGTGGCCGTGGTACTTTCTTGTAATTGACTTAATTTTATAAAGCATCCTTTTAGCTTTATTATAAGCAAAAGAAAACGATGAAAAATGTATAGCAGAAACAAAACTCAACGGGGTGAAAAAATCAAGAAAGCAGAATTTGCTACCGTTCCTGTCCAAACCGCATAAATAAAATCATTTTAAATTGTTAAACTAACGCTTTGTACTATGTTTTTTAAATTATTATTTTTACTCAGATCATGATAAACCCACAGCTCGTGCGCTTCATTTGGCCTGTTTTGCCACCACAAATTCCTCATTTTTTAGACGAATATCGACTTTATGGAAAAAGTGCTCATCAATTTGAGCCTCATCCTCTACTAATCGTATTTTCACGGTAATTATAGCTATCACAAGCAACACTGTCATCATCACGCTATTCTACACAACAACAGTGCTATTTGGTACTTGTTGCTGTTTTGCGAATTTATTCTCCATTTTTATCACTTTATTATTGTTGTTGTTTACATTTACATTGAGCGTGTGTAATAGGCGAATGCCAGCACCACAGCACTTCGGTGCATTTACAACCGAAGTGATCTTGCTGTGTGCGAATCGTTTCGATTGTGCGAGTTTTCATTGGTCGGTTGTAAAATTGCAAATGTGCAAATGCAGTTAAGCTTTCATTTTGATTTTTGTATGCACATTTCGTTAACCAATCAGAAAAGCAGACGAGCTTCCGAATGTGAATACATACGCTATTGTAGGCAAGTAGGTATGTATGTACTATATACTTACATGTTCGAAATAATACTGACAAAGTTAAAATTGCGATGCAACGCCGTCTTATAACGTACTATTAAATAAATAAAAATGTAAAAAAAATCCGTTAGTGAATGCAGATAATGTAACCGACATCTCACAAACACACCAACTTGTTCTCATAAAATTATGCCTTATTTTATTTTAAGTAAATGACACTCAACTTTCATTCACTTGTTTTATGAATTTAAATTATTTTCGCTTTCAACACTTTGCACTGAATAAATTCAACTGTGTTAGGTATTTCCAAATCATTTTGGCACTCACTACCGCCTCAAAATGCGTTCCTGCTATTGCATAATCGCACAAATATTTCAAATATGAACCGTGCATTAGATTCAGTTATTATTAAAAGCGACACAAAGTCATGCCAGTGTCTGTTTTTGTTGATCTTTACGGCTCAGCTCAAGTTGTTTATTTGCCTTGAACATTTTATTGTGTACTCTTTTCCTTTATCTGCCGGCTTGTTTACTTTTTAAATGAGTCTAACCTACATTTAGAAATGCAGTCGCGAACACACGTGTGGCTATTTATGTGTACATACATATGTACTTGTTCACTTGAATATTTGGTTTCGCAGATTAAATAAAAGGTATTGCTAAAAGCAAGCAGAACCAACAGCACCCGCGGACCGAATTTATTTAGTGATGACGACTTTAGTGAGTTAGAAGGTTGGTACTGACTATGCTAAATACAAATATGCCAAAGAAATAGTAGAGTGGAGTAGCACGAGCACGAGCAGCTGAACCATTAGCAATAACAGCAAAGTTGACAACAACAATATTGGCGAAAAAGAATTGATTATCTTTTGAGCAAAAAAATTCGTAGAAATGTGCCAAACAAACACACGAAGAAACGAGCTTTTAGAACTGCACAGATGTGTATGTATGTGTATAGAGTAAAGTAGGCAAATAAGGAACAACAATATTGTTTCGCTAAATAGTTTTAAAATATCGAGTATATAATAAAAAACACTATTACCGGTATACCCGATCCTTGCCGAACGTCAGATTTATACTGAGGAACCTTGCTCGAGCAGGCAAACAGATCGAATGACAACAACAGAGAATTAAGCACTTAAAGTTCATGTGATCCATGTTACCCGCGTATCCCATATTACCCACTGTTGCTCTATAAATACGCACACCTTCCTATAGCTAGTATATACAATGAAAATGTTGCTTATTTGTTGTGGTTTTATTTTCTAAATATATTTTATTGTTTATTCGTTTTTACTCATTTAATGTTGTTTTGCGAATTCGCGACGCGCATTTCCCGTTTCGTCAGTTGAATTGCGTTGCGATGCAGGTTTACTGGATGCCATATATACCTACACAATACCCACGAAAAAATAGCCACCTTATTTACGCTCAAATGACGTCCGAAATAGGGTGTTCACAGGTCCCTCTGAGAGATAACCTTGTGTTTCCGGTCATGTAAGTTAGGTTTTTTTTATAAGACTTACTCTCTCTTCCTCTCCCTCTATCTGAGTTTACATTTAAATTCAGTTCAAATTCTAGTTTTGCCTGATGTTATTATTAGAGTCCGTCATAATCGCTCCGCAATCTATCTTTTTGAAGTTTCAATATCAAATTTGGAATAAACTACACTTCCAAATATTTTTCTTTTGGGGCGTCCGTTACGACTCCCGCTAACCCTCTTCCGCTAGGGATAGTCATGACATGTACATATGTAGTAGGGATGTATGTCTGAGCATCCATTGAAAAAACTGAATGATATTTTTTGTTGCTACTGATGTGCTCATGGTTATTTTTATGGTCGATATTGTTTTTGTTGCCATGCTTGCAATTTTTTTTGATTTTATTTCAAATGCCTTTGTGTGCATATTTACTTCTCGCCTGCTATTTACGCGTTTCAACGGTGACTACATAATATGCAATAACAAAAAATAAAAATAAAAAAACAAAAACAGAATTCGCTTTGCCAAAAAATAACAAGGTCAAATGCAGTTATTTAATTTGTATGCGCATGACAGCAGCCAAGAGAATCAACGAATGGAGCTCGTGTGGATACATTTAACTACAGCTGTATGTATGTATGTACATATATACTAGGGATGCGAAACTCGGTGTCGCGGGATCGCATGCTTTTTTAGATGCTGGATGTCCCAAGCTTTTTTGATTGCAATTCCGGGATTGGAAATATGTCTGATTTCTTTATGAAAATTGTATTAATTTTTTTTTTAATTGGATGTGCAATAATTTTAAATTTAAAATATCGATATGAATAACGGGATCCTAATATCTAACACCGGCATTGAAAAAATAAACTATAATTATATAAAAATATAATTTGTACTTATAAATATATGCTGTTAGCATATAAATCCAGTGACTAAGATTCAACAATAAACAAGCTGAGCGCTAAACTGAGAAATGTGCTAAGGGAACAGAAAAGATTTTATATGGGATGACTTCTGAAAAAGCTAAGTTGGCGGACAAAGATATGAAAGAGAGTTTATTTTTAGAGATCTTGTCAAATTTCAAAACTTCAAACTTGTTCTTGTTGACCTTACTAACTTATTCCGCCATAAAAATACCACGAGCTATTCGTGAATTCTCCTCTCGTACAATTTATTTCATCCTCCATTGCTTTCTTTTTTTATTCAATTCCTCTCGGACTACTAACGCTATAACAGTAGGTAACAGAAATACCTTTGGCTCAAACCAACGGTTCTTAATCGATTCGCGTTAGACAACCAAATAATCAACTGCAACAATGCCTGCCGTTTTGTGCTTTGACGTTGTTGGACTCAAGGTCAGAAAGAGGCAGCTTGGCAGATGCGATCATTTCCAGTGGAAGGCATGTTGCACATTTACTGTATTTATGTTGCTACAAGTAAATATGTATGTATGTACCTATGTATGTATGTGCGCCTCTGCTATTAAGTCCCTATTGCATAGTATTGTCTTGCTCCGAAAGTTTCAATTCGTGGAATAAGGGCGCATAGGTGCAAATTAAGCACCGCAATGTGAATTTGAAATATTTGTATGTCTGTTGTTGTTGTTGTTCTTTCCGAACAACCAATTTGTGTATGTGTAGGTATTGCATATATCCCATTTTATCTTTCAAATTTGTCTTGGTTGCGTGAATGCATATAAAAATATCTCACGGGAAGAGTAGGTGTGGTGTCGACGTTTGACGTGCATAAAGAATAATGCCAAAATTTATACCAATGTATGTATATGTATGGATATGTATGTAAATGCATAAAGACAATATGTGAGCCGACGCGTGTTTTACATTATAATTACTGTGTCAAATTTAAATTATTATAAGAAAACAATTCCGCCTCGGGAATTTAAAGTCAATGGGGTTTAAACTGAGACTTCAGGCACATCAAAATATTGGATACCTAGATCTAGAGTTTTTTAGGGACTATATAAAAATCTATTTTTTTTTATAAGGATCGTTCACTTTGCTTCTCTCTCCTCTTCTGCATTTTTCCATTTCAGTGCTGCAAATATTAGATAGCTGGTAAAAAAAGTTCCGGAGTAGAACTGTTAAATAATGATAACCCGTTAAATTGATTACTTATTGGTTGTATGGTTCATTTAATAACTCAGTGCCAGTGCTATACATTTTTAATGATTAAATAAGATGAAAAAAATAAAACGATTCAATTGTAATTTATTCTATATTCACATTTTTTTTTTGCTTATTTCTTTTGATTATTTTTTTGGATTGTGTAATTGGTTATAAAATAATGAATGCATTGAATGACTTCCTATTTTTAGAGATTATTTTTCAATAGATTTAAAAAATATCCCAAAAAATATCACAAAAAAGCGCAGGAATCCTCAAATTACAGCATAAAAAATTACTGAGCGCAAATATTAAATTTTGTCGACAAAAAACATGGAAGTGAGCATTTTAATTTTGTAGAAGCAACAGTTTTTTACACACCAATTAGAAAAATTATAAAAAAGCTCACAAGCTCGAACCGTTTGCGAAATAAAATGCAAACAGCAAAAGCATTTCCTGCAGTCGTTGCGTCAACAAGCTTTTGCCGAACGTTTGGCATAACTATTCTGTATGTTTGTCAATGCAGCAACGAATGAAATAAAGCACTTACTTATGCATATAGAATGTATATAGATTACACATACATACATACATACATACATACATACATATCTGGACTGTCTAATAGAAGTCACTTAGTCATTTTTTATTCAAAATTCCATATGCAATCAAAACGTCTGCGTGAAGGAGGTAGAGGGTTAAGCAAATTCATTTAAAAATTATATACATACATGTATATGTATGTATGTATGTATAAATACAAATGCAAAGCTCAAAAAATGAAAAAAAAAGCCCATTAGCGATGCAAAGTGGCGAAAAGCAACAACGGAAGAGCAACAAACAAAATAAATAATTTCAATCGACAACAGTGCACACATCTGTAGAGTTAATTGTAAGAAACTGAAATTTAAAAAAATGCTGAAAAGCTAACAGACTCGTCAAGTGACTGCAATCAAGGTCAGCTGTGACGATCAACTGAAATGCGCCGAAATGTTGTTAAAATTTTTGTTGTTGTCGTTAAGTGCGCGAAGCTACACAAACGCATGCGCCAAGGGGAAAGGTGTTTGTGAGTAAAAAATGCAAAAATATTAATTTTCGAAATTCCAATTTTCCTCTAATAATTTTCATAAAAAATTAAGTCAAAAACTATGCCGCAAGTAAGGTGTTAAGAATTTGGCAAACATTTTCTTTTTATTTTGAATAAAATGCAAATTCACTACGGTAATATTCCGGATATATAGATTGCCGGTTTGAAATTTGTTTGCTATAATTTATGTATGTAGATAATACTTTAGTCTAGTAAGAAAAGATTAAACTTACATTATTGGACTAAAAAAAAAACAGTTATGATTTATATATGTTTGGCTACTAGCTTTTCTGTCTCCTCCCGCCACCTGCTGAATATTAGCACTTTTGCTTCAATCAGCAACAAAAATTTTCTGGAATGAAATGCGATTGATGGCACATGGAATTGCCCGAGCCCAAAATAAACTAATAAATAAAAAACCAAACAATAAATAAAGAAAAGCACAGCAATATTTGTCGAAATTTCAAGGCGAAATAAATTCGCAAAAAAAAAGCTAACAAATCGAATGCGATTTTGCGCTTGTTTACCGCATTTGGCTTGCTGTTATTGTTGTAGACCTCGCTGCACACAAGTGTCCCACTTCCACGACTCTTCCATTCTATGTTCTTTCGCTTGAATTATTTTTTTTATATTGTTTTTTGCATTTGTTAACTTTTATTGTGTTCTATTCTTTGTTCAACCAACACAGCTTAGTACTCTCTATATATGTACATACATATCTAAATAGTATTATATTCACCCACTTAACATTTTGAGAATCAATCATTATTCAGCGTATTGAATACAAAGCAATAGTTTGGACTCGCATCACTCAAAACCTGCTAAAAGCCAAAGAAAGCATCTTTTATCGTTGCATTCCTGGATGTCTAAGTTAAAATATAAGATAACTCTTATTTCAGTAAATCAACCGGATTCGGAGTTTAGGCCAAGGACCGAGGTTGCCCAAAATTTCATTAATTCAATATCTCCAGATGCTGGCTAAAACATATTTTCGAACAAGAAAACGTCTGCTCATTCTGATTTTCAATATTAATCTTGCTTCCTCAGATAGCTACTTTGCAATTCGCAATTAATTGCTTTAAGTGTAATCGCCGAATTCGAGTGATTTTTTTTCTAACTAATTAAAAACTTGATAGCTCACGGATGTGAATGAATGCACAATGTGTTTAGCGCATACAAACATATGTACATATGTAGACACACAAGTTATAATAGTATTAACGTTAAATATGAAAATACTGAACTGCGCATGCGCTCGACATATTTAAAAGCAAACTAGCCATGCCGCCAAAATGACAATCAATAGCTCGATACGAGAAGTGGATTAAGAACAATAAACTCTTTATAATACCTACCAGAAATAAAAAAAAATGGCTGACATTCATGTTTACAGAATATGCGCAAAGTGGATAGCACTTTTGGTGCGACAACAAAATTTAAGACAAAAAACGTATGCAATGACATAATCACCAAATATACATACATGTTTTTTTATTTTATTTTATAATTCCTATTGTACAAAAGAAAAAAGTATTATTTATCATAAAATTGAACGAACTTGAATTGATGGATTATTAAGACTAAATATGCTGGTACTTTATAAAAGTTTGCTCTATGAACTGAACGAATAATTATAATTAAACTGTGGTCCGTCACAGAGCTCTTCATTGCATACCTCTGTTACGCAGGGAAATTGTTAATACACTGCATCTCAGAACATAAATAGACCGAGTCCGATATTAATCAGTACACCAATTAATATATCATATATGTTGTATGTATGAGCTTAATCACAACGTTATTGCAGCACATTTTGGGTCATTCAGGTCCACTTATTGAGGGACAAACCCGAAACCGCTCTAGCTTCGGAAACACGGCATACCTTAAGGCGTAGTAAGGCGTCTAGTAACACTCACTCAAGCATATAGACAGGCATACATGAGTCCTAAAAACTCTTGCTTTGGATTCTATTTACCTAATAATGATCGCTCCTATATATTATCAATTTTTTATTTTTTTATTTTTGCAATGTCCATTAATTTAAATCAACAATAGTCGGTGGTGCGCAGGTTACTCATACGACGCGGCGAACAACTTACTAACACATTCTACACAACTGTCGCGTAATTAGCCTTATCGCATTCAAAATAAGAGTTAAAACTATTTGAAATCAGTAAGATCGCAACCATACATTTTAAGATACTACATTTATATTTTTTTACTTTAGTCCACCATTAAAACTTATCAAAATGAGTATTCCAAGAAGCAAAACTACGGAAGCTAGGTAACTAAATATGTATTAATTTTATTATTTGGATTAATGGGGCCATGATTGAGGCGTCAGAGACATCCAAGCCTGTTAAAATATAATTTATATATTTACATACATATCTACATATGTACATACATATGTATGCATGAACCATTTTATCTTTATGAAATTTATAAAAAACCGTGAATCTAATGTTTCCAAACAAATGGTTTTATTGTGAGCCTAAATGACTTGCTATACTTGTTACCGTCACTTTACGAATATCGAATACAAGTAAATATGTTTGTACGTGAAATAAATTACAACGTAAGCAGAAATTGCTTCAGCTTATTACCATTTTTCCCAACTTGCTTAGTATTGTTGTCGTATCATTGAGTATTTTATACATTCATAAACGTTTGCGCATCTACATCCTACATATTTATGTATGTATGTATGCTCTCATGTATGTATGTATGTTGGTATGGATGTCTGACATTTTATTAACAGCGCCAACACCATCGGCATTCCATTAGCATTCAAACATTGGTAGTAACAGCACGGCAGAGCTCATCGTCAGTGCCACCGGCATTACTGTCTCAAGTTCAAGTTCAAGATAAAAATTTATTTAATTTTATTTCTTTTACTTTTTCCATACGTTTCATTCATGCATATGTATATATGTATGTAGTACATACATAAATTTTACTAAACTGTTTTGTTGGTGCTTTAAAAGATGTGAAGTAGCTGCGAAACTTGCCACCGAGCTCGCACAATGGATATCAAAAGCTGAATGAATGGATGAATGGATGTGTAAACGGAGAGATGTACTTTACGCGTATTTTATAAGAAATGAAAATATTAAATTATATATGTATCTATCTAACCTATATTTACATACATGCGTTTATTTTGTAAAACTGTAATGTACGTACATACATACACACACATGCGAGTATAAAAATCATTGCTAGGTTTGCGTACAATCCAAGCTTTTTTTACATTTTTAAGACGACAAAATTCACTAAAGCTTACGAATGTATTTAGTTGACAGAGTTTTTTGCATTATTTTTTATTGAGCTTTATGTTTGAGATAGTTTGAGAAATCAGCCCCGCCAACGTAATAAGTCTAATCTTCTATGAGAACAGGCATCTGTACTTTTTTTTTTTTGTATTTTCCAAATCTCGAAAAAAACTACAAAATATAGCAAACGTAGCCGATTTTTAAAAAAATACTTTAAGATCCGCACAAAAATTTTAATTTTCAAAATACATACATACATACATGCACAAATATAAATTCGTAAAGTAGGAATATTGCAAAACTTGCAGCATTAAAATAAGGATTCCTTCTTCGACGGCGAATGTTGCAAGACCGTAAATAATAACACAAAACCCAAAGACAACAAACTAAACATGGCGCTTGGTAAGTGAAAAATAGAAACCGCTTTGAATATATATATGTACATAACTGTATAGTAAATAGTGGTATAAAGTATGTTCTCGTACAATAAATGCATGCACGAGCAAAATGTAAGCTTAAGTGTGCCGCCTTGTCAAGTGTCATTGCCAGTGAAATGGGTGTAAAAAGCTGCATGTTGTATATCCGCCAAACGCGCGCCAATTTGGCTGTCTGAGTAGTTGGCTGCCACAACAAAGCGGTCACTCTTTACAAAGAATTCTAAAAAACAACAAACAACAAAAAAAGGCAACGAATCGAAACGATAGGATACAACCCAAAAACGACTGTCGCAACGCCTTCGTAAAAAATGCGCCACAATCTGGATGCATGACAGCATAACTGTCAGAATAGCCCCCACTCCTATGCAAACAAAGTAAAAAAAAAATGTTTGTCTGCCGTCGCGTCGCATCTGCCCAAGCCGCACATACACAATCACGCCGTCTGCAGACTCAAATGCACCCTGCATTGCCCAGTACAGACTATATTCAGTTTTCTTCAGCTCTAGCTATGACAGACTACTCGACGGAACCCGAAACTGAGCACTCAAAAATCGAAATCTAACTCTTCTTTCAAGATTTTTTAGAGAATAACTCCGGCCATCTTTCGCGACAACATGATTCTGAAAGACGTAAGAGAACATGTTTGCTGGGTTTTCACCAGGCTAACATACATACACACATATACACGGACAAGTTGTTGTATTGTTGAATGCCATTTGACTTTTACTTTTTAGTTCTGCCGAAAAAGCTAATGTTATTCGTATGACGCATCTGCATTGCTGCGACATACAAGTACATATGTATGTATCTATGTAGATGTGTGTATGCACCAACAACATCAGCTATTATAACAAATATAATAGCAACAACAACTATGATAACTATAGCCAAAAACTGCAAAAGAAGCGCAAAGGATGGCATGACACGACTAAGTCGACCCTCACAAACTCTCCATAACTCTTGCGACTTGTGCGACATATCTTTTTTGTTCGGGTTGTTGTTTTTCGTTTTATTCCTCCGACATTGTTAGCTTTGAAAATGAAAGTTATTTATTTCACTGCATTGTGTAGTTATGTTTCTTGTTGGCCCGATGATTATCGTTCAAGTTGCAACAGTAACTTTTCCCATTTCCGGTTGGATACTTGTGTGAGTTTTTGCTAAAGTTTTCAACTTTTTGACAGGAAGGAGAGGGAGAGGAGTTGGTTAAAGGTAAAGGAAGTATCAATAATTGAGGGAATATTGACGGCTTAGTGGAAGATCATGGCTATTTCAAAATATTTTTGAAGAACGTCATATCTCAGAATAGTTTCCGAAACGCTCTATCTCAATTTAAATTTTATGGAATTTTTTGGTTCAACTAGCGCATTCTTGAAATAAATTCTGAAACAGCGGACTACTGAAACAAATTAAAAACTATGAAGTAGGTATATTAATAGGTAGGATTGCCTTCAAATTTGTCCTTACTTCTTTGTAGATATGCTGTTTCTTTTTTTTGTAGATAATCGTAATACTTACATACATATGTATGTACATAAATAAATTTGTCAAGTGCTTGCAATAAGTAATAAAAACAATGGAAAAAGAAAAACGAAATTCAGCAAAAATCACCAGCAGAACCGGCAAAAGCAACACCAATAACAAATCACCGAAAAATATAAAAATGTGTGGCATGGCGTAAAAGGCAATTTGTTGTTGCAGTTTGAGCAATGGCAAAGCAAATAAATGCTCAAATTGAAGATAAACAAAACACAAACAAACAATAAAAAGAACGCAACAACAACAACGTTAAGCGAATGGGTTGAAATTTTCGAAGCAAAAGCAATTGCTGTGTTTACCAATTCATATACATAAATTTACCAGAAATGCAGCAAATTGCTGAAGCGCCAACTCTGCTCATACAATGCAAAAACACAGACTCATTCATACATATTTACACATATCGTCGGCAACGTGGCAAAAGCTGGGAACTCCTATCAAAATTTCTCAGTTCAACGAAAATAGATAGAAAATTCTTTTCTGAATGGAGTTTAGAGCTTTTACCTGGGTGGCGACGATATTCCAAATTCTATAACAATGAAAGATTTCTGACCATGTCTTTCTAATTTTCTAAGAACCTTTCTCTATAGTTTTGAGATTCTAAAATGTCTTAAATTTGCTAACCAGCAAAAGCTCCAAACATAAATTATGGGCAAAGCTTTCAATGGATCTAATATGAGATCGAAGAGCTATTGAATATTAATCATTAAAATTGAACGTGACTTTATCCAAAAACCTCTTTTTATTTCAATATCCAGCTCACCAAGTCTTTAATTTTATCATTTGTAATCGAGAATAAATCTGAAACTTTCAAATGCACCTTTAACTACGTACCTTCCTTCTTCTTATTGACTACAAATTTCACACAAAAAAAAAACACAAAAACAACAAAATAGGCGTAGGGCAAACTGCTTGCTGAAACAAATTAAAATATTTTATCTACATTGGCACAGCTCCATCCGGCTTCAACCAGGCTCTGCGCATAGCCACATCTCTATATATTCATACATACGTACATACAAACATTGCAATTAATGGGGTGGCTGCAAGGCGAAACTCTTCATGCATGAGAGTACCTACACCAACACAAAGTAAAAAAGTCTAAATTACAACAGCAGCTACGGCGTTGTCAGCTGGCTCGTGCATTGGCAACATATTCAACATTTTTTCTTGCATTTTCCAACTTTTAGTATTCACTCGTTACCCACCCACTCGCTTGATTTTCTCCCCAAATATACGCAAATGCAGTGCAACTAACGGTACAGCAACCCTTATAATAGACGCTTCTATGTGGTTATGTATCTAGAACTATATGTGAGCTGTAAAAAATGCGATTGGTCTAGAATGAATGCTGATCGCTTTTGTTTTGAGTATGAGCCCAGATCACTCTCTTTAGATTTTATTCAAAATTTTTTTTTTGCAGAGCTTCGTTCAGAGAGATCGTTTTTGAAACTCAAATATATTATGGCAGTTGCTGGTACCGAAAAAATACAGAGGGTTGGCGGTCTTAGTCCTTAAAGATACTAGTTGTGATAAAGTTCTGGTTGGTTTCACTGTTGGGTAAGTACATGCATACGCTCTGAAGTTGAAGAATTCTAGTCGGGCGCATTTATTTCGTTTTGAATTTGCATGTAAAAGCCGCTCAGGCCTGATATGAAGAGAATGTATGCATGCCATTCCTTGTCTATACATATTTAAATTTAGTTTGTCGCTTGTTATTTGGAATTGTATTCCTATTTTTGTTTGCCTTTTTGCCATTAATATGTATTGCTGATATTATTGCCAGGATTGCTTTGCCATCCTTTGACACTTAAAAGCGTAGGCCTTATACTTTACGGTCCTAATCACACTGAGCGAAGATTTCAGAAGTTTTGCATGATTTGAAAAGTTTCACTTCACATCCCATATGTTGAAGGGCCACAGAGTAAGTCGTACCTCGCAGTGTTTAAACTGTTGGTGCTATTATTCTGGCAGGGTCTGTATAAAAGTCACGTCTGCTGTGGTGCATTCGTTACGCTCGTGTATCGTCGCGAACAGCCTGTGTCTGCACTCAACAAAAATGTACTTCGTCATCAGTAGAAAACTGCTTTGCGCAATCGCTCTATTTGACTAACCAAAAAGGAAAAGAAAAACATTTCACAAGCACTTTCACGTTCACGTAACAGCATTTGCCGCTACTACAAAATGCCCACAATGTTTTCACACCCGCCTTCAACCCAGTTAGTTTATGTATGGGCTTGCACTTACAATGGGTTCGGTAAGTGCGTTCGATGACCAAGTATCGAAACTACTAAAGCTAAACAGGTATGCATCGCATACCTTTCTTATACCGGTAAATTTATCGTACTATTGATAGTTTTTCCACTCCATTTCCCTTACGTGTTCTAATTTAATTCGTATTATCAGTACGCCAAGAAGGTATTTAATTACAAAAATTTGTTTAGAATATGTCTCCAAATATGCTGAATAATTCTAACAAATCGTAGACCTAATTCGATTTTAGTCAGGCACATGATTTTGCCATTAGCAAGAAACCAGCTTTTCTAAGAGATATTTTCATTTGTTTAAATTATTTTCTGTTAAGTTTTTGGTTGGCGTTGAGAGGGGACCTGCATAAGTCCGCAATAATAATAGATTTGTTATTTAATTCTTCTCCTGCACATTTAAATTGAGTTTTAACTACAAAAAATGCTTGACTGCCCCATAGTGCGCCACTAAAGCAGCAGCAGAGCAGCAAATGCTGTTCATGTTTTGCAGTTTGCACTCCACTCACACTTACGTCCTATTTATGTCCTTCGGTGTAGTTTTCACCAACACCATTTCTAACTCCACATTTACTTCTTCATTTGTCTGCGAAATTGAGTTTGATTTGTGCATTGGCGCATGCCACATTCTCCCCCTACATAATAACGTCGTTCCATAAGCACTGAACAAATTAAATTCACTTCTTTTTTGCTTTGCTCGCTGGTGGTTGGAGAGGGTTGAATTTGTCCAACCACTGCAGCAGCATTTGTTTGTGTCATGAAAATAGTGATGCAAGGCTCCTGCAGACTCGAGGTTGGTTTGTTCCTTGCATGTTTGCTCTCCCACCCAATTTTCGTAAAGGTTTCATAAGGCTTTTCGCTGTTGATTTAACTAAACATTTTATTGTAGTTGTATTTTGACATTGTCTACTTGTTGGCAGGTAACCCAGTAAGCGTTTATTTGAATTAGTTCAAAAATAGTTTTCATATTTAAGTTTTTCCAATGAATTTTTGTAGATTACTCAATAATATAAATGTAATATCAGTGTAATGCCTTGGAAAGAAAATGAAATTTCCTTAGAACTAAAGTTTGTTATTGAATAAAAAATGGTGTCGTTCTTTACAATAAACGAATTGAAACTAACTTTTGCTTGCCGCCGATTAGTTTTGCATCTTCTTCAACGCTATTCGCTTGGCAAACCAGTAAATGCAATCAGAAAAATCAATTTTAATTATTTCACCTTGGTACGTAAAACGCCCATCCCTACATTTACAGATGCAACGCAGGAGAAAGAGTGAGAGTGGCAATTGTCTGTCGATCACCGACTGCAATATTTTTTCTATTTGCCCTGCCATTTGTCTATTTGTCCACTTTTTGATGGCTTATGCCTCCTCATTGTTGCAACTGTCTGGTCGAGAGGAAATCACAAACGTTAAGGAAATGAATGGAATTCGTTTTAGTGATGAAAATGCTGACAAGGAAAGTGCAGGGTTGAGTTGTTGTGTTTATTAGCTAAAGAAGACATGCACAGTATGGCAGGTATGTATGTATGTATGTATATATTTGCTATTAGCAAAAAAGTTGAGTAGTTAATAGAGTTGGTATCAGCAAAAAGTGAAGAAGAAGCACAAGAAGCTTGGAGGAGCCAGTTTGAGCTGATTCATGAAAAAAGTGAATGCAATGGCAAAACGGTTTTCTTTCGTACGACGAATAGCAAGGGGACGAGAGGGGATAAAATTACAGATAATATGAAATTGATCTCATATTATTTGTGGCTAAAAGAGTTGTAATGAACTATGCACTTCTTAATTTCGTATACCAAATGACAAAAAGTTCATCAAATTCAGTGGTGCCGTTTCCGGAATAGTAGCGCATTTGGAGGTGTACAATGATAGTAAGATATGTAGCTGCATAAATTGATACCTTATTGATTACATAAAGGCTGGAAGCAAAAATTTAGTTGCATTTAGGTTTATCTTCTTTTAATATTTGCGATAGTCTCTCAACAAAAACTTTGCACTTTGGTCGGAATTTATGTATTTATTATTGCGAAATTTCCTGTAGCTACCAAATTCTATGTTCTGAGTGTCCGCCCATCAAACATTTTTTGCCACTACATTGCACCTTGCACTGAATATATACATACATACAATATGTATCTATTTTGAGCAGGTTTGAGTGTAATAGTATGATTTTTTTTATTATTTTAGACTAAATCGTCAGACATTAATCGCCCCTCATTTAGTGCAGTATGAAATAACCGCCTTTAAAACAGACCGATGCACTTTTAAATATGTACTAGGAAAAAATCTGAGTGTATTGGGCAGCAAAAAACTCTGTCTGGGGAAACAGGAATATATACATACATACATACATGTTCCCAAATGAGAAGTTAGAATTAGAAGTTTATATACACTTTGAAAAGATAATAGTTGCTAAATAAACCCAGGGGGTTCATAAATGTATTTTTGTATGAATATATGATTGAGCTGTTTTATTATAATGCCCAACGGATTACCCACCATATCCCGCCCGACCGGCGCGAGGGGCGCAACCGCATGACGCGCGGATTGTTCTTTCGTGCCGAGTCTTTGAAAGGCTTTGGTTTGTTAATCGTCGAGATCTAAAACTGCTCAGCTACAGAGAAAACCTCATCAGCTAAGTAAAAAAGATTACACAATTAATAAATCATTAGTTGACAGCGAAAAGTTTATTGTTAAGAATAAAGATAAGAAACAAAGGATATGAAAAAAAAATTGTTGCTATGTATTTTAGAAAGAATTGACTTTTTTATGCTGCATAGTGAGTCTGAAATATCAAACGTACCAGAATGAGAGTTATAATCTTGACAAAAACAACGAAAAGGCTCATTTAATTCAAAATTAGTTCGGCACCGTTTCAAGATAAGTGGTTTAAAATGTCTTGATGGACGAGAAGGTACATTGAAGTTCACTTCGCTCAAAAGAAACGGGCTTACGATTGAACCATTTAGTAATTTAATCATGAAGACAATTCCAAGCATTTCCCTCCGACTAGAAAGGCTGTGAAGATTAATTAGTTTTAAGCGACTCGTATACGATGGCAAATTATACAAGGGATCCCAGTGAAGATCTCTTAAGGCAAATAGTAAAAATTGTTTTTGAACTGATTCTAAGCGATCCACGTGGACCTGGTAACGCGGGTTCCAAATTATAGAACCGTATTCAAGTATCGGTCTGACTAATGTAGTAAAGAGAGTTTTAGTTACATAAGGGTCGCTAAATTCTTTAGACCATCGTTTAACAAATAAATAATAAGGGTAAGGGGTTTGTAAATATTGTTAGCGCACTTCTTCAAGAAGCATGTAGGAATCCTATCAGGACCACATTTAAAAGATTCTTTCAAGGTTTTCAGACAAACAAGAACATCATTGGCGCATATAGTTGGACAATTAATTAAATTGTTCCCATGTAGCTCATAGGGATAATTTAGAAAGTCAGAATTGGTGACGGCAGAATAGTTAGAAGTGAAAAATTGCGCAAAGAAATTCGCGATATCTTGATTATCGCTAGATAAAATGTCTATATATTTCATGGCTGAGGGAAATCCCACTACTTTTCGTTTAGAATTTACGAAATCATAAAATGACTTCGGATTGCGAATAATGTCTCTTTTTGTTTTAAAGATATAGGCTTTATAGCACTTTTTATTTAAGTCGATGTACCTCTTACGTAGACCAGAATACAACAAGTAGTGTTTGTTTAATCCCGATTTCTTAAATAATTTGAAAGAACGCGTTTTTCTATTTTTCAGCATCATAAGCTCTTTAGTAAACCAAGCTTGCGTTGGATGATCATATGTTATTTTACGTTTAGGAACAATCTTCTCAAATAAGTTGTAAATAGTTTGATTAAAATGTAAAACGTTTGAATCGATATCGCCACACAGCTCAGGCCAAGTTACTTTAGACAGTTCTTTATTTAATTTCTTATAGTTGGCTTTTGAGAAGTTAAAATCAAAGTTACTACTTGAGCAGCCTTGTGTACATTGGGCATTACTTAAGGTCTCATGTTTTGTATGTATGTATTTATGTAGCTATGAATAAAAATTGACGACTTTGGTATCTATTGCAAACGAGGTATTCACGAGCTGCAGCGCAATGAAAACTCATCAGCTTAATGCACTTTTCATTCTCACTCCCTCAAGTCCATAGAAAAAGGAATATACATATGTATGTATATATTTGTACATCTATTAATGGAATTTGTGTGGCAGCATGGCATAGCTATAGGGGCAGAATTTAATAGCAGTGGAGACATTCAAAGAATTAAAATGAAGTAAGCAAATATACCTGATAAATAAATATGTACAATAAGAAGAGAGAAAGGGGGTATATTCCCTGGTTCTAATTTCCACACTAACCTCCCATATCATCATCACATCATACATTGTAAGCAAATATTCCATATACATACATATGTATTAAGATTTACCTGAAATATGAAAAGAAAAAGGTTTTAGTTACAAGCGTTTTATGAAAATAAATGTTCTAATTTTACAATGCACAGATAGAGTCGATCGTAATGTTTTTAAAATACAAAAATTATTCCAATATTTATGTACCCAGCATGTTATTTTGATACAGTTAATTTCCTACTCACTATATCAAAGAAAATAAAGCATATAATATGTATTATGTATGTACATATGTATATATATATGTATATGAGTTTGGAAGCTCATGTGACTTAAATCCAACATTTTCGTTAATGAACACAGAAGGTAAGTGTAATTATTACAACATTTCAAAAGTGTATGCTTAAATAGCTTTTGTCTATTCTCAAAACTTGCGAGTTTGAGGAAACTTTAAACCAGTAATTTGAGGTTGCAACTACTACGGCGGCTTGCGTACCAGTTTTGCAGCTTTCTTGGTTCTTCTCTACAAATTATTAAACACTACTTGCACTTCACTTACAGCTACATAAATATGTAAGAAGGTATGTACATATGTATGCATTTTCAAATTTGTCATTCCCCTTGACTTGCTACTTAATTTACATAGCCCCTAATACAATAGAAAGGTGTAACCATTTTTCATTACTGCGCTGAATGCATTTTTTGGTTGTGCAACGAAGCGTTTCTATGGTAAATATAAACATGCACAAAGTACATACATACATAATTAAGTTATTATGCATTTCGCGCCCCAGCACGCATAAATAAATGGGCCGTAGACACTAATCACCACCAACGACAATGCGGCTAGCCAACTCCGCCGGTCAAATGGTACTATTACTTCTATTGTTTATATGTACTTCCAAGCATATTGGTACTAATTACTGCTACTACAGCGCGTGAGTTCGTCTCAGAGAAGTAGATCTTGCATATCGCTTGAATTTCAAATATTTAGATGAACATTCATACATACATACATGTATGCTCTAATACCAGAATGCGGTTGAACCGCAGCATACTGACTTAATTCCTGCAAAAGGTCTAGACTCTAGAGTTCGTTAAAGGTAACCAACTTTATTTAGAAGTTTGTTGTTTTTCATGTTCTAAGGGGCGATTGCATTTTCGCATGTCATTTGTGATTTTATGGTTCGTTTCAGACCTATTAAATTTGATTAGTAATTAGTACTCGGTTGATTACCCAGTTTTTTAACGGTAATGATTATTTTAATTGTTTTCAAATAATTGATTACGATTAAAAACTGTTTTGGATTAATTTTGATTATTTGAAATTTTATTTATTATTTCTAATTGAATTCGAAAATAATCATCAACAATTTAAACTAATTAGTAATCAATCATTAAGAGGATTCTGAGGAAAATAATCAATCAAACCGATAATCATTACGATTAGTAATCATTATTTAACAGGTCTGGTCATTTCAATTTTTTGACGTCAAACGATTTTTGTAAATTTCAGGTACAAAAAATGAAACATCTTAATGTATTTATAACATAAATATAGTACATATGTAAATATCTATGTACCTAGCTTATCAACAAAGCTGTAAAAAAATAATTGGAATCAACATGAAGTACAATAATAAAGGCAACATAGTATACATAATTTGTCATTTTATATACGTACATATGTACATATCTACTACGATTACGTTACATATGTATATATATGTATATTCGAGAGATTGTGTATATGACGATAAGACATTTTATTGTCATTACTAAACTGCCAGGCTTAGTTTTTGCACCGAAACATACAACATAACCAACAAAAAGTAAGAACATAAGCACTCAATAAAATATGAAAAAAAAAAACAAATGAAAAATACATACTACATATAATTAAAAACAAGCGCTTATATTAGAAGTTGGCTAAAAATGAAACAAATAAAGGACAACTTCAATTTTATGTGAATTACAAAAACAAATGCAAAAGTGAAGATGTGAGAAGTTTTAAAATGTTGTGTAACTATATTTTACTTAAAACTTCTCTATAATGAAGCAAGATGGTTTATTGTATGTTGAATGAGCGATCAACATTCAATATTTTTTCATTACAAACTTCACTTCCACAAAGTAATTAATATTTACTAATTTCTTTGAAAGTTAGGGAAAACGACCCACTGTAGATCAACAAATATGCCAGTTGTAACTGAGATGCAAATGAAAGATGACTTTCGTGGATAAAATCCATCATATGTTATGGCAAAGCAGTTAACATTTTTTCATTTACATTCCATGACATGTGTGAAGTGTGGAGTGCATTGCTTGGCACAACTGCATTTTCTTTTCTTTTTGTATGACTATTTAATGCATGTAATGGTTACAAATTTTCTTTCACGTTTTTATCCGGTTATTTATGAACATAAGAGCATTTCACTCTTCGAACAAAAAAAGTTGCTACTTTGCTGGTCACCCAATTAAATGTATTTCAAGATTTTGATAAAACTATCATGGCAATATTTTCAGAATATCTTCTTAGTTTATCCTCTCCACATATGTATGTATGTATGTATATTAGTAGGTTTTAAAAATCTTAAAATTAGTTAATTTGAAGCTTAAAGTTTGCGAATAAAAATGTACAAATCAGAAAATACATATCGCACACTAAATCAAAAAGAGTCACAACTCAAAATCCGAGTAACTTTCAGTTAATTGCTTCTGGATCGCACAAAAGTGATTTGATTTTTAAAAACTTGACATCACTGTGCTCTTTAAAGAGTAACAATAATAGTCAAAAAGAAAAATATTGTATGTACTGGCTGCACTACTTTTTATTAGGCAATCTATGCCAAGAAAGCGACCTAAAAAAATGTTGAGTTGTGACTGTTTTTGATTTAGGGTGCGATATATCAACACTATCAATAGTGTGACAGTGTAATTTATATTTCCGGACACACTAATGCCCATATGAAGTACAGTAAGAGAGGGTGTTAATGAATAAAACAATTTGGGGGACTAGAACTTACGAATAAGGTTAAGAACTCCCAAACATTGTTTTCATATAATTTTAAGGTTATCTCTAGCTTGCGTTTCATACTACGAGTAATTGCACCATAACATTTTAATTTCTTTCATTGAATGCTAGACCATCGGAAAATACAACCAAGCTGATGTTGTAAATAACGATAGAGCCAGGAACCTGTGGCTATGGTAAAGTCTCTAATGTCTTACATCGCTAACTTTAGGATAATGTTACCGTTTTTTTCTCTAGGCGTGTAACCACTAAGGAACAGGACCAAATGGCGCAGTTCAATTGCATGGTTTACCACGTCATATTACCGTGGAAGTGGTTGAATTGAATCTACTATATATACATCTTCTTTTTTGGTGAATTTTAAACCTTTATACAGAAAAGGGAAAGGGAAGAAGGAGCCAGCAAGGACCATGGATAGGTATATGCATTTTCTAATTCCATATGCTCGATGATACTTCATCTTATGCGGGCATACTGCAATCATTACAATAACAGTAGCAATGTGTTTTTGTAATTATTCTTGTTGTATTCTTTATAGGTATTCAAAGGTCTCTCTGATTCTTATTGTGACAATCAATTGACATTTTATATTTTCTTCCACGTTGAGAGCGCTTTTACATTTTGCTGCGCTGGGCTGGTGCGTGCCATTTTTACTCGACGTCTTTCTTTGCTACAATTTCACGTATGCTTGACTTTTCAAGTGCATACAGTGGAGTATCATAAAGCATTTTAAGCATTTTTTTCTCTTCTTCTTTTTTGTTTGTATTTTGCTCATATTTGAGCTGCTTTTGTTGTCATTTTATTTTCTTTTATTTGATTTTACAACCAAAATAATAAAATAAACAATCTTTTACCTTACTTTGTTGGTATTTTTTTTGGCGTTGACGACTTTTTTTTTGTCCTGCTCCTACATTATGTACACCCCACATTTGTGACATATGCATGTACATATGTATGTAGGTATGTATGTTCTTAAATGAATTTGGCTCACTTATTTAGATTTCTTTTCAATTACATGCTAATGAAGTAGCTGCTCTTGAGATGCTCTCGACATACTCAATATCCACTCATTGAAGTACTTTTGAAACAGTTGCGGGAAGGGATGGATGGCATTACATTAAGGGGTTGTTGTTGTATAGCAGAGCAAGAGGAGAAGAATACCTTTTTTTATTGATGCATTCAATCTTCTCTAGAGTTCAAAATAAGAAAAAATAAAAACTCAAAACTCTAACAATGCTATATTCGAATTACGACTTCCACAACAAACATATTAATAATTTATTACCATTAAACAGAGTAAAAATTTAAAAAAAGCGTTTTGAGATTAATAAAAAAACGAAAAAAAAATAATTTTTAATTCTTAATCCCAATAAAAAATTAATTACTCCGCAGCCAAAGCATTATATCTTCCAAAAACAATTCAGTTCCATAACACATAGTTATTTGTTGCTTAAAATTAAGCAAATGAGATATCTCTAAAGCAGTTTGCAAAAGTGTGATATGCTGTTTTGAGCTTTCATTGAGCATATATTAATTTTATAAGCAATATGTATTCTTTATATACATACATATGTATGTACATATAAAACACGGCCATAAATAAAAAACATTCTAAATAAATGCGTTCATAAGTGGGAATGTGCGTATGTATGTACATATGTATGTATGTATGTGTGTCTATCCGCTCATTTGTATGCTGAAAAAATGCTGCCAAACAACAAAAAAACTGCGTATGAATGTATAAACATACATACATATGTACATACATACCTAGGTACATATATATGTACATAGGCACTCAAAATAACAAAAATAAAAATGATAATTAAATGCAAAAGCATTCGCACGCACCAACGCAATCGGCAACAACGAATTTAGCTACACGCAAAAGCTTCATTGCGTAGAGTAAAAGCTCTGTGATCGTAAATAGGCTAAGAGCAAAAATAGAAGAGCAGAGAGGCAGCAGCTGGCTGTGATGATATGTCTAACTAACTAGTTGAGTTGTCGATTGGTGCGTTTGAAGGCATGCATGTACATTAGGGTGGCCCCTACCTCCAATAAAAAAATAAAAAAGCTTTAATTATTGTTTTATGAGCAATCAAATGGTGGCATACAAGGAAATAGTGCTGCCCATTAGATATTGACTCGTTAATACGCAAACATCAATTGTTTTTCTATGAGTCCACAATTGAATACAAAATGTTGTTTAGAAATTGTATGCAAGCACGTTTAAAAATAAATGGCTTGGTTTTGGTCGGATTATCGAATAGCTACTGTGCATTGTATTAAATAATTTTTTATTTATTTCTTAATTCATTTTTTTTTTATTATTTGATTTATTTTTAATTTTTTTTATTAGATTTTATTTTATTTTATTTTTTAAAAGGGCTTATAACATGTTTCCTTAAATTTGTAAACAGTTTTATATTTGGAGGCTCCCTTCAGAACAAATGTACCATTGCTGCGAACTGTCACTTACGCAGTTTTTAACATTCAACGACTAAAAGCTTTTATATGTACATAGCTCCACAGCCGAAGGTTAATATGGTGAACACGCGCACTAATACCGATGCGTTTACGCACTTTGCAAACCGCAACGGAAAACATGGCAGACGACAGTTTGAGCATGGCGGCATTGTTAGTGGGCTGCATAGCTACAAAGTTCATAATTCAAAGCTAGTCCAACAGCAATACTTTCAAATTGTCATTACTTTGCTCTATTTTTTTTATTTTTATGTTGTATGTATGTATGCAAGTGCGTTTGTTTTATATATATTTAGCAACTTTTGGCATTGAAGTGCGCTGGAAAAAATTTAATCATGTGATGTACCGATAAGGAAAGTAATTTTGAAAACTGTTTAATAAATTCTAATTCATAAATCAGCCAATTTCAATCACTGTGTTTGGATAATGTAAAATGTTAAACTCTTACTCATCCAGACAAAATCCCCTTTTAGAGGAAAAAAGGCTTTGATCCCTTTTAAAGAAGATATGTACAACTCTGGTCGAACTGAAAATGTTCTTGGAATCTATTTCAAGTAAGCTTAAAAAGCAAAAAAAAACACCTTAAACCGTGACAGTGAAAAGTTACTTTGGCTTCTGGTTGGCTGGAACTGATCAAAATACTTCGATTTGACATTGGGTCTTAGACGAAATTTGATTAAGTAATCAAGTGGATTTAAGTTGCAATACAATGTAGACATTCATAAACAAAAAAATTGTACGTTTAAGAAAAGTCTCAAATCAAAACAAAAACTCAAGAGATTTGTTTTTAACAAGAAATGCACATAAACAACAACTATGAAAAGCACTTGAGCAAAATATAAACAATTTAACTTTGTTATTACATCACACCGCGCACGGTGGGCACAACCCGAAACTTGTTAAGAGTGCCCGAAAGCAGCAAATGAGCAGAAACTAAAATACAAAGAACAATAGGGTGATTCAAAAAAGACAAATGTGTTTTTTTGTTTTGTACTCCGAAGAATTGATTTCTAGGTACATTTCGAAAATTCTCTACAAAAATTAGGCGTTGTGCTGTTTATAAGAATCTTTTTTTAGGATTTATGTATATGCATAATGCTGGGAAGGATAACTTCCAGTTTAAATGAAATTTGATGTGGAGTTTTTTTTTTGCCTTGAAACAAAATTCTTTCACAAAAGTCTTACAAATTTAACATTTCACTTTTTTTTTGTTTTGTGATATTTGGAGAATGAATGTTTCCTTTTTTTCGTAGTACAAAGTAAAAAAAAAAAACATAAAATTTTTTAATCACCCTAATGCTGTGATACATAAATAAAATACATACACAGTACATAATGTGTACATTTATCGCTATTTATGTATGTATATGAATTTAAAAAAAGTTGATACGAGTAGCGAAAAGTGGAAGATAAATAAATAAATACATGATAAATGCATAGAAACACCAAATAGAGAGGCGTAAAGCAATAGCAAGAATGTCTTAAGAATAGAAATTAAATAAAATATAAAAATGTTGAGATGAGATACGTATTTATGTATCTAGCTGGTTATGTAAATTGGCATATGCTACCATATTTATGAGGGTACTTACATACATAGTACATACATACATACATACATACATACATACATATGAATTGCTTTGCAAAATATAAACAATAGAACATTTTAATTTTTGTATTGCCTAGTGTGGCGGTACAAGGCTCGAGCCCTGGGATAGGCAACATGAAAAGTCGTTTGAAAAAGTTTTTTCCAAACGGGATCGCTCCTCGGCAATGGTTTGACAAACTCTTCGAGTGTGCTTCTGCCGTTCGGAGTTCCGGAAATTTGTAGGTTTAAATCCAAAGCGGCACACCACAAAATTGAAAAGAAGCTCGGGGCGAATATCTCTTCTGAAGTTTATGAAGCTATAGATATGTATGTATGTATGTATGTACCTGTTGTATATCGCGCTGTACTTTTATTTATTTGTTTTATTTAGAACATAAGTTATGAACATTATTCCGACATTAAGTAACGCATATCTTGGCGATAACGTCAGCTTGTTGCTCAAAAAGTGAAGGCGGCGGGTCATAAAGCAACAAAGCTCGTACGCAATGCTATCATTTGATTATTTTTGAAACACTCCACTTACGCACATATTCGCACAGATGGTTCGTTTTGTTTTTGTTTGTGTACTTTTGCATAACCGCTTAAAGCACTTGTGCAAAACAGCATAACCAGCGCTTTCAAGATCTAATCAACTGTATCCAAGAGAAGTGCTAAGTAAACTTTTCAAAAAATTTTACTTTCTGGAAGCTTATTGCTTAATCTAACCATTCGTTTTAAAATTTAACCAACTATAATTGCGAAATTACGTAATTAAGAACTCACTTACGCAGTTTCGCATTTAAGCTGAGCTACTATCGTTGATAGATAGTATAAATTCGAATTGTAAGAAAACTAGCCAAATCGAAAACGCAAACAAATGGACTACAGTGCAAAAGCTCAGCATAACGAGTACGAAATGCGTATGCGTACAATAGTTCCAATAATAATAAAAGCGAATAAAACAAAAAGCAAGGAAAAAAAATTTAGATTTCTCAATGAGAAGCAATGAATAAAAAGCTAAAGCACAAGAATGCGAAAGCTAAGAACAAAAGCAAATACATACTCACATACAAAATAGGCAGATTTTTTCATAATTACCCTGCAATGAAGCAACAAACTAATAAGATAACACACCAGTGGGGCCGAAATGGTCCGAAAAGGACTAAACTTGTATTCGCAAACATTAAAAATTATATATATATTAAATGTCCAGATTTGGAGGAGTTACCTCTCTTGGACTCGAACCAGTGACAACGCTGAGCTATATTTTTTTTGGTCTATTTTGAACTAGTTTGAAACTAATACATTTCTATCCTAAATCTGCAAATTGACATCTCGTAGGACAGCGCTATGTTAAAAATCCCAGTCGCCAAAAGACTGAAAGTTGGTTGACTAGTTGAGCTTGGGTTGCACAGTAGTTTTGACCTAGTTTGCAACTAGTCGATTTGACTGCAGGGTAATGCCAGCTTGTTCTGATGTGTATTCTTGTTTGTTGTTGTTATTACTATTTTATTGTTAAATGTGCTTCTTGTTAATTATACTAAAACTAATATTTGTACATACATACATACATACGTACAAAAATGCTTATTTAAAAGTCTAATGATATTTGAAAAAAAAAAATAAAAACCTTGAGCTCGCACAACATACTTCAAAGTGTGCGTGTAAAAATGTGCGTATGCAGTTGTGCATTACACACATACATATGTATGTAGATACGTAGGTAATTATGTTTACTAGGGTGTTTCATTTTCAGTACAAAATTTTCAGGGTACTCCCAAGAAATCTTGTTTTATATAAAAAACGCTGGTCTCTGGCTTTCGTGTTGATCACTCCGTGAAACAATTTTTGCAAAGCATTTTGGAAAGTAGGTGTTACATGAAGTACTCAGAATCAGGGAAGCGGAGTATGTACATACATACATAGTATAGCAAAATAAAAAAAAGTACAGAAAAAAATCGTTTTCTCTGAATGTAAATGTATAGTTTTAAGTTCTGCAATTCAACCAACCGGATGCGTAGCGCATACAAATAAAAAATTCTGCAAAGACGCGCATGCATACATACATACAAACACCATTTTATAGGCATTTATTTGTGTGGCTCTCCCACCTAACATTTTCTTTGGAGAATGTCAAATGGCGTTATTAATTTTGAAACGTGCGAATTTCCAATTGGCCTCTAATGAAAACATTTTTTAAAATTAAATTCCTAATCCAGTTCAATGAAAAAAGTCAGCTCAGCAGAAATTGGGAGGCTGAGAATTAATCGCCCTATCTGGGTAATACTTCATTATTTGAAGTTTAGAGAAGTCCAGGCACCATGCCATCGCAGGAATTAAGATTAATATTCGACACCGAAAATCATGTGGAAGTCAAGAGAAATGCTATAAACAATCTTATCTCCGAATAATATCTTATTTTTTACTTGACAATACAGGTTTTTCCAAATCTAAGTAAAGATTTCCATTAATCAAAATCAAAAAATTTAAACTTTTATTTTCAAATTGAGTATCAATAATATTCTCGTTAAATTATCTTTCTTAAGGGTTTTAAAATAAGACTTTTATCAATTTTCAACCCAAGAGACCATTTCAAAATAAAAACGTGTATTTAAGTTAAATCACTCTATCTTAAGTGAACGAATGTTTCAAATTTGTATATTAGTTCATTTCTCAAATAAATCTCGACTTGAGCACAAAATGTTAATTGGGCTGTGATGTTTATTTATTCTATATCTACACATATGTAAGTATGTATTATTTTTATGTTGCTAGCTTTTGTGCACAAATAGAAACGCATTTCATAGTCGAATTAGAAGCAAAAGCCCACTAACACCATGTTGGGCTAACAATGGAGTGACTCAATGGCTTAATGCAAAGAGTGCAGACAGACACGCTGATACGCTCATAGTTATGTATGTATGTATGTACAATATTGTATATAAAAAATGGCGCATGGTTGAACCTATGTACTTCTATTTTTTCAATACACTTAATTATTTTGTATAACAAAATCCTATCACACCCCAAATCCAACTCAATAGGAGTACATGCATCCAACTTGATGTTAGGAGCTTCAAAAAATATGTAACCCAAATTAGGATTGACACGATAAATCTAAATGTTTATCATAAAACATCGAATTTCAAAAATATGCCCTGCTGGTATCACTCAAGTGCCTAATCTCCAAAACTTAAAAATAATGGAATTTTTACAAATTTGTTGTGCAGAATATTTCTTAAATTAATTCATTTAATGTTTCTTGGTATAGATTTTGCGTTTTTCAAACTAGTGTGAGATGATTTCGAAAATTGTATAAACTAGTTCTTTGCCTGACTAGTATGCTTTTCGACGGCAGGGTATGTTCATACCATGTACATATGTATGTATGTATTTATGTGTATGTGTGCGCACGCAATTACGCAAGCTCCCATGTTTGTATGTTTATAAATGCATAAAAACCAAAAACTTTAGAAGTCGGAAGAAAATTATTGCGCACTAAAAAACTATCAAAAGTCTACAACGCACTAGCGCATACATAAATACATATTTACATATTTACATACATACATACATACTTGAGCGTGACGTAGAATGACGCAAGAATTTAGTTTTGCTTTTTACGAAAATGCCTTGGCGAATACGAAGTATGTACAAGGGAATGCGCCGTACAAGAACGTAGTAGGCATTATTGGATAGCAATTCGGATTAATCGTAGGAACATGCCATTTACTGTAGATTGATTAAGACTAGTTGCCATTTATTTAATTTGAGTATTCAGAGAACTTTGATTAATCGTAGTTACCCTGCAAAAAATCGTGTGACTAATCTCTAAAGACAACGCTCCCCGATTAATCCCTTTAGTCTACAGTTGGCTATAATTCAATTTGTGTAGCATGCTCATAGGGATGTACATAAGTCAATTTTAGTTTTTTTAGCATACTTAAAGGAGTTAAAATACCCATTTGGGTGTAAAGTGGATAATGCTTTCGTACTTGTTCGAGTAAAATTAGTATCTCCATAGAATATGCTCAAACAAATGTGAACAGTTCAGCATACCCCATTGAGACTCGTTCCGGACTGAGCCTAGACTAATAGCATTTTTTACAGGGTTTCTTTTATGCGTGTGCATCTAATTAAATGCGGAAGACCCCCAAAAAATATGCTTGACTGCATGTAATACATATTTATTCACAAACACACATACATAGCAATGTCTAAATTGAAGTATATATGTAGATAAGTGTGTGCATTGTATTTTTGGAAGCAATCAAATAAACGCAACAGCTCGTATAGCCTAAAAAAAAATTAATAAAAGTAGGTCACCAGCGCACGTTCGCGTCGTTTTTGGAGGCGCGCAACCTAAAAACGTAAATGCGACGAGCGCAATAAAACACAATGCAGAGACTGTGTGAGCGCGAGATTGTCAGTTTGTGCGCACTCGGATAGGGCCACCAGCCAGTCAAGCGTCGACTATTTATATTTAAATTGATGGTACTACAAGTATGATTACATGCTTAGAAGCTTTGAGAATGGGGTTGCGCCTCAGCGAATGCATACAGCGGTTACTACCCAATAAACAATTTAAAAAAAAAAAGTATTAAATGTTTGAGGAAATGATGTTTCTCAGTTGCTGTGCTTTACTTCAACGGATAGATGCCGCTACTAGAATTCATTAATATCGCTTTGGTTTGGCTTGGCGGTTTAGTTGAGGAGATTTATTATTTATTTATTTTCCAAAACGCCACTTACATTCGTTTGCTTTAAACCGACTCAATTTAGTTCTTTTTTCTTAACATGATTGTTAGTTAAGAAGCTTTTCCTGTTTTGCGAGTACTTGGGATGGGTTTGAGTACTAGATAATAGGTACCATACAAGAATTCCTCCTTTAGTTTGAGAACGCTATCAACGTTATTTCTGAGAATTTTAAGAATAAACATATATTTGAGTTTTGAGAATGAGCTCAGTGCTCCAATTGAGATATTGAACAAATATGTTTATTGGGTTTCTATTTGTTTGTGCATTCATGTATGTATGTGAGCATGTATTATCTATCATTGAAATAACATTTAGCTCAGATGTGCATTTGCTCCAAAATCTTACTAGCAGCAACAGTCGAGCTGATAAATAATGCAATGAAAAAAAATGGGGCAACTCGATGTGCGTGATCATAAAAGTGGCGAATGTCATTCATTTATTTTTCTACATCAAAATTGCTTTAGTGTCTGAAAACGGCACGTAAAGCCCTACGCGTTTGCCCCCAAAATTAAATACTATTTCGTCCGAAAGAAGTAAGAAGTAAGTTTGCAGTGGTTCCACTTTTTTTTAAATATTTCTTTTAGCTTTGTGACCTTAAACATTTTAGAATATAAAACGCAACTTCACTTTTAGAAAAACGAACCACTTTCAAAATAAACGGCATATATGTATGTATGTATCATGAAAAATGTTGGAAACTATATGTGAAATGCAATTTCAACATAATAAACATAAACAAAATGACTTATTGAAAACAAATCCAAACACGACAAAGGAAGACCGAAAATCGTTCCAATAAACATCGAAAACTTAATTAATGAAATCATCTCTTCATTATTTGCTATTAAAGGACTTGCTAAATCATATTACTTAACATAAAAACTTCATAATTTGCCTAGGGATATTAATTTACAAGACACAATGGTTAAAAAATAATTTTATTTAAAAATTTAAACAAATTCGAACAGTAAAGATTTTGACGATTTACAAAGATCTTGAAAAGTTGTCTATTATTTTTCCAAACTCTTTAAAAAAGGTATTCAGGTTTCAATTGATTTGTCTATTGTTCGTAGCTCGTGAATTTCTAATATCACATAACACTGGTGGAATAGTGAATGAATGAGTCATATATGTAGGTGTCTACAGGCTATTTAGTAAAAGTATTATAAAACCAACTCACCTTATCAATTCCACTGCAAAATACTTTATGCCATAACTCCAAAAACGTTTTTCATAAATGCACTTTGCAAGAATATTCGCTTTGTTAAGTTTTTGTTGTTTTCAAATCACTACTTTTTACAGTTAATTTCTGCTGTAGTCACTAACTCATTAATTTTATAGTTTCTTTATTTTTGTTTATTTCTTTTTTTGTTTGTTTAATTGATCAAATTTGTATTTGTTTTATGTTGCGCTTTTTGTTTTATCAAAAAACCGAAACGAAATTTTTATGCAAACTTACACACACAAACACACAAATTACAGAGAGTTCGCGGAAACAAAGCTTTTTTTTTTGCTGTTGTTGTTGTTGTTGCTTTTGTTGTTTATCTGTTGACTAACGGCGAGCTTTATTTTGCTATGTATTTGTTGTTACTTTAATTGCTAAATGCTTTTGTTGTTGTTGTTGTTATTGTGGTTGTTGTTGTGTATTAGTATTGCTGCAAGTCCAAACCAATAATTTTGAATAAGTTCCCAATTTATTTAAGTTTTTTTCTCAAATTTTATTTTGCTGCTTTGTTGACTTTTTGTCGTGCTACTCCTCCTCCTCTGCGCGCGTTGCCTGTTTTCTACGTGATTTTACGTTTTTCCGCTTTTAAAGGATACTTTTGTTTGTTACAATGTGAAAACTAAATTTTCAAATCCGTTGTTCCAGAAGGGGATTGAAATTCACATTCTATTTGCACATAATAAAAAATTCACAACTATTTATAAGAACGTTGTTGTTGTTGTTTTTTTTTAATTTACATTAGATTGTTGCTTAAATTTTTTTCTTTATTTTATTTTACAACTACATACATATGTATATATAATTTTTGTTTGCTTAGTTCACATTTTTTTTTGCCAAATTCACTTAACTTTAAAAAGCCGAAATGTATGTTTGTTTATTTTTCTTTCTTTGCAACTAAGTATATTTTTTTAGTTACTATAATAGTTAATAAGTAAAAGCATTAGTTGCTAGTATTTATGTGCTTTTCATTTGTTATTTAGTAGTATGAAATATGCATATATGCCCTTTTGAATATGCGTAAAATTATTATTTTTTAAGTATAATTTTTCCATAAGAAATACGTTGTTGCTTACGTCACTAAAAAATTGGGATGTAGTATTTTACCAAAATAGTTTTATAGTATTTGTTTTAAATATGATACACGTTTTTGCATTATTCAATTTATTTTTTTTTTTTTGTTTTTTGTTTTTTTTTTTTTGTGCCAAACACAATTTCGCCAATTTTGATTAAGTAGAGTTCATTTAATTTCCATTAATTTTTGTTTGTTTGAAATTTGGCTGCCAACATATTTGAAATGCCATTATTCAACTTAAGTTTGCTTTTGTTTTAGATTTGGGTAAACGATTTTCAAGTGCGCTCGCAGAGTCGACATTTTGCTGCACTTCCATTTCTTTTTCTTCGTCGAACTTCCTTCAAAACTGATTGTTATTTATTTATTTCACGAATTTCGTGTGTGTTGATAATTCGGAGTAAAATCTGTAAAATAGAAAAGAATTACAAATATTGTCATTGGTAACTAAATATTCATACAAAATGAAAACTGATTCTTTAAAAGGATTTCCAACAAAATCTAAAGTTATAAATCAATGAGAGGTTGATAAGAAAACCACATTGTTTTATCTCTAACCTTAGAAGACGACTCGAGAAACACTGGATAAACAAAGCGTTCTCAAACAAAATGGGGCATACATTATTCTCATATCGAAAGAAGTATAGTTCTCAAATCGAATTCTAATGTCATTCTGAGGTGAATTTAATTCGCACTTTCGTCTCATCTTTCCCGACTCCAGAACTAGCTATCTAATGTGGCAACCAACATTTTTCTAAAGTTAGACACTGTGTCGCTGGGTTCCTACATCAGAGCATCATACATTTTATTCAATTATGCAAACTGCATTTAACCAAATCAAAGGCGCATACAAAGTTCGAAATCATAAAACTTACACAAAACGCCCTAACTTGAAGCAGGATTGTGCAATAAATGCACGTCCATACAAACAAACACATTTGCAACCCTTCGGTGTGACCAACACGTTTCAACTCTCAGCGAACCAAAAGGGTTAGTTTTCCCGTTTGATAGATACGCTCATGCATATCTAATGAATGTCCTTTTATGAATATTTTCTCAAATTTGTATGTTTCACAGCAGACCGACAGTTGCAGTTTGTTGCAGGCGCATTCGATGCGCTCAAGCTGGCATGCACTGTTGGGTGGTGTAGCTACCGGCAGGCGCACCACATGCCGTATAAATTTACATATCGCACCCTAAATCAAAAAGAGTCACAACTCAAAATTTTTTTAGGTCGCTTTCTTGGCATATATTGCCTAATAAAAAGTAGTGCAGCCAATACATACAATATTTTTCTTTTTGACTATTATCGTTACTCTTTAGGGCGCACAGTGATGCCAAGTTTTTAAAAATCAAATCACTTTTGTGCGATCCAGAAGCAATTAACTGAAAGTTACTCGGATTTTGAGTTGTGACTCTTTTTGATTTAGTGTGCGATATGTATGTATGTATGTATGTATGTCATATGCATACACACATTAATTTCCTCAAAAGCACTTTTGCACGAGCACGTTTCACTCACACCGAGCACTGCGATTTATGTAGTTGCATGTATGAGTGTACATATGTATGTGAGTGCATAATTAAATAAATAGCATAGTGAAACGGTCAAAACCGCTTATGAAGCTTCTGTGAAAAGTAACCACTATTTATCACAACAAACAACAAAACTTTAACTGGTCTATACGTTTCAGATATTCAAGAAAAATAAATGGGAGCGATCATTACTGAGGCAATAGAATCCAGTAGGAGAAAAGATTTAACCATTTTTGTCTGTTTCTCTGTATGTATGGGGGTCATCACTCAGAAACTGTTGAATATTTAATTATCATTATGTATCATTATTATTATCATTATCATTATCATTATCATTATCATTATCATTATCATTATCATTATCATTATCATTATCAATATCATTATCATTATCATTATCATTATCATTATCATTATCATTATCATTATCATTATCATTATCATTATCATTATCATTATCATTATCATTATCATTATCATTATCATTATCATTATCATTATCATTATCATTATCATTGTAATTATCATTATCATTATCATTATCATTATCATTATCATTATCATTATCATTATCATTATCACTATCATTATCATTATCATTATCATTATCATTATCATTATCATTATCATTATCATTATCATTATCATTATCATTATCATTATCATTATCATTATCATTATCATTATCATTATCATTATCATTATCATTATCATTATCATTATCATTATCATTATCATTCTCATTCTCATTATCATTATCATTATCATTATCATTATCATTATCATTATCATTATCATTTTTATTATTATTATTACTATTATTATTATTATTATTATTATTATTATTATTATTATTATTATTATTATTACTATTATTAATTTTGCCGGAACTTCTTGACTAAATGCTTTTACATACATACATATATCCCTTTCTGTATATGAAATGGATATCGAGAGCAAATTCAACCAAATTTTGCAGCTCATAAAAGTATTTGTTTTATAAATTATGAATCTAAAGCTTTAATTTAATAAAACTATCAAATTCTAGATAAGCGATTTCGCACATTCGCCACCAATGTATTTAGTTTTTGTACGAATGTCCTTTCATGTTCCTTGCGCGTGTTGTTCTTTGTTTTTTGTTTTTTTTTTTTTTGTTTTATTGCTGTTGCTGGCGCTGGCGCTTGAATAATGCAGATGCGCGCATTAATTTACATGAAAATTGTTTTTCGTTTATTCTTTCTTATTTGTTTTCATCCATCGTAGTTGCAGTTGTAGTCGTATAGAGCTACATTTACTATGCCGGAGGGCAAATCTGTGCAGTTGCAATGCGACTTGGCAAGTTTGCAGTAAATGTTTGTCGTTGTTGCTTTTGCTGTGCGGTGTACGAAAACAAATAAAATGCGAAAGGGTGAATAAGGAGCGCTGCAGTCGGCAGGAGCAGGGTTTTTGTACACAACAAACACCCTTGCTGCTGCCACTTCCTCTTTGTACAACACTATGCCGCTAAAGTTGTTCTTCCTCTAGCCAGGCGGCAATGCACACACGAACTCTCTGTCTCAGTGGTGCACAAATTTAGTTTGCTGCATACACACATTTTGCTTTAGCAACGCAGGCGAATTTCATTTTCGTTTTCCTTTGCCTTCGTTCTATATCTGGCTTTCAGTTCGATTCCGCTTTTTACTACATTCATTTCCCTAGTTTTCGAGCTACTCTGGACACTTTTACGTACATATTATGCATGTGTGTATGTATGTAGGCATCAGTGCGGTTTTTCTTGCTTGCGTTTTGCTTTCTCGCCACTTTTCTATGGAATTTTCACTTGAACCCAAATTTTCAGTTGCATACTTCTGGGGTTGCAGACCGAGTTGGGGGGTGAAAGCTTTTGTATGGCGGGAGTATCTACAATATGCATGCATGTGTATATACATACATACATGCATACATACATAGATCTGAATGTACATCATATGTGCAGTGATTTTTAATTTAGTCACACAAATTTATTGATTTTTATTGGATTCTTGAAGAAACTTCTGTGGGCGCAATACTGCTGGCATTATATACATTTCACCAATTCTGGCTACTATTCATATTACTCAGGCGTTGAAAATTTTACAACTCAAATAGAATTAAACATTCTAGTCCAAAATCGAACATTTCGCTACATATGTATGTAGTTTTGTTATTTGAATCGGCTGCCTGATTTGGGCCCTTGAAATAGTTTGTTTTTTTTTTATCAATATGTAACTATGACTGGTTTTATTTTAAATTAAAACATTTTTATTTGCTAAGCGGTTTTGAGGGACCGAACAGTTACATAGGATATAGGAAACATTACGGAAGTTGCAATATCAAATCCAGAAAAAGCTTTTAATTTTTCGTGCTCGATTTCGGAAATCTTTATACTAAAACACTAGAATTTTTAATTCAGTCAAATCTAGTTCTCATGCTTTTATGAAAAGCAAATTGTATTTCAAAGGTTATTTTGACAAAAAAAAGTGTAGAATTCACATTTAAATTTGTTTAACGCAGAAGTAAATTTTGTATCTGTGAAGTAGTTAGGTAGATTCTTTTTATTGAAATATGGTCTCTTATGATTGTTTTGGTTTAACACGACGGCTTTGGATAAATATTTATTTTAACAAAACTTTTTGTTTAATTTATTTTATTAATCCAGCTTATATGTATACATATACCTCAACCATAAGTATGTACTTGGATACCTAGCGAATTTTTGTTTTTTTCGTAACCCGGAAAATGATTAAAAATGATTTCCCTTTTTGTTTCAAAAACCTTTGTTTTGCCAGCTTGTTTCGTGCGATACTCTACTGTTGCAGATAAGAGAGGGAATAATTCTTTTATCTTCCCCTAACCGATGCATGCATTTAATCAACAGTTTTGGAGTTTGAATGCAAAAATCACAAAAAAAGTTTAAAACAAGTTTTTCGCTTAAATGTCATGAAAGTTTTCCTTTCGCTTTTCCATGATTTCTTTTCATTTGTTTGCCTTAATATATGTAGCATAAGCCCTTTGAGGCCTGCTGTTATCTTTGACAGTCACATTTACACTCTCACACGCACTCGGTTATCACTACATATGCATATATTTTCATATGTACATGTGTAATAGCACTGCTTCTTCTTTTCAAAGTATTCACTGTTCATTCAATAATGCCATAAGCACATACTTTTCCATTTTAAATTTCACTTAATGCAACTTTAGGCGCAATTTACTCATACTCATTTAATATTTATTATTACTAAGTTCACAGTTATTTCCACGAATCAAATCTAAAAACGCATAACAAAAATTCATCGAAAATCAGCCGCCGCTTTTGCAAGCGCTTTTCCCCAACAAACAACTTTAACTGCTCCATTCGGCACTGTGCTGCTTTGCTAATATCTTTTTTTAGCGCTTTGCAGTCGCTGTCACAGCTGGTGCTGCGAAATGCTTTTTCCCTCTGCTAGGACCACTGGGCTGCTGCGAGGCTTGACAGCATTTGTTTGCTGTGGTTGTTTATTTTTTGTTTCACTTCATATTTGGATACACTTTATTTAAGGGTATGTATTTGGTATGCTAAAAAGCATATTTTTTTAAAAAAAAAAAAAAGCTCAAATTTTCCATTTCGGTTTTATTTTTTTTTTTTTGTAAACACACACATTTGCACAGTGGGGCTGGGTCTTAGCTAAAAAAATGTTTAGGCATAAACACTTAAACTCAGAAAAAATAATTAAAAAAAAAAAATTGTTTTTGAAAAATTTTATTTCATATTCAATAACTTCCGTACTTCGAATTTATATTTCTGCTCCTTCACTTGCGGTGACTTGTTCTCATTTTCCACTGCTTACTGCACTGCTGCCAACTCAGTTCTTCCTGTTCAACATAAAAACTTATGCTCTGACATTTTTGCACTTCAAGTATTTTACATACAGTTTACGCTTTTAAATTCTGAATATTCGGAACTTATTCAAGTGAAACACTGAACTTTCCAATTCGATTTCGATTCGCTTCAATTTTTATAACGCATTTATGTATATTTCCGTATTTATTGCATTTGAATAAGAAATCAAAATATGTGTGCGGTTTTCTTAATTATTTTATTTTTTATTGTATTTACGAAAAAAAAATTGTTTTATTTTTTTTTGTTGCGTTTATATATGTAAATACGTAGATCTTGAATATGTAAAAAAAAAACTTTTTTATTGATTGAATGTTTTTTTTCGTGTATTTAATAACTTTGAATTTTTGTTGTGTAAAAATTTGTTAGAAGAAAAACGTTACGAGACGAATGCGCACACATTGACTGCGAGCGAACACCTCCGAAACCTGGGGCCGAATTAGACGAACAGAATTTCATAAATTGCGTTTTTGGCCCACCAAGCAATTAAAGCTGAGCGAACAACCAAAAATGTACCGTCCTCTGCCAACAAAACAAAACAGCATAATTTAACGCAGCGATAGTGACAGCAAAATACACAAAACACCAACCACCACAAAACAACAAGAGAACACACATAAAAAGCATTAGCAAAAGCACTAGAGAGTATAAGTTGTTCAGTGACGGCGACTTTGACTGAAGCAGCCACAGCGCCGTCAGCGTCTCTCAAACACGCAACGCGCATTCTCCCATTGAACCAGCAGCAAAAGCAGTAGCAGCATTTGCACAAGAGCGCTTTGAAGCATTGATATGACACAACACGCACACAACCAGCTAAAAATACCCCACAATAGAACTGCACACTCTCGCACACAAGCACATGTACATATACGCTCGCACATCACATAACGAGGCAAATGCGCTGTTGCATGCTAAAATTATTTCATTCAAATCGTGTACTCTCCATTCGCTTGATGGAGTAAAAATTTAGCGAGCCACAGCAAAAGCAGCTAAAGTGTATGCAAAAACAGCAAGTGGTCATGCTGAGAATAGCAAAATGTAAAGAGCTGGGGTTGAGTGTGTTGCGAGAGAGCTCGTATTCAAACAGCAGCAACAACATAAAAGCGCATTTGCTGCTTTCAAGTGCCAAGCTTGCGTATGTGTGCATTTCACTATTTAGCGCGCACAGTGGGCAGAAAATGTGATCAACGAGATTTTTTTTTTTTTCATACGACGGTAGAGTGGAAAATTGCCCTATTTTAGAATATCTCTGATAAGCGCACTACTTCACATATGTATATTCCCTGTCAAAAACGGTAAGACTGATGTTTAAAGAGTGTAATCCATAACCAATTACGTGTTCCAAAAGTGAGCTATTCGGCTTAGGCATAGTTGCGATAGATTTCAATTTCTGTAGGCTACTTATAAGGTTTGAGAGAAGACTTGTCCGATCGTTCCCTTAGATTAACAGAGGACCGACGCTTCCTTTTATCTGTATGTTCTTGATTTTCTTGTATCTTAGCGGAGTGAGTACTAAATTTACTTTTAAATAGTTAGTTTTTGCCTATTTATCTAAGATCGACTGCGCTAAAGCAAATTCTGAGATGGGGTGTTTTTTTAAAAACTATTTTGCTAAAATCTAGTGTTCCTCAGACGATTTTTTATTTTTTTTTTTTTCTTTTGTGTGTTTCTGCAGTTTTTCTTCAGTATGAAGATCTCCGGTGTTAATAGTTTTTTTATGCTTGCTATATATGTATGTTCCAGGTCACACTTTCCCGGAAGTATTGACACTGCTTTTTATTAAAGCCCCACTGTGCAGTTGCGCCAGAACGCCATTCCCTCCAAGAGCTTTTCTCAGAATCTACTTTTAGTTATTTTCGCTTTTTCAAATTTGCTTTGCATGATATTTGCTTTTCTAGCGATTTTAGGTTAGGTATTTGCTTTTATTTGTTTTTGTGTGTTTGCTTTGCTATTCGGCTACGTTGCAAATGCAAAATTTGGTTTAGTATCCCATAAAATATCTGAGAGAGGGGTTGGTTTTACTCACATGCTCAGGAGATATGTACATATGTAAAATGAGAATAAGTGAAAAAGCCCGCATGTTTGTAAAAAAACATTAAATAGTATTAATATGTAGATATGTATATATTCTGTATGTATGTATGTATGGAAGTATATATATGTACATATGTACATACATATATGTATGTACATATGTACATAGGAGTTCATATTCTGGAGGCAAGGCTTCTCATTGGCAGCAACACTTTTGTTTTGCTAATCTTTGGGCTTTTTAAAACTTTGCTTTTGTAAAGAGCGTCCTCTCTGAATTTGCAGAGAATTCGCTGATGAAATAAAGTTTGGAAATGTTTCCTTAACTTAACATCTTAGAGGGGAGCTATGACACACTGTGTGCCAAGTGACAAAAATGGCAAAACGTTAAACCCCCTGAACAATGAAGAAATGTTTCTGAAATTGTTATAAAGAAATTTCCAAGAGAGGAAGCAAGTCAAAAATGTTAAAAATATGAACGAGATCGAAAAAACTAAAACAATATTAAGTACCGCGGTCTCTCGTTAGACTCCTTTCAGACTTTTCGACTATTAAATTTAGTTCTATTCGGGTCCTTATTTCTATGTACTTTCGCACTTGTTAATTGTGACAGAAAGTACGAAACAAAAAATTACATACATACATGCATATGTAAAAGCGGACAAAGTCGCTATGGAATTAAATTTTAAAGTTGATAGGATTAAAAGCTGCCTTATGTCATTGAGCGCAGATAAGTGCATAAAATAGTAATTCCACTTACCAAACTAGCCTTTCAAACGCACAAAAAAGATGTTTTTGCAAATTTTCTTGCTGACCAAAGATTGTATAGGTACCTGGCTAGTTTTCTATGTACTTGCAAAATACAACAATAATGCGCCCAAAAATAGTTACAGAGCTTTGAGCAACGACAAAAAATGAAGAGAGCGCTGAGGCCAATTGAGTGCGATCGCTGCAACGGAGCTGCAAAAGCTTTTTTAGCATTTTGTTTATTTACACTGCATTGTTGTTGTTTATGTGGCGCCTAGCGTTATGCCTTTTGCTCGCAGTATAACCAACTTGAAAAAGAGCGTAAATGGTAATATGTAAGTGTGTGTGTATGTGTATAAGTTGCTGCATAATTGCGCATGTGTTGGTGGTGTTTCGTATGCTCTTTGAATAGTACAACAGCGGAAATAAATGTGTTGCTGGGAGCTTTGTTGCCCTCAACTTATCGGCAGATACCTGCATGGAGTATGTTCACTTGTGCATTACCAATTGCCCTGCACTCCCGGGACCTTTCACCAAATAAATACATATGGATGTGTATGTACGTGCACACATATGAATGTGGATGGATAGATGTGAATTCGCGTGGTTTGATATCCGTATAGAAATCAAGAGTCGATTCATCATGATCCTCGTCATTATTACATTTGCCGGCAAAATTATTTTATTAGGCCTGTTTTTGTACTGAACAGTGTATCCCCTCTCTGAGCGCTTGCGACATTTGTGCTGGAGCTGCTTACTTCACTAGCTCTGCGTGTTGTTCCTTTAAGAACGCAGCACTCAATACAGTTTGTTAGAGAAGTTTACGTACGAGTACACTAGGCATACACTACCCAGCAAGCACTTATGAAAATACTTTAAAAAATTGAAGGAAGCTTGCTACTAAAATCGTTATGTAAGCGTTTTCAGTCTTCAATTTGTTTTTGTAGTTTAGTCTGAAACCGAAACTCAAATGTTTATAAAAAATTTTAGATAAAGCTTTTTGTCAACTCAAAGCAATTTTAAAGTTTTTTTACGACCTCATAAATCTAAGAATTACACAAGTTAATGCATGCAGACTTTTGGTATTAACTGCATGAACTTCTATGCATTTTGTTAGTTTAATACTTTTGCGTAAGTGATATTTCAATTAAACGATTTTGCAACAACAAACTGTTTAATTTTAAGAAGAATTATGCGTTTATAGAACAAATTCTTACAAGTTCATTTCCCTGAATGTTTTCCTAAGGCAGCACATACATAGTTTTCCTGAGAATAAATTTAAAGATCTAAAAAGCGTGAATTGTTGGTGAGGCTTATTCGAAGAAGTGCTTTAAGCGGTTTTGCACTTTCACCGTCGCCATACTTTCCGCCTACATGCGTAGGCAATAGATATAGGAATACATACATACACACCTGCATACCATCCCCACTCTTCCACTCAGCTTTTTTTGGCCTCTGCTAACATTGCTCCACTTAAAGCGCTGTCGGCCTCGCAGCAACTTTTGCACGCACTCTTCTCAAGTAGGCTGAGAGGCAGTCTAGTTGGGTGTGCACGTTTTTATACAAATCTATATACATAAATTCACATACACATACATACCTCTATATATAATACTGTACCTATGCATGTAAAAATGTGCTCTTGTTCATACAATAAAGTTTTCTATGCAGTTGTTGTTATTCTCGTTGAACAAATTTAGTGCTTTGGCAAGCATTTTAGGTAGGTTAGCTCACAACATTACGACTGGTGCAGGCGGAGAGGGGGGGGTTGCTGCCGAAAATGTAAGAAAACGCATTTTTTGCAGGCAAAGCTTTCTTAAATACAGCGGCAACGGCAGTAGCTAGCGAACAACAACAAAAGCATAGTGCCAATAGCAACGACAACACGAGCAAAAGTTGCGCATATACACAATTCATACATACACACATACATATTTATATATGAACATATATATGTACAGTCAAACCTGTTTTTATGCGCCACTTTTTTATGCGATTTTTTTTTGTGCGATTTTTTTTGTGCGAATTTCTTTTTTTATGCATTTTGTTTTGTGCGATCCTTTTTTTGTGCGGTACATATACAGGCGGTGTCAAAAGAAAGTGTAAAAAAGTATTCATTAAAATACAGTTTGTGCTTTTAAAGTTAAAGCTCAAAAGTTTTTACAAAATTCAGGAAAATTCGACAAACTTTCAACAAAATTTGAAGCGGCTTAAGATTTGTATCATTTTGTAGTAAAATTCAACGAGCTACAAAACTGCGTATTCAAAAAAAATCTAAAAATTTTGTGCAAAAAGTTTGAAATTTTGTTGAAAGTTTGTCGAATTTTCCTGAATTTTGAAAAAACTTTTGAGCTTTAACTTTGAAAGTACAAACTGTATATGTATGAACACTTTTATAAAAAATTTGCGAAATTATTCAAAAAGAAGCAGTGATTGGTGAAAATTTCAATTTTATGGTTTACACTTTCTTTTGACACCGCCTGTATATGTACCGCACAAAAAAAGGATCGCACAAAACAAAACGCATAAAAAAAGAATTCCGCACAAAAAAAATCGCATAAAAAAGGTGCGATTATTTTTACACGGTCCCTATCCCCCGCATAAAAAGAGGTTTGACTGTATATAAAAATGTATAGCTATGTTTAAGTTTGTACAATATTTGCCCAGCAGGGGGACGTGGTAGTGACGGGCTGGGGGGTGCAAGGCATATCGCGCCATCAAATGTCAGTCGTACTGACAGACGGACAAGCAGTTTGTCATTTTGTGTTGTTGTTGCGTTGCTGCTTTTTGCTTTGATGTGCGTTGCTAATACCTGAAAAGGTTTGATTGTTGTTGGGCCTGTTACTTCAGCAATTCTGCCTATTCGCCTACATTTCCTGCGCTTTTTTGCATTTTATTGCCTGCCTGCCTGGCTGCGTGTTTAGTGCGTGCTAGGTATGTGTTTTTGTATATCAACGATTATTTATATGTATGTGTGCATTTATGTACATAGGTGCTCTTGTACATACATACATATATGCATATGTATATATGTACATAATATTTCTAAGTTGTAATCATTTGTGAGTTTACCATACACTGTTTTGGGATTTCTAAAAATTGCAGCATTTATTTGCTTTTTAAGAAATATTCAAAGCGGATTTGATGCAAATTTCATACTTACAAAACCGCTTTATTGAGATATCACTGAGACATTTAGAGTGTTTGAGATCGTGTTGACCTACTGGGAATTTCAGTAGGCGAGTGTCGTGCTTAAATTTCATCTAATAAAATCTTTAGAGGCCGTCAAACACAGCCAGAGCTAACCTAGATAAATTTTTAATTCCTCTGCATAAGAATATGAGCTGCACTGAGAGATTCCGATAAAGAGGTCGAAGAACCGTTCAAGCCCCAATATGAATTTCTCATAATTTAAAAATACTATATTTGACATTCGTATCCATTAAACTTAATTTCGGTGATGAGTTTTGAGTTAATCAGTAGTGGAAAGCGACAGCCGTTCGGTGACACCATGTACGTGTTCCTCCTCCATACGACGGACTGGCAAACGATAAACAAAGACAATATGGCTCAAATTTGATTAGTCAAAATATGCACCTGAGTGAAAGGTCTTAGCTACATATGTATAATGTCGATATCTCAATAGATTCTATTAATTTACTATTTCTTGAATACCCTCCGCTTTTCATTTTTCAGGGATATAAATCTAGAATAGGGAGATACACGAGTATCGGAGGATAGTTCAATAAGTATCAGCTAGGGCTGAGCCAATAAGCAATTCTACCTAAACAAATATTCCTTACAAACTTAAACTTCTATCGGAGACTAGGGGGCCAAACAGATCATTCTTAAATGCGGACTTAATATCTTAAAGATCTTAAAGAAACAAGAACAACTTGAATAGCATAAAAGTGGCTTCAAATATGTCAATAAAAAGGCACAGAAAAACCCAATTAAGTAAACAAAAACACACAAACAAACCACATGAAAGGACGTTTAAACAAAAAATGAAGGAAATGAAAATTAAATAACAATGTAAAATAAATAAGGTGTGGGGAAAAGTGAAATTGCCTCTTCGAAAGTCAAAGTAAAATAGTATAAAACTGTATGTATATATGTATCCTTGGATATGTGTCTAGGAAAATCCTATTTAAATATGAACGCAAAAGGGTTCAAGGACATTTTTACACAAAATTTCACCGTCTTAACTGCAAGAAAATATGAACGACCTCGGCAACAATAAAAAAAACCACCAGAAGCAACAAGAAGAAGGAATACACCCAAAAAAAAAATGTGCACCCTGATTGATTTGGTTAAACGTCTTGAAACATGTGGATTGAAATTTGCAAAGAGTTAGGAGAACCTTGAAATATATACATATTTTACGATATCAATTACTTCAAATTTGAGGTCACATATATTATCTCTGAGGACAACATGAAGTCTAAGTCGATAGGTCATGTTAAGCCTTACACAAACATGTTTTCCAAATAAAAATAAATAAAGCATAATACATTTTTCTTATATACAACTTTTTTTCGTAACCACTTATCGTCTATGAATAAAATAACAAATTTTTTTTTTTTTTTTTTTTTTTCAAAAATCAAATGTGAACTTGTCTCTTTTAAGAAAGCTACTAAAATTTGTTAGAGCTTATAACTTTTTATATACATATACATATTCTAAGTATACTTGACTATTTTTAATTCAACGTTCTTTTATTTAGCTCTGAAACTACGAATAGAAAACGACCTGTTACCTTCTTCAAGGCAAACATAAGTTGCGACAAAAGCTCTGCTTTTAAATTTTCAAAGGTAGAGAAGAGTGAATTTAGCGATTTGAATTGTACATACATATGTATGTATGTATTTACTGGAGCCCTGGGTTCGATTTACAACCAAAGAAGCAATCGAAGTACAGCAAAAGATTAATTTTAACAAAAACTCTCAAAAGTTGTTGCTCAAAGCTTTTGTGGAAACGTATTTTTTTTTCTAGAATAAATATAGTGAGCTTCAACACTGTACACTCTAAATGGTAGGTACAAGAAATGGTAAAAAAAATGGTTTTTAAATAAACTTAATAAACACCCATACAATTTTTTGTTGCTTATGCACGACCATCCTACCTACATAAAAAATATTAATCAATGTAAGAATGAATGAATGAAATGGTGTTGCCTGTCAAATCCGAATATTCACCACCTTTCTTACAGCAAGGACGATAACGAGCACGATAAAAAAGCAAAGCGTATGCTAATGTAATAATATTTTTCACGGAAGATTTTTTGAGTGATTTCATTTGGTTTCTTTAAGACTTCCGTTATCCCTTTCGCTGGTAACTTGCAAGATTTTGCCTAATTTTTTGTCTTTTTTTACTTGGATAATGTTAAGTTAATGCTCTATTCAACAATAAATTCTTGTAAACGGGCTGCTTTGTTTTTGTTTTGTTTGTTTTTCCTACATTTTTGTTGTCGCTTTGACGTTGTTAGCTCGAGCACATAATTTGCTTTATATTGTCGTGATTTGTCATAATTTTTTAGCTTTGGTTTTGGGGTTAGTTAACAATGATGATTGTTGTCAAATCGATTTTTAAACGACCTACTTGAAGTCTTTAAATTGAATTCTTTAAGTGTGTTTGGATAAGACAATAAATATGATAAGTTTGAACGTATGATAGGTAACAGTTAATGTCTTCGAGATTCGTAAAATGCCGATGCATTTCATTCCTCTTTCCCCATTTTTATTACTGATGAGGAGCCTGTTTCGGTTTCTTTAAAACCGATTTCTTTGGAACAGACTTTTCATTTAGTTGAAGGTTTCGCTTATTGTTCGGAGAGGCGAAAGGCGTATAAGAGTGCCAACCGAGCTGCAGTTCATTCATTAAATACATATGTACATATGTATGTACATGACCAGCAGTAGTCAAGTAGCTGATGTAAGTTAGTGTCATATTCCCCGTCCACCTGAAAGAAATCGATACTCCACCACCCTGTACATTTCAACCCTTTTCCATCTGCTGTAGATTGTGGATGAAATTGAACAAAACGCATTTGTGTTAGATCTTTCAGTTAAAACTCGCACATTGTTTAAGGTATGCCTTTCATTGTTGGTGCGTTTGCTGTGTATTGTATTTGTCAACGTTTTGATGCTAATCACTACTGACTGCTGCATGGATTCACTCTACGCACGCATTCTCGGCGCACAGTTCATTCATTGCTGTTGTTTCCTCATACGTTTGTATGTGTGTATGTATGTATGTATGTATGTTGTGTTGTTATTGTTGCTGCTGCTGCTGCCAACTGGTGACCTAATTTTTTAACCCCCATTCGCCTTGCTCCAATTCACATTAGTTTATAATTTCGGTGTGTGCGTGCATCATAGTCCATCCGCGCAGAAGTCAAATTTGATTCCAACTGCATGCATAAACGAACCCATTCGATAATTTCTTTGCGTAGAACGCAGTAATTGGACAGATAAATGTCTGCTTTCGAACTAGTTCCAAACTAGTAGATCCAATGTCGAAATACGCGATGAAATCATATTAGAATCATTATATTGCTCTGGCTCGGAAGAGCTGAAATCATACCAAGAAGCACGCTAGATCTCGGAAATATAGAACACAATGCAGCGGGGCATAAAACAGACCATTTAAAATTCGCCAGTTGATTGTATGAAACAAAGTTTGAAGAGATGAACTAGTAGTGGGTCCGAATGCACTATAAGCCCACTATTTCAGAACTAGAGATTGCCCATACAGGGTTTGTTCTCAAATCTCAAACGAGAAATATAATAAATTTCGTTTCAAGCAAGACCGAAACGGAGTGCAACCGAAATTTCCAATGATTCCCAACTCTTAATTATCGCTGCAAATAAAATTCAGAATTTTTTGAACGTTGTTTATTTTTGTATGTATGTATTTAGTAATAAAAATAGAATGTTGCATGTTGTATGGAGAAATTGATAATGCTTTCAGAGATTATTTTGGCATGTAAATATAGGTAAAGAGATATACATACTATATCTGGGTAGTACTAATGGAAATAAAAACTCTGTAGATGGTGCCTGATTCTGACATAAATACAAGTTTTTCCAAATCGAAAATTCAAATAAATTATTTAGAAGGATGCAGTTGTCGTCTAGATACTACCAGCAGACACAATATTTACCTATCGAAGTAAGGAGTGATGCTTCTTTAGCTGTTCACCTGAAACTTAAAAGAGATGAATGGTCGGTTCCTGCACTCTTCAAAGGCGTGAGCCGATTCTCAAAGCAACGCTATCTTGTCTTGCTACACACTAATTAAACTAGGAATTTTTCTGCTAATCACTGCGGTTGCGCTAATTAGAAGGCAATTTTCCATGGTGCAAAAACAACAAAAGAACATGACATGTATTACAACACCTTGTAATTAGGATAGATTCTAAAAGTAAGAAACAACAAAATTGCAGAAAGTTACCAAAAAATAAAACAAATAAAACAAATGTTTAACTAGAAGCGTAACAAATCTATCACAAGATTACAAGATGACCTATCGGTTGCTTCCTTAAACATTCCCACGATAACTAGAATTCACTATTAATGAAGCCAAAAATAGAAAACGTAAGAAGAGGGAAGAACAGAAGTCATACAACTCTATACATGCTATGTATGTATATACATACATAAGTGTTTATGTATTGAAAAGTAGTTGTATGAAGTGCTTGAATTTTTGCACGAGTCTTCTTAGCTGAAGAGTCGCGTGTTAAGATTTCGTAAACGTGTTTGTAAATATGTAATCAATCATTATTTGTTACATGCCTCAAGCTTACAAAACGCATCCCTAAAGAAATTACTAAATGCGGTAGGCGTGGCTAGCAAGTGTAGTAACTAACTAAAGGAAAAATTGTTTAGTGTTTTAGTTGGGCTAGTGAACTTGCCTAAGGAAATCTAATTAGCAAGCCATTGTGATAGTTTTCACGGTATAGAATATTGGCTTTACATATGTACATATGTATGTATGTACATATGTATGTAGATATGTAACGCTATCACTAGTTTCTAGTGAAGAAGGGATGCTAATTAATGTTTTGTTACACGCTAAATACCTCTCTATTTTTTCTTGCAACCACGGGATTTTCGGGATCAAAATTATTGCACTAAACTCTAAATAGGCATTCGTGTTTGTATCGTCCAAAGGAGAGGATGTGCGGAACTACCTGGCAGCTCAGTCAACTTATAGAGGGACTTGTGTTTAACCGGGTTGTTAAAAAACCAGGGCTTGAAGGATAGCTCCTGCACTCCTCTCCGAAAATAAGTGAAGTTGGGATTTTAAAAGCCTCCTTAAGTTTGCCTTAAGGATGGTGTTTGCAATGTCAACCAAAAATTAGTACCCAAAAAAAATAACGGAACTTTAAAAAAGTGAAAGAAAAAACTTGAATAACGGAACAAAAAGCAAAATGGCTCAACAACCATGAAAGCACATAGCACAATATTGAACACTTAGTGGAAAAATTATTATTTTATGGACATTTATGAAAAATGAGAATAAACTTATAAAAATATAACAAAGAATTTGAATTAAAAAAACATTGGCAACACTTAAACACATATGATAACATTCGAATTGGCGTTGGCGTTAAAGCTTTTAGCTGGCCAAATAATTCTTCACACTTTACTACTACGTACAAGTGATGCCAGTAACTTTAAACCAATAAAAAAAAACTATGTGACCTTTATTATTGTAATAAAATTTTTTTTTCGTTTCAAAAAAAATTCAAACCCAAACATTTTTCACACAAATTGTGTTTCCAATAATTTTTCATTGTTAAACTTCAGTAAAAAACATCTCATAACAATTCACAAAACTTTACCTCGAAATTCATAACCTTTGAAAGGCAAATTTGTTGTACGTACTGACTAAACTAAATTACATACCCAACATCTCCAACTAATCCCGGAACTGTAAAATCAGATCTCGAAAATAACGAGATGGTGGAAATCGATAAAATTAGTTAGGGATAACATGTAGTTTTTTTATCAAAGTAATTGTTAGCGATTCAAAAAGTAATATGCAATAACTGCAATGGTGGAGAACAGGCAAAAAAATGTATCCCCCCTTTTCGTTATTATCAAACAATTTTATTGGCTAGTTTGCAATAACGGTAAAACAAGCAAAAGAAACCGAATACCCTACATTGTAGTTAAACCATTTCTACTCACACGAAGCACAGATCCGCAATACGAGTATCGAGCACTCATGCACTTTAGTGTTGTTGTTTCATGCTTCACCAAGCATGCATTCAGAAGCCAACTAAAATTTTTTGCATACCAATTTAATTTATTGTTGTTGTTGTTTCTTGTTCTCATTCGGTTTGAAAAGCGAAAAAACTACAAAAATCATTATGTACGCTGATTGGTCAACCGATCGATTGTTCTTGCAAAAATAAAATGGCGCATTGAGCAGGTTTTTGCAAAGACATTTTGATATGCCAAACTAATACTGTGGATTTGTAATTCACCTGACGTTTTGAAACTAAAAAAACCCAATTTCTTGCGCCAAATTCTGAAAGGCAAATCAACTTCTTTCCACGCATGCGGTTTTAATATTAAAAACTCTTTCATTTGAAGGCATTTGAACATTTGCATTGAAATATTTGTATCCATCTTCATGTTTTAATTGTAAAATAGTGCGTACGTCAACATCACCATACGGGCGGTGACACTGCAAAACCGCGTAAGTGATATTTGTGACAAAAACTTCTATAAGCTCCTGCTGTAGAGATCTATTCATCTATTCCCAAGAAAACTAAATGTCGTTTGAAAAATATTTGAAAAAATCGATCTTGATGGGATATTTTCGATAAAGCCGAAATGCATCTACAAAATTAGGAATTTGTAGTGGCAAAACAGTTGAACTCAGCTATCACCTACGCGGTTTTGCAGTGTCACCGACGATATGTGTTCATGTGTGGATATATGTAGGGACCAACATATTACCGAGAAAAAACCTTAGGCAATCGCAGCTTCAAACAACGCAAGATGTAAAGAACAAATCTACATGGCGCGGGGGAAAGGGGAGCACCACTGCGTATACGCATCGTTAGAATGTACATACATATGTATGTATGTATGTTTGTGTGTGTAAAACAACTTTGTATGATTACATCATCGCGGAAGCAGCATAGGCTAATTTGAAATAGCAACAAAAAGCGCTGACACAAAGCAACAACAAAGGCTAAACATTAAATTCGAACAACTGCAATAACACGCAGTACAAAAAAAAAAAAACAATAAAAATAAATTATGCGTAGCTGCCAAGAACAATCCGAGGCAGTGAGCTGTTGTTAGGCGCTCGATGTTGATGTTTGACAATGTTGCGGTGGGCTATGAAGGCGAAACAAAAAAAATTATTTTGGTCAGATTATAAGCAAAATTTTGTACTGATGCAAATTAGAATAAAAATGACAACAACACATTACTGAATATACTTAGGTCATTCTAAGTCCTGCAGCAAATAAAAATTTAAAATTTAATTTATTTAATTTAAGATCACTACATCTTGGGCCTAAACTATTTTTTTTTTACAAAGAGAGGAAACTTCGTTAGCCCTTATGGCGCCTATGCTATGGATTTCCTGTAGCACGATATTCTTTTCAAGGATTTTAAATAAATTGTTTAATTCCAGAAATAAAAAACGAAAAATCTCTCTCTCGTGGATCGCCCCTGATTCATACCCTTACATTTCTAGAAGTTTTCCATTTTCCCTTCTTTTCGAGTATAGATATCTAATTGCCTCGTCTCTTTTTTGCACAATCATTTGACCAAAATCAAGCACTGTGCGCTGTACAATGCGTAAACGGCGCAGTTTGGTCATCAATTGAACGCAAAAACAAAACAAAAAATGAGTTAATAATTCGAAAATTCTAAATTATTCGCTTTTTGAGTGGCTCTCATGGCTCTCAGCTATTGAAATTGCATTTGTATGTATGAGTGCAGCAAACTGGTTGAGCAACATTTGAATTCATGGGACGCCTGCGGTGATAACGAAGCTGAAGATGATGATGATGATTTTGACGTTGTTCATCATGCTGTTGTTGCTTTTGTTTATTCTAAACTAGTATGATTATGTAAGCATTGAGCTGGCACTATTTTGCTTTGATGCCGATCATGCGATCCCATATTTGTTAAACATTCAAACAACCTAAGTGGATGATGCGTACGATGATTCTGTAGGCTTCGCTGATGCGTTGAAATTCTTCGTTGTACAATATGGTTGAAGAATATGAAAATCGGTGTCGTAGGTCATACGTATTGAAACATATCACTGAATTACTTTTTAATTAGTTAACATTATGTTCTAGTACTGTTCTCGATAGTGTAACTAGAGAGGGAGGTTAGGGGGTTACTATTAAAAAAGCTTTCCGATATATAAATAGAACAAAGCTGAATTTATTTTATTTATATTTATTATAAAGTTAAATGTATACTAGAAGATAACAAATAACTTCAAAAAAGGCTCTTGTCTAAAAGGCTATTTAGTAATAAAATAAACAAGAAAATATTAATTAACTGCCTTCGTGAAAAGATAGTTGGATGAAAAGTGAGGCTCCCATTATATTGCGAAAATTCTACGAAAGAATGCTTCGAAAGCGTGCGTCATGGCAGGGGATGCCTCTGGTGCAATGTTATATGAGCTTGATTATATTCATTTTTAGTTTGCACCCGCTGTTTTGACTCACCTTAAAAACATAAAATTTTTCAAAATACTTTCATAATGTCAAGCCTACTACTTCATTGAATATATGGAATAGAAATATTATAATAACAGCGCACTAGGATGGTAATTTTTATGTTATTTCCACTATGCTGCATGTCAGAATTTCCATTAAATTGCAATAAAAAGCGCCATACCGTGGTCGAAATGGCGAATAAAAAAATTACTAAACATTCTTCTATGTACTAAGTATTAATGAATCTATGAAAATATTTTTATAACGTCCAGAGGATACTAAAAACAAATTGAACTATTCAAACGATTCATTATTTCGTAAGCATGTGACGAGTGTGCGTGTACCTGTGTGTGTGTGTTTGTTTGGGTGCAATTTCTATAATTTGCCATTTATGTAAATTTTAAGCATTCCTGTGTTCATGCATGTCCGAATTTGCTTTGAAGGTGTGTACATGTATGGCATGCCACCAGGCGTTGTAATACCTTACACCACCGCATTGAAGGTGTGTTTATTTTGTTATGCCGATTTATATTTTTCTACATTTTAATTATGAAAATTTCATGACTTTTTGTTCATTGAGCTTACTCCCCATCCACTTGAGATGTCGTTGCGTTATGTGATTTATTAATAAGAGATTTTCATATTTTTCATACCCAACAAAACAAAAGTTACATAACAGTTAAGCAATCGCTTCAAATAGCTCTTTACTATTGCTTCAATAAGGGCCGGTAGTTTTTGGTAAAATATTAAACTATTTTGGAAATCTTATTAACTTTTAAAGGATCTCTAATTCAATGTTAGCATCTCTCATTTGAACAAAATTATGAAATTCTACTTTTTTAAAGAGTATTTTCACAGTGTGAAAAGGTATTGAGCTGATAGAATAGATACATATGAAGGTACATACTTCCAAACTCGATATTTTCGGAAATATGTTAGTGTGGGATACAGCAATCCTTATACGGAAGAAATTATATATCGACTACTGAGTGGAAAGTCATCATTTTTCGAAATATTTAAAAAAACTCCCTTTTTCAAAATTAGTTTGACGAACGTCCTATCTCAAAATGACTTTCAAAAACACTCCTTCTGCATGAAAACTTCACATATCTTTAGCAGCGATGGGACGTTTTTGAATCGAATTTTAAAAGAGGTCATTATTTAAAACAAATCTTAGGTAGGACGTTTTTCAACCATATTCTGAAATGGAGTGCTTTTTAAAAATATTTTAAAACACCGTGATCTTCCCCTCAGCAGTCGATATTTCGTTGGTGGAAGCGCTTATATCACAGCTCTAATAGTGTTGGAGCATGTTCATACTTGGTCAAAGTATGCATTGGGTAAAATATTGCGCCTTCCTAAGGATAGCCCATGAGTGGTCTTCAAATTACCATGTAATTCTTTTATTGTATGCATAAAAATATGTTATTACTTATATATTCATAGTTATTTACACAAGCATACATGCTGATTTGCCAACACACCCACTTTATTTGTTATTAAAATGTGTTTTATGCTAATGAGTGACACTGTGCCAGGAAATTCCAAATGGGCTAAAAGATATTAAGTGCCGAAGCTAGGACCACATTTTAGTTTAGAAAAGCAAAACCAAAGCTAAGCCAAACTACATAACTGATTATATAACACAAACGATTAAGTTTAGAAGGATTCAAAAATACATACATATATTCCAATCTTGTTTCTGTGTTACACAATTTTTTCATCGACAATGTGAGGGCAAAAGCACCTTAGCTAACACTTCTCAGCACTAGGTTGATATGAAAGGAAATATGTTTGGACTGGATGAAAAAGTGTGAATGGTGGAACAGAAAAACCATCAGGAAATCAAGGTACAGCTTGACATACGGACTCAATTGAAAGCAATAATATTCTGCTGTCAAATACACAAGTTTTTATGTTCATGCGAACAGAATAGGAAAACAAAATCTAACAGCAAAAAGTGAAAGTTAAGCATAAGGAAATATTAAAACATAACTACAATAAAAACTAAACTCATACATTCTAAAGTAAACACACATTATAAATGAAGTAGTCCAGAAAAGACACAAAAAATCAATTGAACACAACTTACTTTACCATAAAGAATAGAAACAAACAAACAAACAAAAAACCATTTTGGGTAAAAAACATAAAAATAATAAAGGCATCATAAATCGCATCAGTAGAGAATCAGTACAATGACGACATGAAAAACACTTTGCGAATGAAGAAAAAAAAATGTTCACAACTTACAATTTCAGAACAACACAATGTCAACAAAGCTTCTTATTGCAGATACTAACGAAAATTCTTGTGCTAATCGGGCGACAAGAAGCCAAAACAAAAAAAATGGTTGCTGTAACAACAAGGGAGCAAACGTTCTAGTTTTATAACGAAATGCCAAATACCCCCACCAATTTTATGTCATTTTATCAATAAAAATATTACTCGTACAACTTTGCTTGACTTGTTTTTTATTTTTTTTATTTTTCTTTCGACTTAATTTTTGGTGGCATATCACATTACGGCATGTCCTGATATAGATGTTGTGTGGCACATTACTTTATTACTTAACAGCCGTACATTGTGCTTACAAACATATCTACACTTCTTTCTTTACAAGTCACACGCATGATGCCAATCTTTTTCATTTTGTTGTAGAATCTGTTTGGGAGAGTAGTTGAAAGGATGACTACGCACTTTAGTGAATTGGTTTGTTATCGAAATGGTGGCTACCAATTAACTACCAGCAATTATAAACAAGAAAAATGTAGAAATAACTTGGCCCAATTTCGTATCGTAAATATTAATAGCAACAAAAATCAGCATTACACCTGATGAGATAAACCATTCCGAGTGTTGACACAGAGGTGACCTTTTTTTTAGGTACTTGGACGTATTTTTTCTAATTTACTAAACTTCTTTAACAGCTCTCTTCTATAATGCAAAGCTCCTTTCTTCTTTAAATTTATGTTCTTCTGTTCTGTAAATGGCCTTGGTCTCAATAAAGGTATAGTTCATTCGATGTAGGCACTTCAAAGCTTTTTTGTTCCCGTTTAAGGCCGGATTCATCCCACGGAACTGACAACAAGGTAAATGTGAGATGTGAAATTTTTGAGAAATCCTGAGAGAGGGTGTTCTTAAAAAATTCTAAGAACTGAGGTTTTTCTATCGTTTGCTGAAAAATTGCATTTTTAAGAAGTATCCTAGGTAGAAAGACGCTTTATCAAATTGTTCTTTGAAAATTTTTGGCACACACCAGCATTAATGGCGTCAGTTAAAAGGGTTGCGGCCACAACACAAGAAACATGAAGGCATAGGCAAATCTTATCAATTTTATTAGCACATGGCGACGCAATGGCAGTGATGACGTCGCCTTGTGAAATAACTAACAAACTTAAGAGGCCAATAAAGCTTTGAGAAGCAACTAATAAATCGCCCAAAGAAATGCCCAAAAATGTTGTCAACAAAATTCCAGTTTTGTAGGGACATTTTGAGGTATCCAAGTATGAAACGCCCACCAAGGTTTGTTTGTTTGTAATTCAAAATCCACAGCACGACTCTACTTCATATCTTCCTGCATTGCCAATAGATATAAATTAATGCAGAAATGTTGACGCCAACAGGAAAATATTAATATAGGCTAAAGTGAAATAAAAACAAATTGAACCGAAATCGGCGATGTGCACAAGTACAACACATCAAAAACACAGAATCACAAGGAAGTGCGTTCGAATGGTTGGGCCATGCCGGAATTGTGTCGCCAACAAAGGATATATTTAAGTGCACACAAAATCATTGGTAGCACAACAAACAGTCAACTGTATGGAGTATGTTTGATTACATCTAGTGGAGAGCATAAAATTTATAATAAAAAAAACAAACAAAAAAAAAAAACAACAAAACAAGCACACCATAGCTTAATAGGGGCCACATAAAGGCGTTGCGTTGCTAAAACCAAAAACAATAATATCAAAATTTGCGAAACGGAAACAAATGAGGAAGTAAGCATATCAACTGAGTATAGGCGACGCGATTTCCAATGAAATGAAAATGCGTTGCTTACGATGGCAAAAATGTTTTCCACCCCTCCGCTCATAGCCTGGCCTACGCACATGCGATTGCTCTCGATTTGTGTCAAAGGACTCTATGTGAGTTTGTATTTGTAGCGCCTACATTGGAATAGTTGGTTAACCGTTAACGCTTTGCTTTTATTGCCCACCAAGCAAACAACAACAATAACAACAACACATACATACAACTAACATTCGACTATAATGCGTGGCTTTAACATTTTTATTGACTTGAAGATTTGTGTTTGGCGCCAATCAGCCCATTACGCTACAAATGGCAAAACATAACGAATGCACAAAAAATAATAACAACAGCAAAACTTTGTAAACTTCCAAATAAACTAGTGAAATGGCCATACATCCGTACATACGGGTGTTTGTTAAGTTTTAGTTGTGAACTTTCCATCTTTTCTGGCTGTGGGGCCAATTGATAGCTGGCTGGTGAGGATACTGTGCTGGGTTTGGTGCCGCAACTTTTCAATGGCCATGAAGAGAACTTTCGATTTCATGCACACGCTCAATTTCGAAAGTGGCTTTATGGAGTAGTGTTGTCGAGGCAAACAGAAAGTTACACCGAAAGAAAATATTTCCAAAAATGCATTGGAAAGAGGAATCGGAAATCAATCTGAATGAACTCAATCATTTTCTCTAAACGTCATGCCATCGCGTTGATTTCATGTTTCTCTTAAGAAACTGTTAAAAGCTTGTAATGGAATAAAGCCAATCCCGGGTGAGAGCTTCTTCATATTATGTTGAGAACTGGTTTTTAAATTGTTTTGAAAACAAAAGCTCCACGATGAATTTAAACTTGAAAAATAGGGCTCTTTGACTGTCTTTTATGGGTGTTCAACCTATCATTTGATGGAAAAGAAAAATGGAGAAGAATTTAATAAGAACATGGTGGAAAGATAATAGGAAATAGGCCAACAAAAAAGAAAAATAATTGAAATAACAAGGAGAAGGAAAGAAAAAGGCAGGGGAAAAATAAGTTGATGTGCACAAGAAACTAAGTAGAATCGCTTATCCAGACTGAACACCATCATACCAACACTTGGCCTGCATATGGCCTGTCCTCTCGTGAGACTAAACATCTTTTTTCCTGTTCAATCGAATCTGCATACTCTTCTTACACCGATATCACTCTGGTCCAAATTTGAGAGTGATCGTGCCCATTAGGAAGGGCGAAGCACTGTTAACAGCAACAACAACAACAACAACAACAGGGGAATGTACTAAAAATTTTCAAAAATTTCCAAGTTTTTTATACTATCTATGCTTCGAATTGGCTTCCAGGACCAAAACTAATGTGCGGAATGAAAGAACTCCCACATTCTCTCAGTGTGCCATCAGAACATCTTGTTAAAGCCAAAATCACAAATTGAACTTGGCATACATATTTCGATTCCTTGGCACTGATATGCAAGATGTAGATATTACAGAGCAACCGCACACGCACACAATCCAACTCGAAACTCATTTATTTGCCTAGCGCATGGGGACTTTCGCTGTTTTGACACAATTTTGCAAATGTAATATTTTAATTTACAAACATACGTACATATATATGTACATATAATTGTACTCATATTTACATGCGCTCTACATTTGTTGTGTATTTTCGGTTTCGCCTTTAATTTGTATGATGCCATCCTTTCTTGACTTTAATTTTGGGAGTTGTAGTACTTGGAGTCCGTATCTGCAAATATACATACATACATATATGTATTTACATATAATATATATGTATATGTATTTTATAAATCTTAATGTTTTTCCTCTCTGTTTATTTTCGGTTAGGTTATGCTAGTTGTATTTGTTTTCGTTATTGTTTACTTAGCCCAGTTAGAATTTAATTTATGCAAGTTAAGTGATAAATTTCCATAATTTGGTTTTGCAAAAAGCAAAAAGCACTTGGCGTAAATAACTGGTTATTTGGAGGCAATCATGTAAAAGTCGAAATGTTCTATGGAAATTGTAAATGCATGTGTTTGTATGTATGTATGTATGTGTGTTGACTTGTTTTTCAGAATATGATTTATGAAAATTATAGGCAACATAATCGTATTAGAAAACAAATAGAATATATTCGAAATTGAGATAACATGGCTAATTCGTGCTTAACAAGTTTTTGTCTGACTTCAGCAACCTTCTAGGCTTCGTAGTGCACATACAAATGTGTGACAGTGTTACTGTTTTATGTTGACAATAATCGTAAAGCAGCCTTAAGTGGTGAAGGCGATTAAACAAATTGGCAGCACAACACCATACAAATGGGCATTTTTATCTTTAATTACAAAAGTTCTTTCTAAGTGAATAACAGCATTCGTCACATAAATCTGAGAATATATTCTAACTTTAATAACTCTACGCTTTTTATACCCAGTTGTTTTTGTAACAAACCTGCTTTATAACTTAGGCAAACATATTGCATTTAATTGTTTATAGGTAAACAAAGTAAAAAAAGAAAAATGTCTCGACGTTGCTATTCAAAATCGCCAGCAAAAATTTCAACTGGTCTAATTTCTTAAGTCGACTTAGGCTGTTATTGCTTATGACCACAGAATTATAGGCACAAAATTATTATTTTTTATAGAATTTTGCAAGACGGTTGACATGCCCATTTTGTTACAAAAACTTGTGCTGAATGGATCTTACACCTAGGTATGTATTGCACGACACAACCCGAACTTAATCTTCCCTACGTAATCCATTGTGAATCGAAACTTCTTTGTAAACGTTGACTTTTCCATTAACACTTGTTTTCTTTATTTACTTTAGAACTAATATTTTAAAATATTTTATACTAGCAAACCCGGCAGACGTTGTCCTGCCCAAACACTAACTTGTTTGCATTTAAAATATGTGATTCGCCCTCCTAAACAGCTCCACATCCTTCTGTCATTCCATCCTCTTCATATGCTTTTGTCTCTTCATATTGCTTTTTAATTGTCATCCATATACCTATCCCTTTCTCAATCCCAATCCCAAAAGGATTTAAATGACTCCATTTTAAAAATTGCATCAAGACCTTTCATTTTAGACCCATTTTTTCACAAAAACCTTCTAGCTCCAATTTTGGTCTACGTTTTGGTTAATATCTAAAAACCTTCGTTTTATATTGGAAAATAGCTAAAACATGTTTAATCATTTGTCAACACCTTTCATTTGATACCCATATCATACCAATACCATTCTCGAAAACGGGCTCAAATTGAAAGGACACTTTATAAGGTTATCCTGGTCAACATTTTTAGGGAAATCTCCAAAACCTTTCCAAATGCCTTTATTTTTTTAGCGTATAACCATCTCGAGCGGATACAAAATTTACCTTCCAAATTTAGTTATGTGTATTAGGTCCAGCCGTTCTCAAAATAGATGTTTCCATAAATGGAGCAAAGTCCAAATTAAACCTGTGGCCTTCCCCTTTCTTTTTATACCAATTTTGTGCGAATATTCCAAAGTTTACCCGAAACCACATTTTGACCGATAACTCTGTTATCGATAAATATATCGAATTGAACCAAAGTCCAAATGAAAGCTGTGGTCTTCCCCTTTCCTTTGATACAAATTTTGTGCGAATATTCCAAAGTTTACCCGAAACCACATTTTGACAGATAACTTAGTTATCGATAAATATATCGAATTGAACCAAAGTCCAAATGAAAACTGTGGTCTTCCTCTTTCGATTGATACAAATTTTGTGCGAATACTTCAAATTTTACGGAAAACAACATTTTGGCCGATAACTCTATTATCGACAAATTTATCGAAATTTCATGATGCCTGTTACCTATTCTACACTCCTAAGAAGCTGTCTGCAAAATTTCGTAATGATCCGGCCATTTGTTCAGACGATAAAGAACCACAAACATCCGCAGTCACTCACAAACTTACGTTTTTATATATTAGTAAGATTACCTTCGCTTTCGGCATAACACAAAGAAGTAGCTAAGGGGCCGCTGTTAATTTGGAAGAACTCGAAAATCGTTTGTTTCTTTTGTTTTGTATCTATGTTTCTACTTGTTGTAATGCTAATTTGCAATTTTTTTGGGTTTGTAACAACTAAGAATTTAATCACAACAACAATAAGGTTTGTAGAAACAAGTGTTCTACGTATGTGTGTGTATTGGTTTTTATGTTGTTTTTTGATCTAACCTTGATTCTTCGATTCTTTCGTAACTTCATTAACCACATTTAGCTGAAAATATTAGAATAAGAATTTAAATGATTTCTTAATCTATCTATTATTTCTGTAACTTGTGTCTACATTTTTTTTCTAATACAAGCATTAAAAAAATATTCAAATTTGTTTTGTTATAGAACTAGCTTTTGTGAACCGGAGCTTATCTACTAAATAAAGATTGCGGAATTAGAATTTATGTTTTTTATGCACTAAATATTTAAATCCCCAAGCCACTCACCATTGGTTTTAAAACTGGCCACAGATAATTTCTCATGCATTATGGCAGTCAACAAATCCTGGTGCAGACTCATAAAAAAAATGTCAAGAATGCAAGAGTTATTCCATATAAAATGTTGTTTTAGTCACCTTAGTAGTACACTATGCAACCGAAAGCGGAATAAAAAGTATACACAAAGACTGGACATAGGGGCTCGAAACATTAAAAACCTTCAACCCTATGTGTATGTCAATAATCCGTAATAGAACTTGCAATTAAATCGCATGCAACTTCTTGATTTGTGTCTTGCTACATTTGAAGATTCGTTCAATTTTTGCATTGAAACACAATGAAAATGAAATGAAACAAAATGGCAATCGTCTCACATCGGCTAAGTATTTGCCGATTCTTTTGATTGGTTGACTAGATGAAAGTGGGTCAAAAGCGCAGTGCTCCAGAGCGATCACCAGCAACAAATATGTGAGTTAGTTGAGCGTCACATGTGGGAGAGTGCATGCGATGTGTGTGTGTGTGTGTTTGAATTGTATGCATGTGTATACATTGGCGTGGATGAGTACAAGAAAGAGTGCGCTACTTGTGAATGTGAAAAGATTATTGCAAAAAAAAAAGAAATAAAAATGGAAGGCAAAAGTTGCCAGCAGCGAAAGTTGTGGCGAACTTTTTCACAAACAATTTTTTTAGTAGCGATTCTTTTTAATTTCTAAATACAGTCAAACCTGTTTTTATGCGCCACTTTTTTATGCGATTTTTTTTTGTGCGATTTTTTTTGTGCGGATTTCTTTTTTTATGCATTTTGTTTTGTGCGATCCTTTTTTTGTGCGGTACATATACAGGCGGTGTCAAAAGAAAGTGTACACCATAAAATTGCAATTTTCACCAATCACTGCTTCTTTTTGAATAATTTCTCAAATTTTTTATAAAAGTATTCATTAAAATACAGTTTCTACTTTTAAAGTTTAAGCTCAAAAGTTTTTTCAAAATTCAGGAAAATTCGACAAACTTTCAACAAAATTTGAAGCGGCTTAAGATTTGTATCATTTTATAGTAAAATTCAACGAGCTACAAAACTGCGTATTCAAAAAAAATCTAAAAATTTTGTACAAAAAGTTTGAAATTTTGTTGAAAGTTTGTCGAATTTTCCTGAATTTTGAAAAAACTTTTGAGCTTTAACTTTGAAAGTTCAAGCTGTATATGTATGAATACTTTTATAAAAAATTTGCGAAATTATTCAAAAAGAAGCAGTGATTGGTGAAAATTTCAATTTTATGTACACTTTCTTTTGACACTGCCTGTAAATGTACCGCACAAAAAAAGGATCGCACAAAACAAAATGCATAAAAAAAGAAATCCGCACAAAAAAAAATCGCATAAAAAAGGTGCGATTATTTTTACACGGTCCCTATCCCCCGCATAAAAAGAGGTTTGACTGTACTAAAACTTATTAAGAAAAGTAAATATCTTTTATGCAAACATATTAAATTTCATTATTTGGTAATTGCATACCTTTAATTGATGTTACTCATTAGCCATTGAAATACTTGCCGAGGTCTGCCTACGTAACTAATGATTCTTTGATCCATTCGCTTGAATCATTGATTTTCAATGTACATGTGTGTGTATGTATGTATGTTTTTATGTTTGTAGATTTGTCTTTCAACAAAGTTATTAACAACAAATGCGGAAGTACATATATTTGAATAGTTTTAGCCAAGATGTTTGAAAAGCTGGCTGTCGCATTGGCTTACCTGCCTATACAACACTGCGTTTATCGCTAATAAATGTTTCTACACAATTTTTTTGTTGTTATTAATCTTTATTGCTATGCCTATTAATTTGTAATTGCTGCTCAGCCAGTTTGTGATCTTCGGCCGATGTTTAACAAAATTTATTACCGGGTTTGTTAGGCCAAGTCATTGTCGTCGCCCTTTTGCAGCTAACCAACAACACGCATTTTAAAGGTGTTTCCAAAACGCACAAAGCTCAGCACCAAATGGTTTAGAAAAAGTTATGCTGTTGTAGGTATCTATGGACATTGATCTTGACTTTTAAAGTTTTTTCAAATTTTTGCTGGAAGTATAATCGTTTTTTTTTATGAAACTTGGCCCATCTTTTCCGTTTTTCATAGTTCAAGAAATATTTATGTCTTATCGGCCTAGTCGTGGCCTACTCCTGACAAATACCGATGACTAAATTTTACATAACCAGGTATATTGTCGGTGACACTGCAAAACCGCATAACGCATAAAACCAAAACCGCGTAAGTGACATTTGTGTAAAAAACTTGTATAGGCTCCTGCCATCAAGCTCTATTGAATTATTCTCAAGGCATGGTTGGTTTAGAAAATAATTTAAAAAATCGTTCTTGATGGAAACTTTTTCGATATTCGTATAAAAAATTAGGAATTTGTAGTGGAAAAACAGGCAAACTGAAATATCACTTACGTGATTTTCCGTGTCACCGACGGTATAAAGAATTCTAAAGAGCCTCTCGTAAATTTATAAACTCATAGTAGCGTATAAACTGATCTATTATTGATTTTTTTGATTATGTCGTTTATGTCTTCTGCCAGCTCAATACATATTAAAATATTTGACTGGTCCAAAAGAAATGTATTTTTAAATTTTTTTTTTTTAATATTTATACTCAATCTGAACTTTTAGAGATCGATCACTGCTAGTTTGCACTTTAGTTGCATATATGTTTGTAGAATATTAAATTCCACACAAAAAGTTGTGAATGAATCATTTTTAAGTTGGAAAAAATAAAAGAACTAATTTTGGCGCAGTCTAATACATACGAATGATTGTCACTTTTGTTGCTAAGTTTCTTGAGGTTGGGTTTCTGTTGATAAAAATGGAATAAAAACGCACTGCACGCACAATGCCTCAAGTGAAGCAGCATTAAATTTCATTTTCAACTGAAAAATTCAATGCATACATACAAACATATTACATACATACATATGTATATACACGCGTAACTACATATATACATAAACACTGGCTATATACATACATATATACGACTATGTACATACATATGTATATATTTAAATGAACTAACAAATGTATAAAGTCAACGCAGACTAAATTTCAAGGTTATGTTCAGGGCTATACAATTTACACGTGCACACACAAACGCAGACACAATGGTGGGTACGCATTTAGCCGTACGCAGTCGCACTGATCACAGCTGCGGTTTCAGTGCTGCGCACGTTTGGAGTGCGTTTGGCAGCGCGTTGCTTTCGGTTGCTTGGATTTTGTGCTTTTGCGGGTGCGTTCACCAATGTCTTCCTTTTCTCTTAAAATTGCTTTTGTTACCTGAGCTATTTGACCATACATATGTATGTATGTGCATGAATATCTATCATTTAGTATGCGTAGATGTCTTCACACCGTTGACTTACTAACGCGTTCGGGTAAACGTTAGATTAATACCAATGCCGAATCTAGCTTTTGAATATTTTTTTGGCTTTGCTTTTTTTGTTTGCAAATTTTGCCAATGCAGCAGCAAAAGCACTTACAAATTAGTCAGTTGCTAGCTCACGCACAATTCATTACTTATTTTTTCACATACATATGCCTATATACCCTGCAGGAAATTAAGCTTACTACAATACCATCCATAACCTGATTGAAGAGAAACTATTTAATTTGACAGCTTCTCTATACAGAACACGTCATTAACCCCCAGTACACCAGAAGGTATACTGACTAAACTTTCACTACAACTGAGACACTTTTCGGTATTTAATAAAAATATCAATTAATAAATTGTCTTCAGCTATTAAAATGGGGTTTCCTTACGGTATGTTTGTATATACATATGTATGTACATATATGTATTTATGATCCCTTGTACCAAACTTAAAATTCGAATTGAAAATAAAAGTTTACTCTAGACACAAATGCAAATAAACAATACGAAGTTGTCGATAATAACAACGAATAATACAAATACCACGCCTATTATTTATTCAACTGATTTGTATTTGCAGCATAAAATATTCACTAAATTTAGTTAATATGAATGGCTCCATTCTAGGTGAGTTTATAAATGTTTGTACGTGTATGTCTCGTTATGAAAATGTATAATTATTGGAATAACTTTTATTTACATTTTTCAGTGGCCTCTCGAATTCCATTTGACTACGGTTAAACGCTCTTCGGCACTGCCCAATTGGGTGTAAGAGTTATGTAACTCAGATTTGGATTCGTTAACGTCTCTAAAAAGCTGGGCGCTTTGGTACAAAATGTGAGCTGAGCAATAAAATAAGTTAGCAATACGTTATGGTGCTCGTAGCATCTCAAGCAAATTCATGGGAAGAGATTTATTGAAGCGGTTAGGGGTTTGCCTGGAGTGAGTTGTTTAAAACGTTAAATAATTTTTAACTGACTATTTATTCTGATGTTTATTTAAATTTGTTCGAAAAATACTTTCCGTGATTAAGAAGTACATTATTTTCCGGTTCCAGTCTCTCAGTCATTGCCGTTTCTGCCTCTTTTCCAGTTTCTGTTTCATTTCAGGTTCCTGTTGATTTTCCAGTTTCTGGCTCTTTTCCGATTCCTGTTGCTTTTCCGGTTTTCGTCTATTTTCCGGTTCCTGTTCCTTTTGCGGTTTTCTCTCACTTTTCCGAAATCTCTCTCTGTTCCGTGTTCCTGTTCCAGTTATTCTAGGTTACGGCCGAGCCAAAACCCGTAGTTCGAATTTTGCATACAAGATTGTAGCTCTGCAAAGACCCACTTGAGGAAGATTGTCGAACCGAATCTATTTCAAAGGAAGTTAAATTTTCGCAAAACTTAATGCAACTTTATTTTTGAATTCAATAGTTTGGCATGAAAAATATCTCAAATTAAACTTCCGCTATTCCGTGTAATAATATGAATATGTATATTTATTTTCTTTGCCCAGCCCAATTCGTGTAAATACGAATTTATAAACTATTTACAGAGACATGAAATGACCTTAAATATTTCTAGGTTCGACGACTGATTTCGAGTCCTCGAATTTTAACGACAACTTGAAGATAGTAAATTTAACGTCAGCAAAATCAAAATCGTGAGCTTGTACAAGTAAGGAGAGCGATGACTTCGGCTGTGCCAAGCGATTTAATGCATTCAAATAACATTTAGAAGTTTGGAAGCTCTGGATGCTATTAAAAAACTAAAGAAAATTACAAATTCAAGTTCAAATATACAGTACGTATGTATGGAAGTGTTTGTGTAATGCGCAGATCGGACATAACGCGAAATGCGTTCAACGCAAGCTCTTCAAACCAAAAAAAAAAATTTCCTAAAACAATATATAAAAATCAGCTTCATTAAAGCGACGTAACTGTCAACACAAATTTGTCGTTGGGCTAACAACAACAGCTAAAACAACAAATGTTGCTTTTATAATGACATTGTTGCTATCAAAAATATATAGTTGATTGTTGTTGGCATTGTTGTTGTAAGTTAACCTTGATCGTTGTGCTGTAATAGCAACAATTCACATACTACCATACAATAAAAAAAAGCATGACAGCCACAAAAGTTATCATAGTTTTTAGTCGACAAAATTGTTAAAGCAACAACAAAATTATAGGGCCAACTATAGCCATATACATACATATATACATACATATGTACATACATATGTATGTATATATTAGATTGCCCTTCAAAAACGCTCAAACAAATAGAGCTTTTAGACAAATACATAAATACATATCTATTTACAATTGTGTGTGTGTGTGTGAATACTTGATGCCAACGCTCATACGCACTTTTGCTGCAGATACGATGGAAATACATACATACATACATACTCGACGAACGGGTTGCAAAGCAAAATTACAAAAAGTGAACAACCAAACCAACAAACAAATTGACATTCAGTTAGCCGATCGCATTTATTAGGCACCAAATTTTGTTCAACGATCGAATTTTTTTTTGATTCTATGTATGTATGTGTGTATGTGCATATGTGTGTCTAGTTATTACATTACATTTGGTTATACATATACCCTGCAAGAAATTGAACTAAATTTCTTAAAATTTATGACTTTTTAGTTAGTTATTAGCTAATTTTTTGGAATAAGCTAAAAGTCTGATGTTTTCTACAAAACCCTCAGGCCTCAATTAAGTTCTTCATTTTAATATTTTAAATTGCAACTTTTGTAGATATTTTGGATACGTCTCGTGCAGCAATTAATATTTATAGCTTTCAGCGTATTTTCATAACAATGTATGTATGTATGAGGTATGTATTTCCTGATTCTGAACAAGTTCTGATTTTTATTGTTGTTTACACTATAATCGATATTTATAATCATTTGCGTTATTGTGACAGTTATCATTATAAATAGTGTTTCCATAACCTACAACGCTAATATCAGTGCATAGATAAACTATTGTGGTAGTATATATGTATGTATGCTACCAAAGCTTCGAATTTAATTTAAAAATAATAAAAACTTTTCAATTAAAAAACTTATGTAATTGATTTTTTTGCTATTTAAAAGATATCTGAATTATTGCATTGCTCATATTTTAAAATTTTTTAATAAGAAGTTTTTTAAAACTAACTGAAGCGAACAAGAAGAGATCTATTGTTCTTATCACAGATTGCATTTTGAAAGTAATTTCAATTGGCGTTTATTACAAGATTTTTTTCGGAAATATTTTAATATTAATTCAACTTAAGCAGATAATTCAGTATTTATCGGTTTGGTTATTTTAAGGCATTATCCCAAAGAAAAATTTCTAAATTGCGCGAATTAGACAAATTATTCATTGTGCTGACACGTTCTATGATAATATTTTTTGCTATTTTGCACTAGGTTTCAACATTTTTACACTCGAAATTTTTTATTTTTTTGGCAAGACTCATACATAAGATTCTTAAAAAAAAATATGTTGAAACTAAAACTAAAACTAAATTATATAGTTTATTCAAGCGAGTGTATCTAACTGACCTCATTAAGATGTCCATTAGAACAATTGCAAAGTCAAACAATCTATGTACTTAATTATTTGATAATCCATTTGACTGTTGATAAATCACAGTGTTACCTGAAATGTGTGATGATATTACTCATACGCCCTGTGTACGCTCCCGTAATTAAATGCCCATCCATGGTGCTTTCAAGAATGTTAAAAGTCCTTTGGTAAATGTCCAAGCACAATGAAGCTTAGTATGCGGGAATATAACTTATGAAGATAACACAAATATGAATCCGTTTTTCATAAGTAAGAGAGCAGATAAGTAATTGTGGTTTCATATTTTGCCAAGGTGGTGTCGATTATATAGACATTAATTAAACAGTAAAATGTGAAACGAAAGCATGCCCAACAAACATTTTTGTAAATATTTTCAAAGGATACTTTGAACAAGCTTGCAATAATAAGCGCTTTTTCAGCATTAATTTATAAGGAGATTTAAAGAGGAAAACTAGTTGTAAACTTTTTCTGCAGCTTAAAATGTTTCAAATTTTGTCATACAGGTTTCTACATGGTTTTATAGGTTATATATTAAAGAATTGTCAGTTATTTTTTGCCTTTTAGTAAAATATATTTCGTCATTCTGGCATCGTCAGAGCATGGATTCGGTAACCTTTATTAATGATGGGCACAAATTCAGAAATTAATAGTATAAAATCGCTAAGCCATACTAATGTTGATTACTGTGGAATGGTCCAATGTAATTTTTTCTGCATTAACTAATGCTAAGATCTATAACTTTTTCAATATATTTTTAGCCGGTCCTTGAAACAATAGTCCAATAATTAAAAAAATTATTGTATTCTCAAGCCGAATACTTAAAATATATCCCCTGGGAATTCTCTAAAAGTTCTCAAGCATAAAACAAAACGAGAACGAGATTAAAAACTTTAAACTAAATATTCACGAAATTTTTAATTGGTGACTTTACGCCTCTATCCATGCAAGCCTTCAAATATTCTTGTAATAAATTTAATTTATTTTTATCTTCCGGCTTTGTAAATCACTAAAATATGTATATTTAGTCGCTATACAACCATTCAATGCAAATTAGATACGAAAATCATTTGAAAAAGGGCCACTTACAAAGTTATCCATCGAGGACATTGCATCTGAAGTGCCCTTAACCTTCAGACATTGGACAGCGCAGCGATGAATAGCAAAATCTCTTAATAAAGAAACCAGTTTAAATCTCACGTGCGTCTTGAAGACATTGGAAGACATTCATACAAAAAAACGGAATATACAAATAGTAATCACATTAAGTAACAAAGCATCTTCATAATGAGATGGAAAATGAACGGAAAGGTCAGTTATTATTAAAGCAGTCAAACTTCCAGTTAAGCTGTCTGCACACGTGCCGTAGGTAGCAGTGATTGAAGGTGTGCATCCAACGAAAAGTGCGGTAAAAAACCTGAACAACTGCATTGAACGCTGAGAAGACAACAAGAAAAAAAAGCAACCAAACAAATAACAGTTAATATTGACCTTGAAATATAAATAGAAAGAGAAAACAAAAGTGCAGCAGAGCTAAGGTGAAGCTTTTAGGCCTAAGACGTAAGATTTGCTTTGTCTTTAACAAAATAGCCAAATGGGTAAAAACTATTTGACCTTTAAACAACCCACAAATTAAATGGTTGTTTAGGGGTAGAAGCCTAAAGAGCTTCAGACTTAGAGTGATCTTCTATCTCCTAAGTAATGTATCCTTACGCAAGTCGAGTTATTCTTTTCCGGGTAGCATCGACTGTGTCATGCCATCTGCTTCTTCGACTAAGAAGGTATGTATCAGCAAACATTTCTAGGTTAATGTTTCAGCGCAAGGATTTCACCCTAAATACCCCCACATATAAGACGTCGATGCTCTACGAGCTCGCTGCGGTACTAGATGTGCTTGCATTAAGTCTAAGGTTCCCAGAAGAAAAAGTCGTCTGCTGCTGATATTACGTGGCTGGGCATTTTATAGATCCAAAACACCTTTTCTTGATGATAGTATCTCTGTATATTCATTGGCGGCTGCAGCATGGGCAAGAAAGCAACCCATACAACTCTTTACATGAATTCATAAACTTCAAGCTGCAGAGTTGAAGGAAACAAAGAGTTATGAAACATACTCGGGATTGAAGGTATTTGAGGAACAGATAATAAATGATCATACGACAATCGATTATACCATCGAACTGATAGACAACAAAGAAGTCGGGCAGGTAGTGTGGCGCTCACTTCACTCGCAGCTAAGAAAAAAGCTCCAGCTACGCACAACTTTTGCTCAGCCAAAGTAGTTGAGAGATAAAGTAAGCATGAAAACGTGTGAGCGGATTGAGTAAGAGCAAATGTTCGCTGCCGATGTGCGCAATAAGTGGTTGGTGAGGTAACGTCGCGGAGCAGTTCAACGTGCATTAATCAAACGACGCGCGTGCATATGTATGTGTGCGAGCTCCCAGCCAAATGGTCCATGTATGTATGTATGTAGCTTTTCTAGCACAAAGTGATGCGTGTGCGTCTATGATGATGGCGGGCGGGGCTATGAGGCGAAAGTGTTAACTAGCGCTCGATGATCGCAATAGCGACAGCATTTGAAACGCAACACTTTTATTATTGCTTTTTTTGCTATGTTTCTTACAGCGCACCGCACGCACTGCTCGCTGCTCGCACGATCAGCAGCATTCTTCAATACTTAGCATTCGCATTCGCACTCACGCTCACAGCGGCACCCGCTGCCAGTTTTACATCTGCACACAAAACTTCAAGGTTAGGGGGTTAGTGACTTTGAAAATAAAAAAAAGCATAAATCATGGACATTCACACATACACACATGTGCACACTAATTCATGTTTATAAATGTGTGTGGGGACATACAAAGTTCTAAGCGTTTGACTTCACGCTGAGCTCCTAAAGCAACTCTTTTTGTTGCGTTGCATGTCCGTACAAATAGTGAGGTTAAGATGAATAAAAAAAATCCGATAATAGCCAAGTTTTGAAAAACTGTCGTATTAAGCTTCTTAATAAATATCAGAGGAATACATTTTTCCAATGTATTCGCTACAAATTTTTATTTTAAATTGGTAGAGGGAAGCACGGGATTCAAAAAAGTTTTAGAAACGGTTTGAAATGTTATGGAAATCAAAGAACGACTGTAGGTACGGGGCGTAACTGACTAAAACCTGAAAAAAAATCATCTCCTCCCTAGCCATTCACCCAGAACTGGGGCGTATGGTGGTAGATATGTTCCTATTTTTGTGTAAGTAATGCAAGAAACCTCCTCCCGCAGGGATCCGCCGCTGGTATGCATACACACTTGTACATATGTATGTGCATAACCCAATGTTTATTTAAATAACATATGTACATACATACATAAGTAGATACATATGTATGTACATATGTGCTAGTACATAGCGACAGTGACGTCTTATCTACTATCCATCGTCTTAGGGCACCGATCATTAAGGGGCGCCAAAATAAAATAGAAAACTGCTACTCAAGTAGTTTCTCTGCAGTAAAGCAGTCTCCAAAAGTAAGAGATTCGTTCTGTGCCGGTTACAATTGTGATGTTTAACGACAGTTTTAATGAAAGTAGATAACCACTCATTCACAACTAAAACTACACGCAGGAGGCGCACACCCAAACGATCTGTAACCACAACAATTCCTAATACTTTTAAATATGCTGAATGAGTTGTTTCAAGGAGCCAAGAAAAAAGTTCGCCTAAGGGCATGCTGTGCCTCAAAAACGTCCCTGTAGCCGTAGATATGTACGAATATTCCAACAAATTTTATTTTTGATTTTTTCTATTTTTAATGACATTTTAAGTATTTGTACGTGGGTACAATCACTTGTGCCATATATATGTATGTATGTATGTTTGTATGAAGGTTTAACGCCCGACTATGTGCTAATTTGTGTAATAACTTTATTCGTATTCGTCTAGAAAAACCCAACCGATAACTACCCTCTTATCACTAAATTCCCGCCTCTTGTATCCCTTTAGCATGCATAAATAATTAAATCTACGCCTATTTCACGATTCGTTATAAACAGAACTATGTACATACATACCTCAAAATTTTCGTTTCTTCCGATTACAAGATGCACCAAAATAATCAATCAAAGAGATTGTGCTCAATGTTGTAAAGTGATGAAATGGACGAAAACAGCGGACTTCTATGTCTACAATCTCGTAAAACTTTGATCGAGCTTTTCCAAAAAATTAGAATTCTTTGATACATTTGTTCTTTTATTCTTTTTATCAATACAAATAATCCAAGTTCTGAAAATTAAAATTTTGAGCCTGGTCATTGAAGGAATTAAGGAATTAAGATCATTCAAAGGAATCGCAATGATTATGAGTTATATAAAGACGCTTTGTGAGTAGTAACAAACAGCCGATTTTTAGAACCAGATCTGTTAAACTTGATAAGTAATTAGTAATCAATTGATTAGACGGATTTTTTAATAGATAATCATTATTTAAGAAAGAATCACTCATTGATTACGATTGAAAATAATCCAAAAAATTTAAAAAAATACCCAAAAATAATGAAAAAAAAATCAAAAATAAACCAAAAAAAATCAAAAATAAACCAAAAATAATCAAAACTAATCAGAAACATCTTTTTTTATTACTTCTGCTTATTTCTGACTGGTTTTGATTACTTTGCATAAGCTTGAAAATATTCTGATTCTTTTTAATTTAATTGTAAAATACATAATCATTGTTAAATTTACAATCCATAATCAATTTGTAAAGGTTACAATCTACGGTTGCAATTAATTGATTGTAGGAAATCAACTTGATTGCGATCAACTCAGCGAGCCAATCAAACACGAAGGACCGTTTCCACAACGTGACTTAGCCTAAAACTAAGTAGCGACTAAAGTTAGCAGAGATTCGTGACTAACTCAATTTTGGCTTTCACCAAATTAGCGACTTAAATAGTTTTGAGCAAAACAACCGGGTCAGCTGTTTTATAAATAGAAGTATTTTTCATAACAGTACAAACATTTTCCAAGGTTGCAGAGCTTTAGTGAGACCATTTTCTCAACAGACACAGCTTAAGCCGGGAGTGGCAATTAAAAATTTACTAAAGTTGCAAACATGCCCGTGGGCTATCGGTGTGTCGTTGTGGAAAAGAAAGAAATTTGCAGCATTCGCATGGGGGTTTCGCTTAGTTTTGTTGCTATTGTTGCTATTGTCACGGATAGAGCTATTAATAAAAAATAATTTTTCACTCAGCAACGCAACACGGTGTCAATGACCTTTTTATGCGCTCTGCGTTTCGATGCGGTAATTTGTCAGAAAAATATAAAAATTTGGCTATACATACCTATACCAAGTTAAATAAAATTCGCCAAGTCAGATAGTGTCTTGGTCTTATTTCGCATACATACATATGTACATACGTGCATGCATATTATATACCCTGCAAAAAGTCGTGCGACTGATCTGTAAAAAAGAGTGATCCGGGAACAATAGCTTTCGTCCACAGTGGGCTAGAATTGATCCCAACTACTCAGTTATAGGCATAGTTGGGATAAGTCGATTTTAATTTCTGTTCTCTACCACCTACATATGTACATACATATGTATGTACATACCTAGTTGACCCGGCCGTATCCGTAGTGGAACAAAGATTATCTGTACGACACTGCCACTTTGAGGATGAAAGCGACCAATTAGTCTCTTCATAGGACAGGGAACACATACAAAGAGATCAAAGCTGACATTGGTCGTATGCTCCTTTTGCGACTCATCCCGGCTTCATGCTAGATAATCGCTTTCTTTGCAGGGTGTGTAGTATATACATATTTATTGATATCTGTACATATATACATGCTGGTTTGTACATATAAATGTTTGAATATGTTTATCAACAACCACGCGAGGCACTTAGTTTACGTAGCCACCTCTATCGCTGCCTTCATCAATCGTAAATATTTATGTATGTATGTATGTATGTCGACGTGTGTTTGTGTGTATGTAGTTGTTTACGCAAATGCGAATTTGTTGCTTTTCACGGTGAGTGCAATGACTGCTACAGCACCTCCAATTTGAAATAGAAAAAACCCAAAAGCCAAATAATAACAATCAAATATTAACAACAACAATGTGCTAAAGTGTCAAATAGAGTCGTGCTTTCTTCCTAGAATGTACATTCGTATGTATGTATGTATGCATAAGCAAAAAAACAGAATGAGTAGTTTTGTTAGACCGAAAGGTTTGTTGGTTTTTGAATTGTCATAAAGTGAATGCATAGCCCACACAAAACTTATTGCCACTCAGTGTTTATCAAGCGAAAAAGCTGCAAAAAGAGATATGAAAAGAGATTAATAATGCTTTAAGTTTGGGGGAATCGACTCAACACCAACAAAAAAGCTCGCTGACTACTAGATTACATTTTATATTTCCTTATTGATTTCAACCTGTGAGACAGGGTTTTAAACTATCTCTATCATGAGCAGCTTCTAAGCAGCTTTCTCGTTCCCGACTTACTCTAAGTCTTGCTCCACCCGTAGAATTTCGCTCCGGGCAATATGCAAGGACTGAGCATGCCATTAAATCATAGTTTTTAAAACCTTCATCATGGTCGTCATCAGACTGTTGTCATCATTGGCTTTAGTTTTATATCTTCGATAGTCTTTCTCGCTGTTCCACTTTGAAACAGAGCAAATGCAGAAACTTGTTAAATATGGACAATAGAAAGCATACATACATGGATGGTTAGAGTTCAGCAACAAGAGTGGCAGCTTACAATCCAACAACAATTCAACAGCACAATAAATGGTCGCCGCTGAATCAACTGACTGACCGAACAGCCAACCGAGCGTTGATGATGAATCGCCATTTATTTTTGTTTTTGTGTAGTTTTGTTGCCATTTTTGAGTTGGATACAACGTGTTGTTGTTGTTATTGCATGCGCCCTCTTGTAAAGTATGTATAGTTTTAGCTGTTGTTGCCTGTGCTGTTGAAAATGGAGAGTTTCTACAACAAATAGGCACTCATAAAAACGATTGCAAAAAAGGCAACAAAAAACGTAGCCGAATGCATACTCACGCACGCACAAACGTGTCCGTGTACAAGTGTTGCAAGAAAATGGCCGATAAACGCAATAGGCATAAATGCAAAAAAAGACCTGTTTAATGCGAAAAATAAAAATGTGTGTGTAGTGCTTGTATGTGAACGATCAAAAGAAAAGGAGAGAGAAAGAGAGCCCAAATGAATAGTGTTTGCTGAATTCGAAGTAAAAACGTCCCATCGCTTGAAAAATGGGGAACGTGGGAAGCAAGAAGGAACGCATAAAAAGCACAACAAGCACGCATTCATTCAAATGTAAACAAACACTCGCACACACACACACACATACATACATGTATTTGTATAGGTTCCCGACAAGAAATAGCGCAAAAAGTTATAAAAAGGTAGTATTTATACGAAGCTAAAGCTTTTCGCTACATTGAATTTGCTCAAAAAGGCTTTATACTAGAATTTGGTTAAAGGTCTCCCTCTCACAAAACATTTTTTAAAAGCGCCATTGGAAAATGTTGTGCTTTGTATGCTGTAGGTGTTTATATGTACATACATACATATGTACATATGTTTGAACAGGACTGGCTGCCATGGTGCAGTAGCCTTTACACCCAGGTGTTGTAAGAATTTTAATGAAATATGCATAAGCCTTATATAAGGTATAGATTTTTTGGAGTGAATATTTTAGCACTCTTGGCTGTTATGTATTGCATCATTTCAAGCTACCAGAATATACATTTGTATACGCCCAAGCTTTTTTTTATTTTGGGTTGGCGTATTTCATGTTTGAGCATTCCCTTCGCTCATTTCAATATAAAGAATGACATGTGTGGATACCCCTCCTCCGCAACTGTCCCTACTCGAACTTTCACGTAGCATAGAATATGCCAACGAATTTAAAGGCTCGTTGCGTTTGGCGTCGTTTCTTCGGTTGCGTTTTGTTGGCTTCATTCGCTTCGCACATCCGCCTATTTTATTATCGCTTCAATTTGCACAGTGATCTCAGCTTTGTAATTGGCTCAGTGTTAGAAATACATACTTCATTATAATCTAACGAAAAAGTTAGGTTTTCATATCATTAGAGCAAATAAACTTTTTTTTAATTAAAAATGGTTCTAATATATTCCTTTTTCTTCAATCGTTAAATGAATCATTTTCTATTACAATATTGTGTTTTCTCTCCTGAAAATTCCACTGCTTTTATTATTTGTTCCACTCTTCATTAACCAAACATTTTTTACCATCGCGACGTCACGACGCGTCGTGAAGATTGTATTATTGAAACATACACAAATACAACTTTTTGAATAATATCCTTGTATATTTTTTCACCTGCAGCAAATTGGGTCGACAAAGGCAAGCGAAATGTGAGAAAAAACCATTCGTAATAGTTGGTACTGAGTGGGTAAATCCTGCCTTCGTCGAAGGACAGTCCCGCAATATTTATTTAAAAGAAAAAACAGCCGGAGTATGCGTTGATCCTGCAAACTTAAGCTCTTGAGAAAAACTATGGAATTCGATTGCGAAATTTGCTTAAATAGCCCACTGTGCTTTTATTGTGCGTTGCTTTTGGCTCTTTTTTTCCTGATTAGGTTTTTTGCATCAATTTTTCGGTCAAAGCGATTTGTTTTATTTTTTCCCTTTTTTGCCTTGCTGCTGCGACTTGATTTTTTGATGTTTTTTGTTGCTTTGATTGGTATTGTTGTTGGTGCGTTCGCCTATTTACCAACTATTTTTCAAAGCTTTCCTGTTTCTTTTTTTGGGACTGCCGCATTGCTGACGTTAATTCTACTTAGGTGTATTGTTATTATTGTTTATGCTATTGTTGTTGTTGTTGTTGTTGCTTTACTTGCTTTGTTGATTGCTGCGAATGCGACGATTGCGTTTGCTTTTTTCTAATCTTAAACTGCTGTAGCATGTGTCTTCGTTGTTTCTATTGTTGTAGTGGCCAAAGTGTGTAGTGGAATATTTTTGCGAATTTTGAAAAGTGCAATAACCTCCACAGCGCAAATAAATGAATTTTGCTAGAATAAATTGTATACGAGTAGGTATGAACAAATGTATGTATGTATGTATGTAGAAATTGCGAAACAGTGTGAATCAGCTTTGAATCTTACTTATGTAGGAGTTGAAACTCGTAGATGCAAAAAATTAGCATGGAAATATGTAAAATAACTTTTTAAGGTTGTGTGTTAGAGAAATAAATAATAATATGTATATATGTACATGCATACATATGTATGTATGTATGTATGTACATACATTCAATTAAATATAAATTTAAAACTAGTTATTTGGTTATTTTTACCTGGGAAGAACTCATTGCCCAGCGATAAAGAACAAAAAAATTTAATTTTTTACACTTTTACAAATCAATACACTTGATACAAATATTCTACTCTTGATTATTTACCAAGATTAAGCATTTGTCAAGAAAACAGAATCTGAGGTAAAACTTTTACAATATTTTCTTTCTTCATTCGTGAACAAAATGTATTACCCAATGTAATGTTCCTGCACAAAATTGGGCTAGCTCAGAACAAGTATACCGTATGGAGACAGCACCAATTCTAGTTCAATCCTTAACAAATGCTTTCAACTGTCTAGTTTAACATGGATTTGTCATTGGCGATGGCAATTATTCCCAGTGCATTACTTGGCAACCCGTCCTGAACCGCTTTTCCTTCGCACATTCCTAAAATGGTTTGGCTTTGGCTAGTCCTGAACTGTTTCCATTTATGGTCCGTTTTTTCATCGAAACATTACTAAGATTTTATGCTCTTTAAAAGCTTTCCAAGGGATCGAACTATATTGGGTCTTCACACTTAGTACATTAATATGTACATACCGCCCGAAAGTCAATAGAAAAATATAAGGGAAAGAAATAAAATAAGCAGATTCGTGCGTATTTTATTTGGGGAACTAAGACATATTGAACTTTGTCTTTTTGCCGACCACTGATGCAAATACATAGCTACACATCACCCACATGGAAGTACATAGATGCGTGGGCGATTGACACACTTTTTAGCTTAAATTAATGAATTTTTTAAATATTAACAAATTCCGCGGTTTGCAAACATACAGAGAAGGGAAGCCCATGCATACATTTCCATGAAAAACTAACATTTCTATGATAACAAATTAAGCTTTTCAAGTCCCTCAAACGATCTAACGGTAGTTTTTCAAAATCGTTTCTCGACAACCGGTTATATAAATACAAATATTATCTGGTAGGTAATTCAACATACAATTTTCGAAATAACGATTAACATCTACATTCATCGATGGTAAAGTCGATTTTTGGTTGGATGACAAGCATTCATGAGAGTAATCAAACTAAAAACTTGCTGCACTCTGACTTAAGTCTCAAGGAAGGTCCATCAGACCTCGGTGCACAAATATCATCGATTGTTAAATTAACTTCATAACCTACTCACCTTTCACACCACCAACGCCCACTTTCCCTGTTATAAACAACTTTCCTTTTTTCCTTCAACGCGACTAGCAAACTCGATAAGAACCTTCACCTACTTAAACGGCGATATTTATCTTTCTAGAATCTAGATATTAAAAACCCGAATGCCCAGCGCGTGTGGATGGCTAGCAAAAGGGAAACGCGTGAAGTGAAATAAAAACCTAAGCTACAACTTAAGGCATTGCAAAAACTATAGCACTTTAGATTATAGATACTCGTACATAATCTAAAAAGCACAAAATTCCTAAGTAAATTGAAAACTATTTTGAAGGCCGAAAATTATAATAAGCTTGAGTAGAAACTTGTGCCTACCATTAAAATTTTTAGAACTTTTTTTATTGCAATTAGAACCAATTCAACTGTATGTGTGTATGTGTGTAGTATGTATGTATGTATGTGTATACTATAATTTAATGAACCAAAGTAGCATAAAAACTATTCGAACAAAGAAGTTTGATATTCGTTGAAATGCGCTAACAACAAAAACTTTGCACTCACCAATGAATATTTGCATAAACAAATGGACACAATATAAAATGCGTATAATTGGCAGAGGCCGCGGCAGAGGCAATTAAAAGTATAAATTATATTTTCTAGGCGGATGCGTAAAGCCAACAACACGCACAACAGCGAACACATCAATAGAATCGAATTTATAAATCACCAAACGAGGTCCAAGAAAAAACTAATAACCTTGAAAAATGTAAAGGCGATCATTCCACTCGGCATGCAAAATTTGTCAATGCGCGCAACGCACCGAAAAAAACAACCTCACAAACATACATTCACGCTCACACATACCAAGGCGCAACAACAAAAATATCTAACAAAGTAAAATAGTAAAAAGTCACAGAGAAGCCAAGAACGCATAGAGCAGCAGAGCGGCATTCCCAACAGTCAAGCCAACTGGTTGAAGACAAACTCAACTGTTGAGGTAACTGTTTTCATGGGGAGGTCATTATTCTGAAATGTTTGCGCCACCTTGAAACCAATCACAATTTTAACTGCTCATACCAGGCCCATTTTAGTGCAGCCCTATGGGAACTGTTGGTGTCCTCGGAATTCCGTTAGCAAAAATTTATGATAATGGCCAGTGCTTTATTTACGAGTTTGATTAAGCGCAGAATAGACTAACCGCAAACTAGTATTATTTGTGACTAGTTGGGCGTTTCACCGCATTGCATTTGAACTACACAAATACAATCACGCGTGCGCCTATGCGTAGACACAAACATGCAAAAGTTAATTAACAAACAAAATAAACGCAACATTGCCGCACAAAAACAACAACAACAATAATAATAATAAGCACAAAAGCAGGGAGCAACAAAAAGCTAGCGCTAGCACTAGCACTAGAATAAGCACTGTCAGTCACAACAACAACAGCAATGGTGGGCGAGTGAGAACGAACAGCAACAATAAAAGCAAAACAACGCCAAAGTTGTGCTAGAACACCAACAAAATTCCGTCAAAAGCCAGAGAGATAAAGAAAAAGTAGAATAGATAAATTTGGATAGTAAATGTTAAAAAACAAATGAACGGAGGAACGGAGGAACGCAACTCGTAAAATAGAAGAATGCGTAAAGCTGCACACAGCGTCAAAATAACAAATATACAAACATACATACATAAATATATTCTTAACTTAATGATAAATAAAAAAAAAAATTAAAATAGAAACAAGCCAAGCTTTGAGAACACAGCAAGATCGAGAGTTGAACTGAAAGTCGTTAAAAATGCAAAAATTATTGTAAACAACTTAAAGGTACTGTGAAATTTGAAATAAGTTAAAAGTAATGGATTGGCGTTACGATGCAAAACAGAGTAAAAGTAAAATCGCGAAAATTAGCATAATCAATTTTACATTTCTAGTATGTATGTAATTATAACTAAACAATTATAAATGAACAAAGACCAACAAAACGATAGAGGATACCGATCAGCAGGTAGTATAACAATTAATCATTCCGTTGACGCTAAAGCCATCTAAAAATTATGAAGCCAGTTGAGAAAATAGTTGTGAGCTTTGCAGTAGGTAGGATTGCTTACCAGAACATTTCGGGAATAGAATTATCATTTAAAGATATTTATAAATTTAAATAATATTATATTTAAATACTTGTATTAAATATAAATCACCATGAGCAATAGGTTCCCTATATAGAAAAATATAAGCTGCCAAAACCCTATAATTCTACAAAATTGTGTAACTCTCTTGACGTAGGTACCCTAGCACTCTGCAAAGATTGATTTGCTATTATTGCAAATTTTCCCACATTTCATTCGTATTTACTTAGCAATTCATGAATAAAACGTTTTTTGAAATATTATGGGCATAGTTGCTTACAAATTTTTTCACTACCAGCATGACTTAGGTGAAATTGGGCACACTGCGTTTGATGAAACTGCAGAGTTCTTGCTACCTTCATGGAGGACAATTAGTTCTCACCAAGTAGTTATGTACATATATGTATGAGTGTTATGCTCTCTGGAGCTCTTATAAAAAAGATTCTGTCAAGAAATCTTAAGTGATCTTTACGTTCTCGGTAGGTCTCGAATGTTCAACTTCGAAGATTGTTCAGCCCTCATTGCATTGTAAATTATAAGTAGGAAGTGGAATTATTTGCATTCGTTCTTTTAAGTATTTATACTTTACTATTAGTGTGGTTTTGTTCTACTCGTTTGTGTTATTTTTTAACTTCATTAATTCCTTCAGCTTAAATGCTGTACCTGCCATTCTCAGCAGTTTATTGTATTTGTTTCCTTCATTACGCTGAATACAACTAATAAATGTTTGTCAAATTCACCTTGAAAAGTTCATTCACGTTATTGTCCAAACGCATGATAGTAAGAAATGCCCAACAACAAAAGCGAATAGAGCATCAACAAGCTAACAACAACAATTAAGTTGAGTAGGCTTACTTGGTGCTAGATAGGAAATATGAACAAAGCGCCAGAGAGATACGAAATATTGCAATAGAAAAAATCAAAAAAACAGACAGGTATGTATGCATATGTGGTTAGATATCTAACCAAAAGGTATCTACAAATTAATTGCACAAAATGGCAAATCAGAAGAAGAAGCTAAATAACACCAAAAGAGTCAGACGCAAAGAAGCAGCTTTAATTTACTCTCGTTTAAAAAATTAAATAAAAAACAACCAAAAGGAAATTGTGAACTAAAATGGAATGAGCTTTTAAAAAAATTCAACGATGACGGCACACAGTGGTCTGAATGAGAATTCTAGGTGGACAAAATTATTTCTTTCGTCCAAATTGTCACAAATGTCCTTTCCAACTAGTTTTCGGTTGTTGATATCGATTTGGTTGCTGGGATCAAAAAAATTTCAGGTTTTTGTGTCATGAGGTGCAGAAAATTATTTCAAGTATTTTTATCTGAGTAAGAAATACATATTTATGTAAGTAGATAGTCCTAAAAATATGAAATCAATTGACAGAATACTAAATTACTGAATAGTAAGTAACACATTTTATTATAATTAAAAATAATAAATATATTTATATAACGTTTAGCTCCAAATTCACATTTTATTTTATTTCAGAACAAGGAAGATATTGAAAATAAAAATTCACAGGTTTTGTATCAAGCAATCATAAAAAGGGGAAAAAAAATCTTTCTTTTTATTATAGCAGGTAATACTTTTTATTATGATGAATCACTCTTAATTCCAGACTTATTATTCTTTTCAGATTCAGTGCTACTACAGCCAATGCTATCATCAGTGGCACACGTACTATCTTCAATAGAAGATTCAGTGTTATCTTGGCTGTTAGTATCAGTATCAGTGCTATCGTCAGAGTTCGAGTAACCTTCAGTATCAGAGTCAGCGTTGTCAGAGCAAGGGTTTGCTGAGTTCATTGTTCCAAAACAAACCATATAAAACAAGGGAAAAAATAAAAAATCATACCGTAGTTCCATTATATAAACTAAAATATCTGGCAAAGTAAGAAAAAGTAATGCTCAAGATTTAGTACACGTTTAGTAGATATATTTCTTGATTGGGAAAAATAATTTTCTTACTGGACGAGTGTGGCACTAAATTTTGGCACACTGTTAAATGCTAAAAATAAATTTTTTTGTATACTTACTTAAATGCGTATTTTGACTGACCTAATTGAACAATTTACAAGCTTCTAATGGCCTAAATACAATATCTAAATTCTAAAAATAGTTCGAAAAAGAAAAAAAAAATAGTTACACTAAAACTTTGGCCTGCTACGCATACATTATTCAAACTCTTTGTTTTAAGAAAAAATTATATATGTATAAAAGGTAGGCAACTTTTGATGACGCGTAAATACCAGGTAGAGTCATAGAATGAGTTACGGATTGGACACTATTGTCACTGGACATTCTATAATAACTGGGTGACAGAATTTAGCTGGTTTTCTAAGTTCGAGTTTGTGACTTTTGTCCACCTAGAATTCTCATTCCGACCACTGTGCGGCATAATAAACTAATAACAACCTTAATAATTACAAATGATGACAGATGATAGCAAAAGGTCCTTAAAAATTTGCTTATTACAAGCTAACTATCCAACGAATTCAGAGCTTTGACTTTACTTAACATAGCCAACGATCCTAAAGCTCTTAAATTAACTGGCGATTAACGTTAGTGTAGTATCCTAGTTTTTGCGCTACCTGACTCGGTGGTTTAGGATATACGTAGATGCAAAAGTTTGGGAATGTTATTTGAAAGTTTGATTTATCCGAACCGTAAATAATATGTAGTATGTATGTCTAATTGAATTACAGTTTTGTTTGGTGTTTTATTTTTAAAACTGTATACAACCCCACGGAAACCATTTTAAACATGAGCTATTCCCAGAGACCAAACTGACGTTTAAGCCAGAAAATATTCCAATTCTTTTTGTGACATGAGAAAGATTGAATGCAATACGATCATGCGTGGGTGAATTTCTTGTACATGGTTTATAAACTACAACAGGCCTTTCAACTCTTAAGTCCTTATGCCACTGGTATTCTAAATTCAAAAACATAGAAGACCAAGAATTCTAGAGCCTCCATATTCTTGTGTTAGACAGTACATTATTAGCTTGTATGCTTTATGGTTTATTATCCTCTATGTATTTTGTTATATATGTAATAGTAGATGTAGATGAATGTGGTTATGTCTGTACCTAGGTTAGTATGCACAGTTGGACACAAAATCTACTTGACTGTGCGAATGTATAGAAAAATGTTCAACAAAACAAAATTGAAAAATTCGGTGAAGTTCAAGGTGTAACCGCAAAAACAATTTTAATCATAACCAAAAAATAATAGCAACAATAACAACAGCAACACAAGCAACAACCACAACCGTATGGGCTAAAATTTAAGCGTTATAGCGAACAAAAGCCATCATAACGAGAATAAAAGTGTGAACTGTGGAAGAGGGAGTGCAGTGGAGAGACCATGAATAGATTTGACGCATAGCGCGTAATACCTCCAAGCAGGGCAGACAAACAAGTTGCTTAAGTACATGGCGAAATACATAGAACGAAAATGATTAGATTTGCAGTAATTTATTTTTGTTTTGCATTGTTATTGCACGCTTTGACGCTTTAGTTCTGCGTGTGGGCTCGCTCTCTGCTTTTGAATACAATACATTAAAAATTTAAATAAAACACACAAAAAAGCCACAACAAAGAGGAAGCGGTGGACTTCTCAATTCAATAAGCGAACATTTACTTTATCATGGAGCTTTTGGTGATAAGGAAGAGCAGAGTGCGTGACTGTAGCAAGGCAGCATTTGGTGGATCGTAGCAGATCATTTTATTGGAGGTGAAACTTTGTTGGACAAAGTTGTTGAGCTTTTTTTTAAATTTTGTCTTAGTAATATGTTGCAGAGCTTTGTTGCTCAACTTTTTAACCGAAATATGTTTCTCTTCGTGCCGAACGTGAAATCTTCTTCCGAGTTGTATGCTAGAATTTGCTATTACGATTGCGTTCAGCTACCATCCCAAGCGACTTTCATTTGTGCGATCATTTTGCCATCGGCAAATTTTTGATGTCAGCTTAAACATATCTAGCATACACCAGGGTGTTAGGGATGTGCGCATGACTAGTTCACAACTTCTCCGCAGACTCCATAAATCAAAGCAAATGTTCATTAATTTTACTTTCAGTTCAATTTATATTTTGTAAAACTCAGTCAAGTCAAAAAATATATTTCCATATTTCGAAAAAGAAAACTCACAGAAAAAATTGCAAAACCCTAAAAAATAATGTTAAAAGGCCTACGAGTTGCGCGACTCACCGGCTGCTTTCTGCGCAAGTTCAGCACAACTAACAAGGTAGGTGTCAAAGTCAAGAATAATCTTGTTACGAACCAGTCATCAAAAATCCCTTGCTATCTTCGCTACAGAATAATTTCAAGGTTGCTGTGGTTGGCGCCTGTGGCGGCATTGGACAGCCTTTGGGTTTACTATTGAAACGCGAGCCTCTCATATCCACACTCGCCATATATGACACTGTACGAACTCCGGGCATTTATGCTGATCTATCACACATTGATACAAGAACTGTTATAGAGGGTTATCAGTGTTTTGAAAATTTGCCAGCATGTCTTGATGGTGAGTCGGAAGTAGTTCGCAGTACTTTTACAACAAATACTAATCAACTTTGTGTTAGGTGCTCATATTGTGATCATTACCGGTGGTACTGCTCGTAAGCCGGGTATGACGCGCGATGATCTGTTCAATAAAAATGTCGACGTTGTGGCTTCAATTACACCGGTCATAGCGGCAAAATGTCCAAAAGCTTTGGTTGGCATTATCACGAATCCCGTTAATTCTTGTGTGCCTCTCGCGGCGGAAATCCTTAAACAGGTAAACATAAAGTCTTATCTTCCTTGATATCGTCTTTGCTTACGTATGATGCCTTGCAGAAAAAAGTATTTGATCCGAAAAGGTTATTTGGTGTTACAACGCTCGATTTGGTACGGTCACGCACCTTCATAGGCGAAATATTAAATGTTGAACCAGAAAAAGTCAACATACCAGTCATTGGTGGGCATTCAGGTGAAACAATTATGCCGATACTCTCGCAATGCAAGCCCACTTTAAAGTTGGGCAAAGAGGAGGCCAAGAAGCTTATAAAGCGTATACAAGAGGCTGGCACAGAAGTGGTAAAGGCCAAAGGTCTAGACGGCGGCAGCTCAGCTACACTTTCAATGGCTCACGCTGCTGAAGTTTTTACAAAATCATTGTTGTTGGCTCTGAAAGGTGATTGCCAGCCGATTGAGTGCTCGTATGTAGCTTCCGATGTAACAGAGTGTGCGTTTTTCTCGACGGCCCTACAACTTGGTAAAAATGGGGTTGAAAAAAATTTGGGTTTGCCCAAGTTGGACGAGAGTGAGCAGGAAATGCTTTGCGTGGCGATAGAAACTCTAAAAAAAAATATCAAAACTGGCGTGGATTATGCAAAAAAGTTGCAAAAGAAAGAGAAGGAGAAGGGCAAAGGCAAAAAATGTTAAAATGTTCAGCTAAACCTCTCCGATGACTTTGGCCTACTAAATAACATCTCTTTTTATAAATTGTATTTCAATACAATTCTTTTTAAGTTTTCCATGAAATGTTGTTGTAACTAATTGAAGCCTTCTTAGTTGCTGGACCATCTTCCAATAACCAACTCGATAAAGTAGTCGGCCGTTTAGATTGCATTAATCTTATGTCAAGCAAGGTCATTGACTACGTTGTTGTTGTTCTAAAGAAATTTCACAGCCCGACGACTTTTGTCCTTAAAGCTACTCGTTTCCCTGTTGGGTATCTTCGAATGTTTGTATGTATTTTATAGTGATTTTCAGCTATTATTGTAGTGTTGAATCCTTTCCTTTCCATCTCTTTGCCTTTTAATTCCAATTTCAAATACGCGTAGCTTCGTTGGTACTTGGGAATCAGTGGAAGTGTGGCGGGGTTGTCCTAGTTTTTGTTGTGTCCCATTTATGTACTTTGGGTTAGATTCACACTTTTCTGATTGTTTGTTAGCTTTATGATTGTAGTTGTTGTTGTTGCCGGTCTAATGCTCCACATTTTGCTTTTATAATTTGTAGGTTATAATACGGACCACACACATACACACATACATGCAAACATATGCTCGTTATCCCTTTTGCAGTTTGCCTTTTGAATGCTTTTCTATGTTTTTCATCCGTAAAGTTTGTGAAATCCGTCTTTCGCTTTTCCTAACCAAAACAAATTATTCAACTCACATTAAAAATATATTTGCAACATTGTGCGCATTTGTTTTTGGAATGTGATGCCGGCTGTAATGGCCTATTTTGGAGCCATTAAAGGATGTTGATTTTTAGAAAATTTACTTTTTAAAGATTCGAAACATTAAACTAATTTATATGAATAGTATTTTTGTTTGTTGTTTGTGTGTTTATTTTTTCTGCTTCTTCTTAATTTTGGTGCTTAACGTCCAACGGAAGTATGGCTGACTCCAATTAGACAAGAGACGGGACGCTGTAAGTCCCACCGCAATGGACGCTCTTATGATACTCCAGGCATGCTTTTTGAAAGTCGTGGCTTGTTATGGATAACGAACCTTCTAAGCCAATTGAAATGAGCAAGAGATACAACTCATACTCCACTTGATCCTTCCATCGGAATGGTATCTTCCACTTTCTCTGCTTCCACAGTGATTACTTCGGTACTCGGGTTCGATTCGACGACCTCTATTTTGACAACAAGTATTTCCCTGTTAATGCTGTGGACTCTTTACCTCGTCATGACAGGAGTTACGATCATCACTGTTACCTTGATAATACCAATTTCATCCGCTTAAGTTGTCTACCCATTCTAGTAACAATCTGAAGCCGTCAAAAGGCAGAGATATACCCCCATTTAGTTTGGCATTCAAAATAAGGCACATAATAACTTTTCAAAATCGCTTCGCATTACATATTTTGTTATCAATGCACAAGCATATCGGGCAAATATACTCCGATACTTACCTAAATCTCTATACATAAATATTACATAGAACACGCATCATTATATACTTATAAGAATTTCTTCCATAAAATGAGATTTAATTACAACAACGTCAAGTGTCGACGAGGTGGAGACGAATTTTTAATTAATTTCCTGAAAGGACATCTTAGCGAAAAGCTTTTGATGAATTGATTTTGTACACCCACACACACGCACACTTGATTCTGCATACAAATAACCGAGGAGTACTGCCATGATTCTGCGCTGGCAAACGCACTTTTTAATTACTATACATATAACATATTAAATGTAAGTATGTATCAACCGTAGGTAAGCAGCTTCTAGGGATGGCGATTTTTTCGATTTTTTCAGTCTCTGAGTTATTGAGATCTGACATTGGAATCCCGAAAATTACGGGGTAAGTCTAGGTATTTCGTTATTCTTTATCCTCCAACTGGAAAGAAGTGCAGAAATTTTGGGATTTTTTAAATAAACTTTTCAGGCTGTTCCAAGGGTGGTTCAAGGTAATCTTCAAAATGTACCAGCTCTAAAACAAAACTGTTGCCGAGAAAATTGTATCGTTTAATTAATTAAAAACATGGCATCTGACAAATAAATTAAATAAATCAATAAATTATATTTTAGGAGATAGTTGGGTTTTATTTACAAAATATTTGAAGACATTGCAAATCTCTGAAGAACCGGCATCGTAGAGAAGAAAACCTGTGGTTTGGCGACGTAAAGAAAAGCAGAGTGACAGAATTCAACATCCCTACTAGCTTGCGTCTTACATCGGTTTAATGAGTATTGTGAGCAATGCGAAGTCCTCGATCTATGACCAAACCAAATTTGATTCAAATTTTATATTAAATCGACGACTGTTTGGAAAATACGCTGCGAATTCCTACAATGGAAATTTCATACAGATTAATAGTACTCAGAGAAAGGGAGTTTTTGAAAAAAAAAAATTAGAGATAGCTATTAGAATGTGAGAATTTATAGGCTTAGTTGCGAAACAAAAAGGATTTGCCATCTGCATCAGAGCGAGTGCTGTACTCAATTGATTACTTATTACTAATCAAAAGACTTGTTGAAACTATTTTCGTTATTTTACAGATGTTAGGCCGTTTTCTGCAGATTTTAGGGATGTCGATCCCGCGATGTCTGAAAACCGAAAATATACAATAACGGATTGAAAGTAAGAACTTGTTTAATACAATATTTAAGTTTCCATCAGGTCAATGGCGACATGTTTCGAGTTGGGTATTCTGGGTATGCTGGGTACGTGTGTATGTGTGTATTCAGAAAATACATATGTGATATTTAAAATCAGTTCATCGTAAATTTTAAATATTTTTATTTCATCGAAATGTTTTCATTTATTTAACTGAACCCATGAATCCAGATTACTTAAAAAATATGCCACAATTGCTAGGTAATATTGATGTCTTTAGTAGGTGAAAATGCATGTTTAGCGACTGTTCCATTTTCGCAACTAGAGCAAAGGTAGAAGGATGACAAGCGGGAGGTAAAATTTTCATAACATTTCACACATTTCTGGGATGAAACGTTTGGCACCGAAATTTATCTGCTTGGCAGAAGCCGTTCGGAGTAGCCATGAAACATGTAGGTCCCGTCAAAAACAAGGAACATATCACAACTCAGAAGAGAAACTCGGCTTTGAAATCCCAGCCGGTACATCCACCCAAATCAGAAGTATGTAGAATTCGAATTTTGTCCAGCTAAATGATTACCTTTGCCGTATGAGCAGAGATTTGTTTTGCTTTGAATTAATTTGCAATGTATGTATGTAGGTATGTATGAGTACGTACCCATTCAAGTAGCCACCCATTCTCCAGCGCACCCACCCACCCATCTGTAAAACAATTCAGTCAGCCATCCATCCATCTAAACATACTCATTTACTTGCACTTGTACAAGCATTTCATTAATGTATTAATGTTTGTATGTGTGTCTCTGTTAATTGAATGCGTCCCGTTAAAGGATAAAATGAAATTGCGTGCGTTCACGCGGCGGGTTGTCATCCTGTCAGGCGCATATCACAACAAACAGTAGCAGCAATTATGGCTGTCAATGGGGAGATGAAAAATTTTATATAAAATTTATTGTTGCCTTAAAAGAGCATAACTACATGTAAGTGTGTTTGTATGTATGTATGTATGTATATACCACCTATATACATATTGTATGTACGCATATCGGACAGGCGGACATTCGCTGTTGATAGAACAATCGCACAATAATAACAATCATAACAATAATTAGAATGCGTGCCAGCAACGGTAATAGACCAACAACAACAACAACAAGAACAACAAAATGGCAATAAAGTATTTCTCTGCGAGTAGCGCTGATTTAACCTAGGCAGGAGATTTCTATGTACTGTACGCCCATTTGGGGCGACAGCGGCATGATAGCTTATTGTTGTTGACTTCTACTTCGCCCTTAAGCCAAAGTCAATATGAATAATTTTTTAAGTTTCGCTTCGCTTTGAATCCACTGTTTGATTCCTGAAAGCACATATTTCTGAAGCACAAACTGTAGGTTGTTACGAGTAAACGGCGAATTCAACTATAGATTCGATTAATCGCAACTTAAAACCTACATAATTCTACTTAATTATTTTCAATCAGCGGAAAAGTTTATTTGTGACCATCGATTAATCGACTAAGATCGCTTTCGCCTTGCTTGTGTTTGGTGCAATTCTATTTCAGCGGGTTTCGTTTTCGTTGTGTTAGTACTTTGCACTACACCGGTTCCACTAATTAATGATTTGACGTAACATCCGTGAGTAGCGCGCCATATGCAACAACACGATACGCAGTCATCCCTTGCAGAAAATCAACAAAGACTATTCGGTATGTATGTATGTATATAGGTAATATATTTTTTATACCCAATACCGACCATTACTGGTTATATCAGAAATATGGACATCATCAAAAAGCGGTCTCTCTGTAGCGCTCAGCAACCATTCGAGTGTCAATAAATATTTCTAACAAGTGTGCACACATAGCAAGCACAAATACGAAGGAGATGTGTCGTATATTTTTCCATCATCCATTCCCTTAATTTATATTTCGTTCCATTGTACTTAACATCCGTTGGGTATAAAATCATATTTCTAAATGAAGCAGTTAAAGTAACGTTCAGCGGGAAGGTGAAAAAAGTATTCGAAATTGTAATGAAATGCGTATCTCTGCATTTCAACCCCCGCAGTCTCAAAACGAGCTCTTCACTCTACGCACTTTACAAAGAATTAGCATTACAACAGCAATTCCAAGAATGAAAAAACGCTTCTCAGTTGGCCATGCATATTGATGAAGCAGGAGGAGACTGTAGCACGCATCTCAAATCTCATACAACAACAACAAACAGCCAGTCGTTAACAATGATAACAATAAAGCAGCATCAAGACAAACCATCATCTACTCATTTTCCCATTACTTTAATCATTGTCAACCCCACCATGCTGCCAACATTCATATCACCCCCCCCCCCGCTCCTTGAACAGTTCCATTCATTGAACACTGCACACAACCCCACACAACTAAGATTCCATTCAATGCCCAACGCAAACTCATCTCATTCCACTGGCGCACGCACCTGCAATTCCACCACTTTCACTGCGGCCCTGCATTCCTCACTACAAACACAAAAAACTGTCAAAGAGTTCCATAATATTTGGTCCGAGTAGCGGCTGTCGGGGAGAAGTGTTTACCCATAAATTATTACACTAAGCAGATGAGCAGCAGTGGAGAGCAGGAATTCTAATGCTTCCTAGATGTCACAGCGTGTGCAGTGAAAGTCGTTTTTTCTCAGTGGATGAGTGCCGAAGGTTTGGCTGTGAAAGTTGGCTGTGACAGCAAATGCAAGTCCGAAAGCCCACAATGGCTTCCAGAACAGCTGGAATGTAACAATTAAAATCCAGCTGTTTGTGTGCACACTCCATTGGTGGTAGTTGATGCCAGGCTGTGAGCTCCGTCCCTGTGTCTTTTTCGTAATGCTGTGCCTAAGCTTTGTGGGCAGTTATGAAGGCTTCTTAAAGTAGAAATCAATAAATTAGAAACATGTTATCACAGGTTTGGTGTATCCAATTGTGGTCTGGGCTACGTAAGTTGAACAAGAGCTTTGGTTAAAATCTAGCTTTGGTGAGCCAACGGTGAATTTGCTGTACGAGTTTTTTTTATCGGAACTCGCGTTAGCTTCGCGCACACACGAAGTGAATTAGCTTTGAACGAACAACTGGTTCCTGCATTCTGTGAACTGAATCGTTTGAATCCAAGTAGTTCATTCGCCATCTACACAATTCTAGGAACGAGTCATCCTGCAATAAAGGAGGCCAGGGAGTATAATACGGTCCTTTATCCTCCGTTTATAATTGATGCTCCTCGCACTCTCCGGGAAACATCTAAAAATTTATTTATAAAAATGTGAACTTTCATTAAATACGAAATTCGCAATGCAAAATCCAAAATCACATGACTGGATAAGACTTTAATGGATTTCTAAAAGTTTTACACAAAATAATTGTTTGCATTCTAGTTTTTTCAATTTCGCAAATTGGAATTTCACGTTACTCATACGCCCTGTAGAACGCATATGAAATGGTTCAACGAAAGAAGAAGAGGGGTAAACCACAAAAATATACACAACAACTACCCACTTCAACTAACTGGTCACAGCTACAACTTCAGCAAGCCTTACGACGCCAACCAATAGCTGATATGGGCAATGCGATATGGCCGACGCAAACGCCAAAAACGAATGATTTATTCACAAATTTCATACACGTCGTTATGGCCATTAAATTAATTGCAATTTATCGATTCAAAAATTGCAACATACCAATGGAGCAGACTCCCATCTAGATACATACATGCAAACATGGTACCAAGGTCTAAGATATGAGCGGAAAAACGAATATTTGATGACCAGCTCCAGAGCAATGCAGAAAAAATTAAAAGGATTTGCAGCCGAAGGCGTTGTATGTTTTGACGTTGGCACATAGAAATGTTGGGCGAAAGCAGTGCATGATCCAGTGAGCCAAAATATTTTTCATCGTCAATAAAAAAATGAAAAATTAAATCAATGGGAATGCGAATAGTCGACACATGTAGTTGTTGGTGTACAAAAGTGAAGGAAAGATAAAATGTTTCTTTTGCGAGGCAACTGCTGTGCCTTACTAACGATTTCATTCAATTTGATTTGCTTTCCTATTTGAATTTTGATATTTCAATGCGACCAAGCACCAAACATCAAATGTCGCAGCATCCATTGCACACTAATACGCTGACATTTTTGGAAACACACATACATACAAACATATATGATCGCATTTTTTGTGCTTTTTCATAGCTTATGCCGAGTCTTTAAAGGACTTTGAAGATAATCTACACCCATCTTCAGCTTGTCGCTAAAAAGTCTGACAAAATTCTCCAGGTTGATATTGTGATAAGATTCGGTTCCCAAGGGAAGCAAGCACGCACCCTAGCCAGTTTGTTAAAGCCTTGTCGTCTTGAATTTTAAAATTCAGTATATTTAATGTGAGTGCCTTGTCAAAATGTTAGTCAATAATTACCAGGTAACTTTCTAGTGATCCCAAAAATGTTGAAATTGGGCGCATTTATTTAAGAAGGAATTTTTTATGTTTTGCCATGTCACCCTGTATCAACTATTTTATTCACAAACCATATCATAGCTGTGGCAATAAGCAAAATAAGCCAAACCCAAATTTGTAATAGGCGTTGTGGCATCGCACACCCATAGACACAAACCGTGATTTTAAAATGGTAAAATGACTTTTTCGTCATTCTAAAATCAACGCAAACATGCGTAAGGAGCATTCACAAATTTTTGAACAATTTTTAAATGTTTAGGTCTTTTAACCTGCATTCATACTTTCATAGACGTGTAGTTAGTACTCGTATGTTGTTGTTCTTGTTGTGTTTTTTTTTTTTGTTATGTCAACCCGTTAGCAATAATGACAAATATATGTGCGCACCATTAAAATACATCAGATAAATTTTGAAATGAAAAACGTGTCGCTCTACTCCATTCAACAACGCACTGCTCAACTGTGCTCATTCAGCATCAACGACACCGCTCCCACTAACAAAATCACACTGCAGCACACACATCGTCACAGACTTTAAATGGGAATGTATGTATTTGTTCATGATTCACTTCACATAGAAATGCTTCAATGCAGCTTAATGCGTTGGGTCAGCGTGTGGCTATTGCCAGTACCAGCATTTTACCGTTATCTACAGCGACACAGATCCATAAAGGTACTCCATGAATAACACCCAAGCAAGCCTCGTTACTGACAATGCTTTATGAGTGTCGCTGTGCGGTGGAGATACGTGTGGTATGAGTCACTTTTTTCAAACACGGCTAGCTGTAAACAATGCGCATTAGGGTGTATCGGCATATAAAAAGTATCTTTATTTTCTTTGGCGCCATAATATTATCGTTTAAATTTTCCTGAAATATATGTACAAGGAATGACAAGTTCATCTTTTTCGAGTAAAATGGTAAGGTTTTTAATTGGTCTATAGCTTTCCCGCCAGCTTTGATTCTATCCCGGCCCTCCAGGATGGTCGAAATCTCACAGGCCATTAAGAACAATGCAAGGAAAGTGTAACGCATACAGTTTTCCAATTGGGTTTCCAAGAAATGTACATAAAAGTTTTGCATTCCGCAAGCAAGCAATCTAAGATGTAGTAAAAGCTTTTGCGCCAATTGGTCTCTAAAGTTTTAATGTCATCTGCCTTCCCCTAAAATGGTAAAGAATTTCAAGTTTAAAAAGAAAAACTAAATTTCTATTGAAGTGGTCAACAGTAAGTGGATGGTAAGGCGCTAGTTAGTTGTTTCTTTTTTTGATGTGATTTACCGTGCTACCTACAATCTCGAAATTCCCAAGTTCAAGGCTATGCTCAAGAGTCCTACTAAGAAAAAGCTTCTAATTAATAGTCAAGCAAAGCAGAAAGTCTTGGCTCAATGTCAGTTTAAAACAAGTCGCAGATAAGGCGCTCTTTTCTTCAAAAAATGGCTCATCTTTCACAAAGCCACACAATAATATCGTGGTGAATATAAATGTCAAAATTTACCCTACCTCATGGGTGCCTTTTTCAGATGTCAATAACTACCCTTTCATTTGGCACAGCAAAATTTAAAATGTTTTCACACCTCATTTTGCTCTAAGTAAAATGTTTCCGATTAGCAAATAGTCAAAAAATATAATTTCAACCATTCAAGTCTGTTTAGTATCTTTGTTTAAGTCTGGTGTTATGACTTTCACAAGTCGATATTAAATATAGACAGTCCCAGTGTAGAATTTGATGTTTTGGAATCGGAAATGAGCAATATTTCATAATTTATTAAACTATTTTGAAATAATTTTTCATAATGGGCAAGGAGAATGTTGGGAGGAATGAGGAGCGTACAACCTCGAAACATCCTTTCATACATTCACACACACACACACACCCATCCACGTTTGTTTGTGAGCGCTGTTTACTTCATTGCTAGTCACGGCTAATGTGCTCCTCTTCAAGGGTGTGGCGGTGTGGGTGAATTACAGGGACATTTCTTGGCCAAAGGGAAGTGCCAAGCTTTGAAGCAAAACAAATTGATGGTATTGGTCAAAATCGTGTGTATGAAATGCCAAAAGGGATGCCATGTTTGCTGCAAGGCATCAAAGTAACTAAATAAAGAACAATTTGATGTACATACATATGTACATAGTTGAGTTGACCAGCTGGCACCAGCAAAAAGTGCTAGAAAAAAGCAAAAACACAATGTTGTTGTTTTAGTGAACACTACACTAAACATACGCACGCTCCAGCATAAATAAACTAACACATTCACATGTATGTATGTATGTATGTACGTGCGTAGTTGTATACCCAGCAAAATTTTTGGCAAGCGCTTCTCCTAACATCGATTACAAAACGAGTTCCTATGTAATCAAGCAATACTTCCCGATGATTATTTCCATTACCAGTTACAATGGCAGCATTGTATTACAGAATCGATTCTGAGTAATGCATAAGAGAAGCGAGTAATATAAAAAAAGAGATTCTAAATATAGATTCCAAAAATCCTTCTCAGTAAGGCAAAGAGCAAGCGCTTTCGCTTAATGACATGCCTGGGTTAAAATAATCGGTGGTTTCATATGGTTGGTAATGTATTCCACAATATTGGTTGGATTACAGCTCCGATTCTAGGTAAGTAAAAATTTTGCTGGGTACTTGCGTCCTTAGCCTTAACAGCCAGCGCCTACTTTTTGCAATGAGTGCCCATTGAATGGGTTTTTTAGTTTTTCTTGTTGTTGCTTTTACTGCCTTTGACCTGCTCGAGTGGCTGCTGCGTAAACCAGAAACGAGCAATCGGTTCCATGATAGAAACGCAGCTGCGTCCATCAGCTTGTATACGCATTGTCGACTTTACAAGTTTGCACCCACCTCAGCCACCTTCCCGCAACGCTTCTATTCAGCTGCTGCCAGCAGCCTGAATTTTCGCTAGTTACAGCCATGGCTTAGTTGAAAGTTTTCGTGCCTAGCCAAGCAGTATGCTGGATTTATTCTTGTTATATGCCTGCACTTCAGGCAACACCACGGCAACGGTTCCTATTACTAAACACACCCACTCTCCACCATACACAAACACACACTCAAGCAAAGGAGCTGGCAATGTACATATGTATGTATGTATGTGCCAAGCATCGTGGTATTGCCTGCCATTCTCACAACTTTCGCAGTTGGTAGGCACTCAAGTCTTGGCATTCGGTTTCTTTTTAACTCAAGAACTTTTACTTTTGCTGATTCTTATTTTCTTCATTGAGCTTCTCCGCCCACTCTCATCTTGCATCTGGCACTTTTGGGCCCTCCCTGCATTAGATTGTTGTTCTGGTTTCCAACATTACCTTCGTTCTACTGACATTCTTTTTTTTGCCAGCATTTCACTTCCTACACCGCGGTGTCCTTCGTCATGTTGCTTTACTCAATGTTAAGCAAATGTTTTTTGGCAACATTATCGACCTGATATTCGATTATTCAGCTTCACTTGGAATACTGTCAATATTTATGAGTCGTTCACAAGCCGCGGAGTATCGGCTCGATAATAGTATCAAAGAAATCGAAATCGTCTCAAATTCGCGATGAATCAATTGTGCTTATTGGGATATAGTAAAGCGAAGTCACTCCGTAAGCTTATCATCGAACTAATCCTTCTTTGGGCTTTAATTCTTCTTCTAAACGCCAAATATGAAATATCCATCTTTAGTTAGAGCCAAGGATATTCTCTATTTTCTGAGTTTCATTGTTGGCATAGAATTCTATAATAGATTCTAAGTTCATATTTGCAGACGGAGCTAGCCAGCCGTCAACAACACAATTTGAAACTTCTCAGCGGACATTGCGTGGCATTGTAACACACTTACCTAGTCTGCAATGGAAAATCAACGTCAGTCATTCAGTCAGTATGTTTATGGCAAATTTAGGTTTGTCGGCCACAATGAGCAATTTGCATAATATTACCGGGTTAGTTACGCATCTACTCACATACCAGACATTGCCAGTTAACTGCCGGAATAAATGGCAATATTTGAATTGCTTTCGAATCTCGATTTAGTGAATTAATGTTTAAAACGCTAATTTCATTTCAGAATTTTTATTCATTCCGAGGCATATTTTTCAGTGACGGACTCTTCATTTGACCTCAGTCTTCTACCGGCAAGCAATTTTATCAGGTTTTGCCAGAGGAAGTAAGCCGTCCAAATCGAGGGAATATGCCGGGTGAGATATGAGATCAATTTATGAATTTATTTTCTTGTCAAATCTGTGTGAATTTTTTTCGCCTATAATGTAAATGGGCTCTCATGCATCCCAAACAAAGCTGGTCATGCCAACAAACCCATTTTGGTCCGCATTGCAGTTGTTTAAGCGACATAAGGTACGGTTATTTCTTTCGTTTATTTCATTTGCATTGCATGCTATCGTAATTCGCAATCAGATTATGAAATATTCCGGAGATATATGTAGTTTATGTTTTGTGAAGCCAAAGTGTGGTTTTTCACAACGAAAATGAGAAAGCCAATCACGGGCAATGCCTTAAAGCCAACAGTTCTCGCCAGCAAATAATACATATAAGGTGTCACAGGTGCTCCGCACCCCCGTTCTCTAAAGAACAAATAATTTACAAAATTTTTCGCAACACGGTCGTCACAGCCTGAACCAAATAATAAAATAAAATATTAAAAAATAACTTAGAAAAATTACTCGCCCTCTCTAAAGCTTGGATAGTAGTTATGGAAAATTGTCTTAGTTTGGATGAAGGTTAAGTAAGCAGTAGTGAGTTTAAAATTATAGCCGATGTTCTTGCTTTTACAATTTATCCCAACCACTTTTCTACGGGTTGCGTTTAATGATAGCTTAACCGAATAATATACGTACATACATACATATGTACATATGTAGTACATCCCTCATTGCTCTACTATTTAACCCTCTTTGCTCACCTTATTTTGTATTTGCTAAGTAACTCTTTTATGTATTGGCATTCGTAATAAAAGTACAAAATTTAAACAGCACAAACGTTCCAACCTCGACAAGTGATTCATAATGGCATTGACAATGACAACGGTTACACTAACAACAACTATAACAGTCGAGACACTACTGACATCAAAAACATTGATTCACACGGATGCTTACCCATACTGTTGACTATTTACTTATGTAAGTGTAGTTGGCAACGGGAAATTAATTAGGGCACTGAGACAAAAATCTTCAAATTTCAATACAACAAACATTTTCACAAACGAGCGAAGCAAGTTGGCAGCAACACAATGGCGCTTGTTATTGTTGTGTGCTGAGTATCCCGTGGGCAATGGATTTTGTTGATTGAGTTTTGTAACAATATAGATATATATATATGTACGTACATATATGTACATATACATATGTATGTAAGCAGCATGCTTATGTATTTATGTATATATATTTATCATAGTTATTGTTGTTATCTTGTTGTTTGGCCTTTATTGTAACAGTTTTGCAACAAATTGATAGCTTATTGTTTTTGTGATTATATACACACATACATACATACATATAGACCACGCCATTCACATTCTCTATCTTTTGCTTTTTCACTTCGCAATCCAGCTGACGTTGCCGATTTCAGCTTTAACCATTTCAGAACTATTTATACCAGCAACAACAAAAAAGCTTTAGCACTGCATACATATATAGTACTTCCTATACCGAGTTGCGTTTCTGTTGTTTATAAACGAAGCATGAATATTCACGTACATATACCAGTTATACCCATGGGCTTGTCTTAGTCAGGCAGTGCGTAAACCTCTTACCAAGCACAATGCACTCATTCGCCCCCACTCGCCAATTTCAAGTTGTGGTACATATGTATTAAGCGAGTGAGATCATTTACATATATATTGTATGTATGTACCGCTATAAAGTCAATTTTTCAAGTCGACGCTATCCTATATCTAAACTATTTGGAATTTTTTTGTTTTGGAACCTTAAGTTATTCGCTAACTGCTGTTTTTGTGGTTTTCTTTAAAATTCAATATTTTAGTTTACGAACAAAATAACAATCACAATATCCCATACTTAATGACTGTAATTCAGTGGGCGCCATTCCTTTATTGCAAATTCCAAATATTTTTGTTTTATGGTATCAGAGTATTTGCTCTGGGAAAGGTATGCCTTAACCATTCCTAAGCAGTTTCTAGGAAGTATTAAAATATTTATTTCTAGGAAGTATTTAAATAGGATTAGAAGCTCGGAGGTAATCACTAAGCCATTGCCAAGGATCTATAGAACATAATATAATATATTGAATAATTTTTATTACGCGCATTTCTATGACAACCGGCTTGAATTTAATTCTAAACCAAATTTGGCTTGGACATATGTATATGTAGGTAGCCCCAAAAGGTTTTAATTTAAGCTAAAATTTTTAGATAAGGTCTTGTGTGGTATTGGAAAAACAATGTTCACGACTTTAATAGCTCGCCTAAAACTGTGCTACGCACAAATTCTGAGTAGCATTAAAAACTTTCACCACCCAACAAAAATTGTTTTTCAAACCACCCAACGAAGTATGTATGTACGTATGTGTGTAATAAGCTTAAAATTCTCTTTACCTCACGCAACTCTTATGTACTGCCATTTGTATATACATACATATGTACAAACATAAGTCAGTAGGTATGGTATACATATGTATAAACAACTATTCCCTGAGCCAAACTTTTTTCGACCGCATACTGCACTACCAATCCCTAAAATCTGTCTACCTACGAACATGTACATATGTATGTATGTATGCTTATGTGTGGTACACATCTGTGTACATATGTACATATGTGTGTACATAGCAAATGTATGCCAATTGGTATGTGTGCATGTACTTTAACAAATTCCCACTCCACATTGCTTTCATACTTCACATTTTAAATCAAACTAAAAACCTTCTGGACGCTTATTACTATGCACCACGGCGATAGCGTTGCTAACGATGCCAACCGAGCAAAGCGTGCTAACCGAACGCAACGAAAGTTAATGCAAACACACAGACACAGGCACACACAAATATAAATGTAAAACTATAGTTTAATGTTGAATGCGCCCGACGCCCAATGCAACCCACTGCCACTCAAAACCCCCAGGCACATCCTTTCCTTCTTCCATCATCTGCCATAGCTACCGCACACCTACAAACGCACGTCCATTACGCACGAACGCACGCATACATTGCCTGCACATGTACAACTAAGTGCATACATATGTACTATAAAGCATATACTTACATATGTGTGTATTTGAAGCATTCAGCAGCACTACCACCCCCACTACAACCATGCCAACTGTGCGTTTTGTTGCGTTCGAGTGAAAGCAGCGCAGCTACGCACTTTTCCTATCACTAACAGCAACAGCAAAAATAACCGCCAACAACAACAACAACACAAGCTATATTCAGCGAATGTATGTATGTGAAATATATGACTCGTATTTACTAGCATACTTTAAGGCGCTTCAACGTATGTATGTATGTGTTTTTTTTAGTATATATCCTAGCTAACAAGAGCACACCTATTATGTGCAGCAACAAATTACATAGTAAACGCACATAAAAGCAAAAACAACAAACAACAAACAACATTCTGAACATTGCAGTACATAAAGTACTACCCGTTAAAGCGATTGCTGCTTCCAGGCTGTCGTTGCTAAACAAGCAAAACCATGAAAAAGTACAGAGCAAAGGAATGAGAAGAAAAACAAAAATGTCACTGCATTTAAGCCAACTCGGTGCTCGGTGCTCGGTGCTGAACTTGCCCTACAGGAAAAATGAGTGTGTGGACTAGCTGGTTATGGTCCCATTTATACATTCTCATATTGAGTAGAGTCTCAGCGAAACTAATTAAAATGAGATGTTGATGAACTCAAGGATATTTGGAATCTTTATTTTATATTACCCCCCTCCTCATGTTTTCCAAAATGGGACTCTATTCTGTCGAAATTCGAACATTCACATAAAAAATCTTCAACGGCCTCTCAGGAAGTTATGTCTACTCGCTGATCTCTGGCCTCCTCGCTGATGTTGGTTTTTGTTGTTATCTTGTTATCTGCCAACAGTATCCATAAAATTAGCAGTAGTAAATGAGGAAAGAAGACAGGCAGCCCCAGGAGTGCCGATATACTGAAGTTTCAGCGTATTCGCTATAGCCAGCGGTATAAAATTCGAGGTTTCCCTCTTAGCTCGTCTCACATTGAGCCACCATTTTAGGAGGGATTTCAATAAAACTATTGATCATTTAAGAAAATCTGTGATTCTTACCGCCATTGTGCGATTTCCTAGGGGGCTCCTGGGCCAGTACACATCCATATAAAGTATATAGGCATAATAAAAAGTGCACAAAATGTTCAGTTAACTGCCTACAACGTCAAACATTTCACCATCCCAAGAACCCCATCTCCTTTCGGCCGCATTACATCCATCAGCCTGTCAGCCCTTTTGACACCACAACGCTTTCCACTTCGCCCTTCCTCAAGCGCTCCGGAAAAGAATAGAAAATATTTCTGCAAATACAACTTCAGTCTGTTCGGAGCTTGCAATCGACTTTAATTTCCACAACAACAGAAACCAGTTAACATGAACGCATTGAGATAAGGATAGCTACAACACCAAAAAAAAGTTTATAATAATAATAATAACAACAATGCGAGCAAAACGATAGACGTCGTTTGGCCGAAAATACGAAAGTTGCGTACACGCATCGGCCGAAAAACGCAACCCAGCCATTATTAATGAAATGCTGCACGTCTTCTTCGTATGTATGTATGTATTACATACCACCATCGTTAGCGCCCTTAGCAACTCTTCCTTCTCACTGCCTCACTGAGTGCACATCCTCAAAAAAGCTTGCTCTTCATAAACTCTATCCAAGTTAAAAGAGGTGGGCGCGCATTGTACGCACAACCTCCCTCCACTCACTTGAGGACGTGTGCTCCGAAAACACTGAAGCATTTACAACTAGCTTCACATAGCACTCAATTGTGGTATGGGCCCGTTACATTACGAGCACATGCACGCATAGTGTGCTGCATAAAGAAAAAAGGCGCCAGAAATCGAGTCACGAACATGGCATTAATTTGGCATTTGAGGCATTGCGCCTGCCAACGTCAGCGAGTGTGAGCGAAATATGTACATACCCCACCTTCTAATTATCGACCCAGTCTTTTAGCAATCGCCTGCAATTACAAACACAAGCAGCACTCTTACAACAACTCAACAAAGACAACAATAACCACATGCCACTCTGTGAGGGCTTACATGGCATCAAGCGAAAATAGCAACGCCCTGCATTTTGCCGCCCTCACTACACGCATACTTCTGCTGCTTTGTGCACAACACTCCAATAATAGCTCGACTCCCACAGTGCTCCACTCTCTTCATATGAAACGGAACATAGCTTTAAACGTCCTTGATCCTTACGCAATATACTCTCTACCTAATAGCGCCTATATCGCCACCCTAAAAGGGTCGGAGATGAAGAGAGAGTAAAAAGAGACAAATCGTAAAAACAGTGCTAGTTTGGTGAAGTGAAACTGAAAATTTGAGTAGAGAGCATATATGTACGAGTACATATCTCTCAATCTCACCGCCGTAAGTGAGCACAGCAAATTATTGTTGCTGTAGTTGGAAAGCGCACGTACTAAATTACTCTCAAATATTATGTTTCTGTTCTTATCAGCAGTGGCTTTGACATGCAACAGAAATCAAGCAAAAATGGCACATGAAAAGGCAACCAAAAACAACAAACCAACTCAATAGAAAAACTGTATCAACAAACGAACGAGCACGATTGAAGGCAATGTGTTTCGTGGACGACGACGGGGATATTGCGGTCACAGGCAAGAGAACGCAAAGAAAACAATACCGGAAATCATATCTAAGACGGAAGTCACTTCGTGCAAAGTGCGTGCAAGGCAGTGCATAAAAAGTAAGAGTGGTGACATTTCTAACAACACACACTCTCTTTCTCTCTCGATCTCCCCCTCAAACAACCAACCATTTGATTTGTGATTGTTTGATATTTCTGTGGATGTGGTGGGGAAGACTATGAGTTACAGTGGCGCTAAAATGCGACTAACTAGAATCAGGGATCTCTTTACATATGTGGTCCCCTATGCAGCTACCGTTCAGCTTAAAACATATATGTACATATGTACATTTGTTGATAAAATTAGAAAAGAAATTTTGAAAAATTGGTAGAAAAACGAAGCCTTAATCTCCTCGACTGTGTATCACGCCAAATTATTATTATTATTTTAACTTCAAATATATCTAAATACTCCTTCCAGTATAAGATTAATTTCGTAAGATTATTTACTGAAACGTGCCACGGTATAAGCTAAAGGCACCGGCAGTCACGAACGCTTGCTACACTGACTCGGATGATGTAAACAACAAAGACCCTTCAAACTGCAATATTAACGTACACCCTTTGCAGCAATAAAAACCGATACATCCTACTACATGAAGGCGTTCAAAATAAAACAAACGAGGTGAAAGCAGAGCGGCGCCTAAAAGGAAATAAAAGTGAAAGCAGCAAAACGACGAAGGACAGCATATCCTTCACACGAGTCAACAGAGGCATATTGAGGGTAAACTACAAGAGAACATTGACTGAGTGCACGGCAATGAACGTTTTCAAGGAAAAATGAAAGTGAAAGTGGAAAGTAAAAAAAAAAAAATTTAAATAAAAAATGCACGAAAGGGTCAGAGTAATAACCAACAATGAGAGAGAGAGAATGCGAGTAACTAACCAAAGAGCTAGCTAACTGCATACACGAAAAAAACTATAAATGGAGAGAAATGTCATACTACATACATACATACATACAATTATGATTTCATAGAGAGCCGCCTTACAACGCTCAACAAATTGCAAAAACTACGGCTGTCAACCGCTCTTGCCGTATTGCAGACAAGAGTGCGAGCGAGTGCACATGCATTACGATTGCGCACGGCGGCTCAACGCCTAAAATGCGGCAACATTATTTAATATAGCAAATACTGCAGTTTCCGTCAGCTGCCAAGCTATTCGTAACAGCGCTGCTACTGCGCGCCGCAGCAAATAGTAATGGCGGCGTTTGCCGACTGTTGCAGCGAAAGCTGTTTATTTGTGAGCGCAAGCGGCAGCGAGAACACAAAAATTTTGAAGAGAGCATCAAATAGCTGTAACCACAGGGGTCGACTAGATAGTGGAAAAAAACTGCAGTAGATGCAAAAGCAGGAGGAGCGAAAGCAAAGTCAGCTTAAATTGCTTTTTGTTTTTGGGAGCGTACTCATTTGCTCTACCCATTTTTCACTCTCTTGGCCAAAGCATTTGTTCATTGCAAAGGGGAGCACCGGCGCATCAAATACTAATGGCCGAATTGCAAACGACTGCAGCCGAGTGCAACCGAATGCGAATGCAAAGCTTTTATGCCCGAATTTTATGGCTTCAATGTCCTTGGCAAAGCACTGCGACGAAGGATATACCAACTTGATATGTTTATACTACAGTGTGTATGATTGTATGTACTCGTACATAATAAGTTTTTACGAGTGTGTCGGCTTGCTTTTTCACAACACTAAAGGGATGATGCGAGTAAGAGAGAGTGCAGTAGTTCTTACATTTTTCAGTTGCTTGCAATACGCATACGCAGTAAAGTAAATACATACATACATACATACATACATACAAACGTATATACCAGCTGCTTACACAATATTTCTGTAAACATATCATTACATACTATAGATACTACATAAGTTGTTACATGTTTATGCCAGTATGCTATTTTGGGATGTGAGCAGATATTTATGTATTAACATGTGTATAATAATATGCAATCACATTACATGCACCGTTGTTATCTCAACCTTCGCCCAAACGCCCCCACCTCTCACACACCATTTACGCTACAGCTGCAACCGTATACATAATTCTGTATTTTGGTAGGGCAAAATGTTATACTTAGAAGGGAAATGAAAAAAAAATAACAAATTTATTTTAATAGAAATATTCGCTTTTACTTTCTTATACAATAAATAAATATAAGGAAGACATTTAGGGTTCAACGATACTCGCTTGGGGTGTGCCGGTGGAACAGTGGGCATATGGTCAGGTGTATGCATTTGGCTTATTTTGTCTGAATTATGCAATTTTTGATATGGTGCTTTGGAATTTATTCGTCGCCGATATATTACCTACTACTACATACATTCAATTCAGATGTCTTAGAATTTCGAGTAATTTGATTTGATTCTTACAATTTATGGGTGTGTTCGACGTGAAAATCTTCAAGCAACGTAAGTAAAGAGAGGATTGTATAAAACTCTGCATAAATCCCAAATATAAAACTTTTCGCTAAATAGGAATTTGTAATAACTTGGCAGCCAAAACGCTGTTCCTTTTTGCTCTGGCCAATAACTTAAAGTTTGAAGGTTTTGTTGTTGCTTTGCTATATCACGATCAGCTGTTTATGACTATGAGGAACTAAGGTTTACAATACTAAAAAGTTTCTACATACCTATCCTGGCAATGCCAAAAGAATATGGGATGACACTTAAGAGAAAGTCTGAGTCTTGTTATGAAGCTCGTATTCAGAACGATTTTCTATCGACAACCGAAACCGTCAAAAGAAGAAAGGACAGATGGAGAAAAGAGGCGAAACATGGCTTAGCCTCGTTTTGGGTTTACAACTGACTTCAGTTGTCACTAAAAAAACTTCCTCACATACTTCGACAGCGGCCATGGGGTTAAGTGCCAATATACATACATAGATAATTATGAAAAAAGGATAAGTATATCCACTTCCTCTCCTGAGGAGATATTATAACATTAAACAGTTCGACTTTGGAAAATTTTCAGGGAAATTTTTTCAACCGCCAAAAAGGTTGCTGCTCACCTTTGGCGCCACTTCCGCCCGCATTTCACCGCCATTGTATCGATATTCACATACAAACTGCCTTTACGCATATTCATGCACAATAATCATCAGCTTTTGCATTTCTTCTATTTTCTTCTGAGTAAACACAAAATAGCACCACCCGAAACTTACATCCTCCTCCGCCAGTTAACAGTCCTTTTGTGCTCTGTTATCAGTGGCGTCAGCTCGACGCATAGTGGGAACGATTTGGATACACACATACATACATAGAAAAGGTATTATTTGCGTTTGGGGAGGGTGGTAGGCGGGTTAAGTTTTTGCGTTGAAAAGTGTTTTTGGGGAGCCGCTTTCAGTAAGCCGCTATTGATGGGGTATTTGTACCGGTTGAGGAAGTGTTAAACATCCTTGCCATTGCTAACTCCAGTAGAACTAGAAAACAGAACGACCCAGCTTCGGCCTCTTCTTCGGTTCGGCTTTGACAAAAAAAACCGAATTTTCTTATTATAAAATGAAATTCGTATGTAAATAAAACCGAGGGTATTTTTGCTTTTGTACATGTGGAAAATTTTTCGAAATCTGGTTTATGAGAAAGGGATAGGTTTTTGTTCTAAATCCGACTCCATGCAGTTACTAACGCAATCCGCAGCAGAGGTCAATTGGAGGATTCGAAATTTGAGAGTAGAACCCGAAGCTCCGCAACATCCCTACTTCATTTATACCTATGCATTACTCCTAAGGCTCGATGGCTTGGCGGTGATGCTCGGGTTCTAGCAAATGACAAAATAATGTAATTTCTTCTGTAGATTTATGATGGCGTGAGTCATGCGTGTCCTTTGAGAAACGCAACACTTCCAACTGGATAATACGAAACGCACAGCGCTCACCACACCGAGCACACAATATAGAATGGCAACACAATGACGGGAATAGCAACAACAAAACCAGCATATGCAATAACAATAACAATAGAATACAAGCTTACTTTGGAACACCAAATCGCCACGGTAAGGAGCCAACCGCTCCCTTCCCCATCCACTTTTGCAATGTTATCCTGCATTTTTTTCGTTCATTTCCGTTTGCTTGTTATCGTCAGTTTTGTTGCTTTTTGAATTTAGAAAATTGAATATTTTTGTTTAGGTGTATTTGTATGTGTATGTGAGTGTGTGTGTGGGCGTGAGATGGCTATGACCAACTTGTGAGAATTTAGGACAAACTTTTTTTTGCTTGAACTTTCTTTCGTTACGTTTCTTCTTTGCTGTTTTTCATTGTACTTATCCTTTTGCATCTCTTTGGGTTACTTACTTGGTTTTACTGGAGGCAGAATAGAAGAAAAGAAGTGCGTTTACGGTACAATGCATGCGTGGTGGGTATACGGAAGTGCGCTGGGTGGGTGAGTATGTTAAGCATCAAAAAAAAAAGTAAGTAAAAGAAAAATGAGACTAAAAAAAAATAAAAACATAAATGTGGGGTGGGCATATGTATGCGATGAAAGCAGAAATGCAGAAAATGGATAAGTGGAAAACTCACAAAAGACGCACATTCGGTTAATGTGCTTTTTAAGGATCTGTGAAATCGTTGGCTTTAAAGGCTGAAAAGTAAATACTTAAGTATTAAAGTATTCTTGTGATGGTTCTAGCTCATAACAAAACATGCCGCGTTGGCAGAATGTAATTTAAGTCGACTCTACACATGGTTGAGATGCTTTTTCTATGAGACTTTTAAATTCCAGTCAACTGTCTGTGTCCTCTAAGCGTATAGTTTGTAAGGAACTCTCCTGAAATATACGAGCCCATTGGCTACGCAGCAGAACTTTTTCTTTCCCGAAAAATATATATTTTTTCACAAAGCCCTCATGTTTGGTTGGTATGAAATCTGTTAAGCCATGTTCGTGGGTTAAGTAGGAGATAGGCGCACCCCCTTTTCGCGTCAAACGAATTTTCAGTGTATATGTATGTCAATCATAAATCAAGAACCTTTCGAGATACCAGATAGCATAATATAATTCGACGAATATAATTTCCCTTCACAAGAAAGTTCTGATAAAAATGTACCAAACTGGTTACAGACCGCGCCCACTTTTTTATACAAGATTTTTACAGAGATCATAGCCTAATATAATTGACAACATTTTTGAAAAAAGATTTAATTGTTCTATTACGTTCTAAAATTGGTTCCCCTTTACCTTCTTTTAGGAAAATGCTGCGATATTCTGCAGGCATACCGGTCGTAAGAGCCGACCAATATGCACAAAGGTAATGATGTGCAACTCGATGGTTGATCTACGGATATGATGCCTCCCACCTCTCATTACCCATCTTCTCTTTCCTTTCGGAAGGAGGGATGACATGACCTAGAAGGTTGCACTGGTCATACCAAATCGCTCCCACGACAGTCGGGCAGTACCGCAAGGGAGTACCGGAGCGTACCGGATTCATATCCGGCCAAGGACTGTTATTTCGACAACACTCCCCAAAACCTTCGGGGAGTGATTTTGTTGTTAAAACAACAACAACAACATATTCTGCACACAAATTTTTTGATTTCGTACTCAGCTAGAAGCTTAGTTTCATGTTTTGTGGATATTGGCTATGTTTTCTGACATGTTTGTTAGTGCTTGAAGTGCTTGTTAACTTCCACGCAAAACTGTGCTCTATTTAAGCTTCACGTGAAAATCTATAGTACGATATTATTCTAAAACAAGGCGCTTAGCTAGACTAAACTACAATACGTACATAAATGAAATGTGTATCAAATGAAAGCTTATCATGAGCATGTTTGCACAAAATTACAAAAATTTCAATTGGTTAATTTGTTCATAAGATATTAGCGTTTAAAGTTTGCTTTCATTTTTTTCTAAAAAAAAACCCACCCGATTATCGGGAGTTACATACTAGTTTAATTAAATTTTAAATCATTATACGATTTTGTATGTATGTACATACATATGTATAAAGTCACTCACTAAATAAATTGGCTATGTGCATAACTGAAGCGCGTAGCTGCTTTTTATCTCAAACAAGGGAAGGCAAGATCTCATCCAACTTAATCAATCGGCTAGCATAAAGTTTTGAATTATGTTATACATGTTTAACGGAATAGTACCCGTCGTCTTAAAACATTTGCAGAAACAGAGGTCCCTCCTTTGATAACTTTTATCAGAAGATAATCAGCTCATCACCGATTATCAGAGATTGAGTAAAGCTTTTTGGCCCCAGAGGTTGGTAAGGGACGCTTTCATAAAAGCCGGTAGCCGCTAACCGGCTAAGGCAGTTAATCAGACATTGAGTATACGGGCCTGATTTATTAACCAATGAAAACGGCAACCACCAAAACTTGTGTAAATTTTCAAAATATGGCAGCACTGCACCGGGAAGAAAACGGAATGCCAAAAACAGCTGTTAAAATTTAAATATTGAAAAAAAGTTCGCAATTGTTGATTAGGATAATTTATTTGTTGTATTTATATTCTTCAAGGTAAATCCCATTGTGTATCAGTACGTAAATCCCAGCGGCATTGTGTATCAGTACAAGTGTGATATGTTATCTGTCAAACGTCATTTGAGGCACTTCAATATGGCGGCGCATCCGCTGCTCCTATCTTCTAACGAATGATAGAACGAGATGCAGGATGAAACCAATATAGAATATAAAAAAACAGGTGTTAAATTTTCTCAAAATTTTGACTCACACTTGATATGGTACACAATGCCCAGCGGTTGCGAAAATTGCTCTTGGCTATACCACAGTATATCATCACTGTGGCTATACTACGCTCGCTGGTTTCTTCAAATGTGTCTTCCAGAGCATGAATACAAAACGCAATCCGGTTTTCTAAAGCAAATTGTTATTTTTATTTGATAATTTTAAAAGCCGAAGTTTGAAGAAGAGATAAATTTTAGCAGGCGGTGGAGAAAACGGCAATGGCAATCAGGTTGGACAATGCTTGTTGTTGTTGTTTTAACAACAAAATCACACCCCGAAGGTTTTGGGGAGTGTTGTCGAAATATACAGTCCTTAGCCGGATATGAACCCGGTACGCTCCAGTACTCGGTAATACTTTCCACCCAACGTCAAGTGTAAATACACGTCCAAAAATTTAGGTAGAGGTATCAATAGACGCGTCTTCACCTCCGTAACAATAATCTGGAGGGGGAAATCCGATATTTTTAGAATTTTGCGAGATATTTGCAGTTAAAGTTCACAATTTTTCTGTCATTTTCATGTGGTTGTTGTAATCACATTACCCTGTGAGAAAAAAGTGGCACGCGGAAGGACATCACCGTGGCGGTAGCCACGGCTATGGCACACACCCGGAGTTGGAATGGCGTAGCCCAGGGTTATTTTTTGAAGCGCGGCCGAAGGCCGCCTACGCGGAAAGGTGTTCTGCACATAAAAAACGTGGATCGGGCCCCGAATTGGGGATCTGACCCGGGTAAATTTTCGGTTTTTCACTAATAACTTTTCACAGAAACAAAATATTGCTTTTCCCCCCTGGGATTATTGTTACGGAGGTCAAGACGCGTCTATTGATACCTCTACCTAGATTTTTGGACGTGTAATTACACTTGACGTTGGATGGAAAGTATTACCCAGTACTCCCTTGCGGTACTGCCCGACTGTCGTGGTAGCGATTCGGTATGACCAGTGGAACCTTCTAGGTCATGTCATCCCTCCTTCCGAAAGGAAAGAAGAGATAGGTGTGAGGCATCATATCCGTAGATCAACCATTGAGTTGCACACCATTACCTTCGTGCATGTTAGTCGCCTCTTACGTTCGGTATGCCTACCGCGGGCATATTCTAAACCCCTACCCGTTTCCTTCCGATATGATACCATTATGCGTCAAAGCATAGAACTGTTGTATTGGGTATTTTCCGGAGAGACAAATTCATCGCGCTGCTTTGCCCAGAAATGGATACGTATAAAAAATGGTCAGGGTTTCCCATTGGAAAATTAAGTAATTCATTCCATTGGTGGTTGGTGTAGACACAGATATCGGGAGTTCCGAAAAGTGCAAAAGCATGTTCCTAAGTTATGCGCAGAAATACGGTGTTAGACCGGCTGAAGCTTACAACGCACCTCTCAAGAACGAAACGAACATACATATATTGATTTTGCCTGCTCAAGAAGTTCTGACGTTTACATTGTATATATTCGAGAAGAAAATGCAAGGAAAAATAATAAATTGTAAACAAAACAAATTTAGCAACCGTTTTTGTCGTGTGTAATTCATCGGCAGCATTGCCAACAAACGAAACCAAGGCGACATCTGTAAGTTGACATTTTTGACGTTTGACAAGAGTTACGAATTTTTGTGTTTTTTGTCGATTGTCAGCAATCACCAGGAAATTTGCTGGGTAGTGAATTTTCGCAAATCTTTTGTAAAAACTAAAGGGTTTCGAGTTAGAAAAAGTTTGACAAAATGATGAACTCCGTATCTCGTATTTGCCTTCGCTCTGGCGGCCAAACTGTTGCGAATGGGTTCAAACCAGCAGCGGTGGGTTCAACTCAAGGTGAGCATTAGAAAGGTGATTAGCGCTTGATCCTCCATTAATAAATCTACACCAAGTGCATTGGATAATATATTAAAAGATAAACGATACACGCGTTGAGTACTACAACTATAGATACTAGTTATTTCATGATATAAAAACGTTTTTTGAACTATAACTGGAGTTTCCATTATGTAATGGTTTTGAGGTTATAAGTAAACGTCATACAAAGGACCATGGGTGATTCAATGAAAACAAACTGAAAGCTAACATCAATTATGTATTTAGGCCTTTACTTGTCTCCTTACTAATTAAATGCGACTTTTATTCACAGCTCAACGTAATGCGCACACTGATTTGCGAGTTCCAGACTTTTCTCCCTATCGTCGAGAATCTGTAAACACACCCAACCGCAAAAATGAGTCCGCTGAGAGCCGCAAGGCATTCTCCTATATGTTGGTTGGAGCGGGTGCTGTTGGCGGTGCATACGCAGCCAAGGGTTTAGTAACGACTTTTGTTAGTTCAATGAGCGCTACTGCTGATGTGTTGGCCCTTGCCAAGATTGAAGTTAAACTTGGTGATATTCCAGAAGGCAAATCAGTCACATTTAAATGGCGTGGCAAACCTTTGTTTATTCGTCACCGTACCTCCAGTGAAATTCAAGCTGAACGTTCTGTTGCCGTTTCCACTTTGCGTGATCCACAAAGCGATGATGTGAGTTTTTATAATTTTTTAATATGTATGGATCACTAATTGATACTTTTATTTTTAAATACAGCAACGTGTTACTAAACCAGAATGGTTGGTGGTGATTGGCGTATGTACGCATTTAGGTTGTGTGCCTATTGCAAATGCTGGCGATTTTGGGGGTTATTATTGCCCATGTCATGGTTCCCACTACGATGCATCAGGTCGTATTCGCAAAGGGCCAGCTCCTTTGAACTTGGAAGTACCAGAACATGTATTCCCCGATGATAGCACTTTAGTCGTTGGTTAAATGTTAGTCAAATTTAAGAAAGTGAAAAGTGTTAATCTAATTTAAAACTCAATAAAGCAGTGCACGAAAATGTGATACGTTACTTATGCATGGTTACACATAAACACAGGCATGTTTAAGGTCAATTCTACGGGAATGTGATGTTGCCTCTGCTTTCCTTGAGCTCGTAGCTACGAAATTTGAGATCTGCAATTGTAAGCGAACTAAGATTTTTAAATTACCCAAAATATCCCGGAGCTATGAGCATTTAAAAGGCTGTGGTAACGTTTCAATCCCTCAATGTGAAACATTTTCCTGGAACGCATCGATATATACCACCATTTTTACTGTTAACAATAAGCATTTTAAATTTCTTGTTCGTTTGTTAAAAACGGCTAAACCAACTTTAATTTGGGGGTGGTACAAGCACTCCTACCCTACTGGCCCGAGAAAAATCTGCCATCTTAAAAGTGGGCGCTCTTATAATCGATGGTATCCACAGGTTGCGTACTGATTTCGAGAAGTATATCAATATATGCCGGGAGGTTCTTCGAAGCGCACTATGTGGTCTTACCACCATTACAAAAGCTTGAATAACAGTTGAATTGTATTCTTTATTCAAATGTTTTTGACTAGCAAGTAGCAGTACTCACAACTCAAATTTGTTGAATATTAAATAAATTTATGTGTTATTTTACCGTCCCACGTCACGAGATTCTGTTGATGGGTATATGCTAGAATTAGAAATCATATTCACATCATATACATATGATAATAATTTACATTCTACGAATTTCGGTCTGGCAGCTACGGCAAACTATTGTGAATGACACGAAAATGTCAAAAGAAACCAACAACAAAATCATTTGTCATTGAATGACAAAATATTCTTTGTGAAATTTTCGAGATGGATTGGAGTTTTGTGAAACCGCTCTTATCAAATCGATATGGACCATTAAATAAAACTGAAATAGTGAATATAATTAAAGCTATAACAAGATGGTAAGTAATGCGCTCTTTTGCTAGAGAAAATTTAGATTATTTGAATGTAATTAGATGCGCAATATTGAAATCTGCCAGACGAGAATAAAACAAAGATGGCGGCCATGAAAGAAAATTTTTTCGCTCTGTTTTAATTATTAATTTAACAAGTTTCTCATAAATTTTCTTGCAGTGAAAACGATTTTTTCGACGATGAGAGCAATTATGCTCAATTTTATATGGCTTTTGCGGCACTCGCTGCAGATAAATTGAGTCAATGCAAATTGGGTAAGTCCTAGTGATTTTTCAGTGAAAATCGATACACATGACAATACAGTATTACATGTTTAACTCAAACCGAAATTTCATTTATATAAGCCAAATTATAAAGACTCTGGTTATATATTTTGACACACATACGGCTTAATGGATTCGATTGGTTTCCAGTTTAAACAATGTTTCGATGCAAAATTTAACAGCGGCAGGACTCCTCTATTGAAGATGTTTCCAAATTCTTTTCGCAAGATAAGTGAAACTCTTGGTCGATCAATAATTAATTAAGCAACTTTCAAGTTGGATTCATTTGTTCTTGTATAATGTTAGTAAAAATTACTAATGCATGAAATGTATCCCAATGCGGATTGTCCTTTTATGCAATGAGCCCTTATAAAACGTATAATATGAGCCGATTGTAGGGGCTGCTGGTTTGTCTTAATGAATCACTATTTCAGTAACATATTAAAACAATCTTGGAGAATCTTTAGCAGTCAGCATGGTACAGCTAACAGGTCATAGCAGCTCGACAAACATACAAACACATTCCCTATATATTTTTGTTCCGCACTGGGAAATGAGTGTACTGTCAAAATTCGAGAAAGTAGAAATGAGCTAGTCTAATATGACCTTTTTTAGCAATAAACCATGATTTTTCAATGTTCTACTTAAATAGTGTTCTCTGTATAGAATATATATTAAATAGTATAACCACCCACATACATATATTGATATGAATTTGCACAATTGTGAATAGTTCATATTCACAATGATATTTACCAGCTGTACCGGGTTGTGAAGGAAACGGCAAAACTAGCATGTTTTTATAATTGTGTTTTCTTCCATCTTTCTAAACAAAAACAGTCTGCCAAACGCAAGTGCCGCAAATACAAGAAGCCTGCGCTGTACTAATACGTTTCATACTACACAAATTAAACAAAGTGAGTATACATGAATTTCTAACTAGGGTATTTGTTTCCTTTGGCACTCAACTACTAATTTCAATTTTCGGTTTTTCACTAATAACTTTTCACTGGAACAAAAAAATGAAATTTCGACTTCGGATCATTGATACTGAGGTCAAAACGCGTCTTTTGACACCCCTATCATATTTTTAGCTATTTTATTAGTAGTTGAGTGCCAAAGGAAACAAATACCCTAACTAGTTTTATTTTTATTTGGCATAAATTAATTTAAAAAAAATATATAAATTATTATTGACATGCGGTTTATATTTGTAGATAACGAAGAAACCAAGCTATACTCAATCTTTAAGAGATGAAATAAAATGGCTGCTACCAGCGTTGAAAAGCCTCTGCGAGGGAAAATCTTCATCATCAACGCAATCCAAACCCTACACATCCACAGCTTCCGGAGGGGCAACTAGCACAACTTCCAATGCATCGCTACTGCAATTTGATTACAATGTTGTGGCAGCTGTTCTGAAGAGTGCAAAATACCCCGAAGCCAATAAAAGTATTGTAACTAGTGGCGATAAAGAATCGCCAAAATCAGAGATTAAACGCTCTCGTTCCGATTTATCGACTGTAATATTTCAACAACTAACTGCACCATTAGAAGCTGGGAAGATTACTTGGTCACCATTAAGTGAAGAGCTTACAGATTGTTCAGTAAGTTAAAATTGGCTACTTTAAGCTAATACTAAAAAAAAATGTAAATTTTTTTTTTTAAATAACTTCAGGACATTTTCTCAACATCAAACATTGCTTATTTGCAATCATTAAATGGCGCTGATGTTATACTTGATGTATGTATTTCGTTGCCTATTTTATCACGCTATCGTTCTAAGTATCACGAGACTATATCCGCAATCAATACAAAATCATTATACTTACCTTTGACACAAGTTGATGCTGCACAAATAAAAAATACACTTTCTCTTATGGTCACCGACGTTTCAATATTATGGCAAGCTTTGTCTTTGCCTATCATGCAGCCTCTTTCACCTAGCCGTATCACCAAATTATCAAACTGCGCTATTTCAGCACTTTACTGTGCAGTATTAACATCAATCGCCAGCAGCATTTTAAGCATGTCAAGCTCAACGTCGTCACAAAAAAATCTACAATCTTCTGGCGGGGTTAGCGGCTCACAATCGAAGGAAGCCGATGAAGCTGAGGAGCATGCACGTTTCATTGTTGATAAAGCACTTGAAATCTATACCATTATTGGCAATGTTTTTAAAACTTCGGCACGAGCCCACATATATCAAAATCATTTATGTTTTGGTGCATGGATATTGGTTAGTGGTATACAGGGTGCTCTTGGCGCTTCTGGTAGTGGTGCAGTCAGTAATAAAACAACAGCACCATTAGATGATGCTTCAAAATCTAAGTCAATAGTGGTCGGTGGAGCCCAACGTGCGCCAGATGCACCATCAACACCCACAGCGCGGGTTAATCTTTTCAAAGTACAACAAGGTTTTGGAGTTCTGAATGCCGCAATTGCAAATCATTGTATTAAATTACTGAGTGAACTTGTTGAAGACCTAAAAATTGAATCAACTTGTAATGATATTGGTGTTAACAATACCAATCAGAATTTGCCAGAACCAGCAAGTTTTGATATATTGGAAAATTATACATCACTGCAACGCTTGATTCGTGTACTCAACACCGCAACACTCCATCAACTTTTCACCTTCCTAGCGACAGTGGCTTACAGAAAAGCATGTGCTCTTAAACGCGCCAACGCAAAGGATCGGACAGAATGTGAAGCTATTAGTTATTCCGATTCAACAACCTACTTTAATGATACACTTTCATGCTCAGATAATTCTGAAGAGGATGATAGTGAAAGCTATTTAGGTCATTGGTTCAAAGAGACACTTTCTCCTGAAGCAAATGATGATGCAGTGAATGCTCAAGCCCAGGAACGCAACAATGAAGCACAAAAATCTAATTTGGTGCCAGCAATTGATGAACCACATGAATATTTAGATTTGGCTGCTCAGATTTTTTGCTTTATGGAACAGTTTTTTGCCAACAAACATGCATATTTACATCGCTATGTTAAAGCGGGCTTAAGTGATCAACAAATGCTTTTATTAGCAAATATACTTAAGGACCTTGATCGTGATGCGGCACGTGGAGAAGCTGAAGCATCCACATGCGCTAAATGGCAAGCTGCTATGATACGGTTTTCAGGTGCAGTTGGTCGTTATTTGCATAACTTAATATCAGCTTCGTTGTTAAGCGAATCTCTGCAATCAAATTTATTACAAAACCTTTCGATTTCGCCATGGTCAACGGATACAAATGCTTGGCCATTGCAGGTATATCCAAGCACATTGTCGGTTCTGGTGCAAATTCTACTGCTTAAACCAACCCAAGAGAAAGAGGCCGCATGTCTTTCTGTCTGGCATCGCTTAATTAATACTCTTGTTGAAGGCGTTTGTTGCACTTCCGTGGCAAGTACAGCATCCGATGTTGATTATGAGGATTTGAATATGGAACATGCGCAGTTGTTGCTTTTTTTATTTCATTCATTGAATTTAATGCAAAAGAAAATGATATTATTACTGACAGCTGGTGCAGTAACACGTTGCGCTGAGGTTTGTCGCAGCATTACACCTGACAAGCCTGTACGCAACAGTCAAATTATGTTACTATCACGGTTGCTGCTATTTCTTGAATATTTAATGAAACATCTATATAATGCGCCTCCCGAATTGCTGGATCAAGTCAGATGGAATTTGTTCAGCATAACAACGATGCATGAAAATCAAAAAGTATCAGATTTGCTTAATAGCAAAACAAAACTTACATCTTTCTGTCGCAAAGACATTGAGGAAAAATTTCGGAAATCATCATCAGATTATCTATCAAGTAAGCAAGGACACTTTCTGAATCCGGTTTATGTTAATTTAAAAATAATTTTTTGTATACATTTTAGATATACGACCAACATTTTATTCGCTCACGGTGGTGGATCCAGCTTCGTCTACAACACAACAAGAATTTAAACTTGATGGCCTGGCTTGGAATTTTATCCTATGCACACCCGACAAGTTAAAGTATCCACTTCTTGTTGATGCTCTTATCGATATTCTTTCTGTCACTGACATGTCACAAAATAAGGTGACGTCGCACACCTTGTGCGCAATGCAATATTGCTTTAGTATATGTTGGAAATTGCTATTGGGACTTCCGCCGTCGACGGTGCATGTTGAGTCATTGATGGAAGACAAAATACCTAACTTACACTCTCTTTTATGGTCTATACGTTGCCCAATGGCAACATCACATTACTTGATTGTTAACAGTTTGATCAAGCAGGGCATGTATACGCAATTTGCCGAGACTTTGTGGTCCAATGTTAGTGATCGTGTAAGTGATATTGGTTTCAATTTGAAGCAAACATTACTCGGTGTTGAGTCATTCAATAATGCTGTAGATAAAGGTGGGTTTCACACCTGAATTTGATGAACTATTTAATAGCTTAATATTTGTTTTTATAGTGAATCCTCGTTTATCTCACATTGTACTTTTGGACGCCGTAGTTTCGCACATGCAAGCTGTAGCCTGGGCTGCCAAAGAAGGTATCAAACCTCAAAGGGTTGCAGCCAGTAGTAATAATAGCGGTAGTGCCAGCCCCAGCTTACCAAGTTCACATTCACCAACTACAACAGCCGAACCAGATGTATATTCCTCTTCCGAATCTTTAGATCAAAAAAATAAATCCGATTCCCCATCAACATTGTTGCAAGAACGTGCTCAAACCAGTCGAGATTTATTATTGCTGCTAATTGATACATATAAAGTTGTGGCTGAAACTGTTCGCAGCAAAATGACTCTACAACTCACTGATGCTACTCCGGTGAATATATTAAATCTTATCGTACCTATCGTTAGCTCACAAAATCCTCTCACTTCTGAGTTAAATGCAACTTTCATAAAATTGTTACCAAATCAAGATAAAGATATACTCAACGTAGAGTGGCCGAAGTGCTTACGCGTTTCAGAAGGTGCCATTTTCACAAAACCTAATTATCCAGTCGAGGAATACACCCTTACTGTAATTGAAGCACATATTATAGAGCTAACACGCTACAATAACTATTCACTACTAAACTCATTAAAGCATTGCATGAAATCTATATTGAGTTTGGTCGATTTATTGCTTCCCTATTGTAATATCGATACAGTGCAAACTGCTGCTACCAGAAACTTAGGTATAGATATTGAAAAGGAATTGAAATCTCTGCTTATTTCGACAATGCTAGATGTACGTATGGAATATGTGTACGAAAGAAGCGAAAAATGCATGCAAACATTGATGAATGGTCACGAAGGCAGTGCTGAAGGACAACAACTGCTCGTTTACGAGTATACATTGCGACATTGTTATCTTTTGTTGCTTGAATTTGCAGAAGAGCTGCGTCAGTCGCAGTCTAATACAAATAAGGTGATCTTTAGCGAGGTAATGTTGTTCGCCGTCCTGAAGACTATGGCGCAAATGCTTGACAAACCGACTGGTGTTAAGGCAATGCATAATTTCTTCAAAGTAAACAAAGCTGGCAGCATGGTTGAGCTACTTTTATCCTTCACAGGCACAACAATGTCTGTATGTTATGCGAGGAGGCTGTTACAATTCGTTGAAAAACTGTTCCAGCTGGCTGAACAAATCGATTGTAATTTCCCTATGGAAGATTTGGTTCAATGCTTTAGCGAATTAGCCCATCTTGATAGCGCACGCATTAAATCGTGGTTAAGTCACATCATATATGGATCCAATGGTGGGCAAAGCGGTTCAGATGCAGTAGATAAAGTTTTAGCAAGTATACAACCTTCTAGTACACCATCAAGCAATGCGCAAACCCCAACTAATATGGCAACCGTGTCAGCAATACCTAGCATAACAGATCAATTGGCACAATCTTCTGGAATGGATGCAGAAGCAATGGAAACGGATGATGACGGTGCGGTGGCGTGCGGTACAACTATGTTGCAGGTAAAACTAGATAGAACAACAGCCAGTAATGTTTATATTACATTAGCATGTATGAATTAATTTACGATCCCGTAAAAGTTCCAACTGTGTAGTACTAATTACTTCCGACTTGAATTAACCCAATATATTGAAATTTTTATATAAGTTAAAATACTATTAAATTTTCCAATTTCCGAGTGGTAACACTTGAGTTCTAATGCATAATTCTATTTTATATTAAAAAGACTACTAATACCAATTTTTCTTACACATTGCAGGCAGATACATTCAACCTTTGGCAAAATGCCGGTAATAGTTATGTGACTAATCAATCGGATGAATCATCTCAAGACGCAGAAAATGCCGAACGCAACGGTGCCCTTTTGTTAAACGTGGTTAAATATATAACACGAGATGGAAAAGCATCGACGGGTGTTGCTATGATACTATTTCAATCGTTGTTACAACTTGGCCAGTCACTAATAGCGCCACCCCAAGAGACTTCCGATTTTGCTGACATTTTACAGGTGATGTTGTTGTTGTTGTTGTTTTAACAACAAAATCACTCCCCGAAGGTTTTGGGGAGTGTTGTCGAAATAACAGTCCTTGGCCGGATATGAATCCGGTACGCTCCGGTACTCCCTTGCGGTACTGCCCGACTGTCGTGGGAGCGATTTTGTATGACCAGTGCAACCTTCTAGGTCATGTCATCCCTCCTTCCGAAAGGAAAGAGAAGATGGGTAATGAGAGGTGGGAGGCATCATATCCGTAGATCAACCATCGAGTTGCACATCATTACCTTTGTGCATATTGGTCGCCTCTTACGACCGGTATGCCTACCGCGGGCATATTCTAAGCCCCAACCCGCAGGGTTATTTTACATTTTTTACATTTTACATATTTATTTTTTACAGGTGATGATAACACTTGCCGATACCACACAAGGACGCGGACATGCAACACTTTTCAATGCAACTATTGTTTGGCTTGAAATAACCAAATTCCAAGTCCTCGAACGGGCTTTGAATCCGAAGAACCTTACATCATTAGTACCCACTATAACTCTGGAGAACATCAATGCCATACTCAAATATCTAAGCGAGTTATTACAAAGTTTGGGCTACAAAGGTAGTAAAAATTTAACACCACCATGGGATGATGAAATGCAAACCGACTTAGAAGAGTTAATGGACGATTTGGCTATGGATGAAGATGATTCATTTGTTGAAGATTCAGATGAAGATAGTCTTAATAATAAGCTATGCACATTTTCACAAACCCAGAAAGAATTTATGAATCAGCATTGGTATCACTGTCACACCTGCAATATGGTGAATACAGTAGGTGTATGTTCGGTATGTGCACGCGTATGCCATAAAGGACATGATGTTAGCTATGCTAAATATGGTAATTTCTTTTGTGATTGTGGTGCAAAGGAAGATGGTTCGTGCCAAGCCTTAAGCCGACGCGTTTCCTCGAATGGAGGTGGTGTCGGCGGATTAAGTAGTAGTAGCACTGGGGCAGAGAGTCGACAATTGATAGATTACAGTCAAAATGTATACGCAAATAATATGAACGTATTGAATAATAAAAAACGTTCACAAACACCACCAACTCAAACTACCGCATATAACCAACGTACGGATACACCCAATGAGCGAATAACCTTACTAATGAAACTGCTGGAATCAAATCGTGAAGCATTGCAAAACAGTGAACAATGGAGCGTCATCGTACGTTGTATTCTTGACTTTTTTGATGTTCTCTTGCCATCTATTCGCGAAAACTGTTCATTATTTTCGATAGTTGGTTGCCACAAGCGTGCAAAGACCTCATTAGATCGTTTACATGCACCCGATCAATCGTTCCAAATCACAGATCAATTGATGGTACCAACGCTCGGTTCACAGGAGGGCGCATTTGAAAATGTTCGCATGAGCTACTCAGGCGATCAGGGGCAAACTATAAAGCAATTACTATCATCTGGTTTGGTAAGACGTGTTGCGCTATGTTGTCTTTCGTCACCGCATGGTAAACGGCAACATTTAGCTGTATCTCATGAAAAGGGTAAAGTAACAATTTTACAATTGTCAGCATTGTTAAAGCAAGCAGATGCTGCTAAACGCAAATTGACCCTAACGCAACTGTCTTCAGCTCCAATACCATGCACTGTACTTTCACTAACAGCTAATCCAGCAAATGAGGACTGTTTGGCCGTTTGTGGTTTAAAGGAATGTCACATTCTAACCTTCTCAAATAGTGGCACCACCAATGAGCATATCGTACTGACACCACAACTGGAGAATGGAAACTTTATTAAAAAGGCCAATTGGTTGCCTGGTTCACAGACTATGTTGGCTCTTGTTACGGCAGATTATGTAAAAATCTATGAGCTCGCAGAGGACTCCTATAGTCCAAAATATTACTTCCTTGTAGCTATTGGTAAAATACGTGACTGCACATTTGTTTATCAAGATGGCGTGTACTATATGCTAATTATAGCATCTTCAGGGTACATTTACTATCAAAAATTAGATGACCAGAGTTTGGCTAAACATGGGGACTTTTATGTGACTAATACTTTGGAGCTAAATCATCCACATATCAAGGATGTTAGTGGACAAGTTGGTGGCGGTGGTGTGTCCATATATTATTCACATACGCTTCAGCTGCTATTCTTCAGTTATTCTGTTGGTCGCAGTTTTATGGCTCCTCTAACTGATGTTAATAAGGGCGTAAAGAGTATTACACACCTGCAAACCGCACCTGCTTCAAAAAGTTCATCAAAAGGCCCTCCCCAACCACTTTGCCAATGGACTGAAATAACTGGACATCCTGGTCTCATATGCGCAATGATGCATACATCAAATAATCCCGTTATATTTATGTTTACACCAGAACGTATACTCATGCAAGAGATCAAAGCGCAATCGACCAAATCTCGTATTATGGATATGGTAGCTATACGCCACACTGTATCGGGTATAGAGAAGACAACACTTATACTTTTGTGTGAAGATGGCAGTTTACGAATTTTCACAGCACAACCCGAAAACACCAGCTTCTGGCTGTCACCACAGGTACAACCATTCGGAAACCAGTTATATTCGTCTACGCTCTTTGCCAAATGTAATTCAAGCAAAAAATCTAAACGTAAGAGTACAAATCAACAGAAAACGGTGGGGTCAAATGGTGCTCCCATATTTCCTATTGATTTCTTTGAACATTGTACAATGCTATCCGATGTGGAATTCGGCGGCAATGATCTATTGCAAATATATAATAAGCAAAAACTTAAGACCCGTCTATTCTCGACGGGAATGTTTGTAGCTTCTACAAAACCAATTGGATTTACTCTTGAGGTATACAACAATGATTCGAACACTGTGATTGTTGGCATACGAGTTCTGCTAGGTACTCAGGATCCACTACGCGCTCCACAAAGCGTCACTGTTCTTGGTCGTACAGTTCAAACAGTTGTGCGCCGTGCACGCTGGTTCGATATACCGTTAACTCGTGAGGAGATATTACAATCTGACAAATCCTTAAAAGTGGTATTCGGTAAATCACAGGATCCCGAGAATGTCAGCATGCTAGATAGTATTGAGGTGTATGGAAAGTCAAAGGATTTGGTTGGCTGGCCAGATGATAGTGATGATACAGCCGGCAATGCTGTTGTAGGTACCACTGGCAGCACCAACACAAATTTCAATGGTCAACTGTCTGCTGCTAATTTCGGCGAAGGCTTCACCTCAATTAACAATCTGGATAAAATGGTTACGAATTTACTAGAAGTTCTTGATTATTCACTTAATTTGCTTGGAGGTAATAATGTAGCTGCAACTATCAAGCAAAAAGCTATTAAGACGGCAACATCGCTTCTTCTTATGCCAACACCCAATCAAGTACAGGCACAATCGCGCTATGTTTTAGCGACATTATTCGGCAATCGGGCAGCTTATCATTCCTATAAGGATAGCGAGGTTATAGCTTATGTAAATGTAGAATTGCAGGCATTAAAATCAAAAATCACGGATACGGAATTGGTGCGTGACATCGACCCTGAGGCATTTTACCGTTTAGTGTTGCTGGTGCGTGGTATTGCAATGTCAAGACCACAATCGCTAACAAAGATTTGTCTCGAAAACAAAATTGAACTTGTGCAGGACATTTTACAATTTGTAGAAAAGCTCCACCAGATCACGCCGCATGTAGATGAACCGACATCGATAGTTAGACGAGGTCTTAGTCATACCGAAACCATTGTTCATTGCTTGGTAGAGATAATGCATGCATTTGCCCTTTCCGATTCCGACCAAGTCGAACGCATGACAAAGTACTTTATCGACCTTTTGAAAAATGAGTCGAGTGTTATAAGTCATAGTGCTAAGGAAGCTATAATATTATTGCTAAACCCCCGCCTAAAACGGCGCAAGGTTGCCATTGTAACCCCTCCGATTTGTTCGACACCTACACCCGCAAATGTCACTGGAACAATTAGCTCATCTAATCTATCAACGCTGGCCGTAGCCGGTGCAGCCGAAGTGACTGCTGATGAAGTTTTGGAAGCAGCAGCTGCCGCTGTTGGTGGTCCATCAAATGCTGCAGTAGGACGAAGTAATAGTGCTGAATTTGTTGACGCAAGCGCATTAGACCCATTGGCACATGATGCTGGACATCAACTCCTGAACTTGGAAGCTTTTATGGGTGGCGGTTTTCCTCAACTTTTAGGTCTACAACAAGATGCCGATGATGAGGCTATAATGGATTTGGCGATTGCTTTAAGCCTACAACAACATGACGGCGAAGGACTGCAATCTTTGCAGCAAGGTTTGGCAAATTTGCAGGGCATTCGGAATGCTGGAAATCTTCATAACTTACAATCGCTTGAAGGCAGCAACATGGGTATCGCAGCTAATGCAGCTAGCGTATCAGCTGGTGGTTCTGATGATGAAGGTTCAAATGTAGCCACTGATGGTTCGACTTTACGAACGTCACCCGCGGAGCCAGCAGGAAGTGGAGGTTCAGAAAGTGGTGGCAGTGGCGTTGAGAGTATCGGGGGTACCTCGGGACGTAGTAGCACTTACGGTGATCAAGCAAATTCCTCGCCACCACGCTCAGCTAATGCACCACCGGATATACATATGGCCACCAGCAAATCGAACACGAGTACTGGAGCAGTTGGCGGCACAGAGGATCCTGTGCCCAGTACGAGTGCAGCAGCTACTGCAGTAGCAACTACCGCCAATGAAGAACTGTTGTCTGAGGATGAGAATTTGGCGAAATTACACGATTTAAGGTTAATATCAACTGGATTTACGGTGTAAGTTATTTATATTTACATAAAATTATTTTTTCATATTTTTAGAATATCTATTTTGGAAAATATCATTCTCAATATTAATACTCTGGACAATTGCAATGGCGTGCAAGCTATACCTTTAATACAAGTTATTTTAATGCTAACGACCGACTTAAATGGCAACAATGAACGTGACCAAAAGGTTTTGAATGACCTGATGTCTGCATTGGTCGATTACGTAGAAATGGACTCAATATCAAACACCTTTAAGGTAAGACGTATAAAAAACTAGATTTTATTTTTATTTAAATAACAGTTCAGAAGTGGAATACAAGTTCATCATACCAAACACTTGCTCTGAATGTGGTATGGCCCCTCATGACACCAAACATCTCTTTTCCTGTTCAACTGAACCTACTCTTGTAACACCAATATCACTCTCGTCCAACCCTGTCGAAACTGCGCATTTATTTTATTTTAAGTCGACCCTAAAAACAGGGGCCGACTCTAGAAACATCAACATGGTTTAAAAATCATTATTACCATATTAAATATAAATATAAATATATAAAAAGGAAAAAAATTTTACAAAAACATAAATGCTAATTATTAAATATTATTTTTATGCGGCTAATTGGATGGCTGAAGATGCCGTGTCTCCAATCCACCCTCACAGTCAATCGATATATTCATTTATGTTGTATGTAGACTTGGGCTTCCGTTAGAATAGCCTAATGACAGTTTAGAGTGGTCTTGCCCATTAGGCAGGGCGAAGTACTGTTAAGAGCAACAACTCATCATTTCACTGGGTCTTATGATTGAGACCACCTTTTGACTGGCATATTTTTGCCATTGATACTTGATAGGATACTTTCTCGAAATTTACATATGTGTAACACTTAAACCATGAAAGCTTCCTGTAAGCTTCATCGGTACGCTTTTGAAAAAGTTTATTAAGCCTTAGTTCAGTGCCTAGAGATGCAGATGCGACGCCATTTCGAGGACAAGACAGAAGCACTTCGGGTTTCCGACACTAAAGTTCCTTTTCCAATACTTTTTTTGCGCGCAGTCGTATAGAATTACCTGAAAAAAACTTTTTCGGGACTATTTTCTTTGATGTTCGTTGTTTTATTGTTTTAGATGAAGGATCGAAATGCTAAAAACGAAGTTCGATTAGTGTTACTTTGTCTCTTCGGGGTATTAATGGGTAAAACAAAAACAAAACAAGCTGGTACCACCTCACCCCCTCATCAATTCAAAGACAATGCTTCATTTGTAGCCAGCACTACTGCGAGCATTCTTAGCAATAATGGAGCATTCACGTTTTCATTAGTTGTAATGGAATCCTTACTCGAACATTGGAAACGAATATCCAGCGAACAAACTGCTAATGGTAACAATTCAATTGTTGCTGTTGGTACACCAAATGCTGGTACTACAACTACACCAACACAGAATAATCTGCTGAAGCCTATACGTTATGGGGCCAAGCCTGATATATCAATGCTTATACCACACAACTATTTGAAAAACTATCCAGATATTTTTGATTCATACGACGCATTACTCACTGAAATTTCGGTGCGTTTACCATATCAAGTTTTACGGCTTTCCGCCACTCATCCTGGCCCATACGATTGGTATCACAATTATTGTGAGAACATGACTTATACGCTATGCGAATATATGATGCTGAATTTGAATGCATTGCTAAGACGTCAAGTACGCAAATTGCTTATGTACATTTGTGGCAATAAAGAGAAGTTCCGCATGTTCCGCGATGGGCATTCACTTGATGTACACTTTAATTTTGTAAAGGAGATTTGCAGTCTTTTTAACACAAAGGTTAGTTACACGAAGCATATTCCATTGCATACATTTTCAAGTCAGCTTACTAATCAATTATTAATTTTTAGAATTTGATACTTTCCAATCAAGCCATACCAATACTTAGCTATGACTCTTTGGTCGAACTGACAGAACATTTGCGTACTTGTCAAGAGATCAGTCAAATACGCACAGGCAATTGGCAAAAGTTTTGCCTGATTCATGAGGATGTTATTCCTGTATTGATTGAGATTGCTTGTTACCAACTTGATGATGGTGTATCACCTATACTCTTACAACTTCTTCAAGCAGCGCTTTGTAATAACACTCAAGCTGTGAAACAACAACAGCAGCAACAACCACCACCTAGCTCATCATCAAAACTGCGTAGTGATCGTGATAAATCTGAAGAGATTGAAATTTCTTTCGACTCAAAATTTGACCCAGCCCATTGCAGTACATTCGTTCATCAGATTTTCCGATTTGTTTCTGATACATTATTGAATAAATTTGTACGCATTTTCTTATTAGAGACAAACATAACTTCAATCCGATGGCAAGCTCATTCATTGATCTTTGCCATTTATGAAAACTCCAATGAACGGCAAAAAGAGAAACTAATTAGCATTTTGTGGAATATGTGGCCATTGGTGCCAGCTTTTGGCCGCCGTACTGCACAATTTGTGGATATACTTGGCTACTTGACACTAAGTACTAAATCGATAGTTGACAAATTACCTGAATACACTGAGAAAGCCGTCGAAGTATTACGACAACAAAATGATCTACTTTCCAAACATCCAAATGCACCAATTTATACAACTCTTGAGCAAATATTACAAATGAATGGGTATTATCTGGAATCCGAACCATGTCTCGTTTGCAATAATCCAGAAGTAGCGATGGCCAACATTAAATTGCCATCTATCAAATCCGATTCCAAATTTACCACAACGACAATGATTGTAAAATTAGTACAAAGTCACACAATTTCTAAAATGATTGTCCGCATAGCTGATTTGAAACGTACGAAAATGGTGCGTACTATTAATATATATTACAACAACCGTACAGTACAAGCAGTAGTCGAACTTAAGAATCGTCCAGCAATGTGGCATAAAGCACGTTCAGTGACATTACAAACTGGTCAAACTGAGGTGAAAATCGATTTTCCATTACCGATTACGGCGTGTAATTTGATGATTGAATATGCTGACTTCTACGAGACAGTAACTGGGTCTAGTGAGAATTTGCAATGCCCACGTTGCAGCGCTGCAGTGCCAGCATATCCAGGAGTTTGCGCAAATTGTGGTGAAAATGTATTTCAATGTCACAAATGTCGCGCCATCAATTACGATGAAAAGGATCCCTTCCTTTGTCATTCATGCGGTTTTTGTAAATATGCCAAGTTTGATTTCAGCATATATGGTCGCGTATGTTGTGCCGTAGATCCAATTGAATCGGCAGAGGATCGTGCTAAAACCGTTCAAATAATTCATTCTTCATTGGAGCGTGCCGATCGTATTTATCGTCAATTACAAACAAACAAACAAATGCTGGAATTGTTAATACAGAAAGTGGCAGAACATCGGTGTTCTGATCGATTAGTGGAGGACAACCTTGGCACAGTACATAGCACTTCACAAGTTAACAAGATCATACAGCTATTGGCACAAAAGTATTGTGTAGAATCGCGTAGTTCATTTGAGGAATTGAGTAAAATAGTCCAAAAGGTGAAGGCATGTCGCAGGTATGTGAAGAGTACAAATCTTTTTTTTTTTTATTATTCAATGTGTTGTACTCTTGTTTTCTTCGTTTTTTTTTTTTCAAACAGTGAACTGGTCGCTTATGATCGCAGTCAACAGGATCTGTCACACAACTCTCAAAGCCTGGATACGCGCGAGAATTATGCAATAAATCGTTGCTATGGCTGCGCATTGGCATCGACAGAGCAATGCCTTACATTGTTACGTGCGATGGCATCCAATTATGAGTGTCGTATTGGTTTGTATTCACAAGGTTTGGTTGAAGAATTAGCGCAACATAACTTGCGACGTGGCACACCACAAATTCAAGACGAAGTACGCAATTTGCTGGTATTGCTAACAAAAAATAATCGTGACGCTTGCATGAGCTTGTTAGATTTGATAACCGAGCGTGTTAAAACCGCTTTATTAGGAGCTATACCATTAGCTAATTTGGATGCTGCTATACACCATGAAATGGTTTTACTTGAGGTGTTGATTGCTCAGGACGACTTTTGCTGGGAGAATAAATTGAAAGTTGTATTTGAATTGTTCCTTGTAACATGCCGGTGAGTTTCCTTTTTATTTTTAAATATATTTCATACGTTAAAAAGTGATGCCATTTCAAGAAGCTTTAGTTGGAAGGTTTAAACAAGTTGAGGTTTTTAAAAAAATTGAATTTTTAGTCATTAATAGTACCTAGCTTTTGACTTTTTAAACTATAAATGTAAATTTAGCAGGCGACTAGTATTTAGTCAAATTTTAAAAAGAATGGTATATATACACATAACTGTTTATACCTTAGATGTATAATTTGACCGTAATGATTGGCAATTCTCCTTAACTTGATTTATATTATCAAGTCCATATGCAACCGAACTTTTATGTACCACAGCTGAACGTATATTATGCGAGTCTCGCCAAGCATTCGGTGTTCAAAGAAATAAGTGCTCGTGGCATCTCTAGTAATTATGTATATTGGTAATTGCCTCTATACTTTTGCATTATTCACTGAAATAGGTTTCAGTGCTTTATATCTAAAGCTTTTATTATAATTTCAGTGCTCCACGAGGACCTGCCATTTCAGTAATTCAACCCTGTTTGCGAATAATGCAAGCCCTTATTTGTCCCACAATACCTAAAAGCAAATTAAATCGGGATTTAAGTCCATCCCAATTGTCCACAATCATAAGCATGGATGGTCTTACCGTCAACTTCAATAAATGGTTAAATGGCGATCACCAACATTCATACGACGCTTGGAAAGCACGCATGCCCTCCAACACTGCCTCAAAGGGTCGCAAAGCATTTACAAACTCTAACGAAAATACTAATAGTGCTGCTTCTATATTGCCAGATGATCGCATGTTAGCCGCCATGCTGCAATCTGTGGTCGAACAAAATAATGGCTCGAATAGTATCAACGTTTCCATGCCAGCAATGGAAACTTCGATGGGTGATTCAGCAAAAAAGAAACGTCAATTAGAGCGAGAATTATATTTATCTGAAAAGTATGGACGTCGCTGGCGTAATCGTGTTCTCAATAAAGAACATCTGAATGCACCTCTAGTGTTGAACGCAAGTTGGTTACAACCCATATTATTCAATACGAATTCACGATTTGGCCGCCAATTGGCATGCTTACTCATCACGTCATTAAGTCGTACACATGAACGCAAACGTGAAATATTAAATTTACTTACTGGTTTTCTTAAATATGTAGGCGAAGCTGGCGAGGCCAGCTCGGAATTTTTAGCACTTTATCGTGCATTAGCCTCAGACACGCCATGGCGTCAATATTTGGCGTTGAGAGGTGTGCTTGTTGAAGTCTCACAACTGCTCACAGCTGAAATTGTTAAAATACATCGTCTAGAGGAGACTACATTATCATCAGACTTATCGCAAGGTTATGCGTTACGTCAATTTGTCGAGTTGCTTTCGCTTTTCCTGGAAAGCTCCACAATAAGGCAAGCATACAAGACACGCCTACTTGGGCCTGTACTCGAGGGTTATTTATCTTTACGCAAGTTGGTGGTACAACGTACGCGTCTAATCGATGATGCCCAAGAAAAATTACTTGAAATGTTAGAAGAGATGACAAGTGGTACTGAGGAGGAAACTCGAGCATTTATGGAAATTCTTATCGACACAGTTGAAAAGACACGCATGAATGACATAAAGACCCCTGTGTTCATATTTGAACGCCTCTATTCAATTATACACCCGGAAGAGAATGATGAAAGTGAATTCTTTATGACTCTGGAAAAGGATCCACAACAAGAAGATTTCCTACAAGGACGTATGTTGGGTAATCCATATCCATCAACTGAAGTCGGACTTGGACCACTTATGCGTGATGTAAAGAATAAAATATGTACCGATTGTGAACTGATAGCATTGTTAGAGGATGATAATGGCATGGAGTTGTTGGTTAATAATAAAATTATCAGCTTAGATTTACCCGTGAAAGATGTTTACAAAAAAGTTTGGCTGGCTGAAGGTGGTGAACGTGATGCTATGCGTATAGTATATCGTATGCGTGGATTATTGGGCGATGCTACTGAAGAATTTGTTGAAACACTCAACAACAAAAGCCAAGAAGAAGTAGATACAGAACAACTTTATCGTATGGCGAACGTTTTAGCCGATTGTAATGGTTTGAAAGTGATGTTAGATCGTATTGGCAGCTTGCAAAATATTTCACGTACACGCGAATTAATTCAAGTATTGCTAAAATTGTTCCTTATTTGTGTGAAAGTACGTCGATGTCAAGAAGTGCTATGCCAACCGGAATTGGGAGCAATCAATACTCTTCTGAAGGTACTGCAAATGTGTCTACAGTCGGATAATGATTCTATACAATCATCGGTGACAGAGCAATTATTAGAGATAATGGAGACTATACTTTCGAAGGCAGCTAACGATACGTTGGATTCATTTTTACAATTCTCTTTAACTTTTGGTGGGCCCGAATATGTTTCGGCATTAATATCATGCACTGATTGCGTAAATGTGCGCAATAATCCATCGGTTTTGCGGCATCTCATCCGCGTACTAGCAGCTTTAGTCTATGGTAATGAAGTGAAAATGGCGTTGTTATGTGAGAACTTCAAGGTAAGTTTACTTAATGGCATTAGTGTGTGCAATTTGGGTATAACTAATGTATGTTAGTCAAAATGTCATAAAATGTATCTTACTCGAAGTATGTCAACCCAGCGAACATTCGGAACCCATAAGGTATCTAAAAGGGTTGTATATATTGGGCTTTATCCCCAATATGAGCTCATCTAGAAGTGAAATGACCGTAAAACAATATGATCCCTAGTGGCCGGTTTAGGTTAGGTTTAGGTCGGGGGAAACCCCGAGTCATTCCGGTACGTAGAACCGGCTGTCGTGGGAATGGCTCTAGTGGCCCAGATTTCCACGCCGTTTGATCATAAGGTGTACCGGCAGGCCCTCAACCTGTTGTTGTTGTTGTTTTAGCAACAAAATCACTCCCCGAAGGTTTTGGGAAGTGTTGTCGAAATAACAGTCCTTGGCCGGATATGAATCCGGTCCGCTCCTGTACTCCCTTGAGGTACTGCCCGACTGTCGTGGTAGCGATTTGTTATGACCAGTGTAACACCGATTCGGTAAATTCTTTTGTCAGCTCTCTCCCAGCGAACGCCGTCCTTCAGGCAACAACACCACTCGTTGCCGAAGAGGAGCGCGAACTGAATAGGGAGACAAGGGTGATGCTGGCCCAACTCCGGTCTGGATACTGTAATAGGTTCAACTCTTGCGGCTTGTCCCCCCATAATACTAACCATCTTTTTGTCTGCTCAACCGAGCCTACTCTTCTAACACCCATATCCCTCTGGTCCACCCCTGTCGAAGCCGCTAGGTTTCTAGGACTTCCGTTAGAAGAGTTTGATGATACTACTGGGTAAGATACTGACTACCTAGGTAGGGCTAAGTAGCGATACAACAACAACCCCTAGTGGCCCCAAAAACATTCCATTTTAGAAAATTGTTCGACTCAAAAAAAAGACTCCTTTAGAAAGCTTTCTGATATCACATCATTAATTGGGCTTATAAATAGGAAACAGTAACCATCAATGCGCGGGTAGGTAATTCACCGCTGGAGAAATTTGCTTTTAATTTGCGAGTTTTAATGCTAGTAACATATTGTAATTTCTTTTTCAAAAACTCAAATAAAACAGAGTGAATTTAAGAATTTTACATGCAGGTACCGTGGTGAATTACCTACCGAAGTTGACTTGTTAAGTCAACACTCTTGATATGTGGCTCATAATTTGGTTAATTGTAGTTATACTTTTTTTAAGGCTTAGGACTCACAGTTATGAGCGCTTCGTAAATGTTTCATGTAATATTCTGAACTTTTGTTCTCTTAAATTGCTTTGGCCAATGACTGCTGAAAAGAAGTTAGACTCTGACTTCACATTCTCTAGATATGTAAATACCTCATCCGGTCGCACTCTATTAGTGGCCAATCTAAAATTCTTTTTATTTCAATTTTCTTTCTAGGAAATCTTAGACTTCAATCATTTCGATGGTGAACGCACACCTGAGGAAGAATTTAAAATGGAACTTTTCTGTGTTTTAACTAACCAAATAGAGCACAACTGTATTGGCGGCACTCTTAAGGACTATATCGTAAGTCTGGGTATTGTTGAACGCGCCATTGCTTATATTACCAAGCATGCACCATGCGTTAAACCAACACTATTGCGCACCGACTCAGATGAATTGAAAGAGTTCATTTCCCGCCCCAGTCTGAAGTATATTCTTCGTTTTCTCACTGGACTTGCTAGTAAACACGAGGCAACACAAATCGCTATAAGCAAGGAAATTATACCAATTATACATCGCCTCGAACAAGTATCCAGTGATGAGCATGTGGGTAGTTTAGCTGAAAATCTATTGGAAGCATTATGTACCGATGAAGCGACGGCAACACGGGTTCAAGAGGTACGTGATTTTACACGTGCTGAGAAGAAACGTTTGGCAATGGCAACACGTGAAAAGCAATTGGACGCATTGGGTATGCGTACTAATGAAAAGGGACAAGTAACCGCAAAAGGCTCTATACTACAAAAGATTGAAAAATTACGTGATGAAACTGGTCTTACTTGCTTTATTTGTCGAGAAGGATATGCCTGTCAACCAGCCAAAGTGTTGGGCATTTACACATTCACAAAACGGTGTAATGTTGAAGAGTTTGAACTCAAGTCGCGCAAAACAATTGGCTATACCACCGTCACACATTTTAATGTGGTACATGTAGATTGTCACACTTCGGCTATTCGTTTAGCCCGTGGTCGCGATGAATGGGAACGTGCCAGCTTACAAAATGCCAATACACGTTGTAATGGCTTGTTACCGCTATGGGGACCAGATGTGTCAGAAGCAGCTTTCTCAGCGTGCATGACACGTCACAGTAGTTACATGCAAGAGAGTACACAACGTTGTGACATCTCATTCCCTAGCAGCATACATGATCTCAAAATGTTATTAATGCGTTTCGCATGGGAGCGCAGCTTTCATGATGATGCTGGTGGTGGTGGTCCACAATCGAATATGCACTTTGTTCCATATTTACTGTTTTATGCCGTTTATTTATTGTTGTCCTCACGCTCAGCAGCTCGAGATTGTAAAACGTTGATTGCTTATTTAACAGCTGCGCCATCAGACAAGTGGTTGGAATGTGGGTATGATGTCGAAGGACCATTATATATGTTGACTATTTCACTGGCTTTGCACAGTCATGAAACATGGAATAAGCATAAGTTGGCACATTTAAAGCGTTTAGTTGCTATAGGACATGCTCGTCAAATTTCACCTTCCGTGCAATGCAAGGCATTATTATCGCCAAATGATCGACAAACGAAAGATTATAGCGTATATCGTCCATTCTTGATGATGTGGGCTCTTATTGATTTAATTTATAGTGTTCTATTCAAAACGGTAAGCACGCCCAAGGAGGAGGACTGGTCAATATCATTGTTCGATTATATTAGAAAGAATGATGAAGCTATGCTTAAATCAACTGATATGATCTTGCAAACATTCACCGAAGAATTCTTGCCGTGCACTTCTTTTGGTGAATTCTGTGATGTAGCAGGTAAGTCGAAGTACACTGGCTTAGTTCTTTTTAATTTTTGTGTAAACGTTATTATATCTGTGCACATAACTAAATTTGTATTTCCATTTTTCAGGTCTCTTGCACTTGATTGAAAATCCTGATGGGTTTATCGATGAGGTTTTAGCTTCGCTACCCACAACTTCACCTCCTTGAATGGACATAAAAATTGCTTACATTGATAAATATATGTACTAACAAGTAGTATACTTACAGGTTGCTCTTCAATTTATTTTATTGATCTGAGCTCATTAACCAAGCTTGAATTAACATATATGCATTCATTACGTACAATGTTACCGAGTGTTTGCTGATATAATAATCACATACATGCATAAATATATCTATATGGCAAATTTAATCTCAATAAATCTTATCGTTCATTACTTAATAATTTGTTGTTTCAATTTCATATTCAAATACGCGTGGTGAATTTGTGGTAAAATTCAGCCATTGTGTTATTTCATAGAAAAATCAATAAAATCCCACCACGAGGTCGCGTTGTTATGAGTTGAACTTGGTAACTGCTAACAACAACAACTGTTGTTGAAAGTGACGGCCTGATAAAGAAAGGAATATTCGGTATTTGTTTCCTTTGGCACGGAACTACTAATAAATTAGCTAAAAATATGATAGGGGTGTCAAAAGACGCGTTTTGATTTAATTATCCGTTTAATTTTATATTTATGTGTAGGGTATTTTTACTTCAATGACTCATAGCCTTATCTATTTTTATTTTATCATAATCGTTGGGTATTGTATGTTGTTTTTATTCGGCTCTGGATCATTGCCCATTGGAACACGGCAATTGAGTTCAAGTGCTGCCAATTAATATGTTGTTGAAATCTTACAGGGTCCTCTTATGAAAAAAAGTTAAGCTAGTTGATGGTTTGAAGAAATTTAAATTGTTGTGTTGTTAAATTGTTGTTTGTTGTTTTCCAATGTCACCCTGGGTCAACTATTTTATACACAAACCATAGCATATCTGAAAAAACAAAGTGAAGTTCGGTGTAAGCGATATCACATAACACTACCATAGACACAGACCCGTGATTTTAAAATGGGAAGTGTCTATTTGCACATGACCGTATACGGATCCGTATTTTATACGGGTTCCGTATAAAAAGTACGGAAGTGACCGTATTTTATACGGCCATGTGCAAATAGCCACAGCCTTTAAAATGACGTTTTCCTTTTGGACATAAAATTTATTTTAAGTTGTCTAACTATGACAGACATGAAATCATGTTAATAACTCTTGTAATTTGACTACAACTACGGGCCTGTGGTTATATAGTTGATGGCGTTACGGTACCCCAATAAAGATGTCAGCGTCAGTGAAACGGTATAAGCGCAATTCCATGCAGTTGTGCAACGTTACACAGTCTTACAATCAAGTGAATTAATTTATATTGTGATAAATATTTAATTGATAAAAAGTTATTCATTGGATGTTCTTGGTGGTATAATTAAAAAAAAAAAGACTGGCGTAGAGATATTTAAAAAAATGATTCCAAAGAAGACTCTGGTGAAGGATGCCCACATAGTGAAAATTGCAGTAGAGTTGGAAAATCATTTACCTCAGCTTATAAATTTGGACCAACGTCAGCCTTTAACAGGTAGGCTCTACAAAGGGCACCAGTTCAACATACCTATATATTAAGGAAAATATTTTAGCAAAAAGCATACATGGATATGTAGGCATATTCATGAAAACGGCCAACGCCCTTCCGTTGTTAAAGCGATACATTGAAACAGAAAACAAAATACCAAAGTAGTGAGAAATACAATGCAGAAACTTCCACACAAACTTGGCCTACCACATTCCCAACGCCTAACTCATATCCCACCTTCCGCTTGCCCTGAATTGTGTTTCCAGTACAGAGTATTATCCTTCCCACCAGCCAATTCCAGAAAGCGACTTGTATGCTTTTTTAAATGTATCACCACTCGCTGTTTTCTGTTTGCAGCTTCAATGATTTCGAGCCCCATGTGTGGCGTGTCTTTATTCTCTAGAGGGTGATTTCTCTTTTACTCACAGGCTGCCGTTGAGATTAATATGCATATTCTGATTTTGTACTTGCAGGTAAAATACAAGAAATTTGTAGTTGTTGGGGTATTGTCGATCCAGAAAATTACGCTTTACAATTTTGCGATGTTAATAATCAAAAATATGTTACTGAAAAAAATCGTAATGAAATCAAGAATGGCTCAGTATTGCGCCTACAATACTCACCATCGAAAACAGCAAATGATACACTCGAATCGTTACGTACGGGATCGACAGTGGAAAAAACAAAATGCTTAAAACAACTCGCCACACTTAGCAAAGATCATACATTTGCCATGGAGTTTATAAAAGAGCAAGGTCTAGGTATATTAATAAATATGATTGAAGATCCTGCACAAAAAGATGATGACATACTTAAATATAGTTTGGCTAGTTTTGTAGAGTTAATGGAGCATGATACAATATCTTGGGAAATATTACAGAGCTCTTTTGTTCAACGCAATATTTACATTGTATGTAATTTTCAAAATTTCTCAAAAGAGTGCACACAAAGTGCTCTCTCGAATTTAGAGAATATTGTACAAAATAGTAGTAAATATGTGCTTGTCGAAAAGGAGGTTACCCTACAAGATTTGTTACATCTACTACAAGATGCTAACTCGTCGACAATCCAACAAAATGCCATTGCGCTAATTAATGCTTTATTTATGAAAGCGGATGAAGTGCGTAAGCGACAAATTGCACATACGATTAGTGCGAAGCCATATCGCTTAGCATTGATTGGTAATGCTTCTGGACGTCAAATGGAGATGACACATCAATTGTATGTATTGCAAACACTCACACTAGGTTTACTTGAGCAAAGGATGCGCATGAAAATGAATGCACAAGATCAGGATGCACATGAGAAAATCAAAGAGCTGCGGCGTATTGCGTTTGATGATTATTCTGGTCAAATGGGTTTAGGTGATGAACAATTGCGACGTGGAGGTGGTGGCGGTTCGGGTGGTGGCAATGTGAACTTTTCACAATTTTACAAAAAACTTGGTTTCAAATGTGATATAAATCCAGCACAAGACTTTATTGAAACACCACCAGGTAGGTAACAGCCGTATAAATTAACCAAACAGCTTATTATAAACCGAAATTTCTGTAATATTTGTGGTACGTTTTTTTAGGTATTTTGGCTTTGGATTGTATGGCCTATTTTGCACGCACATATACACAACAATATACAAAAATTGTCCATGAGAACTCTTGCCGCGCTGATGAGCATGAATGTCCATTTGGGCGTACTTCCATCGAATTGGTAAAAGTTTTATGCGATATATTACGCATTGGTGAACCTCCGGCAGAACAGTCTGCAGACTTCCAACCAATGTTCTTTACGCATGATCATCCATTCGAGGAGTTCTTTTGCATTTGTATAATAACATTAAATCGTACATGGAAAGATATGCGCGCTACGGCTGAAGATTTTCAAAAAGTATTTAGTGTTGTGCGCGAGCAGATAACACGTACACTAAAAGAACGGCCAGAAAATTTGGACGACTTTCGTTCTAAAATTGCGCTTTTAACTTACCAAACAATTACCAATTTACGTCAACAGGAGCGTACTTCAAAGGAAGAATGTGATTCCACCGCGTCCGCTATTGTCAAGTTAAAAGAAAAAATCTCACCACATATACTGGATTTAATTAAACAGCAACGGCTGTCTTATTTGGTAGAAGGTGAGTAAAATTTAAAAAGCAAAAAATGTTAGATAGATGATAGATGCATTTACTAAATTTTTATAGGAACACGCTTTTCGAAATACTCGCGCGGTACGCGTTCCAAAGATAAATTTTGGTATGCTCGTCTATCGCCAAATCACAAAGTTATACATTATGGGGATTGTGATGAAAAAACAGTACCAACACTCGAAGAGCTAACCAACAAAATAGCGGTTATCGATATTAAACAGCTACTCGAGGGAAAGGAATGTCCACATATGAAAGAAATGCGCACACGCAAAAATGCTGGAAATTTGGCTTTTTCCATAACTCTCGATAGCATGGAGAATACTACATTGGATTTTGTAGCGCCCGATGAAACCACATTCCATTATTGGACAGATGGTATAAATGCTTTATTGGGTCAAGAGATGACAAGCAAACAGAAAAAAGAAGATTTTGATACATTACTGTCAATGGAGATTAAATTGCGATTACTTGATACCGAAGGAGTTGACATAAGCAAAGATCCCCCGCCAATACCTGAAGATCCCGAGAACTATGATTTCTGTTTTGAAAGCTAGAATGTTTGCGAACAAAATATTTTTGTTTGTCTAAAACATGCCAAAGTATTTAAAGTAAGTCTAAATTTAATACAACTTTCCACATTCTTATCGTTGCCGTTGTCGACTTGAACCGATACGGATGAGCAGCAATGTTATTAGGAATGTAGTTAAACATATTGAATAATAGCTATAAATGTGCAAATTTTGACCTCGATTTCTTTTCGCAATCTTTTTTACACAAATTATCATATATAGACACAAATGTACGTCATGAAAAATAATAAATTACTAACCAAAACACAGGTTTTGCAATATGTATGTGTAGTTTATTTTATTTAAGTTTATGTAACTTTTGTTGTCGTGTCGAAAAGAACATTGAAACGTTTGTTTATTTTATAACTACGCTAACTTCTTTGCTAAGCGGGACCCACAATTATGCATACTTTTTTTGTGCAGTACATATGTATAATACATACAGTTTTTAAAAATATTAAATTGTTATATAATTGTTTACTGATATACGAATGAACATCATACAATGACCATTAGACCTAAGTATCCTAAATTTTGACTTTTAATGTATTTTTCTCTTACACATTTAAGTTATTCAAATGTTTGTATTAGTGGCATTCGCATGCTCGCGTCATCTATGGTCTTAACTTTACCGCCAGTTTTACATTTAACACCTCCCAGAAATGAGAGATAACAAGTTTTTTCAAACATAGCTAGACCTGCAGCATATTTTTTCTAATATGTTGGCGTTTCTTATCAGTTTATTTAACATAAGAAGGGCTTACAAGGCTAGCCCCTACTATGTGTCGCATAGGTGTCTATTTTGTACCTTGGATATAAAATCATCCTGCTTTGATATTATTGGTATTTTTATTGATGGTTGTTGTTGTTGTTGTTTTAACAACAAAATCACTCCCCGAAGGTTTTGGGGAGTGTTGTCGAAATAACAGTCCTTGGCCGGATATGAATCCGGTACGCTCCGGTACTCCCTTGCGGTACTGACCGACTGTCGTGGGAGCGATTTGGTATGACTAGTGCAACCTTCTAGATCATGTCATCCCTCCCCTCCATTTGTTTCGGTTTCTTGGGCCTTTGGAACTTATGGGAATATTTGTATGTACATTAAGGCGCCTCACGCTCCATAAAAAAAAATGGACACTGCTTCCATCGGAATTATAAACATCAATGTATTCTAAGACCTTGGTCAAAATATTTCGAAAAAAAATGAAGATTTACCGGAGCTAAACCGCGTTAAAAAAACGCTAAAAATATCGTTTTTTATGTATAAAAGGAGTACGAAAAAATATTTTTTAATAAAAAGCACCTGAGATGATGAATTAGCTGGAGTACAAAAGATAAGTATAAAAAAGTTTGAAAATTTGATCAACGCAATCCAAATATTGAGATGTATGATGCTGTTTTTGGTCATATTTCGAAGGGTAGGTATTCGGACGATTAGGATATCATTTAAAAGGTATTTTCGAGACGTTGCCATTTCTGCAAAATTTAACCCTTTTTGATCCAATTTTACACATTGCGAATATTAGCACACAGTTATACAATACTTAATAGTATTGACAAAATTTTTAAACTTTTGTATGCTTACCTTTTGCACTCTATCATCTCAGATGCTTTTTATTAAAAAATATTTTTTCATATCCCCTTTACACATAAAAAACGATATTTTTAGCGTTTTTTTAATGCGGTTTAGCTCCGGTAAATCTTAATATTTTTTCGAAATATTTTGGGGGAGTCCTTAGAAAAGAGTGAATTTTGAAATTCCGATGGAAACAGTGCAACTTTTTTTGGCGAGGCACCTTAATGTACATATGTACATAAATATGTGGCAATACGGAAATTAAACCAAAGTGTTTTCTGTTGAATTTTCCAGTAAAGAGTATTGAAATTCAGAATTGTAATGTAAATGCAAGGTTTATAAATACAGGTTGCGTCGTCAGAAGGTTCGTGTGTCTGCTGTTGTTGTTGAAATTTTGTTTCAGATGTCAAAAGTTTGTCAAATCGCATTGGTTTGTTTACAAATAAACAGAAGCAAAACAGAAATATTTTTCAAATTATATCATATTATTCTTTTTTTGTTGAATAATATGTAATATATCCATACATTGAACTCAAAGAAGTTGGACCGCGTATTTGTTCAATTGGTGTCACCTGTCTTACTTCACGATGTGTAAATGTAAGGAATAGAGATATGGTTTTTTTTGTCTACATAATCCACAGTTTTTGACCGAAAGCCGTGAAAATTTTTGTGACAAGAGATTTGCGTGCGGAGAACGCAACGCTAATAATATCTTATTTTTGTCCTATCTTGAGTTTGGCTTGCCTCAGAATATGCACTTTGAAACTACGTCCCTGATTTGCTGCATTGTTATTTAGACTTCATAATGTTTTTTATTGTAATCTTTGTACCTTCTTGAAAACATCGTTTCATTGTTTTAACTAGTGTTTCTAAAGCAAAAAGCTGGAATGTGCATTTAAATTTAAGCTAGAATGAAATAACTAACAAATCTGAAGATCGTGTCAGCAGCATACTCTCGTGTGTTTGACGACGTTAATTTAAAAGCCGAGTAAGTTTAAAATATATGTATACTATTAATTTGCGGGCATTTTTCGGCGTCGCCCATTGGCACGTACCTAAGTTTTCAATCAAATGGTGTCCTCCATGAGTAAATCGTTCTCATCGCTGCGATCGGGCAAGCAAACAAAGAATTCTAATAGATTTAAAATGGGTCCACGTGAGAATGGATTTTGATAACGTCCACGTTTATCACGCAAATATGGATAGCGTTTATAATTGAACATTTCGTTGGTTGTTAAATTCATGCAGGCATGTAATATCTGTAACGATAAAAAAATTGTAGAAATTACAATGTGTACATGTTCATACGTAGTACATCCAATTATTAGATGTCTGTTATAAATGATCACATACCGATGTACAAGTCAATATCCAGCCAAGACCGCAAAATACTACTGCTTCCAACAATCCCAAAACATAGAGCAGTGTAAATCCTTCAATCATTACACAGTAACATGCAAAATATATGGTAAACGAACAATTCACCGCCACCGATAGTACAAACAAGAAGAACCACATTCGATTTCGTAGTCCTACACAGTTGTGAATGAATGGACAATGATGATCGAAATATGATACACAACGATTGCAGACCCGACAGTGTTTGGCCCGTAATGGACGTAAACAACGACAGCTATGGCAAAGACGAGTCAAAATTACATTACGTTTCTTCAATTTATCGAAATATGGAATTTGTTTGATGGCGCGATAATAAGCATCAGAGCTTAACGGTATATAGCCTGGGTCCCGGCGATTCGCTATAACCCAACTAATCCACATAACTGCGTTCCAATAGATGAAACAATAGTGAGAACGGCGAAGTATATTCCAGGTAATTGGTATAGCCTATAATATATAACAATGAAATTTATGTTTATGAATGTACATACATACATATGTATGTTTGTGTGGATATAAAAACTACGATAAAAGATGGGTCGTGGCGCTATCTCAAAATTGGGATAAAAAATTGGGTAATTTTGTTTGAAAAGTTCCATTTTTAAACGTGTTGAATCGCTTACACGTTCAGATCTGAGCTCTGTAAGCCTGCATACTTTTAGGCACCTTTTTTCCATTCAAATTCCATAAATATGTGTTGGGTGTTAGTAAAAGTTTTGTTAGCAACTGCTAAAAGTCGAGTTCTCGTTTTGTTTTGTCTACTCCTTACGAAGTATCAGTACTATAACACTATCCTCATTCATATAAAAAACGTGGTACAATTTACATGATGATGTCCTAGGAGAGGATCACTTACTCCATCTCAGAGTGCTCCGTTTCTCTGCTTCTGAGTGTTTCATAGACCACCTACTTGAGAGTAATCTCAAAATGCTTCCAAAAAATGCCCCACGTACTATTCAACACCAGAGCGAGAGAGAGATTATCTGGTTCGCAAAATTATACCTGCTCCTACAGTACTTTGACATTAAATAGATGCTCCACTTTTGAGTGTCGTCGAAACTAAGTGACTACACAAAATTTCGTGTATAAACAAATCTCTCAATCCCTGAAAAAATTAAACAGGACATCGTTAACTGTTGAAATACCATGAAAAAACTAAATCTCGGACTACTTCCCATTACAATTTAATTTTGTATACTCCCTTTTCATTGCATGTCCTAGGAGAACGAGTAAACGAAAAAAATCCTTTCACCTCCCAAAACACAAAATGAGAGTTTCGTTATTACATGTGAATTTCAGCCGAGTAAATTGGGAGTTTTGGAATATTAGGAAACCGACTAGGAGCGTAATGAGGGGAGCTGACAACTTGATATTGAAATAAATACAAAACATCCGGAGGCATAACTTACATATATACATATATATCTATATATGGAGCCGTTTTTCATGATTGCGTCATGATTATCTTACGTTTAATAATGATTATTGTTTGGTGTTTTTCATAATCCATGGTTGATAAGTCGAATTTTAACAGGTCTGTTTATAAGATTACAACTCGACAGCCGTAGCCTTTACTTACCCGTATCATGTACATTGGATATCCCCATAATAGCACTGAGAACAGGAAAAGCAGTAATGGGCCCTTGGAATCTCCTGCACCGCCAAATAGCCAACCCCAAATTTCCGAAACAGACGGTATCCAACGCGATTTTTTCTTTACTTCGCTATATAGCAAACGCACAATATCTTGATGTTGATGAGCTTGCGCCAACATTATTGGAGTTTTACCATTTTTATCACGCGGTTCCAAGTCCATATTGGATTTTTCGCAGAGCAATCGTACACAGGTCATGTTACCAGATAGGCAAGCCAAATGTAATGGTGTCGAACCAAAATTGTCAGTTTTTTGTAGCTCAACTCCTGAATACATAAGCAAACGCATAAGATCTGCATGTCCCTTGTAAGCTGCCCAATGCAATGCTGTATCACCATTAATATCCGTTAAATGGTTTAATGCACCCATACCTAATAGGTAGGCTGCAGTTGCTGTTTTGCCATACATACAGGCGCTCATGAGCGGTGTCAAACCCTTAAAATCGGCCGCATTTACAGCTACACCCGCTTGCAATAATACTTGTACGACCGCTGCATGACCTTTGCGGCAGGCCCAATGTATAGGCCGTGGACCTTGTGTACCCAAACATGGTAAATCGACTGGAGCATTACGCTCAATTAAATATCGCATCATTTCCACATTGCCATTTAAAGCTACCCAGTGACCGGGTGTATAGCCATGTCTATCACGGGCCGACAAACATTCCATACCAAATTTCTCTACCAAATTCTCCACGTCGCTCACTTCGCCATTCTTTATTATATCGAAAATATCATCTAAATGTGCCAAAGCACCATCGATGCCTTCAAACAATAATAAATTGCTATCGTCATGCTGATCGGTATCTCCATTTCGTTGAGAATTGTGTATATTTCCGCCGCCGCCAACAGAATTCATTTCCATTCCCGTACGTACTCCACGACGTAAATTTGGAGGTGAATGCGGACGCTCTTCAGTGTTGGCGGCACTATCTTCTTCGGCTACCATATTACATGAAGTCAGGGGCAACGCCCACACACTGCGGGCGGCCCCTGGACTAGGATGCACTTTACTGTGCTGCGTTCTGATGATTTCGCCGCTGGCCACGTTATAAAAATCCGTTCTCTCCACAATCACTGTGCCTGAAGCCGAGGGTGATTGGTGGAGCGGATTTTCCAGTAGGTGAGAAATTTTGTTTGATTTTTGCTTTGCAGCAAACACCACGGATCTTTACAATACTTATTCAAAGGTTATGAAATCTTTTCAAGCTTATGATTAGAATCTATGAGTGTGATGGTGCTCACTGCAGGTAGAGGAAACTAAATTATTAATTGTAATACGACAACTTCCACATTCTCTGATAATCCATATATATAATACTTCTATATTGCTAGTATCGTATCTTCCCAATATGCTGAAAGCGTGTCAATCATTATTACACGAGATGCTTATAATGCAAGTTGTGCGCATGCGCGAGTTTTATTAGTGTTAGTGCATTGAAGCAGCGCGGCGAAAAAAACTTATGGAAGGGGTAGACAGGGGCCACTGACTTGTTTACACAAATTGTACTTTATAGTAGCGTATAAAACCACAGTTGAGTAAATTAAATATGAAAATGCCAATATATTGAATATAAACCGTAATATATTTATTATTTGAGCTTATAGGGTTTCTATGGCTACGTGATCGTCCATAATATGGTTAGAAAATGCATTATTTAAATTTTGAAAAATTGTGAGAGCGAAACTGACTTTTGTACATTACATTAGTGCAAGAAATAATAAGAAAAAGCAAATAAATTCAATCTATGAAATATCCAAATATTTCATTGACCCCCTTTTATTCAAAAAAATTCACGACGCCAACCGAGATTTTGTCTTCTTCTCTCATTGTATGTCTGTACTGTAATGTTTGACACGCTTCACAGTTCTTTACTAGCAATATAGAAGTATTATATATATGTGATAATCTCATCTACTGTGTACACTGCAGAAAGCTTTTGTAAAATGAGCACGAAGAAAATCAATAACCAACTAGGTTGAACATTTTTGTTGTGAATGGTGTGTAGCAGTCGGGAAAATTTTAGGGGTGGTGCAACAACAAGTTCTTATGAGCAGTGGTGAAAATAGGAGCATTGAAGTGGATATTTGCATGCCGGTTATAGATTCCTCAGAACCTCAATTTAAACATGGAATACTTTGCAAAATTAAATATTTTTAGGTTTCCGTTAAAAAAATCTAGTTTCCGCTTCCTTAAACAGGAAAGCCTTAAGATATGCAATTGTTTTTATTTTCATCTAGGAAATTGTTATAGGGATGGCAAATTATTGATGATCAACCAAAGTTGTTTGTTATAAATCGATATTTTTCAAAATAATTCCGCCCGAAAAAACCATATATGTAAATATGTATTTTCTACTTCTTCATATATGTACATGTATTTTGGGCATTTGTTTCCTTAGGAGGCAACTGCTAAAAAACAACCAAGAATGTCGGGAGAGGTATCTAAAGACGGTATCAATTCTCCGAACTCGCAATTTCAATTTTTGTGAAGAGATATTTGCACTTAAAGTTCACAATTTTCTGCCATTTTCATGTGGTTGTTGTAACCACAAATTACACTGTGAGAAAAATATGCAAAAGTGTGTTCTGCACGGAAATCATTGGGATCACGTAGCCGGTGTTGGACCGGCTGAGGGTTATGTTTTTAGGCCTAAGGCCGCATACGCGGGAAGGTGTTCTGCACATAAAACATATGGATCGGGCCCCTAAATTACGATTTGCCTTGGCCATTTTTTGGTTTTTTGTTAAAAACTTTTCACTAACACAAAAAAATTAAATTTCGACTTCGGATCATTGATACCGAGATCAAAACGCCGAAACAAATACCGTATTTTGTTTTGTTAGCAGATGAGTTTAACGGAGGAGCTTAAATAAAAATAAATTTAATAGAGGCTGGCGGACAAATAAAAAAACTATCGATAGTCAAAACTGGTTTTGGTTCTACACACTATCGATTGTGCTATCGATAGCTTTCCAGCTCTATTGACGTTACGGTGAAAAACTAAGAGGAAACGTGGTGTAAAATCCCGATTTTTGGAAAACATTTTAAAGGTGCATGTTTAAAGTTAACTAAGTTTTATAACACCTAGCTTTTGTGCATTTATGAATTATCCGAGTTATGTATAAAGTTTGGGAAGTAATAGGCACAACAAAATCGCTTAATTACAGTGTCAGACACCATTTCGTCGAGTGGCAGCGACGTCATCTTACCGTAGTTGCTAAACAAAAGACTCAACCGGCCATAAGTTATCTTAGCGACAATATTAAAAAAGAAATTATTAAACTTCAAACATTGCAGTTGCTGGGAGTAGAACATACATTTGCTACAAAAAAGGAAACCGGAACATTTTTCAGAGACGCTGTTCGTCAAGATACATTCAGCCGGCGGTATTCAACATTGGTCTGTGTCTTAAAGTAACTAGCAAATTACTGCGTCCCACTCCCATAAAGTTAATTTATGCCTTGGCGCACACTAACAAACCCAATTTACCAATATTTAGTTATTGTACTTTTGGTGAAACATCATATAAACTTTGCCTGAGTGTCTATCTTGAAATTAATTAGATATAGTAAATGGAAAGGCCGTGTTGCACATGTGCATGATTCATAAAAATTTGGAGCTATACGGTATTCATAGACGCATATGTATGCGCATAATCATTATGTATGTATGAAGCTCCGCAGTGGTTAGTACTGGTTAATGTTTCGTCATCAGATCGTCGTGGCTTCTTTTGTACCGCATTCCATTGCAAACTTAACCAAAGTGTTAAAGTAGTTGCATCAGTCTTTGCATATTGTTAAACATTTGTAAAAAGTTAATAAAGATGGAGTAATAGTGTTTGTTTTAAAAATAAAGAATATTTTTTAATATGGACTTATGCTTTTAAAAGCTATATATTCGTACATATGTATATTTTATCGTCATCATCGTTTTGTAGTCTTGATCCTCTTCATCCAGCTGTGTATTTTATCCGAACAAAGTAAATTTTGGAAGAGTGTGATAAAATAGCCATTAAGTTTACAAAACGTTTGAAAAGAAAGTTTTTAGTAAATGTTTTTCTAAACCTTTACTTAGACGATATAACTTTGTAACCAATGCCTTATGTTCAATCGAACATGAAATGGTATATTTTCAATGAATTTTTAGCAAATTGGTGATGTGGACACGAATTTGAAATGGTTTTTTTTTTAAATTTGCAATTCACCTTTAAAGCTAAATATACATACATACATATGTATATGTATTAACCTTTGCTTATAGACGCTTAATAAATGTTTTTTAATTCTCATAATGTTTAATTTTCAGGCTACTAAAATGAAAAAAGAGAAACAAAAGAACGCACCCGCTGAATGTGGAAGAAAAGGTGGAGCCCAATAATTAGAAATGTTTTCTTATATTATTTATTTATTTATATAAATTTCAGAGTTGAACCCTTGGCCAACATACATTGAGGAGCGTAATGCTCTTTGGGAAAAACTAAAAGCTGAACGTGAAGCTGAACTGGCCGCTAAGCCTCGTACACCCATCAAGGTAACTCTACCCGATGGCAAACAAGTGGATGGCACCTCGTGGGAGACTACCCCCTACGACGTTGCGAAAGGCATTAGCCAAGGTTTAGCCGATAATACAGTCATCTCAAAAGTTAATGGTGTTGTTTGGGACTTGGATCGTGTTCTTGAAGGCGATTGCAACTTACATCTTTTGAAATTCGACGATAGTGAAGCTCAAGCAGTGTTTTGGCATAGTTCTGCTCATATCATGGGCGAAGCTATGGAACGCATATATGGTGGACATTTGTGTTATGGGCCTCCAATTGATACTGGTTTTTACTACGATATGCATTTAGAGGGCGAAGGTGTAAGTAAAAAAACATCATTACCAAAATTAAGTAAACATTTTTTTTAATAAATGTATAGATTTCTACGAATGATTACTCCAACATGGAAGGTTTGATTAAGCAGATTGTAAAAGAGAAACAGCCTTTTGAACGTTTAGAATTGAAAAAGTCCGACTTGTTGGAAATGTTTAAGTACAATGAATTTAAAGTGCGCATTTTGAATGAAAAAGTTAACACTGAAACCACCACTGTATACAAATGTGGCTCACTGATTGATCTGTGTCGTGGTCCCCATGTACGACACACTGGCAAGGTTAAGGCTCTCAAAATTACTAAAAACTCATCAACCTACTGGGAAGGCAAAGCCGATGCAGAAACACTTCAAAGAGTTTATGGTATCTCTTTCCCGGATCCAAAACAACTTAAAGAATGGGAGAAACTTCAAGAAGAAGCAGCAAAACGTGATCATCGTAAAATTGGACGAGAGCAAGAATTGTTCTTCTTTCATGAATTGTCCCCAGGCTCATGCTTCTTCCAACCACGTGGCGCTCACATTTATAATACTTTAATGACCTTCATTAAATCGGAATATAGAAAGCGTGGTTTCCAAGAAGTTATCACACCAAATGTTTACAACTCAAAACTGTGGATGACATCTGGCCATTGGCAACACTACGCTGACAATATGTTCTCATTCGAGGTGGAAAAGGAAAAATTTGCTTTAAAACCTATGAATTGTCCAGGGCATTGGTGAGTTACAAAATTAAAAATATCTTATCGCATTATCTATAATTTTTTAATAATACTCCGAATACTCACTAGTCTTATTTTCGACAATCGTAATCGGTCATGGCGAGAGCTGCCGTTACGTTTAGCTGATTTTGGCGTATTACATCGTAATGAACTTTCGGGTGCGCTAACTGGTCTTACTCGAGTGCGCCGATTCCAACAAGATGATGCGCATATATTCTGCGCTCCTGAACATATTAAAAACGAAATGAAGGGATGTTTAGATTTTTTGCGGCATGTGTATACTATATTTGGTTTTTCGTTTAACCTCGTACTCTCGACACGTCCTGAAAAGTATCTTGGTGAGTTGGAACAATGGAATACTGCCGAAAAAGCACTTGCTGAGTCTTTAGACGAGTTCGGATTGCCCTGGAAAGAGAACCCCGGTGATGGTGCTTTCTATGGTCCGAAAATTGATATAACTATTATGGATGCACTAAAACGAGCACACCAGTGTGCCACTATACAGTTAGATTTTCAATTACCAGAACGATTTAATTTAAATTACATTGCCGATGATGGTGAAAAGAAACGGCCAGTAATCATACATCGGGCTATACTCGGTTCAGTAGAGCGTATGATTGCAATACTTACGGAGAGTTATGCTGGTAAGTGGCCATTCTGGTTATCGCCACGTCAAGTAATGGTTGTCCCTGTTGGTCCACAGTACGATGAATATGCACAATCGGTACGTACAAAATTACATGAATCTGGATTTATGGCCGAAGCTGATACAGATGCTGGTGATACCTTGAATAAAAAAATTCGTAATGCTCAACTGGCTCAATTTAATTTCATTCTGGTTGTGGGCGAGAAGGAACGCTCCTCAGATACAGTAAATGTACGTACGCGTGACAATAAAGTACATGGTGAAGTATCAATAGCCGATTTAATAAAGAAATTAAATAAAATACGAGATGAATTCATTACAAATGAAGATAATTTTTAGATTTGAATTGGCAATCTATTGTAAGTGGCGCGGTAATTTATTCTCTTTTCTTTTAAACATTAAGACACAGTAGAAACAATGCAACAAATACCTTAAAGCTTAAATATGAATGTTAATCCATACTATTACATAAAACTATTTCATATTCAATAAAACATGCTAAACTGTGTCTCAAATAATTCGTTTTAGTTTGTAGGAACAATACTGTCCAGCTTTGAAAGAGGCTCACTTCGGAATGAGAAACTAAACACTAGAAACTAACAAATTCATCCATCAAATCTCACATCCGCATCAGTCTTAAAAACAAACCCAGTAACACTTTCTTCCTCAGAAGATAAAAAAGGAATTAACTTTTCTGTGTCGAGGTTGTTACTGTACCTTTGGATCAAACGACGAAACTATGTGGTGCCAGATAATTTAAAGTATGATTTCATTCTTTATCATTGGTTATTTCAAAAACTTTATTGCAAATATTTATGTATGTATCTATGTTGTTTAAAAACATTTCAATTAGCAAGTGCAATATCCCACTGATCGTTCAAATGCCAAAACTTAATGTTAAATTTAGTTACAATAACTATTAAATATAGTTTTTTTATACGCTTACATTTGAAAAATTTATCGATTTAATTTGCGATTTTTATGCATTAAATACATACAAACATATGTATGTGCCTTTTTCTCAAATTGCATTATAAAACTGAATTTAGTGTACATATGTAAATATAACTTTGAAGCAAATGATTAATTTTTTTTTTAAATGCGGTTTACAGGTCATTCATAAAACATCCCCGAATTTTAATACACATATTTTTTTATTCCGCTTCATGCACATTTCTATTTAGTTACGTAGTTTTTGTTTTTATTCATTATAAATATTAATAATTCAGTACATATTTAGAAATGGTATTATACTGCTTGTTTTATAATTAACTACTTTACTATTTATGTTTAAGTGTGACATATTTCTTTTCAATTTAATTTGCATGAACACAACAACACAGTGGTAGTCGGTGAGCATTTTTGCTAAGCATTACGGCTTAAGCGACTGGACAAAATCACTTCCATTCACTTTACAACCAGACTGGCTGAGATTTGTGTATGTACATTTCTTTAATCAACATGACTTCAACCCTTGAATTTGTTTAGATGAAGTTCAATATTAATTTTACGAAAGTAAATGATTGGGAATGTGCTACCTATTTTTTATGATCTGATATTTTATCCCGTTGTATTTCTTTCCATACAAAAATTTCAGTGTCTGGTTGTATGGTGAATGATGATCTCAAACCTGCTTTATTCAGGCAAAGCTTTACGGTTCATATATACTATGTATGTATGTATGTACATACATATGTACGGAGGCGGAGTTTAATCAATTATTTTTTAATAAAATAATTATTTAAATTTATTTTCATAAATTCAACGGTAACCTTCAAACACGGTATCTTCTTAAAAAGTTTGGTGTGTAAATGTAACGAAGAATACTACTTCTAAAATTTCTCACGAAACCCAGCTCCCCCAATTTGTGGCTGACGAAACCCAGCACTTTCGTGTTGGGGCTGACGGAAACTAGCAATTTAGTTATTTTAAGTGACGAATATTAGTATTTTTTTCTTTTCCTTTCTCTCTGCAGACTACATTTGTTATAGATATTTTTTTTTTTTTTTAATGTACTAAAATTGGGAAATTAAAGACAAATGGAGAAGTCAATATTAATATTGGCATACCATCGCAGCCAGCTTTATTTTAAAACCAAACCTACCTATCTGCTTATTTTTTATTACATATTATATCTTGCTACCGAACTTTGTAAAAAAAAAACAAGTTTTCTTCACTGACGAGACGAAACTGCTTATTTTTATCAGAGACAAAACTTCTGTAAATAGATGTATTTACATATATAATTTGTTTCGACCTCTTTCAGCTTAGCCTTATATATTGTGGTTTCTTTTATCGAACAAATTGTACTTTTATTAACAAATTCCTTGGTAATAATTTATATCCATGGTCATGTCACCCCTCCTTCTATATGAAAGAAGATGGGTAATGAGAGGTGACAGGCATTATACCCGTGATCAACCATCGAGTTGCATGTCAACGCTGACTACGTTTCAGAAATTCAGCTAAACATAATCAATTTAGGTAGCTTATTCAATTCAAATATCCTTATCTTCACTGTTATTTGTAAAAAGGGGGCGGTACAAAACCTTTAAAGTGTTTTTGTTGTTACAAACAACAGCAATATTAATATAAATACTATTAGTCAATTATGTAAGGTCAGTTAGAAAATATGCTCTTACGTAACACGACATATCCTTCAAGGTATGCGTTAGATGTCAGGTGTCGTTTAAAGGTGACACAAGCAAACAAGCTAAAACGGGGCCGTTTGGTTACCTATCTGAAATAAACCTCTTAGCTCTTTTTTATATAAAAAATTATTTGGTAAGCTGGCATTTTGGAAATGTTAACTTAATGAGTTTTGTACCTATTGAAAAGCAGAGATATGCACTTTGAGCTACATTTTGATTAAGTACACTTATGCCCATCAATGTGAATTCAGGATTGTTCTTACCAAATTATATTATGATATATTGTTACGGGTGAACCCACACATAATAGATGTATATCTACTTCATTCAAAGTGGTTGATTAACATTTAGCATCTGCGTAACGAAATTAAGAAACTTCGGGTAATACTGAAATACTATGTTTATTGAAGTGTGTGTACTATTTCACAGAAAATTAAGGTAGGTCGAATTACAGTCATTCCACATAACTTTTTGCTAAAATCCACCTCTACATTCATTCATATCTACGTACATGCATATGCACATACATATGTACACATTTAAAACATGATAACTAACTTAATCTTTAAATCGTCTTTAGGCATCATCGTCTACAAACATTTTGTACAACTTCGCGCTAGAGCTGATCATTATTACAATGACTTATACTAAAAAAAATTTATTTTCATATTAAGAGTGAGAATTACAACCTATCATTTTAAAGTAAATAATTTTATACAAATTGAAATTTAATAACTGAATAACTCAAAACTTGCAAGTTTGTTTTCGGTTTGATCTGTATTGATTACCGTGGAATGGGCCAATTGGTAAAAAAGTTATTAAATCTCTTTACAATCGATGATAGTAAATTGTTATTTTTACAGCAATGAAGTAAGTAACACCACCGCTACGCCTTTGTACGTGGCTATGTAATTTAGTATAACAATGAATGTGCTAATATCTTAACGTTATTTTTTTTTTTTTGTTATATTTACCAATGACACCAACTACCAGCAGTGCAAAAGTAACTTCAGCACGCATAAAAGCTTCGGCATAAATATTTACTTAAAAACATTCAGTTCCAGATTATTTCTAATATTGATATTAATTTTTCTCCGTATTACACGATGCTATGCGCCTACGATTTATCGCTATAATCAATTGATTCTTCAGTATAAGGGTATCTTTTTTTATCTATTTTTATATAAATAAACTTAATTATATACCGTTTTTATCCTCATTAAGCTTTCTCATACTTGTCTATATATCTTCGTCCTTTATCCATACTATTAATGCGTTCAATTAGTGCTGTTATCGGTTAATGTTATATTTTAGTTTGGTTTCACTAATATTCGTTACATCTTCAGCAAGCACATCCACCCTCAGGATCCTTTGATTCGTTAGGTGAATCCTTTAGCACAACCTCTTGCATATCTTCCGATGGTTTATTCTCTGTTGAATCCATACCGGGTAACGCTGCCGCTACGCGTCTGAAGAGCTGCTTGACGTTGTAGCCAGCCTTCGCACTTGTTTCGATGAACATGACGTTCAGTTCCTTCGCTTTGCGCTCACCTTCTTCAGTAGACACTTGCCGCTTGTCCGATAAATCCGTCTTATTGCCAACTAACATGATGATGACGTCACTACCTCGTTCCGTACGAACATCATCAATCCATTTCGATGTTTGGTGGAAAGAATTTGTATTTGTTATGTCATATACCACAACCGCTACAGTGGAATCACGTATATATGATGGAATGAGAGATCGAAAACGTTCCTGGCCGGCGGTATCCCATAGTTGTAGCCGAACGGTTCGATCTTCAAGGTACATGGTTTTGGAAAGAAAATCAATACCAATTGTCGCCTGATACGTGTTGTCAAAGCTGTCGTACATGAAACGTGTGATTAGCGAAGTCTTACCGACACTTTGTTCACCAAGGAACACCAGTTTAAATTTGCGAAGAGGATTTCCGAATTCGCCGGACGACATGATTCAAGTGTATTGAAATAGCTTTGTAAAGCTTATCTAGCTTATTAATATCGCCTACTACCTTAAATATACTTTTGGTAGGAAATATTCGTGTTTGCGGCCCCTTACTCCACTCTAGTTTTTCCTTCTACTTGTACTTGCCTACGTCTACGTTGGCGTTTTCTTTTTTCTTTGCTGACCTCTTTGATTGGGCTGGGTTTCTTATATTTATAAACCTTTAACAAAACTCAATGTGCCCGTAGTGATTTAATTCGGAGAAAATTACTACAGAATTTATTTTCGTTATGATTTTAACATTGATTTCTTCAAACTCTGAATTCAATTAATAATTTTAATAGCAATCTTCACGTATACTTTCTGTGTCGCTTTTCCATTAGTCACCGTCAGCAATCAACTTATTTGATTTGAACTACCTTACCGACGTGAAAAGTTAGCAAAACGTCAAATACTTGCAGTGATGCTAACACACCTTATAAATATTTACAGTTTTTCTGCACAGAATACCCTTTTTTATGGGCGGCCTTGAGTAGCGCTATATAAACCAACCCATAAACGATCTTATTTAAATCTTTACTAGGGACAATAGCGAAGAAGCTTGTTACTGTTATTGTAAACCAGACATGAAAATCAATGGAGCCAATTACATACAAACTAGGCGCAAGGGAGGATGCCATGGATGAATTGATTCATGGGAGGATGCGACTGAGCAATTTGTATGAATAGAACTGCCCACTTTTGTTTGAGCATGTCCTATTGAGAAACTAATTTTTACCCGGCTACGAAGGGACTAATCCACTTTCCACCCAAATATGTATTTTAACTCCTGTAAGTATGCTACAAAAACTAGAATGAACTTACACCCCTATGAGCATGCTACACAAATTGAATGATAGCCAACTGTAGACTAAAGAGAGTGATCCGGGATTTAATCATACGATTTTTTGTAGGGTAGTTTCAAATTATTTTTGGTAATGGTTTCCTTTAGAAGACAAATGGTAAAACGCTAGCAAAAATGTAAAGAGTGGTATTAAAATACAAGTTTTGACCTCAGTAATAATAATCTAGAATCGAATTTACAAATTTTTTTGTTCTTGTTGTCGTAATCACAGTACTAGAGTGTGCCGATAAGTGTGTTCTGCACGGAAATAATGGCGATCGCGGAGCGAGCGGTGGACCGCCGGAGGCCGCCTATTCATAAAGGTGTTTGGCACCTAAATAACTTGGATCACTCCTCCCATTTGGTTAATTTTTTGTTTTTTTGTCAACAACTTTTCACTGCAACAAAAAATCATAATTTCGCGTATTTTGGTATCTTTCCCGATAATTTGGATCTTGTTTTATCGGTTGACTCCTAAAGGAAACAAATTTTTATTTCAATTTATCTGTTGAGATGAATCGGTCAACAAATGGTGAAAGCTCGGTTATCAGTTCTAATCGGAGAAGCTTTATTTCTTAGAATTACTTATATGAAAGTTTGATAAGATAGTAGTGTTATAAAAACATATCAGTTAAATATATTAATATCGCTGAAATTTATACACGTGTTGGACCGTACCGAAAATACAAAACTACGTAGTACATACCACAGAAGATGGTATATCTACAAAAGATACAATTTTAATTCCTTGAACTTGGGATATGTCAAAAACAAAAAAATTTTATAAATTTCAAAATAGAGCTAAAATTTTTCTCTGAGTAAAATACACAACGCCTTTTAGTTAAAAAAAACAAACAGGAAGAATCTGTACATATGTATTAATTAAATCCAAAGAGCGTAGAACACAAAGTAGGTTCAACGCGACGAATAGTTGGATACGGTAAAAGTTCAATTAGAGGGTTGGTAACTCACCAATAAAGAAATTTCATTTGAATGTGTCAGTTTTCGGGCATGTACGGTGGTTGTACCTCATTTGATGGAACAGAATTCATCAATTTGCTATATAGGGATACAAGACCAAATAACGTAAAACCATTTTTCGGTTCTGTTCAAAATTGTTTTATTCGGACATCAATATTGCATTCGGTAATGCCAGGATGGTGTAAGACAATTTTTTTTTCGATATGCCCTAATACAATATACTCGTAGAAAATGTAGGTACTATACGCAAACCTTAATGGATTCGCAATGGCCAATAGGCAATTATCAAGTGGTGATTCTTAACTGATTACAAATATGTATGTATGTATAAGGGAGCTTTTAATATTTATTAAATTGTGTATTCCTACAAATAAACAATCGTATTTTCTGAAAAACTATTGTTAATTCAACTTCAGACTAAGTAATATTATGTTACGCTTTTTCGAACTTGTCATAGTTATACTTTTTTGTCAAAATGTTTTCGGGTTGCCTTCAAAGGAAGGGCGGCTAATTGGAGGTACACAGGCAGCTTTGAATGCAGCGCCGTATATTGTTTCGCTTCAACAAGGAGGTGTGCATTACTGTGCTGGCAGCATTTTAAACGCGAATTGGGTGGTAACGGCTGCCCATTGTCTTACATCAAAGACGCAGGTGCTAAGAAGTACTCTGATAGCTGGCAGTAACCATATTGGGGGTACAGAAAGCACAGCCCAAAAGCGGCAGATCAACAAATATGTAGTACACGATCTTTACACCGGAGGCACGGCGCCTTACGATATTGGTCTCGTTTACACGTCAGCAGATTTTCACTGGACAACTTCTGTAAAGCCTATCAAAATACCGAAATCAGGAGTCGTACCGACAGGCAGTGCAGATTTATATGGGTGGGGTTCGACTTCGACTACAAGTGTACCATCATATCCTTATATGTTACAAGTGGACAAGAATTTGCCTATTATAAGCGAAGCAAAGTGTTCTAGTGCATTGGGATCTAAAGGTGTGGATGTGCATTCAACAAATATATGTACCGGGCCGCTCACTGGAGGACTTGGTATTTGCACATCTGACTCTGGGGGTCCATTGGTACAAATAGAAAATGGGAATAATATCCTTATTGGTATTGTCTCGTGGGGAAAGATTCCGTGTGGTCAAGCTAATTCACCATCTGTGTATGTACAGGTATCAGACTTTATTTCATGGATTTCCAAAAAACAATCGTTAAGGTAATCAAGTTTTTCAACCTAAAATATTTTAATAAAATCATAGTCGGATATGACATACTTCGTGTAAGTATTTTATTATTATTCTTTTATGAAATTGAACTAACTAATTGGTGAGTTGCTTTACTTTCATATGTATATGTTAGCAATATCTACCTTAATCTTTTTGGATATGGGCTGTCCATCTAAATTTTAGATTCTAAAACCATGTCCGATGCTACAAAATACACTTACAAAAACATGTATTTTTATATACCAAACAGGTGCGATATATGTACTTACTAGCTTTCTTCGGGAGCAAATATTTCTTAAAACTGTTTACAAATACTTGTTCGGTATCACTTGCGGGAAAGAGAGAGAATTTTGACATTTCATTTGCAGAGAAAGCAAATTTCTACTGGAAGAATTTCACTCAGCAAGATTTGCCGGTGAAAAACAGCTGCAACATAGCAAAAAAAAGACAAAAGCTTCAAGCTTTGAGTTATTAAATAACGAAAAAATAAGAGTTGTTTTGCTTGCAAGTTTTTTTTCATATTTCTGTTAGGCGTAAACTTGTCCAACTTGAAATTTCTAAAGAGTTTTACACAATTTCCAACATTTTTACTGGTTAGTATTTAGTAACACAAACACTTGCACGGAGAGAGTATATTTTGGCATTCACTGGAATACGAAGTTACTCGGAAAATTTCACTCAGTAAGTTTTGCAGGTGCAAAACAACCGATCCTGATTTAGCAAATCAATGAAAACAACTTAAATTTTAAACAAATGAGAACAGTAACAGCTGTTTAATTTTTTCTAATTTTCTCTCACAATGTTATCCGCTAAAGTTGGATGAGACAAGATAGAATATTAAAAAGCAGGTGACTGAATTTCTTTTAACGCCAAGCCCGCCTATCACACTTGTAAGTAAGTATAGTGACGCCTCACAATAAGTTGATCTCGGGATAAAGTTCAAAAACCAGCGGTACACTTAAGAGATTCGTGAATCGTTGCGAAAAGCCATTAGATCTTTAGACGACCACGATAGCGGTACGCTTTACGGCCTTTTAGATTTACAATATATCAAGCGAGAATACAAAAAAATAGGTGACTGAGTATGTTTTGTTTTTCTTTTTTTAAGCGCCAATGCTTAAAAGCAACGTTACACCTTATTTGGAGAACATTTTAGTTATCTTGATCTAGCAGTCACTTATTTGTACAACTTTGACTGCCAAATCAGCTATTAATTGCTTGGAAGTGTTCATTACAGCCGACCTAAACAGGAACTTCAATCCCCATATAAACGATATATCTGTGGCATAGTAAATTTTTTAAGTTTCCAGTAGGGAGCTTTGTAGTGTAAATGTCCGGAATCGGGCTTTCAGTCCAAAAATCCCCAATTTTTTAGCAAACGCCATGAATTTTGGTGTGGACATTGCTAGGTGTGGGTGAGTTACGCCATCGCAAGGTGTTACGTCGTATGAATAACTAGGTTTTTAATTATTAAACGCACTCTGGCAGCACTGAGCTACGATACTGTTTTATCGATACAGCTTGCTTAAAATTTTCAATTGACAAGTGGAAATTTTGCATTCACATTCTTTGTGCTTTCTGCTGATAAAATAAAACTAAACATTTGTAATTTGTCTACCTTATTATCACTTAAATTTATAATCTCTACTGTAACGCCAACTTTGCGTAAGATTAATAAAATATGGCTGATGAGCAGAGCATAGTGGATGCCCAGAAACAATTCGCTGATGTGGACATAAATAACGGAAGTGCATCCGGTGCTGAAGACGACGAGGAAGAGGAAGTACCAGCGCCTGGATCGATCGAGAGTGACTTATTTGCTGTAACGCCAACAAGTGAAATACATGTAAGACGCTTTACATTAGCTATTTAGAAATTTAAATTTGAATTAAGATGCATGTAAGGTAAAACTTGGAAAGCCAGATGGTTTTCCTTTGTGAATACTTAGATTTATACGTACAAATTAATGGGCGGTGTCTCGGTTCTGTCTCATTTGTAATTAAACACATATGGTTGATTATCGCTTAGAAGTTTTTATGTTGCACATAACAATGCCATGATATCCACAGTTGACAATCGTAAAATTTAGTCGTGAAGTAAACCGTCTTATCAACAAATGCATATTCGTACATACTAATGAAGTATTATTGAATCCCAACAAGCATTTTGTAAGTTTTTAAAAAACGCTTGTACCTATATATTTCAAGTACAACATTGAGTAAAACCAAATATGTATGTAATCCTTAATTGCTAGCATGTAACTTCAAAATATAAGAAGTGAAGGGCCAATTATCATTTCTTACCGAGCTACGGGTACGAATTCTAAAACAAAGCCCTATGTTATTTTAATAAAATTGGCACTAGCTTTATGGGTCCATTACGATATTGAAGGATTAATTAGTTTGAGGTTTGGTAGTAGGTGCAGACTAGCAAACCGTTGTTGTTGTTAGCAGTGCTTCGCCCTGCCCAAAGGGCCAGGTTCACTCTAAATTGTCATCAAGCTCTTCTAACGGGAGTCCTAGGAAACGCGCAGTTTCAACAGGGTTGGACCAGAGTGATAATGGTGTTTTAGCATCTAGAATTTTCAGAATAAATAAAAAGCAACTTTAAAAATGTTTTATATTAGTTTTTTAAGTAATTCGTTCTTGGAGTAATTAATATAAACGCAAAGCTGAGTTTGGCTATTTTAGTTATGTACTCCCTATGAGCTAGTCAGCCATGTTATGTTATTTTATTTTTGTTTGTTATTCTAATTTGACTCATTATTTATTTATTGTGAAATTTTTAATGAAATCAATTCCTTTACACTACTTGTTACAATTCTTGTTGTTGTACTATAAAAGATCATATAGGATCTTATTGTACTAATATGTTGTCAATAAAATACTCAAATAAAAGGCCAACATACCAGTACCATACCGCTATCTGAAAAGGCAGTAAAAATGTGTAATACACATACTACTAAAAGAATAAGAGGCAATAAGAACTAAAAGCCTTTATTGCTTTTCTCACCTTAACACATAACACACTATTTCTAAGGTAAAAGGTATATTTGAATTTAGTGTAGATACTAATTGAGGACTTTAAATGTAAATCATTAAACGATGCAACAGTTTGCTTTAGTAAATCATAATACTTTTTTGAATTTGAAATTTGGTTTTCACTGTTTCAATTTGTTATTAGCACGAGTTTCTGTATTGTTTTTTATTTCTGTACAGCGCCGCATTTCGTCAAGTAATCTTGAAGATGTGCTTACCGACAATGGGGACTACTTCGTCGAAGTTATGGTGGCAGAGCCACAAAAAGTAGGCGATGGAATGGGATCATACCTAACCTACAAGTAAAATAATGCAATAGTCTCCAAATTTCGTTCTTTTCTTTAATCTTCCAATTTTGCAGAGTAAGCACGAAAACGAACATTCCAAAATTTAAGCGCCCTGAGTTTAGTACATTGAGACGATTCAGTGACTTTTTGGGAATACATGATGTGTTATCAGGAAAGTATATAAGACATGGTAGAATCATTCCCCCCGCACCATCTAAAAATATAATAGGTAAGTACCAATAACTATTGTTTATTGATTTGTAAAAGTTGCCCTCCTTGTACTTCTTACCTGGCATTGGCAGCGAGACAACCAAATAGTTTTTGGTTTAATAAATGTCAAATTATTTTACCTGGATACTATTAGCTTTGTTGTTATTGTCTTTAAATAAAAATTGAAAATATTTGTTTTATAGGTAGCACCAAAGTGAAAATGAGTCCACAACAGAACGAACCCGGTACCCCGAGAAATTCCGAGTGGGTAGAAACTCGTCGAGCTGCTTTACAGCGTTATGTAAATCGTACTGCCCAACATCCTGTGCTTCGCGTTGATATAGATTTCATTAATTTCTTAGAAAGTGATCAAGTAAGTTTTTTTTTTATTTAAATGATAAGTTTGCTTTCTAAACATATGTATATTATTCATATTTTCCAAGGAACTTCCACGAGCCGTTAATACAGCTACGTTGAGTGGTGCTGGAGTAATGCGTCTTTTTAATAAAGTTGGCGAAACTGTAAACAAAATAACCTATAAAATGGATGAAAGTGATCCAGTAAGCACATGATAAATGAATAATTCAGAAGATTAGACTAATTTATTGAAATGATTATTGATTTAAAACTTTTCTTGGTAATCGTTTACGTCCGCTACCGAGCGCGTCTCGGTCCCAGGATCACGAATATAACTCCGCTCAACCGATATTTTTAGTAGTTTGCGAGATATTTGCAGTTAAAGTTCAGAATTTTCTGTCATTTTCATGTGGTTGTTGTAATCACATTACCCTGTGAGAAAAAGAGTGGCACGCCGAAGGACATCACCGTGGCGGTAGCCACGGCTATTTCAACCACCCGGAGTTGGAATGGCGTAGCCCAGGGTTATTTTTTGAAGCGCGGCCGAAGGCCGCCTACGTGGTAAGGTTTTATGCACATAAAAAACATGGATCGGGTCCCTAAACCCGGGTTATTTTTCGGGTTTTCGCAAATAATGAAAATATCGGTTGAGCGGAGTTATATTTGTGATCCTGGGACCGAGACGCGTCTTTTGAGACCCCTCCTGACATTCTTGTGTAAATATTAGCGCTCGGTAGCGGACGTAAACGATTACCCTTTTCTTTTGCGGTTTAGTGGTTCGATGAAAAAATCACTGAAGTAGAAAACTTAGATGCAAACTTACAAAAGTTGCATACAGCGCTCAAATCACTAGTTACTACACGAAGAGAGTTATCTGCCTTGACTGGATTAGTTGCAAAATCGGCGGCCATGTTGAGCACCTGTGAAGAACATACGGGACTTTCTCGCGCTCTTTCTAGTTTAGCTGACGTTGAGGAGAAAATCGAATTATTACGTTCAGAGCAGGCTAACTCAGATTTTTTCATTATGGCCGAATTCATTAAAGACTATATCGATTTATTTAGTGCTGTGAAATCGGTATTTCATGAACGCGTTAAGGTTTTTCAAAATTGGCAACATGCACAACTGCAACTGTCCAAGAGGCGTGAAAATCGCGGGCGCTTCGAACTGGCCAATAGGACTGACAAGTTGGAGCAAGCTCAACAGGAAGTTGAAGAGGTATTCAATAAATATATGTAACATCCATTTATGTAATTTCTTATAAATTATTTGGTTTTAGTGGCAAACAAAAGTTCAACGCTGTCAACATCAATTTGATGACATATCGGCTGAAATTAAGAAAGAAATGGAAAGATTTGAACTGAATAGAATACGGGAATTCAAAATCAATACAATGAAATATATTGAAGATCAAATGGCACACCAACAACAGGTAAAAAAATGAAATTATATATACCCTATGAAGCTCTAACTTCGATGTTATTTTCTTTGTAAGATTATATCATACTGGGAAGCTTTCATGCCTACTGCGCGGGAAATTGTTTAAATAAAGGAGAACCCGGTTAAGTGCTACAACTACAAGTCTATAGGTCTTTTTTTTTTACAATACCTTTCATGCATGTACATATGTATATGAACAACAAGTGGCCACAAAGCGCATACCGAAGTGAAGCTTTGTAAATTGTATTTATATACTATTTCGCTAATCTATTGGTCTGCTATAATTGCTTTAAATCTCATGAAAGGAAAACTCATGAAACCTTAATTTCTACGTTCCACATGGTAATTTCCATTAAAGTTTAAACTTTTATTATTTTATATTTGTATAGTATTCAATAAAAAAAATATTTGTTATCTAAAGCTTAGCTATATATAACGCATATAATCGTAGATACATTATATTTTGTATGTAAAAACAGAATTTAAAAACTGGAAAAAATTATTGAAAAACGCAAACGTATGTTTAAAAAATGGTTTTTGTTTACATATGCATCTATTATATTATATGTACATATATCAAGAAATACGTTTAAAATTTGTAATATGATTATAAAAAAATTAACGGATATCGAATAAATCAAATTGTAAATAAAAGTGCATTTGAAAATAATGATGCCTACTACGAATGATTTGGCCTAAAGGCCATTCTACAACTTCCTATTAACGTCAACCGACTTTCATTTATTAAGCAAATCGTTCGGTAAGGTTGTTCGTTTGTTTCATGAATTTGGGAAAGAAAACATTTGGTATCAATAATCCAAATGCGAAATTTTTTATTTTTGCTTTTACTAAAATGTTATTGGCAAAAAACCAAATTACCCAGGGTTGATTCCTAATTTGAAGGTATGTATGTATGTGTATATCTGTTGTGTCTACAACAGCTGCATGAAAATGACATACAATTTTCAACTTGACTTGCAAATATTTCTCGCAGAAACAATCGAAATTTCGCTTCTTTTGATACCTTTCCCGATATTTTTGGAAGTGTTTTAGCATTTGTTTCGGTAATACTTTCCATCCAACGTCAAGTGTTAATACACGTCCAAAAATCTAGGTAGAGGTATCAATAGACGCGTCTTCACCTCCGTAACAATAATCTGGAGGGGGAAATCCGATATTTTTAGAATTTTGCGAGATATTTGCAGTTAAAGTTAACAATTTTTCTGTCATTTGCATGTGGTTGTTGTAATCACATTACCCTGTGAGAAAAAAGTGCCACGCGGAAGGACATCACCGTGGCGGTAGCCACGGCTATGGCACACACCCGGAGTTGGAATGGCGTAGCCCAGGGTTATTTTTTGAAGCGCGGCCCAAGGCCGCCTACGTGGAAAGATGTTCTGTACATAAAACGTGGATCGGGCCCTGAATTGGGGATCTGACCTGGGCCAATTTAATAATAATAACTTTTCATAGAAACAAAATATTGCTTTTCTTTTGATACCTCTCCCAAGATTTTTGGACGTGTGTTAACACTTGACGTTGGATGGAAAGTATTACCTAACCTTTTAATAATCCCTGGAGCCGAATGGCTTAAATACGTATGTATATACTTTTTTTAAAAGTGTTTACTAGATGATGTAGGATATATAGAATTACCATGTCATCTACCGAATAGCATCCTTGTAGGGTAGGTTTTCACGCTGTCTATTACTGAATAGTATGAACGGTTCTTAAGACCATATGTTCTTGACAGTTCATTATTAACTTATTTGTGTGGTTTTCTTCAAATAGCAATTGGTAATAAAAAATTATGGCGTGTAAAAACCTTTCCATTGGGCTACAAAGCTTGAGCCGTAATTGCGGAAAACGCGCTCTAAGATCTACTGCCGCCAATGCATGCCGAAACTATAGCAACACACCTAAGGATCTAGGGGAAGTCACACATACCGAACAAGTTAGTTTACCAGAAGCTTTTGCCTGTTACGCAAACATTATTGACTTTTTGTATGCTTTGTTTTTCTAAAACTGCAACTATAACTACTATATAGGCTTTTGATAAGGATGATTATCGTAATGTGCGCTTCGCTAACGCAAGGCGTTATGTTAACGAAAATTGGGGTATAAAATTAATTGATGAAGTTCCACCAATCGAGGTTGCCGATCGTGTTGTCTATTGTGATGGCGGTGACGCGAACCTGGGGCATCCGAAAATATACATCAATTTGGTAAGTTGACATAAACATTTAATTTTAGTTCTAAAATTAATATCGGTGTCATATTGATTCAGGACAAGCCTGGACCTCAAATTTGTGGATATTGTGGCCTCAGGTTCGTTAAGAAAGATGAACATCACTAGATATGAGTTAATTCAATTTGAGTTTGTTAATTAAAATTAAATGATTACAATATAAAACCTTCGATGTTACTTATATTGGCAAATGTACGCTAATTGCACATAGCCGTTCTTATAAGGATGCGTACAAATACGATAACAAATTTTACGAGACAGCAAACTGTTGGTTTGTATGATCCAGAAAATAAACAGGGTTCCTCCTAAGAGTATCTGTTTTCGGATCTAACACCGGAAATTAGACTCATTATATTTTTGCTTCCCTACGTAAACCGACGCTCTCCGTGCCTTTCCCGGGATATTAAGTTACATTGCAATAAGTATCCCAAACCGGTACATTTTATTTTCAGATGAAGTAATAGGTAAAACTTTAAAGAAAAAAAGCAAGTAAAAACATGGACGGCTCTGCAAAATTGAAGAAAGGGTGGGTTGAAGAGTTGGGATCTAGGGGATGTGAAACAAAAACACACGCATGTTGGATTTTTGAAACGTCTCACAGGTTTGCTACAAGATTCCATCCTCGATCCTCTGATTTTTGTTTATATATAAAGGACTTGCGGTACTGCTTGACTGTGGGGGTATCGATTTGCTATGATCAGTACTACCCTCTAGGTCATATCATCGCTCCTTCCGATTAGAAAGAGATAAACCATGATTATTTACCGGTATAAGAAAACGAACGCATTATGTCTGCACATTTTATAATACCTTATATCACAAGCAGTTTTCTGGGAGGGTGAGTGCAATGATTTGTTAGCTATTTCTACTGTTATCTATAAAATTAAGAGACAGCACTGGTTGGAAGCGGTTTCGCAGCTGTTTTGGGATAAAGTATAAGTCACTTAAAGGACTGCGAAATACGAAAACTATTGTTAAGCTGTGAAGTACACTTGCTGGTATATGCATGGATTGCGGAGATACTTGAGAAAAAAATAAAGCCTGCCAAATCTCATGAAATTAAAATTGAAACAGTCGCCCTTGGCATCGAAATTCATTATTTATAAAAAATCAAATATGGCACTTTCAAAATCAATAAGACATTTTCCAAAACTATTAAGAATTGCAAGAATTCAGCCAATACGCCTGCGCAGTGATCTAACAGAAGTAACACACACCGGTCATGTAAGCTGGGATTAACTTGCTTAAAAAATCTTAATATTAACTCAGTCGACCAAATGCTGGGTGCCCCGAATAATGACTTCCCCAGAAGCACCACGAGAAGCTCCTCGCAAACAGAGTCGTCGAGAGCACAGTAAGCGGCACTTTTTGAGGATATTTTTCGGGGAGTTGCCATTGTTGATGCTTATGGGGACTCCTAGTTCTGGACTTTAGGTACTTGGCTGGTTGACTGAATTTATGTACTACGCTTGGTTTGATCTTAATCTGTTAGTTGAACTATACAGGGTAAAGTGGGTTTTAGAAAGCATCGAATTGAGAATAGTGGAAAACGAAGGTAAATTGAAGTTGCGGTCTTTAATAGGGACCCGTGGCTATACTGAAAGCCTGAGAATTTTTACTTGCATTCGACTGTCGTCGTGTCTGGCAGCTGGTTTATAGCCAATCAACGCCGGCAGGGACACGAAGGCAATCGAATGGCGTCAAGCTTGCAGTGAAGTGACGAGTCCCAATAAAATCCAATTTACTCCCTTTAGTTTTCGAAAATCAAATTGATTTTTTCTAAAATCTGTCTAACTGGCAGTCTTAAAATCTAATTTCCGCTTTCTATAACCCAAATGGAAATGGTGTAGTTCAATAGATAGACTAAGTGAACTAATCCTCTCATTTAAATAAAACCCCCAATTCTAGTACGTACATGTGTTTAAATGTTCCTGGGTAAACAAATATGTTTGTATGTATGCAGGTATGGTCAAAAGACGATTACCGCAATGTGCGCTTTACAAATGCTAAACGTTGGGTTAACAAAAATTGGGGTATGAAATTGGCGCACTCAATCGAACCCGTAATCAGTAAGCAACGAGTAGTTTTTTGTGATGGCGATGGTGCACTTGGCCATCCAAGGGTCTATATATGTTTGGTAAGAATTATTAATATGTTTAAAGTTTATAAACTCTAAAAATAATTTTAAGGATAAACCTACAAAGCATTGGTGTCATTATTGCTTAAAATCGTTTATAAAGGCAGAACATGCAGCTGCAGTACTGGCGCAAACAACAAAAAAATAGGGTATGGACAGTAAGTCTGATCAATAAATCTTCTTCTGGAAAAATTATATAAGGGGAGCAAAAATTTCAAATTTATTCTTTAAATTATTTTGTAACTGAAGTGAAATCAGTTAAAAAACTGAGATTACGTGTACTCAATATATTTTCTAATAAATTTGTTTGTAATGCAATAAAGCGATTATAAGAATTCAGATAAATATAATACATTTTCCAGTCGTATTATAGGTAGATTAAATTTACCTAACGTTTTCCAAAAATCAATTGACTTTTTTTTTTTTCTACATCGGCTGTTTCTTTATACGAATCAAAATTTTACACGCCTCCAGCTTTTCACTATTATCATTTTGATTACGTTCTAGGCAGTTTCGGTACAGGTTTTGTTTCTCACACTTTCGGTAAATTACCTGTGAAACAACAACGAAACAGAAACGCGTTACGAGTCCCAACTTTTTAGTAGTCGAAAGAAATCAAACACATATTTAATTGATTGCACACAAATAATAAAAGTATGTAGTAATATATTGTAAGCATATTTAGTTAGTAGCATGTTTTCCATTGTTATAACTTGTATGAATGAAAAATACAAGGCTTAAAATTTTTGTAGTCCAATGTAAATTAATAAAACCAAACCCGCAACTTAAATGATTTCATGATAGTTATCTAAAAAAATGTTTGGCTTTCAGCACAAATACTAATTTTAGAATTAGGGAAAATGTTTAAAGTACATATACTTAATTCATAAAAAAATACCATAACACAATATTAAAAAGTCTTAATTGTGGCCAAAATATGTATATGCATTTATGTATGTATGTTTGCTTGTGAACACAAACAACTTAAAACTAAAAGTCATTGTACGTCCAAACAATAACGTAGGTCCAAATGCTAATGAGAGTGTGTTTACTTAACTTTACTATATATTATGTATGTATGTATTGTTTTAAAATTTTCTTTGTTCTTGCACTTTAGATGGATTTCATTGAAACTCAGTACTGCAGTATCCCAGCAACAGTTATATCAAAAATATGCGTATTTATGACAAACAGATTTTTGGGATATCATCGCTTTCAAATTTCTGTTTTAATTTTACCTAAATCAAAAGCAGCCGCTCATAGACAAAAATCCATATCACGAATTTATTCGTGCTAATAAAAAGAATCAAAGAAAAAAATACTTGTATTTTAACACATCACTTTCATCTACCTTCCAATCTTGCCTGTTCTCGTTACTTGATCATTTCATATTGAAATTATCACCAACTATTGTTGCCTCGCATGACTCAAAGGCTGATATGTTGGACGACTTGTGAGAGTTTGTCTATATGCGCATATACGTAAGTTCGTTAAACGATAAAACGTTTCAACAATTCCCCTCTACTTGCACCGACATCGCTCCTGCCACCAGTACTTTTTAACCCGCCATGCTGGTTTTGTAGTTAGGTTTTAACTGGTGGGCCTCCGAGAGTGGTGCCTCAACACCGAAATAAGTCGCATAGTTCTGATTACGTTTCATGAAGATGCTCGTAACTCAAATTCAAAAATATTAAGATATACGAAAAAAAATCCATGAAAACATTACAGATCCAGTATGGAATTGTACACTTGAGAATCATAGATGAATATATAACTATATAGATGATTTGCATCGAAAAGTTAACAAAACCATATTAGGTGTATCCAAACGATGGCATCTAATATTAATGTTGAATTCATCTGTGCACGACTATCATACTGTTTCTGTATTTTTTTCGGTCGTGGTTGTGAATGCTGCGCTCAATTGTGTTGTTCACGCTGCCATTTACTTTGCTGCTAATGCAATGCTATCTGCTATCTGTAGCCTCAAATGAATTTCATCTAAAACACCAAACACTTAACGATCTAGTTACTAATAGATAGTATATCTGAATTTGAATATAGACGTTTATAAAATTGCCAATAAGGATTTGGCTAATAAGAACCACTGGTCACCAGAGGTTCCGTGGTACGGCGTAACCTTCTTTTGTTACGAAAATATTGCGATCGGAATATTCTTCTCTTTTAGCAATGCCATCCTCTTTTTGTTTAATACTCCCAGAACCAGCTGCGTTGTCGTAAGTAGTAATGGTCTCCGATTTTCCATCAACGGTACGAGTTATAGTTGTGGTAGTGTTGCCTTGAGAATCCTTAGTAATTTTGGTAGTCTCATAGCTACCATCCGGCTTGCGTATGGTCTTCGACATAACACTCTGGCTAAACATTTTTGGCCCCTAATGTGATATAAAGAAAAAGGAAGCGCATATAGAGAAAGAATTTTTGAAAAACATACCTAAGCATCAGAGATGGGTAAATTCAATTCCATTACAATTACATTCCTTAGTCAGAAATTACATTTGCCGATAGTCTATTTTTTCAATCAGAAAATATCCATATACTCGAGGTTACAAACAAGGATATTACTTTCGGTAACTTTTTTGAGAAATTGAAATGTCATCCATTCCTTAGGTTTGCGCCAAAGGATTTGATCACATTTCCAATTACTTGGTGGGTACTAGCCCGACTGCCACAGGAGCAATTTGTTTGACCTCTACGAACCAAAGCGGCCTATTGTTTAGAATACACATTTCATTACCAGCCTTTATGGAGATGAGTTAGAAGGTTCAACTTGTCATAGCAAATCGCTCCCGCGACAGTTAACCGTGTAACGAGACGCAGTACAACTGTACAACAGGTACAGGTATTTTAAATTTTTCAGCTGAAATCTTTAGTAAATAGTCTGCGAGAAGACGGAAAGACTTAGGTTTCTACATAAAATAACATCGACACATACATATCTACGTATATATTTACTTGATAGGTTCCCTCGAAAACGCCTCCGCTAAATGGTGTGGCCCCACGTGGAATCATAGGAGTCATTGGTGTCATCATGTCTGGACGTGAACGTGTAATACGCGATGGATTCGGAACATCGTCACTATCTAGAGTTCCATGAATTTTACCCATAATTTTTTCCTCATCGCTTAATTTTGGCTTGTGTATCGGATTACGTATAGCCTTATTATCATTACGTGGCAAAATATTTGGCAAATCTTCATTGGGTGACAAGCGTTGCATTAATGAATGCAATTGATCTGCATAGATTCTATACAAAATGTTTAATGTATAACATCATTATTACTCTACATTTACAAATTTACTTACTCGCCATCCAAATCCGTGTCCATAATTTCTCCCTTTTTCTTTTCAAACTCCTTCAAAATGTCAATTTTCTCAAACCCAGGTTTTAGAAAATCCTCTTTAAGATCTTTGTCGATTTTAATTTCGCCATCTACAATTTTTAACAGAAATTCAATAAAAAACTAATATACATACATAAATTGAATATTTATAAAATTACCTTCAAATTCACTAACTGCTTCCAAAATTTGCTGCATTTGACGCTCGAAATGTTTCTGCAACTCCAAAGGGTTTGTAAAAACTTGAAATGCAAATTTACGATTATCGTCAAATAGCTCGTCATCAGTTTCAGCTTCTTCGAACCACTGCGGCTTGCGAAATTCATCCTTTGCAGTAGCACTGCGAATTGAAAAGTTAAAAAAATATAAAAATAACTCCCAATTATTTATTTTAATTATGAAAGCTTTAATTAATAATTCACAACTGATTACTTTTTTTTTTAAATATTAGAAAAAATAAATAGACAAAGGTAATGACGTGCAACTCGATGGTTGATGTACGGCCATATTGTTGTTGTTAGAGGCTTGACATTGCCTAGAAGGTTTTACTGGCCATACATCGCTACCACTACAGTCGTTCAACACCTCAAGGAAGTACCGAAGCGTACCGGCTTCATATCTGGCCAAGGACTGTCAGTTCGACGACACTCCCAAAACCTTCGGGGAGTGGTTTTGTTGTTAATACAAATACAACCGGAGCGTGCCGGGTCCATACCTAACAGGGGACTGTCACTTCGGCAGCACTTCCCGGGGTATTTACGGAGTTTTTGTCCCTACTCAAACCAACAAATGAAACAAGGTTTTTGTGAGTGCTGCTGGTGTAAACGTACTTCGGATGAAAAACCGTCGTACAAAATTAAAATCTCATCCTAAACAAGTAAATTTGACAACAATTTATACAAAAAGGATAGCCCAATATGCGCAGTCTCCGAATATCTTCCTAGTCAAAGTGTCTATCTATAATCTATGTACATACATCTTATTATCGATTGCTATATTCGTGTGTACATTTAAACTGATTTTAATTGTGGCCAATACAATTTTCGGCATATTTTTTGCCAACATTTCTGTCTCAAATACCACTTACCCATCTTTAGATTCAGTCCCTTCCGGATTTGACGATTCCTTTTCGTTCATTTTAAACATTTTACGCAAGATATCCATTTTTTCTCAAGTCTCGCTACAGCTTATAAGTGAAGTTGGAATTATGACACAATTTCAAGCCCAAACACGACTGATTGTAAGTTTCGCAATGCTTTTATGCCACTAATAATTCGGTTCGCACTCCACCGCAATCAAATAATAATATTTCTTTATATTGTTTTTTCTATAACTTGCAATAAATCTTCCGAATTTCAATTGCTCAAAGCAAGAAATTCGCTCGAAAATTTCTGTATTCAACCTCTTTCAACTTCCTCCTAATAATTGCTTCTTTGACTTTGGTTCCTTTTTATAGCTTTGTTCGCCTCTTCATGGTCTGCTTTTCACATGACAGCCGCATTCTATTTGTTGGCAGCATTGGGTAGTATTTTGGGAAATAATCCAGCTGGTAGATGTTTGTTTTGGGAAATTCTTATGGGATGATAGGGTGATACCAAATTTTTAACAAACTTTTAATTTCGATAATGTAGAAAATGATATATCAGGACTTGAATTTAAGTCAAAGTTGACTTGCTTTGTTGTTGACTAGAGTTGTGCAGTTCACATCATGACTCAATAATTTAATAAATAATAGTTAAGTCATGGTTCACATTAACGAATCAGTCAAGGGGTATATATAATACTTCTATATTGCTAGTATCGTATCTTCCCAATATGCTGAAAGCGTGTCAATCATTATTACACGAGATGCTTACAACGCAAGTTGTGCGAATGCGCGAGTTTTATTAGTTTAGTGCATTGAAGCAGCGCGGCGAAAAAAACTTATGGAAGGGGTAGACAGGGGTCACTGACTTCTTTACACAAATTGTACTTTATAGCAGCGTATAAAACCATAGTTGAGTAAATTGAACATGAAAAGGCCAATATATTGAATATAAACCGTAATATATTTATTATTTGAGCTTATAGGGTTTCTATGGCTACGTGATCGTCCATAATAGGTTAGAAAATGCATTATTTAAATTTTGAAAAATTGTGAGAGCGAAGCTGACTTTTGTACATTAAATTAGTGCAAGTAATAATAAGAAAAAGCAAATAAATTCAATCTTTGAAATATCAACATATTTCATCTACCCCCTTTATTCAAAAAAATTGACGACGCCAATGAGATTTTGTCTTCTTCTCTCATTGTATGTCTGTACTGTAATGTTTGACATGCTTCACAGTTCTTTACTAGCAATATAGAAGTATTATATAGGTATATGGGGGTAGACTAAAAGTGTAATTCTATACGATTGTATGTAAATATAATATATTTTATTGAGATTTTACACAAACAACAAGCTTGTGTTTTCGGTCTTTATATTTGAAGTATCCTGGTTCGGTACGAGCTATAGACCTATTAATAATTTTTTCTGCAGCGAAAAATTATTGTTGTTTTCTGGGTTTCTTAATACATAATATATTTTAAAATATACTTATATAAATATAATATAAAGTATCGGGAGAGTTATCAAAAGACGGTAAAGAAGTGGCAATTTTTTGAAATCGTGATTTTATGACTGGGCTATTGAAAACCCCTATCACAAGGTGCTTTGGCCGTGAACTTTTGAACTGTTTGTTAACCGGCAGTTTTTTTGACAGTTAATTTGTGACAATTTAAGACGGTTAGTGTTAACTGGTGGTTGTGAAAACGGATTTACGACATGGACGGCAAAGAAATTTTGCAGCACTGATTCCCACTATTCGTTGCGTTAGTCCTTCTCTTTGAGTGACCATATAAAAACATATCATACAAAACCATTTAACTCTAAGAAAACTGGTCACTTTGTTCTAATGTTGCATACGAGTATGTATTTATTTTAGGCTTTATTGATACGAATAAATTTAGATGTACACGCTACCTAGATAAATATGTAGAAAAGCACGATTTCTTTCCAAAATGTGGTAGCAAAGTATTGAGTGAAATGTGTATATAATATATCCTAAGAAACAGAACAATCATATAATTTAAGTTGCAACTTGTTATAATTTAATAAAAAAAAAGGTAATACTTTACGGTTTACGTCAAGTCTTAATACACGTCCAAAAATATAGGTAGAGGTATCAATAGACGCGTCTTCACCTCCGTAACAATAATCTGGAGGGGGAAATCCGATATTTTTAGAATTTTGCGAGATATTTGCAGTTAAAGTTCACAATTTTTCTGTCATTTTCATGTGGTTGTTGTAATCACATTACCCTGTGAGAAAAAATTGGCACGCGGAAGGACATCACCGTGGCGGTAGCCACGGCTATGGCACACACCCGGAGTTGGAATGGCATAGCCCAGGGTTATTTTTTGAAGCGCGGCCGAAGGCCGCCTACGCGGAAAGGTGTTCTGCACATAAAAAACGTGGATCGGTCCCCGAATTTGGGAGCTAACCCGGGTCAATTTTCGGTTTTTCACTGATAACTTTTCACAGAAACAAAATATTGCTTTTCCCCCTTCGGGTTATTGTTACGGAGGTCAAGACGCGTCTTTTGATACCTCTCTCAAGATTTTTGGACGTGTATTAACACTTGACGTAAACCGTAAAGTATTACCAAAAAAAAACTCTTTTAACTTTGATTACTTAATTCCATTTAAAGTTTTTAGTATAAGTAACTCGATGTATTTTCCAAGTTCGGGAACGGTAGACATTTACAATCAGTTAATTTATTTCAAAGTTGTAAATTAAATGTTTGCACCATCCAATTTCAAATGTATGTACATAATTGCAAAACAGTGACAACAAATTCACAACTTTTTAGTCATTTACGAACAGTCATTATTTAGTCATTGACGAACCTATTTTAAATTTGTAAACATTTAAAAACAGTTAGTATATTTTAAAAGTGTAAATTAAATGGTTGCACTATCCAATTTCATATGTATGTATGTCATTTCAAAACTGTAATACAAAATTTAAAATTTTTTAAGCTTCTACTTTTTCAATATTTTCCTTGTCTTGTTCCAATTTTGCTTGAGCCAATTTCATCATTTTAGTCTCGTCTGCGCATTTTGTAGTGATGAAATTGCGTACTACTTTATCAGGTACCTGGCATCTATGAGAAACAGCAAAAATAATATCTTTGATTGTCAACTGATTTAGTCCATCCTTAATTGGTTTGTTGGTGTATTTAAAAGCCGGGGACGGCCGTCCTGTCATAGAGTGTGTGGCTAATGTTTGACGGTCGAAAAGAGCTAGCAATAATGTGCGTGTTGCAGCTGACGGATCTTCCCAATCAATTGCATCAAAAATTTCAGTAGGTATGCGAGTGTTATTTGGTCCAATTGCTACTGTATTTGGTTTTTCAATCAGTGCATCTGCAGTTACAGGAAGTTTGAGTAAACTTTCGTTAGTGCCGTGATTCGTAGATAATGGCTGAAGTGGTTTTAGTTCTGGTTTAATTGTTTTCATTGGTTCTACTATGTTGATAGTATTACGTTTACGTTTTTCGGTACATATCTTAAACCGTTTTGCGACATTTGGACTTATTACGGGTGATGTATTAAGTAAATATGGCTGTTCCTCTGCTAAACATATTTCCAAACGATCAGAATCTACGGATTGGCTAAGGTTTTGTGCATTATCTTCTGTTGCAACTTCTATTTCGATAGGTTCGCCATCGACGTTGTCTCCGACATCGGAAATTATTGTATAATTTAAGTTACAAGCTTGGGTATTTTGTATGTTATTTATAATAGAATGGGTGTTCTTTGGTTTCAGGGCATGATTTTTAACAATAGAATGTGTATCTACATTTATCTCGTGACCTACTAGATACTGAGTATGCAAATTAACCTGTCCCTGATTTTGCTGTTGCTGTTGTTCATTATGTGCTGCTTCACTGCTTGTATTATCTTTGCTACTTGTACTTGATGGACTTTTGTTATATTGTACTGATCTGCATGCATATTGGTTGTGATTTTGCAATACAGCTTTTGTTAGTTTTGTTGAGGATTGCCGTTGACGACGTTGACGTTTTGGTTTTGGTGCATTGACATTGCATTTAGTTTCATAAGTAGATTGCATTTGAGATATAAGTTCTGATTTCACATGGACATCTGTCTCGAGATCGCGTATCTTTTCTAACAACGCCTTCTCTTTTTCTCTGTGTTCGTGAATAATATTTTGCAGACACTCATCGGTAATACCAAGATCTGCATTCGAGGTCTGGGTCCATGTGTTTAGCATCATTGGACGTTCATATAAATATTTAATTTCACTAGGTTTAGCTGAATTTGTAAGACTTGTTGGCGACGGAATTATATTTAGTTGGTCTTGGTAGCTCGTACAAGTTCTCCGGCCATTAGGCTGTATCTAATACAAAGTGAGAAAAATACGATAAATTAAAAAAAAATAATAAACTTTGTGTACCGACGCTTCAGCTTACCATTGCGTTTTGATCCATTTTTGTTCCAAGTACGCGCCTCTTAAAACGAAATAATTTTTAAACAAAAATTTACCGCCAATTTGTATGTTTGTAGGTACACTTGCACGTTTATACAAAAGGTCTCGCTTTGGTGGGGTTAATGAGAATTTTCAAAACTATTTTCTGACTGCGGTGTCACATGCACTCTGCTTGAATTGAGCAACTTTACTGAGCTAAGGGTTTTTGTTGGTTAAGATAGTTTGTATTTTTAGAATGGCTTTCGTTTCCTAAAATAAGGGTAGGTAGATATGAACTTAAGTGCAAGCGTACCTTTACTCGCCGGATACAAACACAAATGTCTAAACCTACCTGAGCAAGAATAGCATATAAAACAACAAATAGGTGTGCGAATAAGTACAAGTACATACCACGAACTGAACATAATTTATTATTCTGCTTACAATAAAAATATCGACGCGCGAAGTTGGAAGTATTCAAGGGCGCATATTCACATTGATCTAATCAGCACGTTTGCCTGCTCTGTCTGTCTGTATTACAATTATGATTAATTTTTTTTATCAGCAAACAACTTTATAAATATTGTTGAGAAAAATGATTTCTATTGGAAGAATTTCAGTTTAATTAAACAATGATAAACAATTACCGAAATCAAATCAAACTTTATATATAAAGTCTTAAAATGTTGCCATAGCGTCTAAAAATGTCTTTAAGAGGCTATTCACACTAACGTTCAAACAGATTTAAGTCCACTTTCATGACAGCCGGTAGCCACTAACCGGATTTTATTTGATGTATTTTGTACGGTATGTTGTCAAGTTAACCGTCCATTAGGCTTTACCGACCTTTATGAAAGTGGCCCTTAGTCGGTTATTGATTTGAATGAAGATGTATTAACACTACACAAAATTTATGGGCCGACCGAAACAGTTGGATATGCAGGCCGATTCTATTTAAACTAAACAGGTCGGCTGTGGCTATTTGCACATGACCGTATAAAATACGGGCACTTCCGTACATTTTATACGGATCCGTTCATATTGTACGGAACCCGTATAAAATACGGATCCGTATACGGTCATGTGCAAATAGACGCGTTTCGGTCCCAGGAGCATGAATATAACTCCGCTCAACCAATATTTTCAATATTTTGGAAAATATTTGCGAAAAACCGAAAAATGACCCAGGTTTAGGGGCCCGATCCATGTTTTTTATGTGCAGAACACCTTTCGCGTAGGCGGCCTTCGGCCGCGCATCAAAAAATAACCCTGGGCTACGCCATTCCAACTCCGGGTGGTTGCCATAGCCGTGGCTACCGCCACGGTAATGTCCTTCCGCGTGCCACTCTTTTCTCACAAACTACTAAAAATATTGGTTCAGCGGAGTTGTATTCATGCTCCTGGGACCAAAGCGCGTCTCCTGATGCATATCCCAACAATTTTGGTTGTGTATTAGCGATCGGTACCCCGGCTGAGGCTATTTGCACATGACCGTATAAAATACGGTCACTTCCGTACATTTTATACGGATCCGTTCATTTTGTACGGAACCCGTATAAAATACGGATCCGTATACGGTCATGTGCAAATAGACACTTCCAAACAGGTCGGCTACATTAACAACTTCCCAGCATATTGCAATAAGTCCATGAGTCACATTGGACTCATTTGTCTATACAACTTACAGAAGCGTTCTTGCTATGAACGTGTTGTTATATATTTGTGAATGGAGTCACCACCTGATCAAAACTAAGCTTTTCTGGCATTGTGTACCAAAACAAGACTAATTCATATCTCCACTTTCAATTTGACAAGACCCATTAACATGGAGTCATTGTTGACATAAAAAGCGAACTCTTATCTTCTAGCGAATGATAGAAAAAAAATACAGGATGAAACCATTACAGAATATAAAATGATCGAGTCCCATGTTCTTAACATAGTATACAGCTGCAATTTTCCTGTTTGTACTTATTCATAACGATTACCGATTAATTTAAGGGCCGGGCCGTTTTCAATATCTCCGGATAATGCCGTGGTATGTAAGTTTGAACGTTTCCACCGCCCTTACGGGAACCCTGATATAGTGATACCTCCCTTTAAAGCAAGGCTCGTTTCTTCTACTTTTTAAGTAAAGAATTGATGGTTTGCTGTTTCTCACTATTCGTCGACTTGAACCTTTCTTATGTCTCTATTTGCGGTGAACTTTTCCGTCTTCTAGGTTTCCATATAATTCTTTTAAGATTGTAGAATTTTAGATAACGTTCTCCTCAGCAAAGTTCTGACCGCTACGTCGTGGCACCGCTCTCAAGAAACCAAAGATCTGGCGCTGTCGGGATGTGGTGGTAACTTTACCTACAGTTTCAAATCCATAACTAATGAAATTGAGATATCTTTATTTAACAATCAATTGCATCTTTTACAATTTGGTTTGAAGATATATTTATTTCGATTTTTTTGGATCCCAAGCTTGCACTTTTTCTGGAGTTGTCGAGTATGGCATATATTGTTCTGTAACAAAAAGAAAAATATTATACTTTTCTAGCTGACTGTTTTTATGTTTGTAACGGCAAAACGTTTTCTGTCTGTTTCTAATGGTGACCGTATTTTGACGGATATGCATGCGGCCAAACAACCCGGTAAGTGAACCTAAGTCTATAGATTTTATGTGCAGAGCACCTTTTTGAGGTGGCGTAACTCGGCTATTGCCGAATAGGTTTAGACATGCTAAGGACCGATTTATCAATGGATGGACCGCTGATTATCTGGATTTATATTGGTTTTCATTATCTACTTGGATTGAAAATTATGAGGTGAATAGAATTTCTCTTCCCATTCAGGCCCTAAGTAAATGTAAAATAAAGTGAATAGAATTTCTCTTCCCATTCAGGCCCTAAGTAAAAATGTTAACTTTCACATCCCGTGAACACTGTGTGTTGTCGGTTATATATACATTTTGGTAAAGAATTCACTTCTTATAGAGCGGCTGACACTTTGCAGAAGCTATGTATTAAACTTAGTTGGTTGTTATTTTTACCTTTGGTACCAGAGAGGTTTTCACTGTGATCGGACATCCATTTATATTTGGGGCGGCTACCATCACGTGTTGGTGGCAAATCCGTCTAAATATGAAGTAAATCCATTATTTGAAAAACCAAAATTAAAATATATTCATACCTTGTAATGCATCCAACCATACCATTCGGCGGGGATTTGTGAGCCGTCATATTCTAAATGTACATGATCGGTATATTCCACCCAGCGATTGCGACCATAAAAGTAGAAGGGATTCTCATAATACCTATTGCCGTATTTATCTGTGCCTACTAGATTTCCAAGTTTTAAATCATCAAACCTGAAATTTGATTAATTTAAATAACATAATACTAGTTATACTGTGCATAACAACATGATCAAACTTCAAGGAACTTATATAAGCCAACACATTCGGTTTTTCCGTTTACCTGTACAGTTTCATGTACGCATTTTTTATTCCGCCAGCTTGACGGATCATTTGAAAAATTTTGCCAAGACGGTCTAAGCCTAGGTATTTTGCCATTGTTTCCCTAAAAAAAATCACTTTAATTTACATAGGAAAATATCACGAAAAAAATACACTATACCACAGTCAAACTGACGTTTTGATGGAGCGAACAGATGATTTGGGGTTACAGATGGCACTTCTATTTACTATCGGAATCTAGTTAGAGCGATTCAATCACTAGAAGGTTAACTCCAAAGATGACTTGATACGAAACTCTCTCCCGCTCTCTCATTTCGGTCCTCGATTATGCAGTGTTGCCTACTTTTTTATGTGTGCGCTAGTTGGCAATACTACACAATCGAGGACCATCTGACATTAGATACATAAACAATGAGGAGCCAGAAAGCAAAAAACGCACTAAATTTGGGAAAATCAAACAAGTGAACATTTCTATAAACTTAAGATATCGCACGATTGAGAAAAAATACGTAAAGTATGAAATAGTACAATCTAAGGAAATAGCTGCAGAAAATATATGTAGAATATTATATTTTTTTCACGCATTTGAGTGGTTTACAGGTATAAAAAAAGCTTACAAGATACAAACAATACGCCTTTTCTTTTTGTATTAGTTGCAAATATTTATTTTAACTATAATTATTTTTATTTGAAATCGTGTTATTTCCATTCCCATGTTCTATTTCATTACGAAATGTACATCATTTAGGATTTTACCTTATTTTAAGATATCTTGGGAATTTTAACTTCATATTATAAATTATTTATTATTTCATATATTTTATTTTAAATATATCTTGTCTCATTTTATACGTTCCGAGCAAGAAAAATTCAAAAATTAATTCGATAGCACCTTTTTGCACACCTTTTGGTCTGTGGGAATTGCGAAATTACTAAAAAGCTACTCAAAATGCCCATATTTTCTTTTCACCATACTGGCATCATTGGAAAATGTTATAAAAAATGACCACTTTTTGAGCGCTCTCAGAGAGCGCGAAGTTTCGTATCTAGTCATCTTTGGTTAACTCTCTAACCACATATTTTGACAATTGCAGCCATCTTGCTCCCTGAAAAATCACCATTTATATTCTATCGAAATAATACAAAAAAGGTACAGTCGGACCTCGATTATCCGTGATCCGGTTAACCGGCAACCCCGATTAACCGTGATGGCCAAAGATCAGTCTATTGTTTTTTTTTTGCAGTGTTTTCAAATTGTTTGCTTCGATTAACCGTGATTACCTCTATTATCCGTGATGGCAGCGAAAATTGTGTTTTTGTTAATATGTACATACATATGTATAATAAACATGAAAACGGGGAATTCCCTTGTTTGACGATGAGCCAGAAGCATTTACAAGTTATTTACAAGTGATTATGTTCACTTGTTAAATAATAAAAGTATTAAAAAAACTATAATCAAAATTGTTATTCGATTAACCGTGAAAATCGATTATACGTATCGCCTCTGGTCCCGACCATCACGGATAATCGAGGTCCGACTGTAGTATTAAAGAAAAATTTGCAATAGGTTGGTATAAAAAATTGGATGTCCTTACACTATTATCTAGATGAACTTCCGGAAGTGCAGTTCGTGCACTTTGTGGATTCTAGTCATGGACGCTTCCAACTGGAGATATTCCAGGATGTAGCAACGGCTGCTTTAAAATTGTGGCCCTGCATCATAGTTTATCTCTAGTAGTAGCGCAACTAACAGCTGACTTAGTACTGTACATTTCATTATAAATGAAAGTTTCTAGTTGCAATTTTTACTGTCAAGCAACTGTGAACTTTATTTCCTCCATTCCACTTTGTCGGAGTACCATCATCCACTGCCTTACACTCCGATTCGTAAAAAAAGATGTCAAAATAGTAGAGGTAAACAACGCCCTGCATACTTACTAGATCAATCCAGTCTTCAGAGCTTTTTCTTATGAGATTCGAAGCCTTTACTTTTTGAAGGTTTTACGTCAATAACAACAATAGTTATCAAGGGTGAAAGTGAGTTATTCGTCATATTAGGGTATAAATGCATTAAAACTCCCACAACCAAATTAAAAAAAAAATTAGGGATCGGCAGTTATTCTGCATTTATTCTAATCTTTGCAAAAATTAAGTACAAATATTGAAATTGTATTAATTCGCCTTGGGCCAATACAGTGACGAACGCTAAGAGTCTTCGAGTATTTCTTCCTGAGTTAGATCACTATGGAGTGAAATAAGCACAAACAGAAATACTGTAACAAAGAACTAGTTTTATTTACTACCCTACCGGACTTACCTAAGCCCTGAGTATCAGGTGATTTGTCACTGATCGAACATAATGCACCAAATGTCCGGTAGGGAAATAACCGCAATACAAATTTAAGAGTTGGGTAACTTTACAGTAGTTCCCTGTACACAGTGCAATTTCTCGAAGCAGCGCAGCGTTACACAACCTTAATTTGATAAGCGTTTTGCTTTGTCGTATTTTTTGGGTGAATCACATCTGTGCATTTATTTCAGATTTTACCTTAGGATCTGCATTTTTACATACTTTATTTAAACTACGACTACTCTTGATAGTCAAACAGTTATAATGGCGAAAAATACATCTAGTTCAGCTTTCCGTAAAATCGATGTGGATCAATATAATGAGGATAACTTTAAGGAGGATGAAGCGGATGCAATTTCCGCAATTATTGGCCCAGATGACAACGAAATAACCACTCTTCTAACGCAGGGTAAATCTGTCGAAGCTTTGGTTAATGTCCTACAAAATGCACCTTTGCGCTGCAAACATCAGCATGTTAAGGTAAGAATCGATAAAATGTGAATATTTGATCTTCGGTTACATGTGTAAATTGTAGGACAACGCCTTAAACATAACGTTGCGTGTGTTGCTCTCTATCAAATCATCACAAATGGATCAAGCCGTCGAAGCTCTTGAACAAAATGATTTATTAGATGTATTAATGAAGTATATATATCGTGGTTTCGAGATACCATCAGAAGGTTCAAGTGGCCATTTGCTGCAATGGCATGAGAAAGCATTTGCTAAAGGTGGAGTTGGATGTATTGTGAGAGTACTTTCGGATACGAATCGTGCATAAGCTTCAATACCCCATATATGAACGGTTTGAGTCAAAAGTTATTTATATATTTGGAAAACTAGTTCCATTGCATACTTCCAAAGCAGTGCAGAGGATGAACAAACATTAAGACATTCTTATTTTTCAAAAGACGCAGGAGTTAAAGGACGTATTTTGTGGCAACTGTTATTGTACGAGTTTGAGTTTGGAAAATGGTTTGTCAGAGCCAATCATAGTCAATATATTTATTATGGTTTTTGTAGGTAATACAACATTCAAACAAATGATGTTTATTTTAAAAATTAAAGTATTAAAAGGGTAACTTTTCACTGCAAGATAAAAATCCGATATCTTGATTTTATTTATTTAAGAGATAAATTAAGCCATGTTCGAATACCCACGTCGAAAACGGCTGATAATGTGGTAGGTATGGAAGTATGCACGAAGTTGTGTAAATTCTTTGAGGAAAATACCGAAAAACTGTTTTTCAGAGAATTTACAGAATGGCTGTGTTTGATTTATCCAACTTCGAGGTAAGCCTAGCCTTAAATACGTTATATATTTGTTTATTTGTCAATCATAGTTTCCTGCATAGGAAATTAGGAAATAACATAACCGTTAGTAGTAATAAGTCGGCATATGGGTTTAGCTTTTGAATGTGAAGACACTATGATGCGAACCCCGCATTAACCATACTTTCAGATTTGACCTAACACCACTTTCCTTATGAGCATACGAATTTTCGAGGATTTGCTTCGTGACTTACCATTTAGATGATCTTGATTATAAATGGGTACATAGCAATTTTTTTAAGTAACGTGAAAATTTTATGAAGATGAATAATTAAAAAAACAACCCCAATTTTTTAACTTCAAACATGTAATTAATTTATTTTATATTCACTATGCAACCGTACAATAGCGTGATAGATGAATAATAATTCTTTTCAAGTAACTGAATTTATAGTTGCATTTTTTATCATTGAGACTGCACATTTCTTAAAGTGTATAGCATTCACATTAAAAAATTTATATTATAACAAAACGAGTTTGATTAGTGGCAAACGCAACTAACGAAAATTTCCACACTAATTTTTCTCTCATTCATACCATGTGATTAATTGGAAATTACTTTTAATATTTATCAATTGATTGTTTAAACTCAAAATATAATATAATAAGTTTTCAAAGTACGTTAAAATGCATTGCAGTGCTTTGTATTTGACATTTTTATTCACTATTTAAAATTATTTTTATGAAAAGAGCACTCATTAATAAAGTGGTTAAAAAAATCAGAAATACATACTCATTATTGAATCAGATTTCTATAGACAATTCTAACATAAATACAGCCAAATTTTTTTTACAAATCATCAATGTAAGTATTGCATTATTTCGCTTTGAATAAATAGCAAAACGAAAAATATACGCATTCAGAAAAAGTACACTTGACAATGAATATTCGGTTATTATGTGTTATGAAATATGCAAATCACTAAAACGCTGCAATTCGACAGAAGTTTTCCTTCAGATCTACCACATATGGGTTTCGCGGATTTCGCTTATTATATGATTTGCCCTCGTGAGTGCCTGCCATAAATAATTAAGTTGTTATTTTTAATTTAAATATGAATTGCGATAAACCCACTTTCAACATATCTGCAGCTTCTTTTCGTCGCACAGCGATATGGTCCGATTCATTGAGTAACGTCTCTGCCCTCTCCGATTTATATAAATGTGTGACTAGTTCACTTTGCAAGTTATCCTTAACATGATTTACTAAGAAATGCATTATTGCTTTCGGTACAGAGTCCTGTATGGATTTTCGTACTATATAAAAATACGATTTGATTAAGCGTTCTGAAAAGATAAGAGTAATAAGAAAAGCGTATTTAGATTGTTTGACACCGCCTGCCTTGCCAGCAGTTATGCCCTAAAATTTGGCGAGTATATTTGATATTGTAGAAATGAGAGATTACTTACCAATAACATCACAATCTTTTTGCTCTTTATCGGTTAAACGCCTTGAGCCATGCTGAGTAGGCATATCAGGGAGTAAATTAACAGGCTTAATTGGACTGGATATATTGTTATGCAATGGTGTATTATTTGCAGAATTGTCTATGCTTTCGTGGCCACGTATGGCAGGTGATGATGATGGCGCCGGAGGTAATAATGTTGCCAACCAAGTATTACCAACAGCGTTCTCACCAACATGGTTCTAGAATAGAGATATATTTAAAAATGTGAATTTGTTAACCATTACTGGTGTTTACTTGTTCTTGAGTGTCATTATGCTGTTGTTGTTGATGTTGAAGCTGTTGTTGTTGTTGCTGCTGTTGTTGTTGTTGCTGCTGCTGTTGTTGTTGAGATATTGATACTTGTGGTGATGAGTTTGAATTACGTGGTGTATTTGCACGTCTTTGTACTTGTGCGTTCAAATGGCTAAATGGCTCAATAATATTATCTGCCTTCAGCAAGCTGGGGACAAGTGCAGCATCCTTATGAAAGTCTGGATGTTTTGTGTTAATATATGCTAGCTCTATAGCCACCAAATGCTCAACCATTACGTTAGTAGCAGGCAATCGCCGACGCAAAAGCTGTGTAACAACATCTACAATTTTTTCATGCAACTTCGGAAAGCTGAAAGTTAAAATTGTGGCTTGCGTTAATTTATTTGTCCTTTTACACATCAATTTTTTCATTATCTAACTTACCGCAACATTTCCTGTTGAACTTCATTACCACAATGCTGAACAATGCGTTGCATTTCTTCATGTATTAACTCCACACAACGCAATGACGGCTCCTCAAGTCGACGTATTTGCCGTTTTACCAACAATTCAAAAGATACTTCGGGTACAAATAATGCAGGACGTGGACCAGTCGCATTTCGTATAGCTGTCAGTATATCCATTTTACTTAAACCGGCTAGAGGATGTATGGAATCGAGGGTGCGGCCAAAAGTTTCGTGGAAAATATAACAAATTCGGGCACCGCCACACAATTCTGTAGTTTCTATGTTACGTGAAGTACCCTCAATTGTGGAACAGTAAGCGCTAGCAAACTTGGTTATTATTTGGAGTAACGTTTGACTTTTATCAGAAACATCCTCACCATAGGAGTGAAGCAATGATTGAAATTGAGAAGACATCACGTTAACACGTGTCTAAAAGTTTAAAATATTTAGTTCAGACACATGTACAAAATAAGGAATGTATACCTTTAAATCTGGTAAACAGTCACGTATATGATGCATAAGCAAACGGTTTAGGGTCTTCGCCAAATAAGGCGTACCATTGCGTGTAGCCAATGTAGGATATTTCCGTTGTAAAAATGCTGCTTCATCTTTTAACTGGTCGTCGATATGCTTTTTATCAATTATATCTTGTTGCGAACGGTTCATTACACCAATAATGCCCAGTTTTACTGGTATTACACGGCCACACAATATATCAATTGCGTCAGTCCCCGCATCCATGAGATCGAGTTTGGTAACAACAGCTAAAGTACGTCGACCATCCGGATCACATTCTTTAGCAAGTTTTAATGCTTCACTTGTTGCCATATCAGTGTTTGCTGCAGTCACAGCTAAAATAATCGAGTTCGGGTTCTCAATGTATTTCAAAACTAAGTCTTTAATTTGCGCTTCAATATCTTCTGGTTGATCGCCCACAGGCACTTTGGTGATACCAGGTAAATCAACGAGTGTTAAGTTAACAACGCGTGTTGAGAATATTTTCAAATTTATAGGTTCCGGACAGATGCCTTTGTTTGAACCAGCTGCGCGATCTGTTTCTTCTTCGATTTCATTTCGAATGCCATTGAAATCCGTAAAGATCTTTTTAGTATGCAAAAATTTGCCCCACTCATCGACATTAATTGTAGCTGTACAATAGAAAAGTATACAAAATGCACCGTATGTATTGACGTATGTATATATTAATTTTTATTATCTACCACTTTCAGATGTACGATGTTCTCTATCGTCCAGCGGGCAATGAATTAATTGCAAAATTAATGGACGCCGTGTCACAATGCCTGTACCTCGTGGTAAAAAGGAACGTCCCACTAAACTCTCGATAACTGAACTCTTGCCAGAACTCTATTATGGGAAGAGAAAATGGAACGAATTAGAAATAATTCTAATTACTTTACACAATTTTTTTAAATCTTAATTTGGTATTTGTTTCCTTTGGCACTCAACTACTAATAAATTAGCTAAAAATATGATAGGGGTATCAAAAGACGCGTTTTGGCCTCAGGATCAAGGATCCGAAGTCGAAATTAAATTTTTTTGTTCCAGTGAAAAGTTATTAACAAAAAACCAAAAAATTACCCAGGTCAAATCCTGATTTAGGGGCCCGATCCATGTTTTTTATGTGCAGAACACCTTTCCAAGTAGGCGGCCTTCGGCCGCGCTTCAAAAAATAACCCTGGGCTACGCCATTCCAACTCCGAGTGTGTGCCATAGCCGTGGCTACCGCCACGGTGATGTCCTCTTTTCTCACAGTGTAATTTGCGATTACAACAACCACATGAAAATGACAGAAAATTCTGAACTTTGATTGCAAATATCTCTTCACTGGAACAAAAAAATGAAATTTCGACTTCGGATCATTGATACTGAGGTCAAAACGCGTCTTTTGACACCCCTATCATATTTTTAACTAATTTATTAGTAGTTGAGTGCCAAAGGAAACAAATACCCTTAATTTGATTTCTTTTCCTATGCGTTCAATGAAATTCCAAATAGTTGTTTTTTTATCATATGCAGTCAGTAATACCTCCTTCTAGCTACTATATATTGGGTCTGGGTCTTAAAGTACAAACCCATATCACAGTTCACAATCAATCGGATTCACACTCCAATCAGACTCAGGCAATGCAATCAGCAACTCTTCCTCCCAGGTTTCATTATACTGAGGAGTGTCGCGAAATGTGTCAGGCGAAGCAGCTGTGTGCTGCCGTCATTGCAACAAAATGTATCCGCCACATATATACAGTATTGATTTTTACCTCGAATGTGAATTGTTAACGCATTACATAAACAATATATCAATATATGATTCTTAAAAATGTTAGCATTGCCTTATCCAATGCCGGCTACCTTTATGCTTATATAATTTAGAAGCGCTAGAACATGTCGTTATGAATATACGCTTTGCCATAAACATGATATTGGTTGGGCTGCAATCCCATATGTGCATAGCTATTCGTTAATTTATAAAAAAAAAACATTCCAGTGCTTACCTGACTTCCAAGTACCACAATTTGGGGCAATTGTATGGAATCCGAGCCGACTGTGTTGAATACATCTTGCAATTTATTTATAACCGGAATAAGTGCTTCCATTTTGACAAGAAAACAGGCGACTACACTATCTTAAATATTTATATATAAATGTTCATTAATACCTTGTTTATTATTTAATTTCAAAGATATTTAAGCACTTTTCACAATAAGTAATGCATAAATTAGACTTTTAGCAAAAATCGTCTAATTTTAGGGCTGTGTACTCGAGAAAAAACTGAAAATACTGAATTATCATCTGTCATCTCGCGTTTGGCAGCAGTTGCCAGTTACTTCAAAAAGGTCTGACAAATACAGGGCGATTGAGTTTTCAAAAAATTTACGATTTACGGTACGTTCTATTACTTTTTATTGAAAGTTATGCCCAACGGCGATGCGTTGAAGCAACTGACAGATAAATATATGGTAGGTGTTTGTGTGCGTAGCAAAATATTCAGAAGATACGACATCAATGACTTCCCTACTAGACGGCTGGAGGTTATTTGACGAGTCAGGTAACCTCTCGGCCTAACTTGCGCTTGCGTTATTTTTACATTTATTTCTCAATTAGTTTCTGCAGAGCAGTGTGCAAAATCTAACCGTGTGTTTGCTGTTTTTTGCACACGTACGTATACTGCATCTCATTCTGGCGCATGTAAAACCACATAAATCCGCACTCTTCACTCATGTTATCAATAACGAAAAGTTTGGTTAGCGCCAACAGTCAGGTATAATGCAAACACAAGACAGCGCTAATGGTTATGAATGACGCAAACTTTATACATATATAGCTAACTATGAAAAGACAATTGTTTGTATAATTAGATTTGCTTTTTATTGTTTAATATAAGTCAAAATTGCACAATTTTCACGTTCACAATAATCAGTAAAATCTTCAAATACATATTTCTATCACTAAACATTTGAGAAAGTATAATTTTATTCCATTTGCCCAAAGGTTCCTTGATTTGCTCGACCCTCTGAAGGTATTAAAATGTTATCACGAAGAACTCATTAAATATCAAATTAAAGTGAATTTTTATTAAAAACCAACAAACTGCGCAAGCGAACTCATTTCCAAGAGGTGCCAAAAACTCGACTTGTTCGCGTAAATATTAAAACATGTAGATATGTATGTAAATGTATGTAAAAAAACTGAAGTTTAACAACGAGGAAATTATAACATATAAACCATCGTGAAGTAAACCTTGATATAAACTTTCACAAAAAAAAACTAGGGTTGCAGGTTTATTTTTTGAATCCCAATAAATTAGAAAAGAAATATATTTCTGTAATAACGGAATTAGCAAATACGAACGAATGGACAAAGGCGAAATTTCAGTTATCGATGCATCATCCTCCCTTCCTCAAATCCTGGATGCGGAGCTATGTCCATATAATATAAAAAATAATTTGGTATGATAAATTAAGCTTTAAATTTGAAAAAATTTGTAGTAACTAGTAGTTTATAATCTGGTTATTTTATTGAAACAACAAAGTATAAAAACCAAACTGTCAAGACCCAAGTTACATCATGAGATAACTTTTTGAAGCTACCTTTTTTTACACTTGATTCTTGGTAATTTTTATGCTTATTTCGAATTTCCCATTCCCTTTGAAAAATAATCCGTTGGGCGATTTTTTCCATTGCCTTATTGGAACATAGTTCTTGATGAAAAATTATGATTGGCGTACTTACATAATTCTCAAAATCGTCTAGCCGTTCAAGAATGAAAAAAGCTTGGCCTTCTCGGCTTTTATTTACAGTATAATAAATATTTAAACTCAAATAAAGGAAATATTAAGCGAGCGATCGAGAACAATTCAAATATCTTTTTTTATATATGTACATATTAATCACGTTGTCATTACTTCCAATTTCATTCAATCACAAACGGATTATACGTTTTTATTTTATTGCAGTTGTGCGTAATAAAAACTATGAATTATTCAATAGAAACAATGCCATATTAAATAATGTTTTATAACTATAATTTTCACTAGACCAACCGGTCCACAATGGAAAGAAAGAGTAAGAAAAATTCAGATATTTTTGTAAATTGCAGATAATCGATTTTATAATTACTTTAATAGTAATTACTTAAGTTACACTTATATATAAGAACATAAAAATTACAGACATGTAACTATCATAATTAACTCAGCACATTTAGCATTCTAGAAATTAGAGATGGCAAGATTATATCGGAACTCATAGTCCTGTAGCCCGATTCTGTAAATTTTAACCACTCGCCAAGCGTTAAGGTTATCGCCGAATTTTGGCGTTTGCTCTTAACGAACATGCGATTCTGTATATCAGTTGAAATTACATTGTAAAATTAGTACCGATATTTTTACAATTATCGAGTGTTTTTATTTCGATATTATTTGATACCCGACTGGAAAGTTTTTTTTAACACGGTGGCTATCAAGATACTGATTCCGCTATAGTTGACATGCGTTGCGGGATTGCCGTCCAATAGATACGCATGCACTCGTCCGATCATAATCTGCATAACAGTTAATACATGCACTCCCTACCTAACGACGATACTCAGGGCCGGACATATAGGCTGACTAGGCTGTAGCCTAGGGCGCCAAAATTTTGGGGGCGCCAAATTTTTGGAGGGCGCCATTTAGGAGGCGAAAAATTTTTAAAACCTAACGACAGATTTTTAAATCAAATGTGTAAGGAAAAAAATTATATTGGATAATTATTTATGTCTCAAATAATTTAAAATAAGGAATTTGTTCATTCATTTAATGGATCATCAGTCGCAAGCATTCAGATAAAGACGCGAAAATGCATAAAGTGTGTGCAACAGAGCGTTTATAGCTTGAACAGAATCAGTCCGCCAATTCGTCACGTACGTCGATTTTAGAGCAAATTCTATTTTGCCGTATCCGCCGTATCTGTTGTTACGCACACAAACACCAGTCTACTTTGCTGTCAAATATCCGTTTTCTCGGGTTTAATTTTGCAAAGTATGTTTTATTAGAGAGCACTGAGCATTTCATTGAAACAGCCAATACTGACAACCACAATTAATGAGTCCCAATAAACATTGATTCGCCAAAAACTCAAAAGAATAATTTGATAAAAATTATTCGACTGGTCAAAAGTAGATATGTACACAAAATTTTCAAAGTTCAACAAAAAAATTTAAAATTAGTTTTCAAAAATTATAAAAAATCAATTTGGCGTCCTTATTTCAATGTACAAATTTGATTCTTATAGGCTTCCCAGTTAGCAAAATCATCGTTAACGAGTTCGTAAACTGATGTTTTCTCGAAGAAAACTCTGATAAAATATCGTTAATGATATCCGTTTACGATTCGCCTACGAATACTGTTTCGCTTTAAAATGAGTTTCGTAAATGTATCGAAAAAGTACTCGTATATGAATCTTTATACGTCCGTTTTTTGATCGTAAAAGTACTTCACACTTTTAAAATGTTTGAGTCGAGTGTGACCACATTAAAATCGAGAGTTTTTTCGATTTTCGTACAGAAACGGGGTACAGTACTTAAAATAAAATTTAATGAATTTCAAAAATTTTTCACCAAATTTTCAGTTTTTTATAAATAATTCTTAGAATTTTTTTGAATGCGCAATTTTGTAGCCCATTCAATTTTACTTGAATGTATATGTATATGGAATTATTAATATAAATAAAAAAGTAAAAGTATGTAGATATTATTTGTTACGATTTCTTTTAGTTCATATAAATATCCAAGAGAATTTTTAAAAAGTGGGGGGGGGGGCGCACAAAAATAAACAGCCTAGGGCGGCAAATACCTCAAGTCCGGCCCTGACGATACTACACATTTACATAAGAATATAATTTTAATCGATGGATTCTTGATACAAGATTTTGCAGGTTGTGGTCTGCGCTCTCACAAAGTTGTTAACCGGAGTTTTCTGAGCTCAAGTCTCTCCTGAGTGTTGACTGTCAAGTTGTTAAATCTTGTTGTAGATATACAAAAGGTAATACGTATTAAATAATATTAATAAATAAATATGAAATGCATTGGTATAGCATTTATATACGGTATGCACACATACATATGCACATCTATATCGAAATTATTTAATTAATTGTTTTGCCTTTCTCATTCTCACCACTTTTTCCAAGTTTGATGGTGGGTTGTTGTTGACTTGAATGTTGCTTTTTTAACGGTTAACTAAAAATTTAGAGCCCAGTCGGCGCATATCGTTCAAACAACGCGGAACTAGAAGCTAACTCTAGAACTCGGATGTTGTTCGCCTAACCAACTGTGATATCTATTGCACTTTATTTGTGTTTCCGCGTAAGGGACCTAAACAATTGTGTGTTAAATATATACTCGCAAGTGATTTAGTGCTACAAAAAACCAAATATTTTTATAATTGCGGAACCGATTTTGATGATTGGCCCTTTGCTATCAAGGGAAATATTAGTCTGCAATTAAAAACAAGGTATTACATTTGTTATGTGATCAAAATTATATGATTTTTTACATAAAGGAAAACAACTTGAAGAGTGCATTCAGTGTACGAAAGTAGGCAATGGTGTTTTAGGGTGTATTTACTCGTACATAAGCTTGTGTAAAAGAAGGAAATATCTAAAATTTCTTCTCTGACTTTTGCAGCATTCTCCATAAAGATAATAGTGCAGTGTTAACTAGCAGTTTTTGTGTGGTGCCTGGGAACATCTCGACGAAGTCAAAAATATGTACATATGTACATTAGATCACCCGTTAAGTACTATATAAAAAAGCCGGAATATCTATATGAGGGAAAAAAATAAGTTATGCATTAAAAAAAGGACACCTTCAGTGAGAAAATCCCAGGCCCCCAGGACCTAAAGGCTAAAAATGGGCTAAAGCAAGATACTCTCAGAAAATTGCTTAGCCCATGTAAAAAATGCACATAATTAATCAGTGAATATTTTTCAAGAATATTTTTAAACTAAATATTAAGTATACCGAAATGATTAGGGCGACGAGCTGACTTGTTTCTTTTGGAAACATTGTTTTGCAATCATCTCTTCACAGAAATAAAATATCCTAGATTACTGATACAGAGCTTAACATGTGTATTTTGATACCTCTCCCGACATTTTTGGAAGTGTTTTAGCAGTTGTGAGCACGAATATCAGTCAATAGTTATCGATTTTCACAAGCTCGATACAAATTCGATACCATAATTAATCTCGTATTGACAACCATAATAGGGGTGAATTAATATCATTTCATAAAAATCGGCTGAAAGACCTTTTTTGTGTTAAAATTAAAACTTGGAAACTATTTGGCGGGAATCTTAAAATCATACATTATTTCGATTGATGGTTTTGTGTTCGCTTCTCATTTTATGCTCACATTACCAAACAAAATATTAATAACTAAGGTATCGTTTTTAATATAGTGACTAACTCTATATGCAGAGTCACCTTTTATTTTATCCTCACAACATCAATTACAATTAGCTGCATTTTACGTGTTGCAAGACCCATACCCGATTCATTATAAGGGGGTCATGAGAATGGTGAGAAATTGATACGGCAATGGTAATCATATGGTGATATTATGGCATGGATCATTTGGGCACTATACTTTTATGATCTTTGCATTAACTTCTGTGTATTTGTTTCGGCGGAGTTCATCGCTGTGTTTTGTATTTTGATTTTTTTGGCGGCAAAACTCGCACTGGTCCACGTACTATACTAAGCCCTGTACTTTAGTTGGGAGAGGGGAGTATATTCATACATATACATACATATGCACAAATGTATGTATATTTATAAAATGAGAGGTCATGACGTAAGTTGTTAAGTTGTTAACTTGGCGCCCCAATAGTTGTCGCCTGTGAATGCAAACACTTGTTGCAGTTTTCCGAAACAATATAGTACATCAGATTGCACAGGCAATGTCTACATACATATCACATAAATACAAATCAATGTTGTTATACAAGTACAAACATACATACATATGTACATATTCTAGATCAAATAGGTTAAGGACCATTTTATTATGTAAAGTTTAAAAATTTATCTTCCTCATAAAATAAAACTTTGTATCCGGCAAATGTTTTTAACTACCAGATAAATCTGAAGACGGTTGAAATGAGTGTGTAGTTGTTTCTTATACACGTACATATATATGTAGATGCTTGGAATATTTATAGCCTTTGAGTCCGTCATCAGTTTGAGATCATCATAGAAGATATTTCGTGATGGTTGACTTCATTCTACCATTAACGGAAAAAGGTTTCTGCAAGCTATGGAAGTATTTACTTTAATACACTGTCGCCGAGTCTCCTACTAAAAGGTCTCCTGGCTTCCAGTACGCTCAGTGTTACAAGGAACAAAAGTTCCACCGTTAATAATTTTGTCACCTAAAACTGGTAAAGAGTATTTCTCTCTAAAAAAAAATCCCGAAAGAAGCATAAAGCTAAACTATTTGACGACAGTGCTACGGTACAGGGACAAGATAGGAAATATGCAGCTCTAAGTCATGACTAAACTATATAGGTTGTAGCCAGAGCCCGACAACACGAAATTACCGTTTGACGTGGTTTCATCGTTATATCAAAATGCACGTGTGAGACAAACGCGCAAAAACGTTCCTAAAATATTATCAACCAGAACTCATTAAATATCAAATTAAAGTGCATTTTTATTTAAAACCAACAAACTGCGCAAGCGAACTCAGTATCTTTTCCAAGAAGTGAAACAAAGAATGTAAACAAAAAACAAAGAAGTGATACCTAGTTTGACATAATCAGGATAAGGAAGAAGAAGACCATGTCATATGTACCAACCATATTAATTATTTAGTCATGGCTCTAAGTATGCCTTTTTCTGAGACCAACTAGCGAAATTGGATGAAAGCACCTCCCACCTTTATTGGCGGTACTTGAGAAATGTTTAGAAGTTGATGCTCATACGCCATGTCGCACAAATATTTCTTTTCGAGTTTTTCGCCTAAGGTTTCTATGTGAATTGAAATCGGATGGCAATGTTAGCGGGAAATTGTGATCGGATGCATCATTATATGATTGATGGCTATCAGCTTAAGCAAGTGACTGCCTTCATTGACCTCGATGTTACAATGGAGGCTTAACTTGATCGTTAAGAGCCCTCAGCATTCGATTTATCGCGGTAAGCCTGAATTGGTCCAACAACAATTTCTAATTAATCTTAAAAGTTTTGAGTAAAAAGTGGACTTAAGAAGAAATTTGAGTTTTTGAGCAGAAAAAAAATTAGTTTCGATTGATAGTTACATCCTTTAAGCTAACGATTAGTGCTTACGATTAAGTTAGAAAATAGTTATTTATTATAATACAAAATTATAGGATAACAATTTCCGGTTGGGTACTTCAGTAAACAGCCAACCGTTGTTATCTGTTTGCAGATAATAATTCCACACCCGCTCTTCTTTCTAATATCTAGCTACATATGTAAGTGCACTCGCATTTGATACTTGGTATATGTATTGTAAGCAGATGCGCATATATATGTATTTATATTAGGGTGTGCCTAATATTGACAGTTCGTACCACAAAGGCCCCAAGCAAACCCTCTAGACAAATTTTTTTTTCTAAGACCTTCACGTAAAGACTCAACACAATGGCCTTTGGGGGTAGGTATATTCACGAAAATTTTTGTAAATGTTGATAAATGGGCGAACATTTATTACGTTTTAACAGTTTTTGCCAAAACCTTTGTGGAGTGCTTTCGGTTTCAACAAGGACTTTCATCTCACTCGAAATTTTTCGAGCTTGTTAGATTAGTAAAATTACGTTGAGAGCGTTGCACTTTGGGGGTTTTTGATAATTTTATTAATTAAATATCTCCCAAATAAGCTGAACTTTAGGACCAATATGACACGCTATCCTATTTGCTTTTTAGGCCCACGATAATGTGCCTATACATATGTATGTATATTTCTTTATATAGTGTATATTTTATTTCTTTGATTGAGGCATTTGTAGTATTCCAATAAGCACAGGAAAATGTATTCTCCAATTTATGATAAATACTTCATTCCCAATTTTAGTTTTAGTATTCTTTACCATTTCAGTTTTTCTCCAACCTTTTTTTTTTGAACTTGAAGGAACTTATTGATTGCAAATTTTTAACTTTAGATTGCAAATGAAATCATTCTAGGTACTTTGGTTGATTCCAAGGAAGTTTTAGGTACTTTCTATTGTAAACATAAAGATCTTATTTCTCTTGTTATACTAAACCAAAAAATTTAATGAAAAAAATGCTTCAAACTAAAGAAAATAACTATATTAAAAAGAGCCTTTTAAGTAGAGCTCAGTTATTGAAATACTTTTGGGAATTAATGTTAGGGATTTGAGAAAGGTATTTGATATCTTATCAATTGCTTAACTTGATATTAAATTAAATTGTTTGCTGGGATGGATGGATGAGTGCATTAGAGTGGGCAATATTAGGCGCATTCTTCTGGTAGTGAACCGGAGATAGATAAAAAATTTTACATGCAAATGCAACAATAATAACTTGAGCCAGATAAATCCACATAGAACTCTGGTTCACGCTGTGTTTAATTGGTTTTTTTGTGTCAACTTGGCAGCACTTGCGCATTAAATGTCAGAATTGCCACAATTCCCAACAATCACTCCATCAATTTGTACGGACAGCTGTTGGAAAAGCAACAACAAGAAACAATTAATGAAAATTCGTCTAACAGTGATAGTACTGCTGCCAACTTGCCATCGACCACCAAAAAATTTTCACTTATTTTCACCCTCTGTTTGTTTGTTTCTCTTCTTCTTGCTGTAAAAAGTGACGTTTTCTGTCAGTGCTGCCAACTCACATAACCATGAACCGGACTGTTCCCGTGAGAATTGAGCGTGAGCCAGAGCGACAACTACCAGAAGAATGCGCCTATTGACGCCTTTCAATTTGACTCCGAGATCAAAAGGAAACAACAACACGTTTTGAAGGAACTACTTAAACCGGAAAAACAAGCGCAAAGTATGCAATAAATACTAGAAGCAATGAAAAAGTCGTAACATGTACATAGATACATATGTATTTACAAATGCACAATTGAGTAATTACAACAACAAATCGTAATATCACTGAATTAGATAGAGGTTTTACTCTTTATGCGAATTTCATGGTAAATACTCCTACACTCATGAGCAAAATAATAGTTGTATAACACATAATACTCGTATAAGAGCTTTTGCCGATTTGAGAATCCAGCACCACAAGATGTACCGCATTCCTTTTTTTAAATGGCCTAGTCTATAACACTTTTTAAACTTTTGGCGGTTACAACAATATGAACACCGACACCAAACAACAAACACATCCTCCCCCAAATATTGTTGTAAAATCTCGGTATCCTATGAGCAAGCTCTTGCATAAGAGAAAAACTTATCACATACCATTAAAACCTTGCTGGGTTGTTATCAATCTAAATTGTTGAAAAATCTGATAAATTGATAATAAAAATGGTGATGTTTTGCTCTGCAGTGTATCTAACTAAATATATGTACATACATACATATATTGAATAGGAAGGTATGTGTGCAAACACTTAGTAGTATGCATCATGTCTGAGTAACAATTCAGTAGTTTCTTTAGGCCACTCCGTGTGGCAGCAACCATAGATACGCGCTAGCGGGCAATTCGTTTATTAAAAAAACAAAAAAAAATTTATTTCGTTTAGTGAACGCTTATCAGCACTTTGATTGAGTAAAATTAATTAGGAATTAATCAGTGCAACAAAATTAAATTTTTTTAAAGTGTATCTTAAATTGTTGTTTTATTAAGTTCGAATGTGCTAAAAAATTAACGAAAATGCGGAAATCAAAAGGAATAAGTTTGCTTATCTACTTAGTACTAAAATGGTATACTGTTGGTTTACTACATATGTATGTATGTAAGTGCAGTATATATGTACATATGTATGTACATACGAGTGTTATGTGGTTTTTGCAGTAAATAAAACATTGGAAATATATGAATGCACATTGCGAGGACAGAAGAGATTTTTGGAAATATTAGAAATTACTAAACCAACATCAGGCAGTGTAATATTTTTTGCTGCTCCATACCAGAACGAATCCTTTTATAACTACATACGTGCTTCTCAAGAGTGGAACTAGGCAAATAGTGTGTTCTTACATTAAAATGTTTATGGAAATTTATTTGTAAAATTTTCCGAAGATGCCAAAAAGTATAATAACTAATTTCAGTTCGGGCATCTTGTAAAGCCTATCCTATCTATTCCAATAATATTTCAAAATTTGAAAGGTGTTAATGTCCATGGAAATTTTTTATTTTTTCTTCATTATTACACTTTTGTTATTTTTGTAGTTAAATATTAATGTATAAATTTTTTTATGTTACTTATAGCCACTACGTTTTCTTTTTAGAGCCGCTCCCCCATAATTAGATAACGAAAAGGCCTTAATTGTATTCCTGTAGAAATGGAAAACCATCTATCGATTTTATAACTCTTCATTTGATCGATAAATAGAGTTTTGAATATTTTATCTATGTTGTATTCCCTCTTAATTTTTAACAAGTCATTAGTTACAAGTTATTTTTATTATTTTAGGCTTTAATTAATTAGCATTATTTTCGTATGAATAAAATAAAATATTTTGAATTATCTTTTTATAATTTTCCTCAAAAAGAAAATATGTGAAACAATTTAAAGCAAACAATTTTTTATAAAGAAACCTTCCAGATTTTTTAGAAAATGTTTCACTACCAAAGTTCAGTGGTGCTTTCATGAGTTTTTAGAAGTAAGCACGTACTCGTTGATTGGTCTAGACTATCGAATAAAAACCATCGATTGCCTGTGCTTTTAGCAATTTAAACTATCGAATTTCTTCCAGCATTATAATCGTTTAACGTTGGTTTTTTCTACGATTCTCTGTGGGGCATTCAATTTTGCACGACGCGGCGTCTCACTTGCAACACTTATTTTATTATTTACGTTGTGCATTAGTTTGTTCTCTTTTTTGGTGTATTTTCGCGCCGGGTTTTGTTTACATTAGCAATTTTTTTGTCGGTAAGCTCCAAACAAGTATTTTTTTAATAGTTTTTTGTCGTTTTATTTATTTTTCTATTCACGTAAATAGGTTTGTATGTAGGCATGTAGTGGCTGAGCAACAAGTTCAAGGAAAAAGATATTCAGCGAACTGCGCCTACTCGAGAATGTGGTACACACAAACTTGGTTTGTTTTACAAGTTTTAAAAAAATGCAGCATTGTTTTATAAAACAAAAAAAAAAAAGGTTGACTCGCTTATTTAAAATAGGTCGGTTTCTGTGTTTATTTGTTACTCTTGTTGCTTTTATTTCTATATGAAAATGTTGAATTCTTATCTAATTTTTTTTTGATTGAATCAAACAATATCTTGTGGATAAAACTTTTAGAATTCGTACGTGTAGGGTAACTGCACTAAACAGCGCTAGTGTCCGGACACTATGTCAATGTTTTGGGTTTTTTTGATTTTTAATTTAATAATACAAAGAACGTTATAACTTTAAGTTATACATACGTCATATTATTTAGAAATGTTTATATTTTCATAAGCAATTTCACTTTTCCCGGCAGCGTATATAGTGAGAAATTGAGTGTAAGTCAAAAACGAGAAAAACGCTAAGTGTCCGGATACTAGTGCAGTTACCCTATTTAATCAAGTGAATATTAATATTTTAATTTTCATTAATCATTTGAATTTTAATATTTTGCCATGGAATTCTAAAAATATTTAAAAAACAAAGAACATTTTTTAAAAAAATCCGAAAGCACAAAATCGAAAATGTAGGCCATCAAATCCTAGCTATATACTGAAGTATCTTTAAATTTTGTTCTATACCTATAAAAATAAATGTAGTACAAGCTCTACATGACAAAAAATGCAAGGAAAAATTCCAAATATTCTATGTATGTATGTACCTTGTAACCTGATTAAAAACTGACAGGTCAACTACCCTATACAGCATTCGATTAATAAGTCATATTAGCTTTTCTGCTTCGAAATGAAAAATTATAATGGCAAACTGTTTACTACACTTCATTCTGTTTACTGTTTTACTTTGTTTGTTTGAGTACATCAAACCGTAAACCGTGTAAAGTAAGATACCTTACTTTCTAACCACAACTTTTCTGTTTACGAGCTTGTCATGGCAAAGAGGCATTTTTAAATTTGTATGAATTGCCCTATTGTGTTTATTTATTTATATTACTTTTTATATTTTCTATATACATTCATACATATGTACATATATAAACTAAATAAAGCAGCTTGATGAATTAATTAATTGATTTTCGTTATTAAGAAAATTTGATTATGATTAAAATTTGTTATCGTTATTACTCGTGCATAGCATATTGTATTTGTTTTATTAACAAACAGACACAAAGTATTTAGCAGATTATATGTGTGATATTTTCCTTTATAATAAGTGTTTTATTACTATACAGTTTTTGGTCTTTTTAGATCTTACCCCCAGACAATTTTGTAAATGATTAGGAAATAAACCTCGTACCTACTCGAAGCAAAAGCTTTTAGAATTTTTGTCAGTCCCTCTGCCCTTATTTCGATAACTCGACCGGCTTCGGAGTTATCGACCAATATGTAGATTATGATCATCCAAAAGGTTTTAATACAATTAACGCGATTTGACTAAACTCCCTATACTAACTTTTGAGAGGGTGCGACCATACATATGTACATACAGTGCACTCGCGAAAACTCGAACACACGATAACTCGAACTCTAAAACTCGACCAAAATATAACTACTCTAAAACTCGAACAATTACTTTTTTATTTTTCCTGGCAAAACATATCAGAAACTCTTCTTTGGCATGTGCTCTAACGGCTGATATTCAAATTCTTGTTGTTATGTCTTTTGTTTCATTCTAAGGCGCCGTACTGGCTAGCGCTCTTGCTAGTTACGGAACTTTTCATATAAATTAATTGATATTTGTCAGTGATACACGGGATTTCACGCTCAATCAATATTATTCGACTTTTATAATGGGACGAAAACTAAATGTTTTGAGTCTTGCAGAAAAGGCTGAAATAATTAATGAACCCAAAAATGGAGTTAGTGTCACAGCCCTTTCCAAAAAACACAACATTGCCATGTCCACAATATGTGGAATTGTAAAAAATAAAAAAAAAAATTTTGGAATGCGTTAATAACACGCTATCGGGCCCTGGAAAACGTAAAACGATTCGGCTTTCAGATTTTTTTTCTAATCCCTTGTAAACAACATTCATACTTGCTTGTATTCATTATTAAATAAACTGTCAATGAACTACAAAATAGCAAACCAAAACCCTTTTGTTTTGAACTATGCTATAAAAAATGGACAGCATGATAAAAATATTTGAAGGTAGTTTCACTCAAAATTTTTTGACACTAACCGTGTTCGCCAAGAGGGCATGATGTTGCCACATTTGAATTATTGTTGTTATTAAATTTGGAAATTTTGCAAAATTTTATTGGGTATTTTTTATGTATATGAAAATGTGTAGTTATTCGCAAAATGAAATATATAACATATGTAATTAAACTGCAAAATTTTCTGATGTAATTATGAGCAGCGGTTTAGCATGTAAAAATATATATTTAAAAAAATTGGCATTTGGTATTTGTTTCGTTTACGAGACAACTGCTAAAACACGTCCAAAATTATCCAGAAAGGTGTCAAAATACGCGGTTTCACCTCGGTATCAATGATCCGAAATCAAAATTTTAATTTTTTTGTCAGTGAAAAGTTATTAACAAAAAGCCAAAAATGAGCCAGGTCAAATCCTGATTTGGGGGCCCGATCTATGTTTTTTATGTACCGAACACCTTTCCTTCGGCCTCCGCGCGCTAAAAAAGTAACCCTCAGCCGGTCCAACACCAGCTATGCGATCCCAATTATTTTTCGTAATTGTAAGGTCCACATGAAAATGACAGAAAATTGCGAACTTTAAGTGCAAATATCTTTTCACAAAAACAAACATTCAAAAATCTGCTTACGGATTATAGTTACTGATGTCAAAACGCGTCTTTTGATACCTCGAGCAGGATTCTTGGTCGTGTTTTAGCAGTTGTCTCCTAAGGGTAACAAATACCGAAGAAAATGATTCGATTGCTTTTCATTTAACTATAGGAAAAATGGTGGATTTTTTTTTTTAAAGAACTGGTAGTACGAAAAGTACGGAACACGATTTCTGTCAGATGGCTAATCAAACGGGGAAGAAGAAGAAGTGGAACTACCTTCAAATACTTCTACCATGATGGACAGGGTATAAAAACTGCTAAAACGAATATATATGGGTAAGTCCTGTGTAACGGACGCGACATTCGTACGCATTTAACCCTGGATAAAATGAATCATAAGCAGCAGAATTAGGGGATATCATAATGTTTTCAAAGCACAACCACAATGCTTCATTCCATAAAAATTTGTTGGACCCTTAACATTTAACAACTTATATATGTATATCCATATATAATGCTGTTCGGACGCGACAAGAAATGGAAGTAATTTTTTAATGCTTGCGAAAGTATGTAAAACTTAGCGAAGTTTAGGGGAACATTTATAATCCTTAAATGAGAGATTAAAGGTCAAAGAAGACCCTTCCTTGGAAGATTTACGAAATCTGAAATATGTTTTGAGAACATCGGATAATAAGCGAAAGTCCTGTAACGGACGCGACAAATTTTTCCACCACTTTTGTAATAAAGATTACATATAGTAATTCCAACACAAGAATATATTAACTGTCAAAATCATCTAATATAATATTTATTGCTTCGTTTGGAAGCATTTTGTTTGCAACTTATGGTTCAGGCTTTCAGTATTACTGCTTTCAAGAAGTAATCAGTTGCACATCAGCTTTTTCGTATTTTTATCATTTTTCTACTTATCTCTCAGCATGCCGTCACCAGCTTCATAAAAACCACATAATCTAGCTGTAATTACTACAGACTATATTATTGTGCTAGTTTTTCTAATTAATTTTAGTAAAAAGCTCTTATTTTTAACCATTTAAATTTTTGTTGTAGGGGGACCTTATCTGAGACTTGCCCATATATCGCTTAAAAATACATAACGTTCGAAAACTCGAACATTTCGATAAGTCGAACAGGGCTGGTTTTCATTAGTTCGAGTTTTCGCGAGTGCACTGTATATACATTTGTTCCCATATCGACAACTGCTTATATGTACATATGTGGCTCTACATCTAGAATTCCATACCAAAGATAACCCTACTGACTAAGCAATATTTATCTTAGTCATTGGCATTAGCTTTGCTTTAACATGAACAACTCCAATCATTACTCCCAGCAAACCAGCTTCGGAGCGCTCTTAATTCTGAGCTCTAATATGAGCGTTTTTATGAGTGTTTTCTGCACGAGCGCATAAATATGAGCGTTTTATGAGTCTTTTCTGCACGTGCGAATAAATGTGAGCGTTTTATGAGTCTTTTCTGCACGAGCGCATAAATATGAGCGTTTTATGAGTCTTTTCTGCACGTGCGTATAAATGTGAGCGTTTTATGAGTCTTTTCTGCACGTGCACATAAATATGAGCGTTTTCGGTAACAGTAAATATAAACATGTGAAATGCAAAATAAACAAAAATAAGTTAGTTTGCTTGTAATTTTGAAAAGGTGAAGACGTGTTTAGATTTAGATTTAATTTTATAAATAAATATAATAATAAGCAATATCATGAAATTAGAGCTCTTACTGCGTGGAAAAAAGGTCAAAATAGACTCTTTTATGCACTGGTTTTAGAGCTCTTAATGCGTGGAGAAAAAGGTCAAAAAAGACTCTTTTATGAACTGGTTTTAGAGCTCTAAATGCGTGCAGAAATTCATTCATAAAAGACTGCTTTATGCATGAAACTGAGAGCTCTTTTATGAGTGACCAGTTTCATAGAAAATGACACTCAAATATGAGCGTTTTATGACTGTTTATGATTGTTTTATGAGCTCATTATGAGTGTGAGCGCTCAGAGGAAAGAGTGCTTTATGCGCTCATTCTGAGCTCATACGGTTTGCTGGGCTAGGACACACCTTTTCTTTGAAAACAAAGTAAACAATAATGTTGAGGTGACCATACTTTAAATCAAATGTCGCATTTTAATAAGCATGTTTTACACTTCCTTTCCTATGTGGTTCCGTTTCGACGTCATGTGCCCCCCTGCACGGCACAGTTTTGTTCTTGTGGCTCCAAAATGACCGGTATAAGGCTACTGCCTGAAGTTAGCAAGCGATGGTGCATACATACATCGAAACGTGCTTGTTCTATGTACATACGTCCGTACGCACACAAGTTTAATGTGCAAGTCTTGCGCGGCGGCACCGGACGTACACAGGTGCGCCAGAGCCAACAAGATAATTTCAACTTAAAAGAATGAGTTGAGATAATTATCAAACGATTAGATACATATGTACATACATACATATGCATATGAGGGTGTCTCAACAAAAGAATGCTTTATATATTCCACCAAAAGTACATACATACATATATGTACATACATACATATATATAGCATGTATATGTCATAAATATTTTGTCAACAGTTCAGGATGAGTTTAATAATGTGAAATGTAAATGTAAATTCAATAAACCAGCTTCCATCAGTACATGAAAGAAGTTTCTCGAAACGTGTTGTTAAATGAGAAACGGTGCCATGCCCCTTTTTAAAATTCCAAATACATTTTCTTCCATTTCTGTTTCCAATGTCAGTCGAAATTAAATTAGTGTGCTTCTTTAAATGCCACTTTACCATTTGCAAGACCACCCTAATGAAGAGATACCAGTATGCATATGTTAATTAGCATATTTATCCAAGTTCATATTTGTCATTAACATTCTTAACATTCTCAATACCACGCAGCTTAGCTTTGTTCAATAAATTTTGTAATTTCTGCATTGTGTCTAGAAATGGCAGGCTTTTCTTTATTTAAATGCAGCAACCAACTTCGGTTTATTTCTTACTTTTTGGTAATGTATCATTATTCTGTTGCTGTTGTTCTGTGGTGCGTATTCATTTCAATTAACCTTTTGTTGCGCTTACACATATACATATGTACATACATACATATATACACACATATGTACATATAATATAAGTCTAAGTACATAAGTATATTCTTATTTAAATTAAATTCATTTTGAAATTTCCAAGTTACCTCGCTGCTTGAAGGTTATTGGCTTATTAAGATTTGTTTTTGTATTTTTATGCTGACATATTAGCCGTTGGAGTTGTTGTTATTCATAAAAAATAAACGCACTAGCTAGAAGCAAAATCCACAATAAAGCAAAACATGCGTTTTTGTTGTTTTTTTCGTCTTTAACTTTTGCTTTCAATTATTACTTTTTGTTTTTGTATTCTTGTAGGTATTTGTTATTTGTATTTACGAGACATATTTTTTAAGTTTTTGTGTGTAACCATTTTGCTACTTCGACCCGGCAACGTTTTTTTACATCAACAAATGTGATCGAAGTGCTGGAAATATTGTTGTTACGAATTTCATATTTTTGACTTTGGCGAATGTGAATGTGAGATTGCGAATATATGTATTTGCACAGAAAGACGGTAACTAAATCGATTGACTTAGGTGTTAGCATTGTTAACAAAACAACAATAACTTTGGAGTTAGGGAATATACCCAAGGTTAGGCATGCGAAGGTTCGTGGGGGAGGCACTCATGAGCTTTTTGGTTGCATCGAAAATGCAGAATAAAAGTCTTTCGTTAACAGAATGACTCTCTTAGTATCCAACACGTTACATTGTTTGAGAAGAACATTGGGCAAGTCATCAAACTCGCCTATAGTAACATTGTTTACGTTATAGGTTGATTGAAATAACATACAAATGTGAAAATAAAGCGAAACTCTTCAGTTGAGTTATGCGAGTGTGTGTCCGGTTTTATTTACTTACTGTCGCTTAAGCGAATGTTCGCAACATCCCCAGATGGAAGTGCTGGCTTATGCCTTTTTTAGTTTTGGTTTTTATTATTATTTTTTGTTTCTTTTCGTTTTGTGTAGTTGTTTTTTTTAACTTCTGTTGTTGGGCTCATCTGGTTTTAAGCAATTCGTCGCTGAATTCGCTTCCGTAGTTTTGGCGAAACGGTTACCGGGTAAGACGGTTCGTTTCCTATTTAGCACGCGGCAGTGTCATTTTGCATCGTGGACTTGCTAAACAAGTTCGTGCTTAGAGTACGCTTTTTTATTTTCGGTCGTTAAGTTTGACTTCAACAAGTAAATATTTTTGGCGTAGGGAATAGTGGACATACAGATGTATGTATGCATGTAGAGTGTACGTCCAGCTGTGTGTTCTGTGATTTGTGTTTTGTTGGCCTTAAAGGTAATTGTTTATAAAATTATCAAATAAACGCTGGGTGATAAGAACGACAATAAGTAAATAGAAAATTTTTACATTGGAATTAAAGAAAAATAGTGTTTGGAATTGCAAAAAAGTGACCTTTAGCAAAAAACGATCAACAATTGTGGGACATTTAATGAAATTGTTTTAATTAACTTATTTACAAAAAAATTTGCTTTGGTAATTTGTGAAACACTCATCAAAGTAATTTTTGGGTGATACCAAAAATGCGTAAAAATAAAAGTGACATTTTAAAAATAAAAAAAAAAAAACATAAATACAAAAACACGCTTTGTTGAGAAATTAAATAAAAAAATAAGAAAGAGAAATTAATAAACATAAATATACATACATATATAATATGTATAAATATTAGCAATTATTTTTATTTTTAGTTTAATAACCATATAATTTTTTTAAGCTATATTTATCTAATCGCTATATAGAAGTAGAAAATGCTATACTAGTAATTATTTCAATGGATATTTTTGCTGAGATGCTAACCACAAATTTGTTGTTAAATTGTTATTAGATGCGGTCGTAAATAATACTACTAAATAGTAATACTAGTGTGGGGTTAAAGATCCACACATTGAATTTGTTAATACAAAAATGAAGTGATTATTTTTTTTAATTAATAAAGTACAAAGTTAATTTCAAAGAGGAAAAATTATAAGAAAGTCGAAGTAAAAAAGGAACTGAAAAAATCCCATGTTCGAATCGTGATGCCAGATGTGACAGCAGTGTGTTGAGTCCCCACAATACTCCCCCCTAAATGAGGGTTTGGGTGAGTACCCGAAATTCCGAATTTACTTCACTTAAGTTGGTAAGCTAGTTTATGTACATACATACATATACATATGGAGTATGTGATGCGTTGGGTCTTGCCATATTTTTCTTTGAATCCTTCAGGAAATCGTTGAGTGGTGAAGAGAACTTCGTTGATGAATCGTTGAAAGGACTGCGCTGCGTTTCGTAGCCCGAACGGCATGCTGGTGAACTCATAAAGACCGAACGGGGCTATGACGGCTGTTTTCTGGATGTCTTCCTCGACTACCGGTATGTGATTGCGTAGTCGTGTAGAAGTGATATTGGGTACCGATCTGGTGTGGTTTGGTCGTTAAGTCTTCGGTAGTCCCCGCATGGTCTCCAGTCCCCATTTTTCTTCTTAGCCATGTGTAGTGGGGCTGGCCCACGGACTCTTCGAAGGTCTAGCGTGGCCCAGGTCGACCATAAGTTGAAACTCCTCTTTAGCTATCCGTAACCGTTCCGGGCAGAGTTGTCGGACTCTCTGAACACATGGTGGTCCGTTAGTTGGGATATAGTGTTTCACTGAATGCTTGGCTGCCAACCGATTTGAGGGATTACCCAACAATTCAGGAAATTGTTTAAGAATACTAGCGAACTCGGTATTCTCGGTGAGAGCTGTAATGGACGTGATTAGGGCTGCGGCGTACGTGCCCAAACTGGTGGAACCGGAGTGTGGGTCTGAAATGCATCCCCTTTTGAGTCCGTGTTGGTGTAGCAGATCGGCACCAATGATTGAGTATGGTATGTTACTGAAATATCCGCCCCGGTGTCGACGAGGTATTTTGTCCCGCTCACATGATCGTAGACGAAAAGTCGGCGAGCGTTGAGTTTTCCACCAGAAGTCGCCGAGTCTACTGGGGAGCGTTGGAGTTTCTCTGACTGGTGTTCCAGGAGCAGGGTTGGGTGCACTTGTTGGCTCGTGCCCCGAATTTGCGATGGTAGTAGCATATTGTGGTGTTTGCGCTGGTTTGACGAGTCGGACGATCATTACTTGAAATTATGTGACTGAGCTTGCTAGATAAATTGCTAACTTGCTTAGACAATTCGTCGAGACGTTTTTGCATGGTGTTATCGATGGCGTCAACCGACATAGCGTATTTGTATCCGGAGTCGCGATGATTTTCCACTAATTTGTTGGCTAGCAATGATATATTTTCGTTGTCGAGTTCTCCAGAGGCGGTTAGTGCTGTCTGTGCGTACTGAGGGAGTCGATCCAACCAGATAGTCCGAATGAATGTAGGATCCAGTTGGCTGCCACCCAAACGTTTGATCTCTGCCAAAAGTTCAGCGGGAGTCGGTAACCTAGCTCTAACCCCGATAGAAGCTTCTTGAGTCGCCGTTCCTGGGAAATGGTTTTACCAGAACCTGTTTGATTGTAGCGTACTTATCGTTTTCAGGTGGATTAAAGATGACGTGCTCTACGATAATAAGTGTCTCTTGATCCAAACGAGCAACGACTGCCTGGTATTTAGTTGCGTCTGACGAGATTCGGCGTATTTGGAATTGCGCCTCGATGGCGGAAAACCATAACTGTACGTGACTACCCCAAAACGGTGGAAGTTCCAATCTTTCAACCCAACTCAGATCCAATCTTTCAAGAACTCATTTGGCGGTTGGTCAACGCCTGCATCGGTAGGTTGTGCGTTGTTTTCAACAGAATCGGGTTGGTTATTTTCCATCATGCTTAAAAGTACGGCCGCGCGCTTGCTTTTCGTAAAATTTATTGTCCAATAGTTGTAGGGGACACCAATTTATGTGGGGTTAAAGATCCACACATTGAATTTGTTAATACAAAAATGAAGCGATTAATTTATTTAATTAATAAAGTACAAAGTTAATTTCAAAGTATATGTTTGCGACTTGTGATGCCAGTGTGTTGAGTCCCCACACTAGAATAACAGTACATTTTTATAACATTTTTTTTTTTTTTAATTTTTTAGGAGAGACCTTGCTACGGAAAAAATACTATTATTTATAGCTTGTACTTTGCATGTATGTATGTAGGTATATTAATACCGGCAATTATATACATATGTATGTATGTACCTAGCAATTTTGTAACGCTAAATTGTTAATTAAGACCTTTCAAAAACATTTCAAGTTAGTAAACTTCATTTTAAATTGACGTCGGTATGTCATAATTTCATTTACATGTGTATATATGTAACTCCTTAATGTTACTGTAAGCTGTTAACGTCATTTTTATTATTTTACTTTGTTGTTGAGTTAATGTAATTCTTTTGTTGCGGTCTAATGAAAATGAAGGGTAGTAAAACCAGTTCCCTATTTATAATTTAGTTAAATAAATGTTGACAGGTGCGTCACAAATCGGTGTTGCCATTTTGAAGAATATTATTTGCTACGAAAGTGATTCGACATGTTGATGTGTCTGCATGTTAAGCGCTTCTCGAATAGAATGTATGTATTTAAAATTGTTTGCTTTCATTTGGCGTATTCCAGTTAAACACAAACCCAGACCTGTATAAAATTTTGCATGTAAATGCAACAACAACGCTGTGATCTTGATATTTTTCTGGGTCAGTTTCTGATCCGTAGTAGTAGATTTTTTTTGTAGTAGATTTTTTGACAGCCAACCCTTATTTGCTTAGTAGTACAAACATGCATATGCATACACACTTATTTACACAAACAACTCTCATGCAGCTGACCCACATCGTTCCTGTTAAATTATGACCGTGATCCGACCCAGGTCAGCAAACTGGAACGCAACTATTGTTAATTTAAGAAATGTTCAGAACGATATCAAATACAACTACTGAGACTAATACGCTATGATGCACAATATACAATTTTGAACAATCTCAATTTGAGAAGCATCTGAAAGCTAATCTCACTAAAAAATCTCAATCGTCTCTTCTTCAATGCATTTCAAGTAATAATAATTTTCCCATTAAAATCAAAAATAATTTTTATCAACCAGCCTTGAGACCATTTCAAAATTTAAAAAATGGAATGACCATAAAACCAATAAAAAGATACTTCATGCCTCAGCTTAACATCCATTTCAAGATGACCTTTTTATCCACTTACATTTTCAATCTACAAGAAAAGAAAGTCAAACTTATACATACATATGTAGGTAGGTTAGTGATTTGGAATCTATGAAAAAAAGTTTAAAAATAGCTGGCATCTTTTTTTGTCTGCCATCAAGAGTGTTTTGCAAATCTAGCTATTTTGATTTTGTCTTTTTTCAATAACTTTCTAATGTTAATAAAGATACTAAATGTTTTTATATGTTTTCCTTCTCATTGCAGGTAAAACCAATGTGAGTGTTGTTGTCGCCGATCAAAAGTACCTACGCGATGAGCATATAGCAAAAGTTTACTCTCCGGCAAAATTGCAAAATAAATATTTCTGGTATAAATACACATGACAGCTCTCACAAAAAGCGAAAAGAAACGAAGAAATATACAAAAAAAGCTAAAAGTGTAATGCGATTAATTGGCAAATTAAATTCAATTAAATGTGCAAATATTCTATGGAATTCTCATGAACTGTGATCTTACATAATACTAAAAAATAAATAAATAATAATTAACAGACTTAACTATAAAAAAGTAATTAAAACCTTATAAAATAATACCAAAACAACTGATACAAATACAACAAACGTCACCAGAATGACGCTGGAATCGCATGGCAAGCTGCTGAAAGACCGCGTCAAACCCGTGGCTATCCATTTCAAGGATCTAACCTATCATGTGCATGTACAAAAGAGTAAGTAAATTTACCAATTAAATTCTGAAATGTCAAGGGGCGGGAGATACGGTGTTGTTGAGAAATATGGGGACTGTGGGCGGTAATGGGTTAATGGAAAGTTACTTTGTTTGTATTTGTAAGAAATGTGATATTAGAAACTATTGAGCCATATGAACAATTTCAGGAAACAAGAAAAGCTACCTGCTAGAAATAAATGACTTAATCCAACGCTTAGCAAGGCATTACAACTGATCATTCTGCTCTTTTATTTTGAATACTCGTAATACTTTGCTAATAATCATCGTATTAAATTTGCATACATACTCGCGACGTTTGCTGGATTAAGTAACAAAGCCTGTTTAGAATGTTATTAAAAATAAAATTTCTATAAATTTAACGACACACAGAAAATTAATTGACGATTAAAAGCTTTTCTCTTCACGACTATGAGAGAGTAATACACGTTTTGATAGATATTACATTCCAATTGATATATGTATGTATGTACTAAATAGTTTTAGTTGTCTATTACATGACTTGGTGACATGGTGGTGTGCTGGCCTGTGATACCATAGATCCCAGATTCAAGCTATTACAGTTGTGAAAAAAAAAAATATATACGTAGTAAGGAAGTCAATCGCGGAACTCTTTGCTTTTGTATGTCTCAAAAATACCGGGTTTCTTTTGTTACAATGTAACAATCCCGAAAATGACGGAAAACTTAAAATCAAATAGCAATTGATGCAAGCTTATTTACATTAAGAGTAAAATTGGGCTATGGCTGTTTACTATTTTATCCCAGAACAAGTAAAGAGAGGGTTGTTTTTGGCTGTGCTGAAGTCGTCGTCGACACATATCGACTCAGCTCAGCATTCTGATCATTTCAGTATATTTATTGATGAGTCCATATCTTCTTCTCTTATTCAGCGTTGTATCGACTTCAATATGTTCGGCGGGATAGTTTATATACTTATACGTCAAACTTATATGTCAGAAACATTTAAACACATTTAGACAAAATTATTTTCCGCAGTAAAAGAGTTTTAGCTTCTATGCATTTTTATTATGTGCATAATATACAGAAATCAGACTGCTACAATTTTATTATATAAAAAAAAACTCAGTACATACATACATATTACCTATGTATGTATGTAGTATGTGCATATTGGCTTTCGGTAGTATCTAACAATTGAAATTTGTACTGGGGTCAATTATATTTGAAGGTGATGTGTATTAGTGATTGGCCGTTACGGGTCAGCTCTTGCCATGTACATACATACTAGAGGATTCACTAATACTACCAAAGTGCATCGATTGCACCTCATGCATATAAAAGACTACAGAAAACTTTACTGCAACCTGTTATTTTTATACCTAGCTGGTACATATGGTATTATAGTTTTATCAATTTTTTTTAATACGAAATGGGTGGGACGCCAGCCCCAAACATATTTGAACAAATTAATAAGAACCACTGCCTTATCGATGGAAGCATTATGTGGAAATCGATTTGAGATTCCGCGCTTCCAATGCATCTATCCTTATGACGTCTTTTTTCTTCCTTTACTTTAACCCCATCCCCATATACATTTTTCCACCCTTTACCTTCTTGATTTTCCGCTAACAAAGTTTTTACATCTCCCCTTTACTGTTATCACCCTTCTTTTTTAATTTTTAGTTCCGTCCGGACTTAGACTTCCGCACTTATTTTTATATTGTTTAAAGCTAAATCGGTATTTATGCATTCGACAATTAATAAATTAATGTAAATTATATCGAGAATCTTAAAATATAATACACATTGCATCATCGAGTTTCTGAACTGCCTCTCAACTGGCGTTGGTCGCTTTGTGCACTGAACGGCTCAAATATAAATACAATAAATGATGAGCGCTTGACAGGGGTTTTAATTTTTTTTCCTCCAAATTTTGTTGTGTCGGATATGGGTATGTTATAAAAAAGTTAACGAATTGCATTTTATTATTTCCCGTGGGTCACTAAATTTAAGACAGCAGCGATTTTCATGGTCGGTGTTAAGTTGCTCCTTTTGTATACCATGCAAAAAAATGTAATCACCAAAATTCGCAAATTTGCAAATTTGCTGCAATAAACGTAATTAGGAAAAAATTAAATTAAATAAATAGATTGAAAATACGTGCTTACAATTTCATAGTATATTCTATGTATGTATGTATGTCGTATTATCTGTCAACTATACAATTACATTCATACGAAGCTAATCATTTCGCTTTTTAATTTATCTACACAAGCGATTGTAGGTTAATGCTGGTCATTTGCCTTTTGGGACGTTCGCACTTCTCCAGAGAGTTATTAAAACAATAACAATGCGCGTTTTCATAGAAAAATTCTCATCAAAATAGGCATCGGAGTGCTTTTCAGAGTTTTATAGTCAAGTCACGTTTCGGAAGTATTCTGGAAACGTGATAACGTTGAATGGCTTGCATGAATAATTTGAAAAATATATACGATCGTATAGTAAATAGAGTTATTAACAAATAGTTGAGGAATAATAGCAGATAGATTTATACGCTAATTGTAAACATTTGGTCTTGGTAATTAACTAAATTTATTTGATAATGGCTATATTAAAAGTAATTTATTTGCGAAGTTGTACATATTTAGGCCGATTTGAAAACGATGAAAGTAAATAAATCGCCCTTGATTCATTGTAATTATCATGGAATTACACTCTACAACTAGTGGTCTCGGTAAAGATATGCGGTAATGAATACGTTTTAATTGTTATCATTAATATAATGAATATGAAACTATTTGTCTACTTAATTCTAAAGCGTCTAGACATGTTAAGACGGGTCGAACGTACAGCAATCTTTTCCAGTTCTTGAAAATTGTATTTGATTTATTTTGGGGCTCCCATTAATGAGAGCAAGGAGTTTCATAAATTATATTTTTTAATATACAAAAAATTCGTAAAGCACTTACATATATGTATACATATGTAGGTAGTCTAGTTAAAGACCAGTGTGAATTAAATTATGACATTAAAGGTATTATGGAGGGTCTAACATAAAAGGACGGAAATTCCTAAATGGATTTAGTTCTTCATGTTAATGCTTTTGACCCGCTTTTTTTTAATTATATTTTATCTCCATTAGCCTCTACCTCTGCCTTACCAAACCCTCCAAAGAAATGCACGGTGCTCAATTTAAACAAATTAATTTTTCCCAGTTTTAAGAGTTCGAAGAACTCTGAAAAGTTTTACTGTCCTGAAGCCACATTGATAAGGTGCAATCAGTTCGTTGTATCTATTCAACATGCTGTGAAGATCTGTGCAAATAAACACTAAGGTCAATCGAATTTCGTTAAGTCGTTGTCCTCTTAAATTTATTTGGTTTTCAAATGCAGAGAAGTGTGATAAATGGGACTATGGCTAGATTTCTTTTTTCAAATAATGGGGATTGTTAATAAGACAGGGCCTTGTAGTAATGTGTATCTTGGCTCAGCCTAGGTTTTACAAAACCGCGCAAATTAAAAAAAATTCGAACCCGCACATCTTCACATCATTTTCGTATTCTCTATCCTTTGAACTATTACAATCGATAAGATCTTTTCGGTAATTGAACAACTTGAATTAAATTCACATGCATTGTTTTTATCGAGGAAAAGCAGGGCTGGTCGTAAATTGGAGTTACTAATCAGGTGCAAGCGAGAAAAACTTAGGCATGCCCTTTACAGGTTTTTTGGCCTACCGTCAGCAATTCAACAATAGTGGAAAAACTAGGTAGAACCCTTACAGCTCCCTGCTTAATTTTCCGATCAAGGCTGCAACTGCGAAAAAAAGGCAGGTCCCTTGCGAAATAAAAACAACGTAAAAATTGCGAAAAATTAACTTTCATACAAATCAATAACAACATTTTTACTTTCACTTTTCGAACTTATTTCTGCTATTAATAAAATGCGCGGTGTGATCTCGTTATCTTGAGTTCAAGGTAACTCATCAATCTCGTTTTTATGCATCCCAAAATTAGTACGTGATCAATCGGTTTGCTTGAACTTGGGATAGAACTCAACATACTTGACTCGGCAAAAGCTCAGTTTGTATGCATAAGACCTATTATCTGCCAGAGGACAGAGGACATCGCATGCAATCAACTCATGCACCTTGAATGATTTCTTCACAAATTTGACACTGAAAAGGAAAATATGGACTGAGACTTACATATGTATTTAATTATTATTAAAACGTGTCTACTTAAATGCAAATCAATTTACATACGAATAAGGCTGCGCGTACATACACACATACATATGTATGTATATGTAAGCCTACAAACTGTTGGACTTCAAGTTGAAGGTAAAAGAACAGACCTTAGTTCAGATTTTATAGGCGCCAAAGTCTGATTAGTCATGATGCTCAGAATGTTTCTTTATTTCCCCCGAAACCTGTAAACAAAATATTTCTGGCGTTTGGGTATCTGTATATATGTACATACATATATAATTCAATTCGACGCTTGCTATGTTGTGGTTTGTTTTTAAACATGATTTCCGAATTCGTTAAAAAAATTATATGATATTGTTTATTTGTTTAAATTATAAACACATACACATGTATCTATGTTAGTTTGTATGTGATGTATGGTGCGTACTTTTTGCGAAGTGAGAATTGGGGTCTCTCAACCACATTTACAAGTGTTGTCCTAATCTATCAACACTTGTTTGCGTTGCGTTTTTTTTATATATTCAGTTGCGCTTTTAAAATAAAACATTTATTTTGCGCTTCGAAACGTATTTTGTTTATTTCATTTCTTTTTTTAATATTTCCAGCAAAGAAAGCGATATTGAAAGGAATTTCTGGAACATTCCACGCCGGCCAAATGACTGCGATAATGGGCCCTTCAGGGGCGGGAAAATCCAGCTTAATGAACATTTTAACTGGGCTCAGGTAAGTGCAATCATAAACAAGGGAAAAATATTTAAGATTCCTTTATTTAATTTCAAGATAAATTTGTATAACTCTTGACCTATTTTAAACAACTTTAATGTGATTTCAATAACGACTGATTTCTAGAAAAGGAATAAATTTAAAATTAATTATTCCTATTAGTTACTAAGTTAAACACCAAGATATATTAGTGATGCCAATATGTTTTTTTTTGACAATCTCGGTATTATCGGGATCTAATAAATTTTCGACAAAATGAAAATGTACCAATGCTAAAAAAATTAGTTCCACTAAAAATAAAATTTTACTTCATTGAAAGATGTTTCCAGTAGAGTTACATTCAAATTAAAATTTTTTTTCATAGAAAGATGTTTGCAGTATTTTTTCGCCATTCTGAGATATTAATTTAAAAAAAATTTTTTGTTTTTTTGGCCCATTTTTAGTGCATATAAAATTATTAAGGTTTTATAAATTTCAGCACAAATGGCGTTAACGGTATTATTAACTTCGGTGACTCACCAACCAAGTCACGCAAACTTTGTTGTTATATTATGCAAGATGATCATTTTCATTCGTGGTTCACGGTTGAGGAGACAATGCTTCTGGCAGCACAATTGAAAATCTCCAACAATTCAATGAATATGAAGGAAAAGAAAATGTTGGTAAGCAGAAACAAAAATAATAACAGTTATTGTATCATAAGGTTTCGTTTACATGCTCGGATTTTGTCGAAAGTGAGGTGGTTGACTGTAAAATCGTTTAGCTGACTTATTCACCTACTCGAAGTAAGCGGAAGTTTTGTGCATGAAAATAAAAGTGTAACCGTTATTTGTTTTTTTTTTTGTCAAATTTTTTAGTAACAAAAACAAGTAATATGAAATTGTGGAAATTTAATAAATTTACATTTGCAGATCGAATATTTATTGGACACCCTGAAATTGTCACAAACTAAATTAACGCGCTGTGGAAATTTGTCCGGCGGTCAAAAGAAACGCTTATCAATTGCCTTAGAACTTATTGATAATCCAGCGGTGTTATTTTTGGACGAGCCAACAACGTAAGCTTTATTTTACTCAATAAACTTTTAATCGGGGTTTTAAATTTAATATTAACAAGATCACTTTTTACTGACCTACCATATTTGAACCACTAAAAATCTAGTTACTATTCAACTATTGGTCTTGACCTAAACTAGTTGTATTACTAAAAACTAAATCCGTATTTGTAGACTGATCGCTAAGTCTCTTAATGTGTATTTATTTTTTCTGTAGCACCCTAATGTAACAACATACACTTTTCATCCGAAAATTCGTATGCCCATATTTTGAACTAGAATTACATAAATATTTTGTTTTTTATTTGTTTTCCCATCATCAGCGGTTTGGATAGCTCTGCCTCTTTTGATACCATACAACTTTTGCAAGCTTTAGCCAATGAGGGGCGCACAATTGTTTGTACAATCCATCAACCGTCGTCCCTTATTTATAATTTATTTAACCAAATTTATGTGCTGAGTAAGGGATGTTGTACGTATCAAGGTACGCCGCAGAATACGATTGACTTTTTGAAAGCCGTCGGTTTGGACTGTCCAACATACCACAATCCAGCTGATTTTTGTAAGTATTTAACTATAGATATAAAGAAGAAATACTTAATGAAATCACGAATGTAATTGTCAATTGAGCCGCGTTCCTAAATTTCTTTTCCACGGCCATATTGGCTTGTTAGTGCTGGAGTGCGTCAATGGAGATTATGGTGATCACACTGATGACTTAGCTGCTGCCGCCAGACAGTCTAAATGGCGACAAGATCGTGGAGTGAACGAGGACTTGCACGCTGTACAAATTGTCAAAATGATGCAAACACATAAAGAGAAACGTCCCTCAACAACATTAGCGCAGTCCATGTCAGTTACGAAACATATTTACCCGCCCCCAGAATGGATACGTCTGTGGCTGTTGATCGGTCGTTGCCATGTACAATTCTTTAGAGATTGGGTGAGTGAAAGGTCTATACTGATTATATATGTATATTGTTATTTGTAAGTTTTTATTATCTTTTTATGTCTTTTCAAACCACAGACGGTGACCTATTTAAAGTTAGCTGTGCACATTGTTTGTGCTGTCTTGATAGGCTTACTCTTTGGTGACTCTGGTTCAAATGCAACGAAGCAGGTTGCAAACTTAGGCTCATTCACCATACATTGCGTATATTTGTGGTATACGACTATGATGCCCGGCCTTCTAAGATGTTAGTAAATAAAACTATTTTAAATTTATTTAATGGATGTATGAATAATTTGGGTTTGTTCACAGTTCCGCAAGAAATTGCCATCGTGAAAAAAGAAACGTTTAACAATTGGTATAAGTTACGGACGTACTATATGGCAACACTTATCACGTCGACGCCGGTGCATGTAAGTATACAAAGTAATGACTCGCTTTCTCAATGGTCAGCACTTTAGGGCCGCTTTCGAAAAAGCCGACAACTGTGTATTTAAGTTTTACTCGTAAATCTAGCACAAATCAGTCGGCTTACAGCTGGTTAACTTAACTAGCGGTGGAAGTTTGATAAGGTACTCATGAATAGCTATAACCTGATCGAGCTTTGGTGAAACAAACTTGGATGGTTTTAAAAAAATTAAAGAAAAAAGTTATTATAACCCTAGCTAGTTTTCGCACCTGATATAGTTCTGCCAACATATCATATTATAATAAAAAATTGTGGGCCAGAAACACCCACATTATTACTAATATTAGTTTTTTAATTGCCATACTTACTTATTGATTACCAATTACTTCAGATTATCTAACATAAATTTTGTCCCATCTGTTGTTCTCGTTCATAGATCATTTTCTCAATGACTTACATAACGATCGCTTACTTGATGACGGATCAACCATTCGAGATTGAACGATATGTCAAATTTATGCTAGCAGCCGTTATCGTGACGATATGCGCCGATGGATTGGGTGTACTTTTGGGCACATTACTGAACCCTATAGTAAGTACTTGTTTTAATAATTGTTTTGTAATGACCTACACCAAAAAGTTTTTCAGAAATATGAATCTGAGAGAGTTACAGATATGGGGCATCCTAACTGTTAATTAAATAATCGTAAGATTTCAGAAATTTATTTGATTTAAAAACATAAGACAAATGTTGATTAAATTTAAAATATAAGTTACTGGCCATAATTTCAATAGAATTTTGTCACTTTGATTTGATGGAATTCACAGTTAAATTAAGGCTATGTAAACACTACAACGTAAAACGTTTGCTTTTGGATTCAACTATTCACATACTCATTACTTTATGTTTATACCTGCGATGCTTATTTACACTTGACAACTATTTAACAAACCCTATTAAACTAAATCATTGGTCTGAGAAAATTGTTCTGTTTTGGGGTAAAATAAAGAGAATGAGCTCCAAAAAACGATAGTGTGTACATAGTATTAGATTATAGAATTCCCTCACTATCCCCGTCAGCAGTTCCGTCGAAATTGTTTATAAAATACGCTTTATATATAGTTATTTACGTATGTATGTATGTACATGCTTCCTTACAGAATGGTACATTTATTGGAGCTGTATTGACTTCCTTCATGTTAATGTTCTCCGGCTTCCTGATATTACTCACGCACATGTCAAGTCTAATGCGGGTCATGTCGTATTTATCGCCGATTCGTTATGCTCTGGAGAGTATGGTGTTGGCAATGTATTCAAATGATCGAGAGAATATTGTTTGTCCGATGGATGTAATGTATTGCCATTTTAAGTAAGTAAATATTTAATACGATTATAAAAAGTGCAAGTCTACATCATAGAATCATCAAAACATTTGATCTTCTTTAATCTATGTATGTACATATGTATATACGAACATTAGATACATATCTTTTCTTTTTATTATCTGCAGAAATGCAAGTACCGTGTTACGCAGCTTCGGTATGGAAAATGGAAATTTCGGTATGAATATCTTGATTATGATTTTGCAGTTGTCAGCATTCAAAGGGTTAGCTTATATTACGCTTAAACGTAAAATTCGATCCTAAATTATGAACTAACTTACGTACTACTTATACTTAAGCACATTTATACATAGATAGCACTTTTTTTGTATTTTTTTTTTGGGTGTAGTTCATTAATTTGCATGCACAAATACCCAACTAAGCTGTTTTCACTACAAAATTTTACTTACTTTATTCAAAGTTGGGTTTTTGTTTCCTTTGGCACTCAACTACTAATAAATTAGCTAAAAATATGATAGGGGTGTCAAAAGACGCGTTTTGAGCTCGGTATCAATCTGCGAACTCGAAATTTTTTGAATTTTCTGTCATTTTCATATGGTTGTTGTAATCACAAATTACACTGTGAGAAAAGTGTGGCAACCACCCGGAGTTGGAATGGCGTAGCCCAGGGTTATTTTTTGAAGCGCGGCCGAAGGCCGCCTACGTGGAAAGGTGTTCTGCACATGAAAAACATGGATCGGGCCCCTAAATCAGGATTTGACCTGGGTAATTTTTTTGTTTTTTGTTAATAACTTTTCACTAAAACAAAAAAATGAAATTTCGACTTCGGATCACTGATACCGTCTTTTAACACCCCTATCATATTTTTAGCTAATTTATTAGTAGTTGAGTGCCAAAGGAAACAAATACCCAAAGTTGTGACAATACTTTAACTTTTGGGTAATGAAAAGTATAGTTTGTAACCTAACCAGTTTATGGGTTTTGTATGGGTTTGATATCGCTTCCCTAGTTCAACAACGACGCAATTGTAAAATATAAAGTTTTGGTGAAGCAAGTTTCAATATTTGTCCGCGCATACATTATTCACGATTGGAACAACTTCGCAAGCGTCTAGCGCGAAAACTATTTGTAATACAATTATAAAATTGATACACAGCAATAATTAGTACTTTTTAAAGCTTCTGTGAGCGTTATCTCGAAACTTTAAAATTGACAATTGCGTCGTTGTTGAACTAGAGAAGCGATATGTTTAAAACATTTATATAACATACAGTTTATTTATTTTTACATTTGTACATAGTATATACATATATGTATATACATATTTGTAAAAGAACACATCAGCCAAAAATCAGATAAAATCTGAGTCAAAGAGATCAATATTCTAAAATACATATGTTGCCTTAGAACAGTGATGCACAGCGCTGATAGTCGGGTGTCGCGCGCAGACTTTCGTGTGCCTTTTTGCCTTAGACAGATATGTATACAAATTGATGTTGTAGTAAAATTATATTTGTAGTATGTCAAAAGCCATCGAATATTTAAAAATAAATAAGTATAGGGCTCAGCCGTTTTAGCATTAAATATAATGAACAAAACAAAAGCAAATTACAAATGCAAACTAAAACATAAAAACAAAAAAAAAAAACAAATTTGTGATAGTATTATAATGTTAAAATTTAATTAGATTCATCATTAAGTTAAATATAGTGCACATATGTACATATGTATGTATGTATGTGAAAGCACCTACTATAAGATCCGTTAGTTAACGGTAAAATAAAATAAGTAAAAAAAGCAAATATGTACAACAATAGGATGCACGTGTATGATTGTTTGCAATTTGTGTGATCATGACGTTCGTGCCTATATACTTACTTGTTTACATACATACATATATGTAGATATGTATATACACTTTTACTTATACTATATACAAACACATGCAATATGAGTTACTGCAAAATTTAAAGACTTTTTGCATAATGACGAAATTGCTAACACAATGAATTGTAATAGTTAAGGGATCATGAAAATGTTGCTCGGCACGCAAATGTATAAATGAATAAACGAACGATCGAAAAAAAAATATTGGGCGTTTACAGTTTTATTTAATTACAAAAAAGTCGTTAGGGTAAGTACATATTCAATTAGTCATTTCATTTGTAATAAAAACTTAACCAAATACTGAGAACGAATCTTGGCATGTGTTTCCTGCTCGACTGTCACAATAAACCAGAAACTGTCAAACTCATTTCAAAACCAAGTAAGTCAAAGTTCGGACGGAATCGAACATTCGGTCGAGTTTTGCTAAAAAAGGTTATTATTTTAAAAAACACATTTTTTAGAACTTATGTTAAAAAAACAGGCCACCGCTCTGAACCGATTTCGCGTATTTTTGGAATAAAAAATTATCTTATTCAACATTTTAACTGTATGACCAGTGTGCCTTCTAGGCCATGTCATCCCTCCTTCGGAAAGGGAAGTTTACTACGTCTGCTTAACCTCTGTAGATAATTTCAATAAGATAAGATAATGTTACAACTTTGAACGAGCTATTCTTGTTACGTTTAACCAAAATGAGTCCAGCCCTTCTAAACGGCGTTCAGTTACAGAACACAGAAGATTTATATGTACATACATATATACAAAGATTTCCCAGCGGAAAAGAGGTTTTGTACAAAAGTTACAAATTTTCCGTTGTTTCCATGTGGTTATTGTAGACACAGATATAGGGTGTTCCAAAAAGTGCTGAAGTGTGTTCTAAGCAGAAATACTGGGAATCGCAAAGTCAGGGGTGTTTTTAAATTGTTCCCAACTCAAAAAGATGTTTTATGCATGAAAACTATCGATCACGCTCCCGATTTAGGATTGGCCTGAGGTAATTTTTCGGTGCTGATATTTTCCAAATTATAAAAAATATTTGTACTCCGGAGTCGAATTCTCAGTGCTAGGACCGAAACGCGTCTTTGATATTCTTATCGACATTTCGGTGGCGGACTCTTCGACGAATGAAATATTAGGTCCATATGCACTGATCTAGTGGTCCTACTAATCTGGGTAATTGTTTTCGACCAAAAATGTCGGGAGGGGAATCAAAATACGCGTTTCGGTCCCAGCAATGCAATTCTAGAGAACACTTACTTTTAGTAGTTTGCGAGATATTTGCAGTCGAATTTCACTATTTTCTGTCATTTTCATATGGTTGTTGTAATCACAGATTACACTGTGAGAAAAAAATGAAAAAGTGTGTTCGACGCAGAAATACTGGGCATCGCGTAGCCGGTGTTGGACCAGCTGAGGGTTGTTGTTTAGAAGCGCGGTCGAAGGTCGCCTACGCGGAAAGGTGTTCTGCATAAAAAAAAATAGACCACACCCCCCTTTTGCGATTTGACCTTGGTAATTTTTTGGTTTTTTGCAAACATTATCCAAAATATTGAATATATTGGGTCTCCGGAGGCGGATTCACATTATTGGGACCGAAACACGTCTTTAGATTCCCGGTAGGAAACAATTACCCTAATCTGCAATGTCATGTGACGACTTCACTGCGGACACACTTCTTTCCAGTATTCAATATGATGATATTCAATTCAAACGCCCAAACCATAATGTTAAAGTCAAAGTTCGGCGTGAAAGGTATGATGAATTCCCAATTGTGCGAATGCGATATACATACATTTGGCGTGTTCCAGTTAAACACAAACCCAGACCTGTATAAAATTTTGCATGTAAATGCAACAACAACGCTGTGATCTTGATATTTTTCTGGGTCAATTTCGGATCCGTAGTAGTAGATTTTTTTGTAGTAGATTTTTTGACAGCCAACCCTTATTTGCTTAGTAGCACAAACATGCATATGCATACACACTTATTTACAAAAACAACTTGCATGCAGCTGACCCGCATCGTTCCTGTTAAATTATGACCGTGATCCGACCCAGGTCAGCAAACTGGAACGCGACTATTGTTTCGTTCATTTTTTATTTTATATATTCTGTGTAGATGGCAACTACGTACTATGCACCGCTGTTCAATCTATTACAATTTGTCAGATGTTTCGCTTGCTGTCAATTGTCAATTCGATCAAAAGCGCACATGATAACTAATAAAGCTGCAAACAGCCACCGACGGAAAAACGGACGACGTGTTAGCTGACACGATCTACCTTAAGGCCGGGGCATTGGTGCAGTAGTCGTATCTTTAACGTAAGAGAAAAACCAACATGCATTTGGTCGGTAAGGTTACGTTACAGATAGTAGCACCAATAATCGATTACATTGTTTCTCATAAGGTTGGTCGAATCAGCTGTTTTATAAGGTTACCGATACGTCACCTCTGAACCCGACTTTATGAGAATTGCCTGTAAGCGATTTTTCACCGACGTTCGTGACGTACGTTTTACGCACGTCGCTACGTCAAAACCAAAAAATTTCTGATTTTTACGTAGGAAACGTGTCAGCTGATCGCTCTTCGCCACACAGTGGTATTTGCATGTTGAGTTTGGGCCGTTTGCAATTATTTTACAAAAATACCCAAACAAGTTTTAAATATGGTAATCGTTTACGTGGAGTACCGAGCTCTAATACGCGTCCAAAATATCTGAAAAATTTTGACTTATGTTTAAGTTTATAAATAAATATACCATACCCTACCGGACATTTGGAGCATTATGTTCGATCAGTGACAAATCAGCTGAAACTCAGGGCTTAGGTCAGAATTGTGATCAGATTTCTATGGCGGTGGTGTAAAATCTTATCAAAACATTTCTGTACATGTAACCCGTTTGTGTATGTGTATGTGCTTTACCTAAGACCTGAATATCAGCTGAGTTGTCGCTGAGGCCTCAGATGTCTGCATGTGTTGGTGTGCATCAGGATTGTCCGGTAGGGTATGTAGTTATTTAATAATATTTTCGACATTTTACAAAATGAAAAATTACAAATACAAGAGTAGAGATTTGGGTAAGCATGCATGCAAACTGAGGAATGGGAACACTGTATTACTGATTTCTACGTAAGCCCAACGTTCATAACAAATCGCAAATTTGCTCACGTACGTCAACCGTCACCGTCCGCCAGACACGTCGGTGGCTGTTTGCAGCTTAACAGAATTCACAATTCTTGCGTGTAACAGCGGCCGAATGTCGACCAAAGAGGAACCAATAAAAGAGCGAAAAGATAACTGTAACAAACGTCAAATAAATAAAAGAGAATTTGCAATCGATCAAAAACAAAGTGTATTTTTTACGAGGAAATAAAATTGTTTAAAACATATAAAAATGTTTAGATCAAGCTTTGAAAAGAATCTTGGTAAGGAAAAATCATTGGTAAACAATAAAACAAAATCTAGGTATTTGTTTCCTTTGGCACTCAACTACTAATAAATTAGCTAAAAATATGATAGGGGTGTCAAAAGACGCGTTTTGACCTCAGTATTAATGATCCGAAGTCGAAATTGGTATTTGTTTCCTTTGGCACTCAACTACTAATAAATTAGCTAAAAATATGATAGGGGTATCAAAAGACGCGTTTTGACCTCAGCATCAAGGATCCGAAGTCGAAATTTAATTTTTTTGTTCCAGTGAAAAGTTATTAACAAAAAACCAAAAAATTACCCAGGTCAAATCCCGATTTAGGGGCCCGATCCATGTTTTTTATGTGCAGAACACCTTTCCGGGTAGGCGGCCTTCGGCCGCGCTTCAAAAAATAACCCTGGGCTACGCCATTCCAACTCCGAGTGTGTGCCATAGCCGTGGCTACCGCCACGGTGATGTCCTCTTTTCTCACAGTGTAATTTGTGATTACAACAACCACATGAAAATGACAGAAAATTCTGAACTTTGATTGCAAATATCTCTTCACTGGAACAAAAAAATTAAATTTCGACTTCGGATCATTGATACTGAGGTCAAAACGCGTCTTTTGACACCCCTATCATATTTTTAGCTAATTTATTAGTAGTTGAGTGCCAAAGGAAACAAATACCTCGAAATTTCATTTTTTTGTTCCAGTGAAGAGATATTTGCAATCAAAGTTCAGAATTTTCTGTCATTTTCTTGTGGTTGTTGTAATTACAAATTACACTGTGAGAAAAGAGGACATCACCGTGGCGGTAGCCACGGTTATGGCACACACCCGGAGTTGGAATGGCGTAGCCCAGGGTTATTTTTTGAAGCGCGGCCGAAGGCCGCCTACTCGGAAAGGTGTTCTGCACATAAAAAACATGGATCGGGCCCCTAAATCGGGATTTAACCTGGGTAATTTTTTGGTTTTTTGTTAATAACTTTTCACTGAAACAAATTTCGACTTCGGATCCTTGATCCTGAGGTCAAACCGCGTCTTTTGACACCCCTATCATATTTTTAGCTAATTTATTAGTAGTTGAGTGCCAAAGGAAACAAATACCAAAATCTATTGTAAGCGAAAGGGCAAATAATGACTCATCAGCAATAATGCAATCCGTTGATAAGAACTGCAGGCGGGTGGGTCACTGAACCACCTTTGTTACGGTTGTTCGAAAGTGTTTCCAATTGGAAATTTTTTAAACAAATTTGTTTTGCATTTTATTGAACTATAAATATGAAATTGTATGAGTTATGTCTATTCGATTACAATTTGCAGACAACGCCACGAGTCATCTACGGCTGGAGCCCGACTGGCCCTCAATTATGCCAATATGTGATGAAATCAACCAAAAAGACGTCACGTAAGTTATACGGTTATGTACATATTGGTGTGGACATAGATAATATTCATATTATTTTAGGTAATTCTTTACGACCGTACGTAACTGATAATACACCTCCAAAAATATCGAGAGAGGTATCAAAAAACGCGTTTTGACCTCTGTAACAAGAATCCAAATCCGGAAAACCAATATTTTCAGTAGTTTGCGAGATATTTGCAATCAAAGTTCAGAATTTTCTGTCATTTTCATGTGGTTGTTGTAATCACACTACCCTGTGAGAAAAAAGTGGCACGCGGAAGGGCATCACCGTGGCGGTAGCCACGGTTTTGGCAACCACCTGGAGTTGGAATGGCGTAGCCCAGGGTAATTTTTTGAAGAGCGGTCGAAGGCGGAAAGGTGTTCTGCACATGAAAAACATGGATCGGACCCCTATATCAGGATTTGACCTGGGCCATTTTTTGGTTTTTTGTTAATAACTTTTCACTGAACTAAAATATTTCTTTTCCGGATTCGGATTCTTGTTACAGAGGTCAAAACGCGTCTTTTGATACCTCTCCCGATATTTTTGGACGTGTATTAGCAGTTACGTGCGGTCGTAAAGAATTACCTTATTTTATTATATTTATCACATTTGACTATTCGCCAGAGCTAAAAATGCTTTTGCTGCTATCAAGAAAAAAATGAATTCACCTAATCCGCATTCCGCTTACTATGCGCTCTTGGTATTGGAAAGCATTGTGAAGAACTGTGGTTCACCAGTACATGATGAAGTGTTTACGAAAGAGAATTGCGAAATGCTTAGTAATTTCTTGGAACAGACTACACATGAGAATGTGCGTCAGAAAATGTTGGAATTGGTTCAGACGTGGGCGTACGCTTTTCGGTCATCAGAAAGATATCAAGCAATAAAGGTAAAGGGCTAGTACCGAGTACTCGATGTTTATACACACATATGTATGTGTAAATGCATTTGTTTACGATGCGCAGAGCATACGAAATAAAAACCATGTACACAAATGAGTAAGAAATCGTTCAAAGTGCTTCGTGAAATCTAATTTAATTAGCTCGCTTTTAAGTAACTATTCTTAGAGACCTACATATCGCACCCTAAATCAAAAACAGTCATAACTCAAAATTTTTTTAGGTCGCTTTCTTGGCATAGATTGCCTAATAAAAAGTAGTGCAGCCAATACATACAGTATTTTTCTTTTTGACTATTATCGGTACTCTTTGAAGAGCACAGTGATATCAAGTTTTTAAAAATCAAATCACTTTTGTGCGATCCAGAAGCAATTAACTGAAAGTTACTCGGATTTTGAGTTGTGATTCTTTTTGATTTAGTGTGCGATATGTGCATGAATTTCTATTGTTTGAAAAATTAAGAGAAATGAGTACAGAATCGGAGTTGAGCCTTGATGAGGAAGTGAATTTTTGATACTAAATACTGTTGGTTAAATCCATTAACAAAATTATCATTTTAGGATACCATGACGATTCTAAAAGCTAAGGGGCACACATTCCCCGAACTGAAAGAAGCAGATGCCATGTTTACGGCAGATACAGCACCAATTTGGGCAGATGGTAAAGTGTGTCATCGCTGTCGCGTTGAATTTACATTTACCAATCGCAAACATCACTGCCGCAACTGTGGGCAAGTTTTTTGTGGCCAGTGTACGGCTAAACAATGTCCATTGCCCAAATTCGGTATTGAGAAAGAAGTATGTATATGCTTTTTATTACTGTTCCTACAACTAATAGTTCATATTTATAAACAATTGCTTTAGGTGCGCGTTTGTGATGGTTGCTATGCCTCTCTTCAACGTCCATCTGCAAAATCTGGCCTACGCACAGTTGATAGCGATTTGCCAGCAGAGTATTTAAATAGTTCACTTGCACAACAAGTACAGGTGTGTACGCCATTTCCTATTTTTAGTTCAACAACACAAGAGATTACTTGAATAACTTTCGCCTTAAATTTTTTAACTCCAGACACCACCACGCAAAACTGAGGCAGAACTGAAAGAGGAAGAAGAGCTACAATTAGCTTTAGCTTTAAGCCAATCTGAAGCCGAGGAGAAGAAGAAACAGCAACAACACAGTGTAAGTAAAATTCCAAAACCCCTGCGGGTTAGGGGCGCATACCGGTCGTAAGAGGCAACTAAAATGCACAAAGGTAATGACGTGCAACTCGATTGTTAATCTACGGATATGATGCCTCTCTCCTTTCGTAAGGAAGGAGGGATGACATAACCTAGAAGGTTGCACTGGTTACACCAAATTGGTCCTTTGACAGTTGGGATTTGCTGCCACTTCTGATAACAGTCCTCAAAAGTCTTTGCGGAGTGTTTTTGTCGTTACAAACAGCAACAACAGCAAAAGTAAAATTTTTAAATAAACCTCAATTTCAGTCATTAACAGCTTATCGACTGCAGCAACGTTCACCCAGTCCAGAAGCACCACCAGCACCTAAGGAATACCAACAGGAGGAAACTAATCCAGACTTGGCCAAATACTTGAATCGTCCTTATTGGGAGCAACGCAAAGTGAATGAATCCCCATTGGCTAGCCCATCGGCCCCAAGTCCAATGCCAACACCACAACCACAGCTAACACCAGCTCAACCGAAGGTTAACCACTAATGTTATTCAAAATAAAACCAGTTTTATAAAGCAATTTTTTTAGGAAGCTGATGAAGTGCAAATTGATGAATTCGCAGCCAATATGCGTGCACAAGTTGATATATTTGTTAATCGCATGAAATCGAACTCTAGTCGTGGTCGTAGCATTTCAAATGATTCTTCCGTACAAACACTGTTTATGAATTTAACTTCGCTGCACTCACAACAACTTTCATATATTAAAGAAATGGATGACAAGCGCATGGGGTATGAACAATTGCAAGATAAATTGGCACAAATCAAAGATTCACGTGCGGCTTTGGATGTGCTACGCCAAGAGCATGTAGAAAAATTGCGTCGCCTTGCCGAGGAGCAGGAACGCCAACGTCAGATTCAAATGGCACAGAAGTTGGAAATAATGCGCAAGAAGAAACAAGAATATTTGCAATATCAACGTCAACTCGCATTACAACGCATTCAGGAGCAAGAACGTGAGATGCAATTGCGCCAAGAACAACAGAAAGCACAATATCTAATGGGTCAGACGGCTTTTCCGTTTATGCCGCCAGGTGCTATAGCAGGCCCTCAAGGTTCACCGTCACATCAATTGAATAATGTTTACAACCCATACGCCTTCAATCCGAATTCACCGGGACCAATTAATGCAGGTGGTACTCAATATAATGCAAACAGTAGCATTATTAATTCAACAGGCCCACCTTCCATGGGTCCCCCATCTATCCAACAAGGAATGTACACTGCAGGTGGAGTGGTGACAAATCAAACGACTCAACAACATTCAGGAATGATGATGCAGCAAGGATCAATGCCACCACAAGGCATGTTGCCCGGTGCACCCCAAATGTCTGATGGATTGCCATCTATGCAAGGTAAGGAAGTATGATTTTGATATACTTTAATCAAGTGTGTCGTGGTGTAACCGGTACTATTTTTTTATTTTCAGCTCAACAACCGAATACATCTTTA